>OU744817.1:5000-1205000 GCA_916614155.1 Mesoligia furuncula
ACCTAACCTAACCTAACCTAACCTAACCTAACCTAACCTAACCTAACCTAACCTAACCTAACCTAACCTAACCTAACCTAACCTAACCTAACCTAACCTAACCTAACCTAACCTAACCTAACCTAACCTAACCTAACCTAACCTAACCTAACCTAACCTAACCTAACCTAACCTAACCTAACCTAACCTAACCTAACCTAACCTAACCTAACCTAACCTAACCTAACCTAACCTAACCTAACCTAACCTAACCTAACCTAACCTAACCTAACCTAACCTAACCTAACCTAACCTAACCTAACCTAACCTAACCTAACCTAACCTAACCTAACCTAACCTAACCTAACCTAACCTAACCTAACCTAACCTAACCTAACCTAACCTAACCTAACCTAACCTAACCTAACCTAACCTAACCTAACCTAACCTAACCTAACCTAACCTAACCTAACCTAACCTAACCTAACCTAACCTAACCTAACCTAACCTAACCTAACCTAACCTAACCTAACCTAACCTAACCTAACCTAACCTAACCTAACCTAACCTAACCTAACCTAACCTAACCTAACCTAACCTAACCTAACCTAACCTAACCTAACCTAACCTAACCTAACCTAACCTAACCTAACCTTTTTTTTTTTTTTTTTGTTCCGGGGTGGAAAATCCTCATGGATGTCCGCCGCCCTGGGGCGGGCGACGGGGTCTGTCAGACTCTTACTGACTAAAAACCACCCCGGTGTTCCATCTCACACCTACGCCAGGGGTCGCGGGAACGTTCGATCCTTCCGCAACCCCCGGCTGGTGCCGGCCCGCCACTGCGGGCCTCGTCGGGTCAGGGGGGGGAGTGAGGTGTTTGACTCCCCCCGTGACGTCTAAGAGGGGCGCGCGTGGAACACTACGCGCCGCCACCTCGGGTCCTGATGTGTGGGGGGCGGCGGACGTCCCCGAGTCCGTCGCCCCTGGACCCATTTAGGGGGGCTGGAAGAGGGCGTTGTCCGCCCTCCGCCGACGCCCGGTGCGCCTGCTGCGGGCAGGGTGAGTGGACGAGATCTCCCTCTCCCTTTCCGCAGCCTCCTTCTGCGACATGACTGTTTCGCAAAAGGAAACCACCGCGTCCCAGGACTCCTCGCTGCCGACCATCGACTCGACCACGGCCGGCAGCGACAGGTCACTGCCTACTTCTGTGATGAGGGCACGGCGCGGCTCCTCCCAAGCGGCACACTCTGCCAGCGTATGCCACGCCGTGTCCTCCCGGTAGTCGACGCAGTGGTGACACCGGGCGTCCGGCTCCCTGTTTATGCGACACAGGTACTTCCCGAAGCAACCATGCCCCGAAAGTACCTGCGTCACCCGAAACGACAGGGAGCCGTGCCTCCTCCCGAGCCAGGGCTCGAGTACTGGCCGGACCGCCTCGATAGTGCTGAGGCCGGCGCTAGGGCGTGAGAGCCTGTCCCGCCATTCCGCCACCAGGACCTCGCGAAGCTGAGACCGACGCAGCTCCATATGGCGCTGCATCAGCCCCTCGCCTCGCGCCCGCGCTTCCTCGCGCCACCGGTACAGCGACGCGAGCACTTTCGCCTCCAGGTCCCAGGGCGGGGATCCAGCCAGTACGCAAGCCGCCTCGTAGGAGATCGTGCGATATCCGCGGACGACTCTGACGGCCATCGCTCTCTGCGGCTTCCGCAGGACTGCGATGCTGCCGGCCGTCAGGTCAGTCGCCCAGATCGGGGCCCCATACAGGGCCATCGATCGCACGATCCCCACGTAGAGCCGCCTACAGGCGGCGCTCGGGCCCCCCAGATTGGGAAGCAGCGTTGACAGCGCCCCAGCCGCGCCCAACAATTTGGGCGCCAGCCGCCGGAAGTGGGGGCCGAAATCCCACCGGCTGTCGAGCACCAATCCCAGGTACTTCATGGTAGACTCGACAGCGATCCGAGCCCCCCCGACCACTATGTGTAAGCCGGGCGGCGGCGCCCGCCGGGGGCCATGAAACACCATGGCCTCCGACTTGTTGAGGGCCACCTCCAGGCCCAGGCGACGTATGCGGCTCACCACCTGTGACACCGCAGCCGTCGCTAGCAACGCTGCCTCCCTAACCTAACCTTTTTTTTTTTTTTTTTTTTTTTTTTTGCGCTGGGAAAAAATGCATTACGCATACCCTCCCATCGGGGGATGGGGGGCTATGTGGGACTCCCCGGTCTGACCCGGTATACCCACTAAAACAACCCAGCGGCACTCCCGCTTCGTCCGAGTGGCGAAGGACTGGGAAACCGGCACAGCCTTAACGTCCAGTCCTCCGCCGACGATTGCCCCTCAGGGCGGGCCCTTCACGCCCCCCCACCTCGTGGGGAGGGGGTCGGGCCCGGGAATGACCGACGAAGGTGGTGATGGGTGCAATGCGGGAGAAGGCGCCCCCGCGCCTGTCGCCCGCCCATCGCCACCATGAGGAGGGAGAGGATTGCGCCTTCTCCGACCCCTTCTTCGTCTGCGGAGCGGCGCAGCGAGAGGACCATCCTCCCGCACGCGCTCCGCCTCCTCCTTTTGCGAGATTACGTCCTCGTAAAAGGAGGCAACCGCTGCACAGGCCCACTCGCTCTCCAGCATAGCGTTGACCACGCGGCGAAGCGAGAGGTCGCCCAGCACCACGACCCGGCGCGGCGCCGCCCTCCCTACGACTGCGGTGAGGATCTCGAGGAAATCCTCAAAGTCCGAGAGAGAGCGGTTCGGGGAGAAGTAGACCCCGACCAGGGCCATGTCTCCCCGCGCGGCGGCCACGTATCCCGGTCCCCTCTCTAAGAGCGAGAGGGGAGGGGAGTCTGTGGAAGACCGCGACACCAACGCCACCAAGCCGTCTCGGTCGCCCAGCCAACGGCCAGGGACCGAGTAAGGCTCGGCGACCACCGCCAAGTCGTTCGCCTGGAGTATGCGATGTTCGACCGCATCCATCAGTCGGACATCGCACCCCCCTCCGCAGCCACCGACGCAGGAACGACGGTGCTCTTGGCAGCAGCAGCAAACCCGGCCGGCGCCTGTGCTTTGCCCCGCTTAGGGGGAGGATTGCAGTTCCTCCCCTTCGTGACGTGGTCTGCCGGGCAGCCACTGGCGGCACACACCGCGCAGTGCGGCGTGGCGGCCTCGCAGGAGGCGACTTTGTGGCCCTCCTTGCCGCAGCGGAAGCACGTGTCCGTCCTGTCAACAGTGGACGGACACAGGGCCCGGGTGTGTCCGATGCCGAAGCACCGGAAACACCGCAGAGGCTGGTCCTCGAGTGCCCGGACTGCACCCGAGCTGAACCCGACTGTCAGCCGTCCCTTGGCAAGGACGGCTTTGGCAGCGGCGACTGGGCACTCGAGGCGAATGGTGCCCATGCCGCCGCGGCCGGGTCTTATGTCCCGGCCTTGGACCGCCGCGACGCCACAGCCCCCTATCGCCGCGACCGCCGCCACCACCTCCTCCTTGGTGACGGAGTCGTCCAAGTCAGCCACCTCTATGGCCGCTGACTTGACCGGCCGGGCCACCTTGGCGGAATCCGCGATGACCTCCTGCAGCTTGGTTGCAAAGAGGTCAGCATGGGTACTCCCCTCTGCCCCCGGGAACTCGAATATTCGAGCCCCGGCTTGGGTCCGCCGGCAAGTTACGCTGCCGATCCCCAGTTGGGCAGGATCGGCATTCGCACGCGCCCGCACCAAAATGGACGCGTACGTCTCCCCCCGGTCCGCAGCCTCCGCGGTGAGCGTCACCACGACGGCCGCGGTTTTTGGGGGGACTAGTCGCCCCTTTCCCCTCCCCTTCCTTTTCCCCGTCCCCTTTCCACTGCCGGCCTTCTGAGCTTGGCTGGGAGCGGTGGTGGCGGGGACGACAGGGACGGCCGTCGTCGACTTTTTACCCTTGCCCTTCCCCTTACGGACAACTTCCGTCCACTCGTTGGACGGGGTCGTGGAAGGGAGAAGGGCATCTTCCGCCTGGTCCCTAACCTAACCTAACCTAACCTAACCTAACCTAACCTAACCTTTTTTTTTTTTTTTTTTTTTTTTTTTTTTTTTTTTTTATTGCGCTGGGAAAAAATGCGTTACGCATACCCTCCCATCGGGGGATGGGGGGCTATGTGGGACTCCCCGGTTTGACCCGGTATACCCACTAAAATAACCCAGCGGCACTCCCGCTTCGTCCGAGTGGCGGGGGACTGGGAAACCGGCACAGCCTTAACGTCCAGTCCTCCGCCGACGATTGCTCCTCAGGGCGGACCCCTCACACCCCCCCCGTGGGGAGGGGGATGGGCCCGGGAGTGACCGACGAAGAAGGTGGTGATGGGTGCAAGGCGGGAGATGGCGCCCCCGCGCCTGTCGCCCGCCCATCGCCACCATGAGGAGGGGGAGGATGTCGCCCTCTCCGACCCCTTCTTCGTCTGCGGAGCGGCGCAGCGAGAGGGTCATCCTCCCGCGCGCGCTCCGCCTCCTCCTTTTGCGAGATTACGTCCTCGCAAAAGGAGGCAACCGCTGACCAGGCCCCCTCGCTCTCCAGCATGGCGTTGACCACGCTGGGAAGCGAGAGGTCCTGTCCGACCACCGCGGTCAGACCGCGGCGCAGCTCGGACCAAGCCGGGCACACTTCAAGCGTGTGCTGCGCCGTGTCCTCCGCCGCGCCGCAGTCGTGGCACGCCGGGGTCTCCTCCCTCCCGATCCGGTGCAGGTACGTTCCGAAACAGCCATGGCCGGACAACACCTGCACCAGGCGGAACGAGAGGAAACCGTGGGACCGCTCGAGCCAGTTCCGCAGGACCGGACCGAGCGCGTCCAACGTCCGGCGGCCAAAGGCGGCGGTGGCGAGGTCCTCCGTCCAGTGGAGGACGATTGCGTCCCTCGCCTCCCGCCGCACGGCCTCCCGCTCTTCGGCGACGGGGCGCTCCCCGAGCGCCCTCCGGTGCGCGGTCCACTCGTAAACTCTGGCGAGCACCCAAGCCTCCAACTCCCAAGGAGGGGTGCCGGCCAGAGCGCACGCCGCCGAGAAGCCCACCGAGCGGTAGGCCCTCGCCACCCGCAGTGCAATGGCCCTTTGGGGCTTGCGCAAGGCGGTCGCGTTCTCCCTTCTGTGGAGGGAATCCGCCCAGATGGGGGCCCCGTATAGGGCCATGCTCTTAAGGATGCCGGCATACAGCTGCCGGCATTTCGCCTTGGGCCCCCCCAGGTTCGGGAGGAGCCAGGAGAGGGCGTCCGCAGCTTTCAAGAGGCGCGTCGACAGCCCGCTGAAATGCGGGCCGAAGCGCCACCTGTCGTCCAGCACCAGGCCCAGATACTTCATCTGGGGCTGGACCCCTATCCGGACGCCCTCTACGACAATGTGGGCGTCGGGAGGGCAGCGCTGCCGAGGCCCGTGAAAGAACACGGCCTCGGTCTTGTGCAGCGCCACCTTCAATCCCAGGCGGCGGATCCTCTCTGCGACCAAGGATCCGCCAGACGAGGCCAGACAGGCCGCGTCCCCGAAGTTCCTCCCCCGGGCAGTGAGGAGAGTGTCATCCGCGTAGCAGATGACACTCGTGCCCTGGAGGAGGACTCCCCGCAGTAGCCAGTCGAACCCGATGTTCCACAGGGGGGGCCCCAGCACTGACCCCTGCGGAACACCGGACTCTGCGCCGTACCGCCTCACCGTGGCCGTCTTGTCCACGAGGAGGACCTCTCGGCCCTCCAAGTAGCTGGCCAGGAGGTTCTGCAGGTACTGGGGCGCTCCGTGATACCGGAGCGCCTCCAATATCGTCGAGTGGGGGACGGAGTTGAAGGCGTTTGCGATGTCGAACGACACCGCCAGCACTCCGTCCCCCGCCTCCACCGCCTCCCTCACCTGGCCCTTGAGCAGGGCCAGCGCATCGATCGTCGAACGCCCTCGACGGAAACCGAATTGGGCGTCCGACAGGTCCGGCCCTACCCCCCGCAAAAGGCTATCAAGCCGGGACGCGACGATCCCCTCGAACATCTTACCGACCTCATCGAGCAGGACGATGGGCCGGTATGCCGAGGGGGAGTCCACCGGGCGTCCGTCCTTTCGGAGGAGGCACAGCTGCCCCTCCTTCCAAAGTTTCGGGAACCTCCCAGCCGTAAAGCACGCGCTGAAGAGGTCCCGAAACCTGTCCTCCATTTGGGAGGCGGCGATCGCCACCACCCGTGCGGGGACGCCGTCTGGTCCGGGGGCCGTCTTCTTCGCGCGGAGGCTGAGAACCCCCGCGCGGACCTCCTCCGCCGTCACCGGGGGGACGTCTTCCTCCGGCGAAGCTGCCCCTTGCGGGGGATTCATCGTTGGTGGGGTGAAGTCGTCGGTTCTGCGCGGAAACAGGGACCGGACCACCCCATCCAGCAACGCTGGCTCGAGGGTCTCCGTCAGTGGGGGACCATAGGGGCGCAGCTGGTTCCGAGCCGCCTTGTATGGTCTCCCATAAGGATCCCTGTCGAGACCCTCCAGCATCTCGGCCCTCGCCGAGTCTTCTGCAGCGCCCATTGCAGACTTGAGGACCGTCCTCGCCTCTACGTAAGAGGCGTATAGGCGGTCCTCCTCTGCCCGGACTCGGTTATGGGCGCTGCGCCGTCGGCTCCGCGCGTAGGCCCTTCTGGCCGCCACGCAGGCGGCCCGGAGACCCGTCAGCTCCTCCGTCCACCAATAGACGGCGCGACGGGGAGGCGGACGGCGAGACCGAGGCATGCTGGAGTTGCACACCTCGGTCAGGGACCCCCTGAGCCGGACCGCTGCGGCGTCCACGTCCAGGACATCGACAGGGGGCGACAGCCAGTCCTGGAGGAAGGCCGCCTCCTCAGCTGCCTCCCGGTCCAGGCGGGTGAGTGCCCACCGCGGGAAGGGAGATTGCCCGGCGCGGGCCATCCCCCCCCCCTGGGTGGAGATGTCGAACCGCACATATCGGTGGTCCGACAAGGTCTCCACCATCTCCACCCGCCAGTTGACGACGCGGGCGGCTAGGGCGGGGGTGGCAAACGAGACGTCCACCACCGAGCCGCCCTGTTGACGCACACACGTGTGGACCGCCCCCCTGTTGAGGAGGGACACACCGCATGAGGCCGACCAATACTCGACGGCGCGTCCCCGGACGTTGCAACTGGCAGCCGGGTTGCCCCAGGCCACCGACTTGGCGTTCAGGTCGCCCAGCACCACGACCTGGCGCGGCGCCGCCCTCCCTACGACTGCGGTGAGGATCTCGAGGAAATCCTCAAAGTCCGAGAGAGGGCGGTTCGGGGAGAAGTAGACCCCAACCAGGGCCATGTCTCCCCACGCGGCGGCCACGTATCCCGGTCCCCTCTCTAAGAGCGAGAGGGGAGGGGAGTCCGTGGAAGACCGCGACACCAGCGCCACCAAGCCGTCCCGGTCGCCCAGCCAACGGCCAGGGACCGAGTAAGGCTCGGCGACCACCGCCAAGTCCACCAACCACTCAGCCATGGTCTGCATCAGCAGATCCTGGGCTGCCCGGCAGTGGTTGGCGTTCGCCTGGAGTATGCGATGTTCGACCCTATCCATCAGTCGGACATCGCACCCCCCTCCGCCGCCACCGCAGCCGCCGCAGTGCTTTTGGCAGCAGCAGCAGGCCCGGTCGGCGCCTGCGCTTTGCCCCGCTTAGGGGGAGGATTGCAATTCCTCCCCCTCGTGACGTGGTCGGCGGGGCAGCCACTGGCGGCACACACCGCGCAGTGCGGCGCGGCGGCCTCGCAGGAGGCGGCTTTGTGGCCCTCCTTGCCGCAGCGGAAGCACGTGTCCGTCCTATCGACCGTGGACGGACACAGGGCCCGGGTGTGTCCGATGCCGAAGCACCGGAAACACCGCAGAGGCTGGTCTTCGAGTGCCCGGACTGCACCCGAGCTGAAGCCGACTGTCAGCCGCCCCTTGGCAAGGACGGCTTTGGCAGCGGCGACCGGGCACTCGAGGCGAATGGTGCCCATGCCGCCGCGGCCGGGTCTTATGTCCCGGCCTTGGACCGCTGCGACGCCACAGCCTCCTATCGCTGCGACCGCCGCCACCACCTCCTCCTTGGTGACGGAGTCGTCCAAGTCAGCCACCTCTATGGCCGCTGACTTGACCGGCCGGGCCACCTTGGCGGAATCCGCGATGACCTCCTGCAGCTTGGCTGCGAAGAGGTCCGCGTGGGTACTCCCGTCTGCCCCCGGGAACTCGAATATTCGAGCCCCGGCTTGGGTCCGCCGGCAAGAGACGCTGCCGATCCCCAGTTGGGTGGGGTCCGCATTGGCACGCGCCCGCAACAGAACGGACGCGTACGTCTCCCCCCGGTCAGCAGCCTCCGCGGTGAGGGTCACCACGACGGCCGCGGTTTTTGGGGGGACTAGTCGCCCCTTTCCCCTCCCCTTCCCTTTCCCCGTCCCCTTTCCACTGCCGGCCTTCTGCGCTTGGCTGGGAGCGGTGGTGGCGGGGACCGCAGGGACGGCCGTCGTCGTCTTCTTGCCCCTGCCCTTCCCCTTACGGACCACCTCCGTCCACTCGTTGGACGGGGTCGTGGAAGGGAGAAGGGCGTCTTCCGCCTGGGAGGAGGACGGCCCCGGCTCGCTCTGCCTCGTATCCGCCGCAAGCGGCGGTCGGAGGCGTTTCTCGGGCAAGAGCCGGTCCTCAATCCCTGCTAAGCAGGCTCTAGTGAAGGCCCTCTCCTCCATTACGACCTTGCGGATGATATCCTCAAGGTTGGAGGCGGGGCCCTCTGCCGCAGGGCTCGACTTGGCCTGTTGTGGCCGGGCCGTGGCTTCGGCCAGCTTCTGATGAAGCTGGCTGACCTCCGACTGCAGGCGATCCACCTTCGCCTGCAGTTGCCGCGTCTCGTCGGTGGTCTTGCGCTGGACCAGCTCCGCGACGACACCGCGCATACTCGCGGCCCTGCATTTCAGGGCCTTCTGTAGGGTGCCCTTTAGGTTGGAGGACTTCGAGGCGACCTCCACGATCTCCCTCTCGTCCTCCTCCGCCATTCTCTCCAGCTCGGCCAGAGAGTGGTCCGCGTAGAGAACGCGGGACGCACCGTACCCGGACTTGGCCCGGGCGGCGTGCGCCCGCTTCTCTGTGGCGGCAACCCGCTCCTCCAGCTCTTGCTGGAGCTGAGCTCGCCGAGCCAGGTCCAGCTGGCGTTGGGCGTTCGCCAGCCCAACGACATGCGTCTCCGCGGCCACCGTCGGCTTTTTAGCCTTCGACAACCGCGTCGACCCCGAAGCCGAGGAGCCCTCGGACCCACCGCTCCGGTGGACTCGCTTCCGCGGACGACAGTCGTCCGCGTCCGACACACTGATCAGTGAGTCGTTGTCGGACGACTCGTCCGCCCCTCCGAAGAAACTAGCCGCAGACGGCGCGCGGCTAGTCTCTGACGCTGAAGCGTCGGAGTGGCCCTGAGAAGGGCCTTTTGGTTGGCCCTGAGAAGGGCCTTTTGGTTGGCCCTGAGAAGGGCCTTTTGGTTGGCCCTGAGAAGGGCCTTTGGGTTGGCCCTGAGAAGGGCCTTTGGGTTGGCCCTGAGAAGGGCCTTTTTGTTTTAAAAATCGCCCGCAGGCGTCCCGCGCAGGACTCGACATGTTTCCCGCGGGTTCGCAAACAAACAAGACAATAGGGTTAAAAACAAGTTGCGAATGCACAGTGCACTTTGGCCGTACCCAGTCTGCCACTCCGTTACGGTGGTCAGAACTGGGCCGTTTCCAGGGGACGCGACGTGGACGCAAGCACTGTGGGGTGGTCCCCCAACCTAACCTTTTTTTTTTTTTTTTTTTTTTTGTTCCGGGGTGGAAAATCCTCATGGATGTCCGCCGCCCTGGGGCGGGCGACGGGGTCTGTCAGACTCTTACTGACTAAAAACCACCCCGGTGTTCCATCTCACACCTGCGCCAGGGGTCGCGGGAACGTTCGATCCTTCCGCAACCCCCGGCTGGTGCCGGCCCGCCACTGCGGGCCTCGTCGGGTCAGGGGGGGGAGTGAGGTGTTTGACTCCCCCCGTGACGTCTAAGAGGGGCGCGCGTGGAACACTACGCGCCGCCACCTCGGGTCCTGATGTGTGGGGGGCGGCGGACGTCCCCGAGTCCGTCGCCCCTGGACCCATTTAGGGGGGCTGGAAGAGGGCGTTGTCCGCCCTCCGCCGACGCCCGGTGCGCCTGCTGCGGGCAGGGTGAGTGGACGAGATCTCCCTCTCCCTTTCCGCAGCCTCCTTCTGCGACATGACCGTTTCGCAAAAGGAAACCACCGCGTCCCAGGACTCTTCGCTGCCGACCATCGACTCGACCACGGCCGGCAGCGACAGGTCACTGCCTACTTCTGTGATGAGGGCACGGCGCGGCTCCTCCCAAGCGGCACACTCTGCCAGCGTATGCCACGCCGTGTCCTCCCGGCAGTCGACGCAGTGGTGACACCGGGCGTCCGGCTCCCTGTTTATGCGACACAGGTACTTCCCGAAGCAACCATGCCCCGAAAGTACCTGCGTCACCCGAAACGACAGGGAGCCGTGCCTCCTCCCGAGCCAGGGCTCGAGTACTGGCCGGACCGCCTCGATAGTGCTGAGGCCGGCGGTAGGGCGTGAGAGCCTGTCCCGCCATTCCGCCACCAGGACCTCGCGAAGCTGAGACCGACGCAGCTCCATATGGCGCTGCATCAGCCCCTCGCCTCGCGCCCGCGCTTCCTCGCGCCACCGGTACAGCGACGCGAGCACTTTCGCCTCCAGGTCCCAGGGCGGGAACCTAACCTAACCTAACCTAACCTTTTTTTTTTTTTTTTTGCGCTGGGAAAAAATGCGTTACGCATACCCTCCCATTGGGGGATGGGGGGCTATGTGGGACTCCCCGGTCTGACCCGGTATACCCACTAAAATAACCCAGCGGTACTCCCGCTTCGTCCGAGTGGCGAAGGACTGGGAAACCGGCACAGCCTTAACGTCCAGTCCTCCGCCGACGATTGCCCCTCAGGGCGGGCCACTCACGCCCCCCCCCGTGGGGAGGGGGAAGGGCCCGGGAATGACCGACGAAGGTGGTGATGGGTGCAATGCGGGCGAAGGCGCCCCCGCGCCTGTCGCCCGCCCATCGCCACCGTGAGGAGGGAGAGGATTGCGCCTTCTCCGACCCCTTCTTCGTCTGCGGAGTGGCACAGCGAGAGGGTCATCCTCCCACGCGCGCTCCGCCTCCTCCTTTTGCGAGATTACGTCCTCGCAAAAGGAGGCAACCGCTGCACAGGCCCCCTCGCTCTCCAGCATAGCGTTGACCACGCAGGAAAGCGAGAGGTCGCCCAGCACCACGACCTGGCGTGGCGCCGCCCTCCCTATGACTGCGGTGGATCTCGAGGAAATCCTCACAGTCCGAGAGAGAGCGGTTCGGGGAGAAGTAGGCCCCAACCAGGGCCATGTCTCCCCGCGCGGCGGCCACGTATCCCGGTCCCCTCTCTAAGAGCGAGAGGGGAGGGGAGTCTGTGGAAGACCGCGACACCAACGCCACCAAGCCGTCCCGGTCGCCCAGCCAACGGCCAGGGACCGAGTAAGGCTCGGCGACCACCGCCAAGTCGTTCGCCTGGAGTATGCGATGTTCGACCCCATCCATCAGTCGGACATCGCACCCCCCTCCGCAGCCACCGACGCAGGAACGACGGTGCTCTTGGCAGCAGCAGCAAACCCGGCCGGCGCCTGTGCTTTGCCCCGCTTAGGGGGAGGATTGCAGTTCCTCCCCTTCGTGACGTGGTCTGCCGGGCAGCCACTGGCGGCACACACCGCGCAGTGCGGCGTGGCGGCCTCGCAGGAGGCGGCTTTGTGGCCCTCCTTGCCGCAGCGGAAGCACGTGTCCGTCCTGTCAACAGTGGACGGACACAGGGCCCGGGTGTGTCCGATGCTGAAACACCGGAAACACCTCAGAGGCTGGTCCTCGAGTGCTCGGACTGCACCCGAGCTGAGACCGACTGTGAGCCGTCCCTTGGCAAGGACGGCTTTGGCAGCGGCGACCGGGCACTCGAGGCGAATTGTGCCCATGCCACCGCGGCCGGGTCTTATGTCCCGGCCTTGGACCGCCGCGACGCCACAGCCCCCTACCGCCGCGACCGCCGCCACCACCTCCTCCTTGGTGACGGAGTCGTCAAGTTCAGCCACCTCTATGGCCGCTGACTTGACCGGCCGGGCCACCTTGGCGGAATCCGCGATGACCTCCTGCAGCTTGGCTGCAAAGAGGTCCGCATGGGCACTCCCCTCTGCCCCCGGGAACTCGAAAATTCGAGCCCCGGCTTGAGTCCGCCGGCAAGACACACTGCCGATCCCCAGTTGGGCAGGATCGGCATTCGCACGCGCCCGCACCAAAATGGACGCGTACGTCTCCCCCCGGTCCGCAGCCTCCGCGGTGAGCGTCACCACGACGGCCGCGGTTTTAGGGGGGACTAGTCGCCCCTTTCCCCTCTTTCCTTTCCCTTTCAACGTCCCCTTTCCCTTGCCGGTCGTCTGCTCTTGGCTGGGAGCGGTGGTGGCGGGGACGACAGGGACGGCCGTCGTCGACTTCTTGCCCTTTCCCTTCCCCTTACGGACCACTTCCGTCCACTCGTTGGACGGGGTCGTGGAAGGGAGAAGGGCGTCTTCCGTCTGGGAGGAGGACGGCCCCGGCTCACACTGCCTCGTATCCGCCGCAAGCGGCGGTCGGAGGCGTTTCTCCGGCAAGAGCCGGTCCTCAATCCCTGCTAAGCAGGCTCTAGTGAAGGCCCTCTCCTCCATTACGACCTTGCGGATGATATCCTCAAGGTTGGAGGCGGGGCCCTCTGCCGCAGGGCTCGACTTGGCCTGTTGTGGCCGGGCCGTGGCTTCGGCCAGCTTCTGATGAAGCTGGCTGACCTCCGACTGCAGGCGATCCACCTTCGCCTGCAGTTGCCGCGTCTCGTCAGTGGTCTTGCGCTGGACCAGCTCCGCGACGACACCGCGCATACTCGCGGCCCTGCATTTCAGGGCCTTCTGTAGGGTGCCCTTTAGGTTGGAGGACTTCGAGGCGACCTCCACGATCTCCCTCTCGTCCTCCTCCGCCATTCTCTCTAGCTCCGCCAGAGAATGGTCCGCGTAGAGAACGCGGGACGCACCGTACCCGGACTTGGCCCGGGCGGCGTGCGCCCGCTTCTCTGTGGCGGCGACCCGCTCCTCCAGCTCTAGCTGGAGCTGAGCTCGCCGAGCCAGGTCCAGCTGGCGTTGGGCGTTCGCCAGCCCAATGACATGGGTCTCCGCGGCCACCGTCGGCTTTTTAGCCTTCGGCAACTGCGTCGACCCTGAGGCCGAGGAGCCCTCGGACCCACCGCTCCTGTGGGCTCGCTTACGCGAACGAGAGTCGTCCGCGTCCGACACACTGATCATTGAGTCGTTGTCGGACGACTCGTCCGCCCCTCCGAAGAAACTAGCCGCAGACGGCGCGCGGCTAGTCTCTGACGCCGAAGCGTCGGATTGGCCCTGAGAAGGGCCTTTTGGTTGGCCCTGAGAAGGGCCTTTGGGTTGGCCCTGAGAAGGGCCTTTGCGTTGGCCCTGAGAAGGGCCTTTGGGTTGGCCCTGAGAAGGGCCTTTTTGTTTTAAAAACCGCCCGCAGGCGTCCCGCGCAGGACTCGACATGTTTCCCGCGGGTTCGCAAACTCAACACGACAATAAGATTAAAAACAAGCTGCGAATGCACAGTGCACTTTGGCCGTACCCAGTCTGCCACTCCGTTACGGTGGTCAGAACTGGGCCGTTTCCAGGGGACGCGACGTGGACGCAAGCACTGTGGGGTGGTCCCCCAACCTAACCTAACCTAACCTAACCTTTTTTTTTTTTTTTTTTTTTTTTTTTGCGCTGGGAAAAAATGCATTACGCATACCCTCCCATCGGGGGATGGGGGGCTATGTGGGACTCCCCGGTATGACCCGGTATACCCACTAAAATAACCCAGCGGCACTCCCGCTTCGTCCGAGTGGCGGGGGACTGGGAAACCGGCACAGCCTTAACGTCCAGTCCTCCGCCGACGATTGCTCCTCAGGGCGGACCCCTCACACCCCCCCCGTGGGGAGGGGGACGGGCCCGGGAGTGACCGACGAAGAAGGTGGTGATGGGTGCAATGCGGGAGATGGCGCCCCCGCGCCTGTCGCCCGCCCATCGCCACCATGAGGAGGGAGAGGATTGCGCCTTCTCCGACCCCTTCTTCGTCTGCGGAGCGGCGCAGCGAGAGGGTCATCCTCCCGCGCGCGCTCCGCCTCCTCCTTTTGCGAGATTACGTCCTCGCAAAAGGAGGCAACCGCTGACCAGGACCCCTCGCCCTCCAGCATGGCGCTGACCACGCAGGGAAGCGAGAGGTCCTGTCCGACCACCGCGGTCAGACCGCGGCGCAGCTCGGACCAAGCCGGGCACACTTCGAGCGTGTGCTGCGCCGTGTCCTCCGCCGCGCCGCAGTCGTGGCACGCCGGGCTCTCCTCCCTCCCGATCCGGTGCAGGTACGTTCCGAAGCAGCCATGGCCGGATAGCACCTGCACCAGACGGAACGAGAGGAAACCGTGGGACCGCTCGAGCCAGCTCCGCAGGACCGGACCGAGCGCGTCCAACGTCCGGCGGCCAAAGGCGGCGGTGGCGAGATCCTCCGTCCAGTGGAGGACGATTGCGTCCCTCGCCTCCCGCCGCACGGCCTCCCGCTCTTCGGCGACGGGGCGCTCCCCGAGCACCCTCCGGTGCGCGGTCCACTCGTACACTCTGGCGAGCACCCAAGCCTCCAACTCCCAAGGAGGGGTGCCGGCCAGAGCGCACGCCGCCGAAAAGCCCACCGAGCGGTAGGCCCTCGCCACCCGCAGTGCAATGGCCCTTTGGGGCTTGCGCAAGGCGGTCGCGTTCTCCCTCCTGTGGAGGGAGTCCGCCCAGATGGGTGCCCCGTATAGGGCCATGCTTTTCAGAATGCCGGCATACAGGTGCCGGCATTTCGCCTTGGGCCCCCCCAGGTTCGGGAGGAGCCAGGAGAGGGCGTCCGCGGCCTTCAATAGGCGCGTCGACAGCCCGTTGAAATGCGGGCCGAAGCGCCACCTGTCGTCCAGCACCAGGCCCAGGTACTTCATCTGGGGCTGGACCCCTATCCGGACGCCCTCTACGACAATGTGGGCGTCGGGAGGGCAGCGCTGCCGAGGCCCGTGAAAGAACACGGCCTCGGTCTTGTGCAGCGCCACCTTCAATCCCAGGCGGCGGATCCTCTCTGCGACCAAGGATCCGCCAGCCGAGGCCAGACAGGCCGCGTCCCCGAAGTTCCTCCCCCGGGCAGTGAGGAGAGTGTCATCCGCGTAGCAGATGACACTCGTGCCCTGGAGGAGGACTCCCCGCAGTAGCCAGTCGAACCCGATGTTCCACAGGGGGGGCCCCAGCACTGACCCCTGCGGAACACCGGACTCTGCGCCGTACCGCCTCACCGTGGCCGTCTTGTCCACGAGGAGGACCTCTCGGCCCTCCAAGTAGCTGGCCAGGAGGTTCTGCAGGTACTGGGGCGCTCCGTGATACCGGAGCGCCTCCAATATCGTCGAGTGGGGGACGGAGTTGAAGGCGTTCGCAATGTCGAACGACACCGCCAGCACTCCGTCCCCCGCCTCCACCGCCTCCCTCACCTGGCCCTTGAGTAGGGCCAGCGCATCGATCGTCGAACGCCCTCGACGGAAACCGAATTGGGCGTCCGACAGGTCCGGCCCTACCCCCCGCAAAAGGCTATCAAGCCGGGACGCGACGATCCCCTCGAACATCTTACCGACCTCATCGAGCAGGACGATGGGCCGGTATGCCGATGGGGAGTCCGCCGGCCGTCCCTCCTTTCGGAGGAGGCATAGCTGCCCCTCCTTCCAAAGTTGCGGGAACCTCCCAGCCGTAAAGCACGCACTGAAGAGGTCCCGAAACCTGTCCTCCATTTGGGAGGCGGCGATCGCCACCACCCGTGCGGGGACGCCGTCTGGTCCGGGGGCCGTCTTCTTCGCGCGGAGGCTGAGAACTCCCGCGCGGACCTCCTCCGCCGTCACCGGGGGGACGTCTTCCTCCGGCGAAGCCGCCCTTTGCGGGGGATCCATCGTTGGTGGGGTGAAGTCGTCGGTCCTGCGCGGAAACAGGGACCGGACCACCCCATCCAGCAACGCTGGCTCGAGGGTCTCCGTCAGTGGGGGACCATAGGGGCGCAGCTGGTTCCGCGCCGCCTTGTATGGTCTCCCATAAGGATCCCTGTCGAGACCTTCCAGCATCTCGGCCCTCGCCGAGTCTTCTGCAGCGCCCATTGCAGACTTTAGGACCGTCTTCGCCTCCCGGTAAGAGGCGTATAGGCGGTCCTCCTCTGCCCGGACTCGGTTTTGGGCGCTGCGCCGTCGGCTCCGGGCGTAGGCCCTTCTGGCCGCCACACAGGCGGCCCGGAGACCCGTCAGCTCCTCCGTCCACCAATAGACGGCGCGACGGGGAGGCGGACGGCGAGACCGAGGCATGCTGGAGTTGCACACCTCGGTCAGGGACCCCCTGAGCCGGACCGCTGCGGCGTCCACGTCCAGGACATCGACAGGGGGCGACAGCCAGTCCTGGAGGAAGGCCGCCTCCTCAGCTGCCTCCCGGTCCAGGCGGGTGAGTGCCCACCGCGGGAAGGGAGATTGCCCGGTGCGGGCCATCCTCCCCCCCTGGGTGGAGATGTCGAACCGCACATATCGGTGGTCCGACAAGGTCTCCACCATCTCTACCCGCCAGTTGACGACGCGGGCGGCTAGGGCGGGGGTGGCAAACGAGACGTCCACCACCGACCCTCCCTGTTGCCGCACACACGTGTGGACCGTCCCCCTGTTGAGGAGGGACACACCGCATGAGGCCGACCAATACTCGACGGCGCGTCCCCGGACGTTGCAGCTGGCAGCCGGGTTGCCCCAGGCCACCGACTTGGCGTTCAGGTCGCCCAGCACCACGACCTGGCGCGGCGCCGCCCTCCCTACGACTGCGGTGAGGATCTCGAGGAAATCCTCAAAGTCCGAGAGAGGGCGGTTCGGGGAGAAGTAGACCCCAACCAGGGCCATGTCTCCCCACGCGGCGGCCACGTATCCCGGTCCCCTCTCTAAGAGCGAGAGGGGAGGGGAGTCTGTGGAAGACCGCGTCACCAGCGCCACCAAGCCGTCCCGGTCGCCCAGCCAACGGCCAGGGACCGAGTAAGGCTCGGCGACCACCGCCAAGTCCACCAACCACTCAGCCATGGTCTGCATCAGCAGATCCTGGGCTGCCCGGCAGTGGTTGGCGTTCGCCTGGAGTATGCGATGTTCGACCCTATCCATCAGTCGGACATCGCACCCCCCTCCGCAGCCACCGCAGCCGCCGCAGTGATTTTGGCAGCAGCAGCAGGCCCGGTCGGCGCCTGCGCTTTGCCCCGCTTAGGGGGAGGATTGCAATTCCTCCCCCTCGTGACGTGGTCGGCGGGGCAGCCACTGGCGGCACACACCGCGCAGTGCGGCGCGGCGGCCTCGCAGGAGGCGGCTTTGTGGCCCTCCTTGCCGCAGCGGAAGCACGTGTCCGTCCTATCGACCGTGGACGGACACAGGGCCCGGGTGTGTCCGATGCCGAAGCACCGGAAACACCGCAGAGGCTGGTCCTCGAGTGCCCGGACTGCACCCGAGCTGAAGCCGACTGTGAGCCGTCCCTTGGCAAGGACGGCTTTGGCAGCGGCGACTGGGCACTCGAGGCGAATGGTGCCCATGCCGCCGCGGCCGGGCCTTATGTCCCGGCCTTGGACCGCCGCGAACCTAACCTAACCTAACCTAACCTTTTTTTTTTTTTTTTTTTTTTTTTTTTTTTAACGTGGAGAAATGCTCATGCATTCTGCACTACCACGGGGAGATAGTGCAGTTATGTGGGACTCTAACCCACTAAAACTCCACGGTGTCCTCCTCTGCCGCTTACGGCGGGAACACGGGCACGCGTTAGCACTCATCCGTGAACCCGCCGCGGCTGTCCGTTACCGGACCCTCCTCTGGGGAGTACTCCCCATCACCGGCGCACCAGAACACATAGCACGCCGTGACCACCCCAGGGACCAAACCAGCACATGGGCGCCAGACGACCCCGTGTCTGGGCACCCTTGGTCCCCCTGCGACGGGTCAGGACATTGGCCCCGCCGCCTGCCAATTTTCGGCCGCAGAGGATAGGGAGAGCGGCCAACGTCATACCGACACTCCTCCTCCCCTGCGGCCCCACCGCGTCCGCCATCGAACGGTGGCGACCCCGTCAAGGCCGCGGAAGGTAGGGCGAGCGGCGCACCGCAATACCGGCACTCCTCTCCCGCCGCGGCCTTCAACCCTCAGCCGCGATGCCTCCGTTATGACATCGCGGCCCGCCTCAGTTGCGATGTCGCCGAAGCGGCACCGCAACCTACTTGTTGGCCGCTACGTCGTCGGCTTATAGGCAAAAGCCCTGACGAGCGGCCCCTCCTCGGGTTCCTCTTCGCTTCACCGTGGGTGTCCAAGCCACGGCTACTGAGCCCCCCCGCCTCGACAATGCGGGAACCCACCGGGGGGGAACCTAACCTAACCTAACCTAACCTTTTTTTTTTTTTTTTTTTTTTTTTTTTTTTTTTTTTTTTTTTTGTCTCGGGGGGAAAATCCTCATGGACATCCTCCGCCCTGGGGAAGGCGGAGGGGCATGCCGGACTCTTACCGGCTAAAAACCACCCCGGTGTTCCCTTCCTGTACCTATTGCCGGGGGTACGGGTATCGCTTGCGCATTCATCCGCGCCCCCGGCAGGTATTGGCCCGCCAGATGTTTGAAGGCGGGCCCCGTCACCCTCTGCGGCCATCACCCGGTGGCCGCAGGAACTCCAACTAAGAGGCGCGCGCGGAACACGGCGCCGCCGCCTCGAGGCCTGTTTCTGATCGGGCGACAGACGCCCCTAGTCTGCCGCCCGCAGGCCGCGCCCTATGGTGGCCGGAGATCGTCCGCCACCCTGCGACGCCCGGTGCGTCTGCTGCGGGCCGGGAGAGAGGTAACAGCTTCTCTCTCCCTTTCCGCCGCCTCCTTTGCCGACATTACGTCCTCACAGAAGGAGGCGACGGCCGTCCAGCCGCTCTCGCTCCCGACCATGCATGAAATGACGGCCGGAAGCGAGAGGTCGCCCGCAGCAACCTAATCTTTTTTTTTTTTTTTTTTTTTTTTGCGCTGGGAAAAAATGCGTTACGCATACCCTCCCATCGGGGGATGGGGGGCTATGTGGGACTCCCCGGTATGACCCGGTATACCCACTAAAATAACCCAGCGGCACTCCCGCTTCGTCCGAGTGGCGGGGGACTGGGAAACCGGCACAGCCTTAACGTCCAGTCCTCCGCCGACGATTGCTCCTCAGGGCGGACCCCTCACACCCCCCCCGTGGGGAGGGGGACGGGCCCGGGAGTGACCGACGAAGAAGGTGGTGATGGGTGCAATGCGGGAGATGGCGCCCCCGCGCCTGTCGCCCGCCCATCGCCACCATGAGGAGGGAGAGGATTGCGCCTTCTCCGACCCCTTCTTCGTCTGCGGAGCGGCGCAGCGAGAGGGTCATCCTCCCGCGCGCGCTCCGCCTCCTCCTTTTGCGAGATTACGTCCTCGCAAAAGGAGGCAACCGCTGACCAGGCCCCCTCGCTCTCCAGCATGGCGTTGACCACGCAGGGAAGCGAGAGGTCCTGTCCGACCACCGCGGTCAGACCGCGGCGCAGCTCGGACCAAGCCGGGCACACTTCGAGCGTGTGCTGCGCCGTGTCCTCCGCCGCGCCGCAGTCGTGGCACGCCGGGGTCTCCTCCCTCCCGATCCGGTGCAGGTACGTTCCAAAGCAGCCATGGCCGGATAGCACCTGCACCAGACGGAACGAGAGGAAGCCGTGGGACCGCTCGAGCCAGCTCCGCAGGACCGGACCGAGCGCGTCCAACGTCCGGCGGCCAAAGGCGGCTGTGGCGAGGTCCTCCGTCCAGTGGAGGACGATTGCGTCCCTCGCCTCCCGCCGCACGGCCTCCCGCTCTTCGGCGACGGGGCGCTCCCCGAGCGCCCTCCGGTGCGCGGTCCACTCGTACACTCTGGCGAGCACCCAAGCCTCCAACTCCCAAGGAGGGGTACCGGCCAGAGCGCACGCCGCCGAGAAGCCCACCGACCGGTAGGCCCTCGCCACCCGCAGTGCAATGGCCCTTTGGGGCTTGCGCAAGGCGGTCGCGTTCTCCCTCCTGTGGAGGGAGTCCGCCCAGATGGGGGCCCCGTATAGGGCCATGCTCCTAAGGATGCCGGCATACAGGCGCCGGCATTTCGCCTTTGGCCCCCCCAGGTTCGGGAGGAGCCAGGAGAGGGCGTCCGCAGCTTTCAATAGGCGCGTCGACAGCCCGCTGAAATGCGGGCCGAAGCGCCACCTTTCGTCTAGCACCAGGCCCAGATACTTCATCTGGGCCTGGACCCCTATCCTGACCCCATTATTTGGATTTAAACTGAGACTAGTGGTGCCCCCCCCAGATACGAAGGGGCTGCCTTCCGAAGAAGGACGGGATTGTCCCTCCTTGGGTAGGAGGGTACCCGCCTGGGGAATCGTTTTCTCATTAGTCTTTTCCATTTTTTCCTTTTTGAGGGTGAGGTCCCTTTACGTCGCGCTAACGACCGGATCCCCTCCGGCCATTCATCCCCTCGGCACGCTAGACCTTGGGATTGGGGTAATTTTTTAGAGAGGTTGTCTTCCTCGCGGCCCGAGCCTCAGTGGCCCGGACCCCCGGTCCTGAACTCAGGATTACGGGGTGGCCGACGATTGGGCAGAACCAACCGCCGCCCCGGCGTCCCCACGCTGCCGCCGGATGCCGGACAGACGCAGCGCGGACATTGGACACCTTCCACCACCCACCTTCCCGTGGGTACAGCGGCGCGAACCGCTCCTTCCCAGCCTACGCCCACTCACGACCCTCTGTAAGCAGAGGTGGAGTGGACGTATGACCGTCCGTCTGTAGCCCGGTTCCCTTCACCGACCATCAAGGATGATCGGTGATTGGAACCATGACCTTCCCCGTGTGTTGAAAATTAGCCGCCAGCCCCAAGAGTCCACCAGAACCAGTGGGCAATTGGTGCTGACGTTGCCCAGGGTGCGCCGCGAGGAGGCTTTCAACATGCACCCCAACCTAACCTTTTTTTTTTTTTTTTTTTTTTTTTTTTAACGTGGAGAAATGCTCATGCATTCTGCACTACCACGGGGAGGTAGTGCAGGTATGTGGGACTCTAACCCACTAAAACTCCACGGTGTCCTCCTCTGCCGCTTACGGCGGGAACACGGGCACGCGTTAGCACTCATCCGTGAACCCGCCGCGGCTGTCCGTTACCGGACTCTCCTCTGGGGAGTATTCCCCATCACCGGCGCACCAGAACACATAGCACGCCGTGACCACCCCAGGGACCAAACCAGCACATGGGCGCCAGACGACCCCGTGTCTGGGCACCCTTGGTCCCCCTGCGACGGGTCAGGACATTGGCCCCGCCGCCTGCCAATTTTCGGCCGCAGAGGATAGGGAGAGCGGCCAACGTCATACCGACACTCCTCCTCCCCTGCGGCCCCACCGCGTCCGCCATCGAACGGTGGCGACCCCGTCAAGGCCGCGGAAGGTAGGGAGAGCGGCGCACCGCAATACCGGCACTCCTCTCCCGCCGCGGCCTTCAACCCTCAGCCGCGATGCCTCCGTTACAACGACATCACGGCCTGCCTCAGTTGCGATGTCGCCGAAGCGGCACCGCAACCTACTTGTAGGCCGCTACGTCGTCGGCTTACAGGCAAAAGCCCTGACGAGCGGCCCCTCCTCGGGTTCCTCTTCGCTTCACCGTGGGTGTCCAAGCCACGGCTACTGAGCCCCCCCGCCTCGACAATGCGGGAACCCACCGGGGGGGACCCCAACCTAACCTAACCTAACCTTTTTTTTTTTTTTTTTTTTTTTGTTCCGGGGTGGAAAATCCTCATGGATGTCCGCCGCCCTGGGGCGGGCGACGGGGTCTGTCAGACTCTTACTGACTAAAAACCACCCCGGTGTTCCATCTCACACCTGCGCCAGGGGTCGCGGGAACGTTCGATCCTTCCGCAACCCCCGGCTGGTGCCGGCCCGCCACTGCGGGCCTCGTCGGGTCAGGGGGGGGAGTGAGGTGTTTGACTCCCCCCGTGACGTCTAAGAGGGGCGCGCGTGGAACACTACGCGCCGCCACCTCGGGTCCTGATGTGTGGGGGGCGGCGGACGTCCCCGAGTCCGTCGCCCCTGGACCCATTTAGGGGGGCTGGAAGAGGGCGTTGTCCGCCCTCCGCCGACGCCCGGTGCGCCTGCTGCGGGCAGGGTGAGTGGACGAGATCTCCCTCTCCCTTTCCGCAGCCTCCTTCTGCGACATGACCGTTTCGCAAAAGGAAACCACCGCGTCCCAGGACTCTTCGCTGCCGACCATCGACTCGACCACGGCCGGCAGCGACAGGTCACTGCCTACTTCTGTGATGAGGGCACGGCGCGGCTCCTCCCAAGCGGCACACTCTGCCAGCGTATGCCACGCCGTGTCCTCCCGGCAGTCGACGCAGTGGTGACACCGGGCGTCCGGCTCCCTGTTTATGCGACACAGGTACTTCCCGAAGCAACCATGCCCCGAAAGTACCTGCGTCACCCGAAACGACAGGGAGCCGTGCCTCCTCCCGAGCCAGGGCTCGAGTACTGGCCGGACCGCCTCGATAGTGCTGAGGCCGGCGGTAGGGCGTGAGAGCCTGTCCCGCCATTCCGCCACCAGGACCTCGCGAAGCTGAGACCGACGCAGCTCCATATGGCGCTGCATCAGCCCCTCGCCTCGCGCCCGCGCTTCCTCGCGCCACCGGTACAGCGACGCGAGCACTTTCGCCTCCAGGTCCCAGGGCGGGGATCCAGCCAGTACGCAAGCCGCCTCGTAGGAGATCGTGCGATATCCGCGGACGACTCTGACGGCCATCGCTCTCTGCGGCTTCCGCAGGACTGCGATGCTGCCGGCCGTCAGGTCAGTCGCCCAGATCGGGGCCCCATACAGGGCCATCGATCGCACGATCCCCACGTAGAGCCGCCTACAGGCGGCGCTCGGGCCCCCCAGATTGGGAAGCAGCGTTGACAGCGCCCCAGCCGCGCCCAACAATTTGGGCGCCAGCCGCCGGAAGTGGGGGCCGAAATCCCACCGGCTGTCGAGCACCAATCCCAGGTACTTCATGGTAGACTCGACAGCGATCCGAGCCCCCCCGACCACTATGTGTAAGCCGGGCGGCGGCGCCCGCCGGGGGCCATGAAACACCATGGCCTCCGACTTGTTGAGGGCCACCTCCAGGCCCAGGCGACGTATGCGGCTCACCACCTGTGACACCGCAGCCGTCGCTAGCAACGCTGCCTCCCTGTGCGAGCTCCCCCGGGCAGTGACCAGCGTGTCGTCGGCATAACACGTCAGTTCCACGCCCGGCTGGAGCTCACCCCTCAGCACCCAGTCGTACCCGATGTTCCACAGGGGCGGGCCAACGACCGAGCCCTGTGGAACACCGCACGACATGCGGTGCTGGATTTCGCCATCGCGTCCCATGTAGGTGACACTCCTCTCCGACAGATAAGCCCCAATGATGCGGCGGAGGTAGAGAGGCACCCGATGATACCGCAGTGCCTCCCGAATAGTACTCCAGGGCATGGTGTTGAAGGCGTTGGAGATGTCCAAGGACACCGCCAACAACACCTCGCCCCGGGCCACCGCTTCCTCCGCCAGGACCCTCACCCGCGACACAGCGTGAATGGTGGAGCGCCCCTGCCGAAAACCGAACTGGTTACCGTCCAGGTCCGGCCCTTCTCCGCACAAGTGGGCGACGAGGCGGGCTGCGATTATCCGCTCAAACAGCTTACCCACCTCGTCTAGCAACACTATGGGCCGGTACGCGGACGGCGAGTCCGCGGGGCGCCCCGCCTTCCTGAGCAGGACCAGACGACCAGATTTCCACAAAGTGGGAAACTGGCCCCGCTCAAGGCACGCTGTGTAGAGTCCTCTTAGTTGGGGCTCAAGCTCCTTCAGAGCGAGGGCTAATACGCAGCCGTGGATCCCGTCGGGCCCCGGAGCCACGTTCTTGGCCCGGAGCCGCATCACGGCTGCCCCCATCTCTGCCTCTGTCACCTCTGGGACGCTGATGGCGTTCTCTTCAGTGGACTCTGCGGCTGTGGGCAAAGCCATCGGCGGCGGTGTGTGCTCCGCTCTAGCCGGGAAGAGGGCTGCGACCACCTCCTCCAGCAGCTCGGGTTGGAGACTCTCCGTAAGTGGGGGCGCCGCGGCTCGAAGTTTCCCTCGAACCGCACGATAAGGGCGCCCCCACGGATCCCCGTCTAGAGTCTCCAACATCTCCTCCCTGGCTCGCGTCCTCGCCTCGTCGATGGCCAGCCACAGAGTCCTCTTCGCCGCGCGGTACACCTCATACAGCGCGGCTTCTTCGTCAGGGACCCGACGACGTCTCCTCCGGTATCGGGTGTACTGGCGCCTGACCGCCACGCACGCGACGCGCAGCTGCGCGATCTCGGCGGTCCACCAGTACACCTGGCGCCTTGCCGACTGTGCGTGGACCCGGGGCATGGACGCGTCGCTGATTTGCGTCATCGCCCCGCGGAACCACAGCGCCTCCTGCTCGACGTCGACGGGTCCATCCGTTGCCGACTCCCGGAACCAGGCCTGGACAACAGCGGCCTCCTCGAGAAGCTCCCTGTCGATGCGCTTACGCGCCCAGCGCGGACCGTCCGTACGCGGGGCCGGTAAACCGCGGCCGCCGGCGGTCTGGGCGGAGACGTCGAAACGGATGTAGCGGTGATCCGACAACGTCTCCACCTCCGCGGCGACACGCCAGTCGCGGATACGGTTCGCGACAGCGGGGCTAGCGAACGAGACGTCCACTATAGACCCGCCCCGCTGCCGCACGCACGTGTGCACCGAGCCCCGATTTAGGACGGTCAAGCCAGTCGTGACCGCCCACTCCTCCAGCACCTCGCCCCTAGCATCGGTCACTGGAGATCCCCACGCCGCAGACTTGGCGTTGAGATCCCCCAGCAATAGCACAGGGCGAGGGTGGAGTCGGCCCACGACGGCACCCAACTCGACAAGGAACCTCTCGAAGTCGGCGAGGCTCTTGTTGGGCGAAAAGTACGCCCCAACCGTGCCAATGCCGTCCACGAGGGCGGCCACCCAGCCGTGACCTCGGGACGGGTTGGCAAGAGCCCCGCCAATGATGGCTACCAAACCGTCCAGGTCTCCCACCCAGTTATCCCTGGGGGGGACAAAGTACGGTTCGGCAACCACCGCCACGTGAATCGACCACTCTGCCATGCTCTGGAGCAATAGATCCTGAGCTCTAGCAGAGTGGTTGATGTTGCCCTGGAGGAAATGGTACAGCGCCATTTATGCGCAATCCATTCCCTCCGCACCATTCCTAGGCCGGGAGTCGGCCGAAGAGGAGCCAGGCTGAGGGGGGGGTAAAGAGCCCCCGGCAGCCTTGGCACCCCTTCTCTTCCCTTTCTTGGCTGGCACGCCACAGGCCTTTCCGCCCGCTCTGTGCCCAGCGGGCCTCCCTGCAGCTGTACAGAGGCTGCAGTTTGGCGCCGCGGAGCACTGGGCCGCCTTGTGACCGACCTGACCGCAGCGATAGCACTGCTCGCTGCGGTCTACGGAGGTGCACCGTGCCCTGACATGCCCAACGTCGAGGCAACGGTAGCACCGCAAGGCCCGGGGTTGCAGCAGCTTCACCCTCGCTGCAACCCACCCCACCAACAGACGCCCAGCGTCGGCGACTTTGTTCGCCGCCGTCACCGGGCACCGCACCCAGATCGCGCCGAGCCCGGAAGCGTCGACGCGAACCTCTCCCGTCCGCACGTCCGCGGGCGGACATCCACCGGCTCTGGCGACGGCCGCCACGACCTCGGCCGGAGTCGTCGAGTCGTCCAGACCGTCGACGCGCAGTTCAGCGGTCTTCATCGGCCTGGACACCCGAACGTCCTCCGGGTTGAGGACCTCCCTCAGCTTGGCGGCCAGGACGTCCGCCTTTTCACCGCTAGAGGCACCCGACACCTCTAGCAGTCGCGCCCCCGTAATCGCCGGCCTCAGTCTGAGGCCGGACGGTATGCCAAGGTCGGGGAACGCGACTTTGGCTTTTGCCTCCATAAGGACCGCCTTATAGGATATGCCCCTTTCGAAGGCTCCGGGCTGCAGCGTAATAACTACAGCCGCGGAGCGTGGGGCTCTGACCCTAGGCGGCCCCTGAGCCTTTCTGGGTGCCGGTGCCGGTGCTCCAGCTGATACCGGTGGCGGCGGCGCCGTCTTCTTCTTTTTACGGCGGCCCCTCTTGACGACCGTCGTCCAGGTCTCCGTGGTGGACCCGGACGCAGTCGCCGAGGGTGCGGTCGCCGGGGCTGCGGTCGCCGGGGCCGCGGCCGCCCGGGGCGCGGCCGTCCGGGAAGTAGACGCGGACTTTTTGGCGCCTTTTCCGGCCTGACTCGACCCAGCCACCGCGGCTTTTGGCCCCGGTTTTGCTGGCCCCTCCTCCCTCCGTCTGTCCGCAGCGAGCGGTGGGCGAAGGTTTTCGGCCGGGAGGAGTCTAGCCTCTATGGCCTCCAGCCGGGCACCCACCATACTCCCGCATTGCATCATGCAGATGCGCGCTATCCTCTCGACCTCCGCATCCGCAAGTGCAGGAGCCGACGACGGAGTCGAAAGCGGGGCCAGCGCCGGTACCGCGCCGGGAGAGGTGCTAGCGGCCGGGGGAGTAGCCCTCTGGGCGGCAAACTGCCGTTTGAGGTCCTCCAGCTCGGATCGGAGACGGCTATTCTCCTCCCATAACTTCGCCGTCTCCTCCGTGCTCGTGCGATTAAGGAGGACCCCAACCGCCTCCTTAATATCATCAGCCGCCTCCTTTAGGGCGCGCGTGAACGTGCCCTTCAGGCTGCCGGATTTGGTGGCAACCTTCAGGACGACATCCACGCCGTCCATAACTTGGCGGCTGAGCGCCACCGCCGATACGCTCCCCCCGGCAGCCATCCGAGCGGATCGCCGCTCTCGGGCCTGTCGGGCCAACTCGCTGACTTCGTCAGCCGCGACAGCCTTCCTTTGCGCCCGCTTGGCAGCGTTCGCTTCCGCCTTGTTGGACCCCAGCAAGGGCCCGGGGTCACTCTCCGCGCCCTCCGTCGGACTCGCTATGGGCACTGGCGTTGCGGGCCGAGAGATCGGCACGAAGCGACCCGCTCGGTCGCGACCCGGCAGCCGACCGGGAGCTCCGCTCGCCAACGCACGACCCCGCCCTCTCTGTGCCGTTGGCACCTTGGGGGCCGACAGGTTCTCCTCACTGGAGGAGAGGCCCATCGACCCCGAGTCCCTGCTTCGCGGGCGTTTAAACCCGCGCGTGCCCTGATCGGGCAGTTGGTCCTCACCAGGACCTGAGCCTCCTCGGCTCTTGTTGCCGCCAACGACGGCAAACGGTTCTGTTGCGTCGCACAGTCGCTCCAGGCTAACCCGGAGCTCCTTTTCTTGCGACGCAAGTGTTTGACGCAGGTCGGCAGTGGTCTGCCGGCCCACGGGACTAATGGTGCCCCCCCCAGATACGAAGGGGCTGCCTTCCGAAGAAGGGCGGGATTGTCCCTCCTTGGGTAGGAGGGTACCCGCCTGGGGAATAGTTTTAACATCAGCCTTGTCCATGATTCCTTTTTAAGGGTGAGGTCCCTTTTCGTCGCGCTAACGACCGGATCCCCTCCGGCCATTCATCCCCTCGGCACGCTAGACCTTGGGATTGGGGTAATTTTTTAGAGAGGTTGTCTTCCTCGCGGCCCGAGCCTCAGTGGCCCGGACCCCCGGTCCTGAACTCAGGATTACGGGGTGGCCGACGATTGGGCAGAACCAACCGCCGCCCCGGCGTCCCCACGCTGCCGCCGGATGCCGGACAGACGCAGCGCGGACATTGGACACCTTCCACCACCCACACTCTCGTGGGTACAGCGGCGTGAACCGCCCCTTCCCAGTCTACGCCCGCTCACCTCCCTCTGTAAGCAGAGGAGGAGTGGACGTATGACCGTCCATCTGTAGCCCGGTTCCCTTCACCGACCATCAAGAATGATCGGTGATTGGAACCATGACCTTTCCCCGTGTGTTGAAAATTAGCCGCCAGCCCCAAGAGTCCACCAGAACCAGTGGGCAATTGGTGCTGACGTTGCCCAGGGTGCGCCGCGAGGAGGCTTTCAACATGCACCCCAACATAACCTTTTTTTTTTTTTTTTTTTTTTTTTTTTTTTTTTTTTAACGTGGAGAAATGCTCATGCATTCTGCACTACCACGGGGAGGTAGTGCAGGTATGTGGGACTCTAACCCACTAAAACTCCACGGTGTCCTCCTCTGCCGCTTACGGCGGGAACACGGGCACGCGTTAGCACTCATCCGTGAACCCGCCGCGGCTGTCCGTTACCGGACCCTCCTCTGGGGAGTATTCCCCATCACCGGCGCACCAGAACACATAGCACGCCGTGACCACCCCAGGGACCAAACCAGCACATGGGCGCCAGACGACCCCGTGTCTGGGCACCCTTGGTCCCCCTGCGACGGGTCAGGACATTGGCCCCGCCGCCTGCCAATTTTCGGCCGCAGAGGATAGGGAGAGCGGCCAACGTCATACCGACACTCCTCCTCCCCTGCGGCCCCACCGCGTCCGCCATCGAACGGTGGCGACCCCGTCAAGGCCGCGGAAGGTAGGGAGAGCGGCGCACCGCAATACCGGCACTCCTCTCCCGCCGCGGCCTTCAACCCTCAGCCGCGATGCCTCCGTTACAACGACATCACGGCCCGCCTCAGTTGCGATGTCGCCGAAGCGGCACCGCAACCTACTTGTAGGCCGCTACGTCGTCGGCTTACAGGCAAAAGCCCTGACGAGCGGCCCCTCCTCGGGTTCCTCTTCGCTTCACCGTGGGTGTCCAAGCCACGGCTACTGAGCCCCCCCGCCTCGACAATGCGGGAACCCACCGGGGGGGACCCCAACCTAACCTAACCTAACCCAGTCTGGCTTCAACCGCCGCCCCGAACGCCACGTTTGAACCGCGCTCCGCATGTTAAAATTGTGAAAATTACCAAAAAGTGCTCCAATTTACCCGTGTCGTATATCAAAACACGCGCAATCGCGAGGCGGACACGTTGGTGAAAAAAAAAAAAAAAAAGTTAAGTGAATAGTGCAATATTGTGCAAATTAACACCAAAAAAGTGAAAATTCGGGAACGCGGTACCTAAAAAAAAAAAAAACTGAATAACTCCGAATCCAAAGCGGTGACATAGTGATTTTATGTAACTAGCAGGACACCCTCCTCGAGACCTGCGATTCTGTGAAAAATCCAGAATTTTTCCGCGCAGGCGCGCGGAAATACAAGGAAAATCAAATATCTACAAGACAAGTTCCCGTTCCAGGGGCATAAAGTTATCCCTGACCGTCTTCCAGCACCACCTACAACTTCCCGAGAAGGGGAACAAGGAGAAGACCCTGGAGGTATTTTAAAAATTAAAATTTGAGCTAGGATTGACTAGTTTATTGAGAATACAAACTTGACGTGCAGCCGTGAAAAGTAACACAAATTTTCCGCCTACGAAAAATAAAAATCTACAGTGACGACCTAGGCTGAAACTTCTAGAGAAGATAGCTGAAACGCTCCCTAACCCGTGTAAGAAAATAAAAATTTTTTGGACTGTAACTTTAGGATAATTTTAAACTTAAGTGAGCAGTAGTAAAATTTCCGGCCGCAAAACAAGTTGTTTCCTTCGGTCTGCAAGGGAAAATATTACGTCATTGTATTTTTAATTATTTTTATTTCAATTATTTGGATTTTATCTTATTATTGTTTGTTTGTTAAAACTGTTTGCCCTAATTTAAACTTAATTTTATTAACTTGACTTTTAAAAAATTAAATTTTTTGTCACCAACTGGGAATTGAACCCGGGACTTTAGAAAATTTTAAAACGCCTATATCTCGAGAACGGAGCAAGATAGCCCATTTTTGACACCAACCAGAATATCTATACTGTGTATAGATATACTGCAGTTCTCCCCTGACCACTTTCTTTCGAACCCCCCTAATAATAATTTAAATTAATTGTAAATTTTTATTAAATAGCTCCCCCCCCCTCCCCCACAGATATCATTCGCGGGCCTTCAATAATACTACTATATTTATGTTTATGTTACATAATATATAATCCCTCAAAGTTACCCCCCCCGCACCCGCCACCCTCCCTCTAACCATATCCCATGCCCTTCCCCGCTCCGCTCGCCCGCGCATAATATACCATACGTATAGTATAGTTGCGGCCAGTCCGTAAGTCACTCATTTTTGTACCCCGTTCCCCTCACCCCTCTCTGAAATTATTCTCCCCCCATTATCTCCGAAACGGCTGGGAATATCCAAATTTTGAGCAAATTCTCCCCCCCCCCTATAACCCCACTCTCAGCTAAAATCTATATTCAGAAAAGCCCCCTTAGACCCCTTTTTGACCCCCATACTTTTTGACCCCTCAACATTAACAAATACTACATTTATATACCTATACTATATTTATATACCCCCAGTGTCCTCCATTTTTGACCCCTCTTCCCCCCCCCCTTCTGTTGAGTCCCCTCAGGGTTACCTCACCCCCCCGGGTGTTAACTTCGGATCCGGAGGTCGTAGACTGACCAAGTTTGGGGTCGCTGAAATCGGTAAGAAAAACCCTACCCTTTAGCTCCGAAGAAAACACGGAAAAACGCCCCCCTTTCAATTTAGATTAAATATAATCTCAGAAAATTTCAATAACTTCACATAAACTCCCTATTATAGTGGTCTCGGAAACCTGAAAAGGTGTTGCGGCGCATACTGTGAGTGGGACGTGGGCATTAGATAGATAAAAGACTGACACTTTGCATAGAGCGACCCACTATTATTGCTGCCCGCTCTTTTTATTAGTCTAGTAATTATACCGTACTCTTATTATTTTAAAATAAATTAAAAACAAATAAGTTCGAATTCTCTCCCGGCCAAGACAGACTTTAAGTGACTAAACCCTAAAGGGTTACATAACTCAGCTTGACTGATTCTTTGACGCAGAAAAGTAAATTTGACCGTAGTAGGTTGCCGCTGGACGAGACAACAGACCGTCTGTTCAGGCGAACAGTCTGTTATAAGACATCAAACGCGACTGAAATTATTTAATAATTTCTAGACACAACATTTTTAAAATTATCAACTAACCTGACTAATATTTATTTATACTTATATTTCTATACAATTATACTTCTTTACAAATTTTTATACAAATTTTTCTACTTCTTTACAAAGTAGAAATCGTAAATATTTAAGTGTTGAAATTTTTTATCATATTTTATTTACTCGACCTTAATTCGTAATAATTTAGGCGCCCCTCTGACAATAATGAATGTCATGTTCAGAACACCTTCGAAGGACAAAATTGACAACAAGGACCCTGCCAAATCACCGGTGGGAAACAAGACTTTTATTAAAAGTACACCACCAAAAGAAGTACCAAAAATGACTTCAGTGGTTAAGAACACCATTGGAGACTGGGAGTCTGGCAGGTCAGAGACTCTAGCTCATAAGAAACCTCAGACCTCTCCCAAGGAGGCCTCGTCTTCATCTTCTAATTTGCCGGTAGACCCCAAAACATTGAAAGTAACGCCCTCAAACGCCCAAGAGGAGGAAAGGGCCACACAGAGAACATTAATGGAGTCGGACGAAAGTTCCCCTGTAGTGGTAAACAAAGCACCTAAATATGCAAACAGGATCTCGGAAGCACGAGCCTGTCTCTTAAAAGCAAAAATGCATATGAACAACTCCCGAAATACAAAAACAGAAATAAAGACAGAGGTCATCCTGGCACTGGAAAGACTTTTCCAGCTTGTCAAGGAGGCAGAGGCCGAAAAAGGGAAAAGTAAAGAACCACCAAGAGACATACAAAAGGAACAGAAAGCGGTGCAGAGTGGAGAAACAGAAAGGAAGGAAGAAGGAAATAAAGAGATTGCGGATCTCATCGGGAAACTGAAGGAGCACGCTGACCTCATCAAAGAGAACACTGAGAGCATGGGGCAGCTAAATGAGCAGATAAGAAGTATGGAAAAGCGGTCCTACGTCGGTGTAGCCGCGACTCCTATTGGTAAGCGGCTCCCGGTGCAGACAGCTCTACACTCATTTATAGTAACCGCGAATGATGACCAAGAAACAGGAGAAGAGGTCATTAATAAGATCAGGAAAGCCGTTAATGCAAAGGAAGGAGGATTCGAGGTTGAAAAAATAAGAAAAGCCAAAGACCGTAAAATAATAATCGGCTGCAAAACAGATGAGGAAAGAGAGCGAGTCAAGAATAAAATAAAAGAATCCGGCGAAAGTTTGAGAGTGGAAAACATCCAAAACAGAGACCCCCTCGTTATCCTGAAGGACGTGCTCAGTTGCAACAGTGACGAAGACATCATAAGCGCGTTAAAAAACCAAAATAAGCGAATGTTTATGAACCTGGATGAACAGGAAAATAGATTAGAAATAGCTTACAAAAAACGTACTAGGAACCCCCACACGAGTCACATAGTGATGAGGGTGTCCCCCAAAATGTGGCAGAGACTGACAGAGGCTGAGTCCGTCCACATTGACCTACAGCGTATAAGAGTAGAGGACCAATCTCCGATTGTACAGTGCTCGCTTTGCCTGGGCTATGGGCATGGCAGGCGTTTTTGCCAGGAGACCCAGGCAAAGTGTAGTCACTGCGGGGGACCCCATATGAGGACAGGGTGCCCCGACTGGCTTGAGGGTGGGGTCCCGTCATGTTGCAACTGTGTGCGTTCAAAGCTAGAAAAGACAGCCCACAACGCATTTAGCCAGGATTGCCCCATCAGGGCAAAATGGGATGCGATAGCACGATCCAGGGTGGCATATTGCTAAGGTGGTCCCAGGAGAAATCTCTGCCTCCCAAAAAAGGCCATACCTCGTGGCACAAGCTAATCTGCAGAGGAAGGCTCTGGCCACTAACGAGATTATGCTTGAAGCTCACAAAAAGGGGGTGGCTTTCGCACTGCTCCAGGAGCCGTACATCGGAAGTTTGGGCAGAATGAAAGACTACCGTGGTGCTAGAATATTCCAGCATACCGGCGATGGAGATGGCGTCATCAAGACCGCAATCGCAGTCTTTGATGGCGATATCGACGTTGTCCAGTGTCCGAACTTCACTACGCCCAACATCACAGTGGTGAAGATGAAGACGCGCGCCTGGGAGATCGCGGTGGTCTCATTCTACCTAGAACCGAAACCAACACCGATAGGGCCATACCTGGAGCAGCTTACTAAGATAGAGAAGTTCTTCGGCCAGAGAATCATCTTGGGTGGAGACGCAAACGCCAAAAACTCTTGGTGGGGTAGTCACAAAATCGATCAAAGAGGGGTCGAAATGGCAGGTGCCCTAGAAGATATGGGATTGCAGGTGCTGAACATAGGCGAAACACCGACGTTCCACACAGTGAGGGGAACCTCACTGTACACCAGCTATGTGGACATCACGGCGTGTACGGCGGATCTACTCGACCTGGTCGAGAACTGGAGAGTGGACGAAAGCATGACGAGCTCTGACCACAACACCATTCTTTTTAAAATCAATCTGAAAAGGGCGAAGGGATTTGATATTAGTAGAACAACTAGAATATTTAATAGTAAAAAAGCAAACTGGTATAAATTTCGTGAGAAATTGGGCCAGTTGCTAGAAGATAACAAAATAAACAAAATTGAATTTGATGAAATTAATAACAAAACAGATTTAGAATTTAAAATAGAAATATATATTAACGTAATAATAGAAGCATCTAATATAAGTATACCTAAGTTAAAATCAAACAACAAAGTTAAATTACCTTGGTGGTCCAATGAGCTCGCCATGATGAAAAAGGAGGTCGCCACTAGGAAGCGTAGAGTCCGCTGTGCAGCGCCGATCCGGAGGGCCAAAGTCGTCAGGGAGTACCTGCAAATTAAAGAAAAATATGAGCAAGTGGAAAGAGCAGCCCAAACAGAAAGCTGGATAAGCTTCTGTGAAAAACAGGATAAAGAGGGACTATGGGAGGGTATTTATAGGGTCATAGGTAGAACTAGCAAGAGACAGGAGGATCTGCCCCTGACCAAGGAAGGTAAAACATTGAACCATCTAGAATCAGCCACATTGCTGGCGGAAACATTTTACCCCGAGGACAAGAAGGAAGAAGATAATGAGGAACACAAGCGTATCAGGACGGTAGCCGAAAACGTAAACGAGATGAGTCATGTTGAAGAACATGACCCACCGTTTACCCAGGAAGAGCTGAACGTAGCCTTACGCAGCTTCAACCCCAAAAAAGCCCCCGGGGCAGAAGGCCTTACGGCCGATATCTGCCAGCAAGCGGTAAACCATGATCCGGAACTCTTCCTATCACTGGCAAACAAATGCCTAGAACTGGGTTACTTCCCGAGGATCTGGAAGGAAGCGACGGTAGTCATCCTGAGGAAACCCGGGAAGGAGAGCTATACAGTTCCTAAATCATATAGGCCAATAGGACTGTTGCCAGTGATGGGAAAAGTCCTGGAGAAAATGCTGATAGGAAGGGTGAAATGGCACATCATACCCGGACTCAGCACACGCCAGTATGGGTTTATGCCACAAAGAAGCACCGAAGACTCCCTCTATGACCTACTAGAACTCATACGCCGTAAATTAAAAGACAAGAAATTGATCGTTATGATATCGCTGGACATAGAGGGAGCTTTTGACAGTGCATGGTGGCCGGCCATAAAAACCAGGCTGGCGGAAACTAAATGTCCGGTGAACATCAGAAGAGTGATGGACAGTTACCTGGAACACAGGAGGGTCAGGGTGAGATATGCGGGGCAGGAGGTGATCAGGGCAACAAACAAAGGCTGTGTGCAAGGATCGATAGGGGGCCCGATTCTATGGAACCTGCTACTCGACCCCCTACTCAAAGGCCTGGTACAAAGGGGAGACTACTGCCAAGCTTTTGCTGATGACGTAGTTTTGATATTCGATGGGGACTCAGCGTTGGAAGTCCAGCGACGTGCCAATGACGCTCTCGAGTATGTTTACCAGTGGGGAGCCAAAAATAAGTTAAGATTCGCACCGCATAAGACGAACGCAATGGTCATCACGCGGAAACTTAAATATGACACCCCGCTGTTGAGCATGGGCGGGATCGATATAGGTATGTCGCAGGAAATCAAAGTCCTAGGGCTGACCATTGACAACAAGCTAACTTTTAATGCCCATGCATCTAATGTATGCAAGAAGGCATTAAACCTGTACAAGCAGTTGTCAAGGGCAGCCAGGATCAGCTGGGGTCTCAATCCGGATGTCATACGCTCCATCTACACGGCAGTAGTAGAACCGACAATACTGTATGCGGCAAGTGCCTGGGCTCCAGCAGCCGAAAAGCTGATGGTGCGCAAACAGTTGAACGCGGTCCAAAGGGGATTTGCACAGAAACTGTGCAAATCCTACCGTACAGTCTCCTTGAACTCGGCACTGGTGCTGGCTGGGATATTACCCCTTGACCTCCGAATACAAGAGGCAGCGGCCCTGTATGAGGCAAGGAGGGGGGTACCTCGGCCAGCATTAGGAGATAAGGAGGTTGAGCGACGTATCGCGTTTGACACAACTCCCCACCCAGCCAAACATATAAGTCTTCAGTTCATATGCCTGGCAGACCAGGAGCAACACAAAAACCACTGTACTCAAGCAGTGCGGATATACACGGACGGCAGCAAGATCGAGGGCAAGGTTGGGGCATCATTGTCTCATTGGAGCAATGATGCCGAAATCAAAACCCAAAAACTTAAGCTGTCGCCCCACTGTACCGTCTTCCAGGCTGAACTGCTGGCTATATGCAAGGCCACGAGGGAAATTTTGCGAAGTAAAAAACACAGTTTCGGCATATATAGCGACTCCCGGTCGTCGCTGGAAGCGGTCACCAACCACCACTCTCTCCATCCCCTCGTAGTCGAAATCCGCGAAAACCTGCGACAGTGCAAGGATCGATCCAAAAAAGTTGAACTCTTTTGGATCAAAGCTCATGCAGGACTGGAGGGCAATGAGAGAGCGGACCAGCTGGCTAAGGACGCCGCCCTTACGACAAAAACAAGGCCAGATTATGACCAATGCCCGATTTCATTCGTCAAGCGGCAGATTCGTGCGGAGACGCTTGACGAATGGAATCGGAGATATAGATCTGAAGAAACAGCCGGCGTGACAAAAATATTTTTCCCGGATGCCATCCAAGCATTCAGCGTAGTTAAAAAACTGAAACCGACAGGAGTACTGACCCAACTATTGACAGGGCACGGTGGGTTTTCCGAATACCTAAACAGGTTTAAGTGCAAGGAGAGCTCATCGTGCATATGTGACTCTGACAAACAGGAAACTGTAGTACACATACTGACTGATTGCCCCGCTTACAGTCGGGAGAGGTATGAGATTGAGCAGGAATTAGGTATTGAGGTAACGACAGCAAATCTGAATGCACTAATCACAAACAGGGATACCAGGAGCAAGTTTATTGGTTTCTGCATAAAAATAGCTAGCAAAACTATCACTAGGAATAAGTAAACGTACATTATGCTTAGGATTCATATTTATGTATAATATATAACAGTAGCAAAATATCAAAGGTCGTTGAAAACGTCCAAAAGTGTAGCAACTGACTAGAATAAACCAATGAACTATGCATACCTGGACTAAGATGCATATCAATTTTGGTATAATGGTGTATGTTATACGCAATAATTTAGAGTGTAAGAACATGTATTCTCTTTGTCCTTATCCCTATAATATAGTACTATATTGTAGGGATGAGGATAGAGAATATATATATAAATGTTAATTAAATATAAGGATTTTTGGATTAAGGATAGTGACCATGTAAAAGACCCGTAAAATGCAAGAATAGATAATGTAATAATTATACAGGGTGTTTGGTGCATCGTTTGCCAAATGGAATTGGTTGAAAGGAGAGGTCATTTGCTATCTCTTAAGGCCCAGTAACTCATTCCTTGTTACACCGGTTTTTTTATTATGACTTTTTAATTTTTATTTAGAAAAATACAAGAACTCTGCATTTAAGCTTAAATTAAAAAAAAAGTTATTAGTATAGCCTTCAAATTTCATTTTAATTCATATGTTAACTCTTGTATGGTTCTATGAAAATCAAAATTACTTGCTAATAACATCTAGTTCCTTTTTAATGACTCACAAAGTTTTTGAAAAAAGGAAAAATACAATTAACACTCAACTTTAAATTACTGTAAAAAAAAACTAAAAGCGATCGGGATCTTCGAATTCTTTTAAAAAGTTCTCTAGTTTGTCCTCTTTCCAAGGGTGTGCAATATACAAAAAAAAACTTTTAATAACTTCAGTAATTCGCTAAATGTGTAATCGAGACACATCAGGCTGATATTCGATATTACGGTAAGAACATTAGTTTTCACATAAATAACATTATTTAAGAAGGTGGATAGTGTTATCTCACTCTTACGCAGTCTCTTATTATCTCTTTCTAGGGTTCTAACTTTCCTCGAACTTGAAATAAAAATAAACTTTTATTTAATAAGTACCTAATTATAAATTTTGTTCAAATTGTCGTCCACTATTGCGTACACACGTGCGAAATCTTCGTCTTATCTCGACTTTAGTGGTGTGTAAACGTATTTGTGCTTTGATAGTGGCTTACAACCGTACGCGCTAACATGGAATGCAAACGCTTTTTAGCTCTACTGCGTACCTCACCGATGTTCTAGGTAACGGCTTTGACGTCACTCTGCCAGATGTCATCTTATCCCGCACGGATTGTACTTTTTCCAAATATTAAATAAAAAATACTCCTTGGGAGTAAGTAATGCATTCTTACGCGTATTTTGTTTGTTGTAGGTCTCGAGAATCAAGACTATGATAACCGTGTCCAGTTTTGTCGTTTTTTATTACACTCGGACGTGGATAATCTGAACTTTAAAAAAATAATTTCTACAAACAGACTTACCCTAATTATTAGCTCAGCTACCAATATTCAGTGTCCTGTCTTTTGTTTTTCATCAAGACGGTTGTCCCGCTCACTGAAGATTAACCGTCAGGGAGTACTTGCATGTTGCATTCCCAAACTCATGGATTGGGAGGGATGGCCCTATTCCTTGGCCTCCACGTTCCCCAGACCTGACTCCGTTAGATTTTTACTTCTGGGGACGGCCCAAAGAACTTGTTTACGCCACGGAATTTGAGATTAGGGATGGTTTAGTCCAACTCATTGAGGCGGCTTTCGTCACTCTCAAAGCAGAAATACGTTTACACACCAGAGATAAGACGAAGATGGCGTGTATGTACGCAACAGTGGAGGATTTGAACAAAATTTATAATTAGGAACTTATTAAATAAAAGTTTATTTTTTATTTCAAGTTCGAGGAAAGTTAGAACCCTAGAAAGAGATAAGAGACTGCATAAGAGTGAGATAACACTATCCACCTCCTTAAAGAATGTTATTTATGTGAAAACTAGTGTTCTTACCGTAATATCAAATATCAGCCTGATGTGCCTCGATTACACATTTAGCGAATTACTGAAGTTATTGAAAGTTTTTTTTTTGGTATATTGCACACCCTTGGAAAGGGGATAAACTAGAGAACTTTTTAAAAGAATTCGAAGATCCCGATCGCTTTTAGTTTTTTTTTTACAGTAATTTAAAGTTGAGTGTTAATTGTATTTTTCCTTTTTTCAAAAACTTTGTGAGTTATTAAAAAGGAACTAGATGTTATTAGCAAGTAATTTTGATTTTCATAGTACCATACAAGAGTAAACATAAGAATTAAAATGAAATTTGAAGGCTATACTCATAACTTTTTTTAAAATTTAGGCTTAAATGCAGAGGTCTTGTATTTTTCTAAATAAAAATTAAAAAAGTCAAAATAAAAAAACCGGTGTAACAAGGAATGAGTTACTGGGCCTTAAGAGATAGCAAATGACCTCTCCTTTCGGCCAATTCCATTTGGCAAACGATGCACCAAACACCCTGTATAAGACTATATTTTAAGAAAATTAAAAGAATGTAATAATAAATAGAAACTAAGGTCTCTGATCACGTCAGAGGGACGCTGTAAGGCAGGAGTGTGGTTTTAGCCGGTAAGAGTCCGGCACTGCCCAGACTGGCTCCTAGAGGAGGCAGCCTGGGCGTCCATGAGGATTTCCCACTCCTGCCAAAAAAAAAAAAAAAAAAAAAAAAACCTAACCTAACCTAAGCTTTATTTTTTTTTTTTTTTTTTTTTGCACTGGGAAAAAATGCGTTACGCATACCCTCCCATCGGGGGATGGGGGGCTATGTGGGACTCCCCGGTCTGACCCGGTATACCCACTAAAATAACCCAGCGGCACTCCCGCTTCGTCCGAGTGGCGGGGGACTGGGAAACCGGCACAGCCTTAACGTCCAGTCCTCCGCCGACGATTGCTCCTCAGGGCGGACCCCTCACACCCCCCCCGTGGGGAGGGGGATGGGCCCGGGAGTGACCGACGAAGAAGGTGGTGATGGGTGCAATGCGGGAGATGGCGCCCCCGCGCCTGTCGCCCGGCCATCGCCACCATGAGGAGGGGGAGGGTGTCGCCCTCTCCGACCCCTTCTTCGTCTGCGGAGCGGCGCAGCGAGAGGGTCATCCTCCCGCGCGCGCTCCGCCTCCTCCTTTTGCGAGATTACGTCCTCGCAAAAGGAGGCAACCGCTGACCAGGCCCCCTCGCTCTCCAGCATGGCGTTGACCACGCTGGGAAGCGAGAGGACCTGTCCGACCACCGCGGTCAGACCGCGGCGCAGCTCGGACCAAGCCGGGCACACTTCGAGTGTGTGCTGCGCCGTGTCCTCCGCCGCGCCGCAGTCGTGGCACGCCGGGGTCTCCTCCCTCCCGATCCGGTGCAGGTACGTTCCGAAACAGCCATGGCCGGACAACACCTGCACCAGGCGGAACGAGAGGAAACCGTGGGACCGCTCGAGCCAGTTCCGCAGGACCGGGCCGAGCGCGTCCAACGTCCGGCGGCCAAAGGCGGCGGTGGCGAGGTCCTCCGTCCAGTGGAGGACGATTGCGTCCCTCGCCTCCCGCCGCACGGCCTCCCGCTCCTCGGCGACGGGGCGCTCCCCGAGCGCCCTCCGGTGCGCGGTCCACTCGTAGACTTTGGCGAGCACCCAAGCCTCCAACTCCCAAGGAGGGGTGCCGGCCAGAGCGCACGCCGCCGAGAAGCCCACCGAGCGGTAGGCCCTCGCCACTCGCAGTGCAATGGCCCTTTGGGGCTTGCGCAAGGCGGTCGCGTTCTCCCTCCTGTGGAGGGAGTCCGCCCAGATGGGGGCCCCGTATAGGGCCATGCTCTTCAGGATTCCGGCATACAGGTGCCGGCATTTCGCCTTGGGCCCCCCCAGGTTCGGGAGGAGCCAGGAGAGGGCGTCCGCGGCCTTCAACAGGCGCGTCGACAGCACGCTGAAATGCGGGCCGAAGCGCCACCTGTCGTCCAGCACCAGGCCCAGATACTTCATCTGGGGCTGGACCCCTATCCTGACGCCCTCCACAACAATGTGGGCGTCGGGAGGGCAGCGCTGCCGAGGCCCGTGAAAGAACACGGCCTCGGTCTTGTGCAGCGCCACCTTCAATCCCAGGCGGCGGATCCTCTCTGCGACCAAGGATCCGCCAGCCGAGGCCAGACAGGCCGCGTCCCCAAAGTTCCTCCCCCGGGCAGTGAGGAGAGTGTCATCCGCGTAGCAGATGACACTCGTGCTCTGGAGGAGGACTCCCCGTAGGAGCCAGTCGAACCCGATGTTCCACAGGGGGGGCCCCAGCACTGACCCCTGCGGAACACCGGACTCTGCGCCGTACCGCCTCACCGTGGCCGTCTTGTCCACTAGGAGGACCTCTCGGCCCTCCAAGTAGCTGGCAAGGAGGTTCCGAAGGTATTGGGGCACTCCGTGATACCGGAGCGCCTCCAATATCGTCGAGTGGGGGACGGAGTTGAAGGCGTTCGCAATGTCGAACGACACCGCCAGCACTCCGTCCCCCGCCTCCACCGCCTCCCTCACCTGGCCCTTGAGTAGGGCCAGCGCATCGATCGTCGAACGCCCTCGACGGAAACCAAATTGGGCGTCCGACAGGTCCGGCCCTACCCCCCGCAAAAGGCTATCAAGCCGGGACGCGACGATCCCCTCGAACATCTTACCGACCTCATCGAGCAGGACGATGGGCCGGTATGCCGAGGGGGAGTCCACCGGGCGTCCCTCCTTTCGGAGGAGGCATAGCTGCCCCTCCTTCCACAGTCTCGGGAACCTCCCGGCCGCAAAGCATGCGCTGAAGAGGTCCCGAAACCTGTCCTCCATTTGGGAGGCGGCGATCGCCACCACCCGTGCGGGGACGCCGTCTGGTCCAGGCGCCGTCTTCTTCGCGCGGAGGCTGAGAACCCCCGCGCGGACTTCCGCCGCAGTCACCGGGGGGACGTCCTCCTCCGGCGAAGGCATCCCTTGCGGGGGATCCATCGTTGGTGGGGTGAAGTCGTCGGTCCTGCGCGGAAACAGGGACCGGACCACCCCATCCAGCAACGCTGGCTCGAGGGTCTCCGTCAGTGGGGGACCATAGGGGCGCAGCTGGTTCCGCGCCGCCTTGTATGGTCTCCCATAAGGATCTCTGTCGAGACCCTCCAGCATTTCGGCCCTCGCCGAGTCTTCTGCAGCGCCCATTGCAGACTTGAGGACCTTCTTCGCCTCTACGTAAGAGGCGTATAGGCGGTCCTCTTCTGCCCGGTCTCGGTTTTGGGCGCTGCGACGTCGGCTCCGCGCGTAGGCCCTTCTGGCCGCCACGCACACGGCCCGGAGACCCGTCAGCTCCTCCGTCCACCAATAGACGGCGCGACGAGGAGGCGGACGGCGAGACCGAGGCATGCTGGAGTTGCACACCTCGGTCAGGGACCCTCTGAGCCGGACCGCTGCGGCGTCCACGTCCAGGACATCGACAGGGGGCGACAGCCAGTCCTGGAGAAAGGCCGCCTCCTCAGCTGCCTCCCGGTCCAGGCGGGTGAGTGCCCACCGCGGGAAGGGAGATTGCCCGGTGCGGGCCATCCTCCCCCCCTGGGTGGAGATGTCGAACCGCACATATCGGTGGTCCGACAAGGTCTCCACCATCTCCACCCGCCAGTTGACGACGCGGGCGGCTAGGGCGGGGGTGGCAAACGAGACGTCCACCACCGACCCTCCCTGTTGCCGCACACACGTGTGGACCGCCCCCCTGTTGAGGAGGGACACACCGCATGAGGCCGACCAATACTCGACGGCGCGTCCCCGGACGTTGCAACCGGCAGCCGGGTTGCCCCAGGCCACCGACTTGGCGTTCAGGTCGCCCAGCACCACGACCTGGCGCGGCGCCGCCCTCCCTACGACTGCGGTGAGGATCTCGAGGAAATCCTCAAAGTCCGAGAGAGGGCGGTTCGGGGAGAAGTAGACCCCAACCAGGGCCATGTCTCCCCACGCGGCGGCCACGTATCCCGGTCCCCTCTCTAAGAGCGAGAGGGGAGGGGAGTCCGTGGAAGACCGCGTCACCAGCGCCACCAAGCCGTCCCGGTCGCCCAGCCAACGGCCAGGGACCGAGTAAGGCTCGGCGACCACCGCCAAGTCCACCAACCACTCAGCCATGGTCTGCATCAGCAGATCCTGGGCTGCCCGGCAGTGGTTGGCGTTCGCCTGGAGTATGCGATGTTCGACCCTATCCATCAGTCGGACATCGCACCCCCGGTCGCCCGGTCGGCGCTTGCGCTTTGCCCCGCTTAGGGGGAGGATTGCAATTCCTCCCCCTCGTGACGTGGTCGGCGGGGCAGCCACTGGCGGCACACACCGCGCAGTGCGGCGCGGCGGCCTCGCAGGAGGCGGCTTTGTGGCCCTCCTTGCCGCAACGGAAGCACGTGTCCGTCCTGTCGACCGTGGACGGACACAGGGCCCGGGTGTGTCCGATGCCGAAGCACCGGAAACACCGCAGAGGCTGGTCCTCGAGTGCCCGGACTGCACCCGAGCTGAAGCCGACTGTGAGCCGTCCCTTGGCAAGGACGGCTTTGGCAGCGGCGACTGGGCACTCGAGGCGAATGGTGCCCATGCCGCCGCGGCCGGGTCTTATGTCCCGGCCTTGGACCGCTGCGACGCCACAGCCCCCTATCGCCGCGACCGCCGCCACCACCTCCTCCTTGGTGACGGAGTCGTCCAAGTCAGCCACCTCTATGGCCGCTGACTTGACCGGCCGGGCCACCTTGGCGGAATCCGCGATGACCTCCTGCAGCTTGGCTGCAAAGAGGTCAGCATGGGTACTCCCCTCTGCCCCCGGGAACTCGAATATTCGAGCCCCGGCTTGGGTCCGCCGGCAAGATACGCTGCCGATCCCCAGTTGGGTGGGATCCGCATTGGCACGCGCCCGCAACAGAATCGACGCGTACGTCTCCCCCCGGTCCGCAGCCTCCGCGGTGAGCGTCACCACGACGGCCGCGGTTTTTGGGGGGACTAGTCGCCCCTTTCCCCTCTTCCCTTTCCCTTTGCCCGTCCCCTTTCCCTTGCCAGTCGTCTGCGATTGGCTGGGAGCGGTGGTGGCGGGGACGACAGGGACGACCGTCGTCGACTTCTTGCCCTTTCCCTTCCCCTTACGGACCACTTCCGTCCACTCGTTGGACGGGGTCGTGGAAGGGAGAAGGGCGTCTTCCGTCTGGGAGGAGGACGGCCCCGGCTCACACTGCCTCGTATCCGCCGCAAGCGGTGGTCGGAGGCGTTTCTCCGGCAAGAGCCGGTCCTCAATCCCTGCTAAGCAGGCTCTAGTGAAGGCCCTCTCCTCCATTACGACCTTGCGGATGATATCCTCAAGGTTGGAGGCGGGGCCCTCTGCCGCAGGGCTCGACTTGGCCTGTTGTGGCCGGGCCGTGGCTTCGGCCAGCTTCTGATGAAGCTGGCTGACCTCCGACTGGAGGCGATCCACCTTCGCCTGCAGTTGCCGCGTCTCGTCAGTGGTCTTGCGCTGGACCAGCTCCGCGACGACACCGCGCATACTCGCGGCCCTGCATTTCAGGGCCTTCTGTAGGGTGCCCTTTAGGTTGGAGGACTTCGAGGCGACCTCCACGATCTCCCTCTCGTCCTCCTCCGCCATTCGCTCTAGCTCCGCCAGAGAATGGTCCGCGTAGAGAACGCGGGACGCACCGTACCCGGACTTGGCCCGGGCGGCGTGCGCCCGCTTCTCTGTGGCGGCGACCCGCTCCTCCAGCTCTTGCTGGAGCTGAGCTCGCCGAGCCAGGTCCAGCTGGCGTTGGGCGTTCGCCAGCCCAACGACATGGGTCTCCGCGGCCACCGTCGGCTTTTTAGCCTTCGGCAACCGCGTCGACCCCGAGGCCGAGGAGCCCTCGGACCCACCGCTCCGGTGGACTCGCTTCCTCGATCGGCAGTCGTCCGCGTCCGACACACTAATCAGTGAGTCGTTGTCGGACGACTCGTCCGCCCCTCCGAAGAAGCTAGCCGCAGACGGCGCGCGGCTAGTCTCTGACGCCGAAGCGTCGGATTGGCCCTGAGAAGGGCCTTTTGGTTGGCCCTGAGAAGGGCCTTTGGGTTGGCCCTGAGAAGGGCCTTTGCGTTGGCCCTGAGAAGGGCCTTTGGGTTGGCCCTGAGAAGGGCCTTTTTGTTTTAAAAATCGCCCGCAGGCGTCCCGCGCAGGACTCGACATGTTTCCCGCGGGTTCGCAAACAAACAAGACCAACCTAACCTTTTTTTTTTTTTTTTTTGTTCCGGGGTGGAAAATCCTCATGGATGTCCGCCGCCCTGGGGCGGGTGACGGGGTCTGTCAGACTCTTACTGACTAAAAACCACCCCGGTGTTCCATCTCACACCTACGCCAGGGGTCGCGGGAACGTTCGATCCTTCCGCAACCCCCGGCTGGTGCCGGCCCGCCACTGCGGGCCTCGTCGGGTCAGGGGGGGGAGTGAGGTGTTTGACTCCCCCCGTGACGTCTAAGAGGGGCGCGCGTGGAACACTACGCGCCGCCACCTCGGGTCCTGATGTGTGGGGGGCGGCGGACGTCCCCGAGTCCGTCGCCCCTGGACCCATTTAGGGGGGCTGGAAGAGGGCGTTGTCCGCCCTCCGCCGACGCCCGGTGCGCCTGCTGCGGGCAGGGTGAGTGGACGAGATCTCCCTCTCCCTTTCCGCAGCCTCCTTCTGCGACATGACTGTTTCGCAAAAGGAAACCACCGCGTCCCAGGACTCTTCGCTGCCGACCATCGACTCGACCACGGCCGGCAGCGACAGGTCACTGCCTACTTCTGTGATGAGGGCACGGCGCGGCTCCTCCCAAGCGGCACACTCTGCCAGCGTATGCCACGCCGTGTCCTCCCGGCAGTCGACGCAGTGGTGACACCGGGCGTCCGGCTCCCTGTTTATGCGACACAGGTACTTCCCGAAGCAACCATGCCCCGAAAGTACCTGCGTCACCCGAAACGACAGGGAGCCGTGCCTCCTCCCGAGCCAGGGCTCGAGTACTGGCCGGACCGCCTCGATAGTGCTGAGGCCGGCGGTAGGGCGAGAGAGCCTGTCCCGCCATTCCGCCACCAGGACCTCGCGAAGCTGAGACCGACGCAGCCCCATATGGCGCTGCATCAGTCCCTCGCCTCGCGCCCGCGCTTCCTCGCGCCACCGGTACAGCGACGCGAGCACTTTCGCCTCCAGGTCCCAGGGCGGGGATCCAGCCAGTACGCAAGCCGCCTCGTAGGAGATCGTGCGATATCCGCGGACGACTCTGACGGCCATCGCTCTCTGCGGCTTTCGCAGTACTGCGATGCTACCGGCCGTCAGGTCAGTCGCCCAGATCGGGGCCCCATACAGGGCCATCGATCGCACGATCCCCACGTAGAGCCGCCTACAGGCGGCGCTCGGGCCCCCCAGATTGGGAAGCAGCGTTGACAGCGCCCCAGCCGCGCCCAACAATTTGGGCACCAGCCGCCGGAAGTGGGGGCCGAAATCCCACCGGCTGTCGAGCACCAATCCCAGGTACTTCATGGTAGACTCGACAGCGATCCGAGCCCCCCCGACCACTATATGCAAGCCGGGCGGCGGCGCTCGCCGGGGGCCATGAAACACCATGGCCTCCGACTTGTTGAGGGCTACCTCCAGGCCCAGGCGACGTATGCGGCTCACCACCTGTGACACCGCAGCCGTCGCCAGCAACGCTGCCTCCCTGTGCGAGCTCCCCCGGGCAGTGACCAGCGTGTCGTCGGCATAACACGTCAGTTCTACGCCCGGCTGGAGCTCACCCCTCAGCACCCAGTCGTACCCGATGTTCCACAGGGGCGGGCCAACGACCGAGCCCTGTGGAACACCGCACGACATGCGGTGCTGGATTTCGCCATCGCGTCCCATGTAGGTGACACTCCTCTCCGACAGATAAGCCCCAATGATGCGGCGGAGGTAGAGAGGCACCCGATGATACCGCAGTGCCTCCCGAATAGTACTCCAGGGCATGGTGTTGAAGGCGTTGGAGATGTCCAAGGACACCGCCAACAACACCTCGCCCCGGGCCACCGCTTCCTCCGCCAGGACCCTCACCCGCGACACAGCGTGAATGGTGGAGCGCCCCTGCCGAAAACCGAACTGGCTGCCGTCCAGGTCCGGCCCCTCTCCGCACAAGTGGCCGACGAGGCGGGCTGCGATTATCCGCTCAAACAGCTTACCCACCTCGTCTAGCAGCACTATGGGCCGGTACGCGGACGGCGAGTCCGCGGGGCGCCCCGCCTTCCTGAGCAGGACCAGACGACCAGATTTCCACAAAGTGGGAAACTGGCCCTGAAGACCAACCTAACCTTTTTTTTTTTTTTTTTTTTTTTTTTTTTTTGCGCTGGGAAAAAATGCGTTACGCATACCCTCCCATCGGGGGATGGGGGGCTATGTGGGACTCCCCGGTATGACCAGGTATACCCACTAAAATAACCCAGCGGCACTCCCGCTTCGTCCGAGTGGCGGGGGACTGGGAAACCGGCACAGCCTTAACGTCCAGTCCTCCGCCGACGATTGCTCCTCAGGGCGGACCCCTCACACCCCCCCCGTGGGGAGGGGGACGGGCCCGGGAGTGACCGACGAAGAAGGTGGTGATGGGTGCAATGCGGGAGATGGCGCCCCCGCGCCTGTCGCCCGCCCATCGCCACCATGAGGAGGGAGAGGATTGCGCCTTCTCCGACCCCTTCTTCGTCTGCGGAGCGGCGCAGCGAGAGGGTCATCCTCCCGCGCGCGCTCCGCCTCCTCCTTTTGCGAGATTACGTCCTCGCAAAAGGAGGCAACCGCTGACCAGGCCCCCTCGCTCTCCAGCATGGCGTTGACCACGCAGGGAAGCGAGAGGTCCTGTCCGACCACCGCGGTCAGACCGCGGCGCAGCTCGGACCAAGCCGGGCACACTTCGAGCGTGTGCTGCGCCGTGTCCTCCGCCGCGCCGCAGTCGTGGCACGCCGGGGTCTCCTCCCTCCCGATCCGGTGCAGGTACGTTCCGAAGCAGCCATGGCCGGATAGCACCTGCACCAGACGGAACGAGAGGAAACCGTGGGACCGCTCGAGCCAGCTCCGCAGGACCGGACCGAGCGCGTCCAACGTCCGGCGGCCAAAGGCGGCGGTGGCGAGGTCCTCCGTCCAGTGGTGGACGATTGCGTCCCTCGCCTCCCGCCGCACGGCCTCCCGCTCTTCGGCGACGGGGCGCTCCCCGAGCGCCCTCCGGTGCGCGGTCCACTCGTACACTCTGGCGAGCACCCAAGCCTCCAACTCCCAAGGAGGGGTGCCGGCCAGAGCGCACGCCGCCGAGAAGCCCACCGAGCGGTAGGCCCTCGCCACCCGCAGTGCAATGGCCCTTTGGGGCTTGCGCAAGGCGGTCGCGTTCTCCCTCCTGTGGAGGGAGTCCGCCCAGATGGGAGCCCCGTATAGGGCCATGCTTTTCAGAATGCCGGCATACAGGTGCCGGCATTTCGCCTTGGGCCCCCCCAGGTTCGGGAGGAGCCAGGAGAGGGCGTCCGCGGCCTTCAATAGGCGCGTCGACAGCCCGCTGAAATGCGGGCCGAAGCGCCACCTGTCGTCCAGCACCAGGCCCAGATATTTCATCTGGGGCTGGACCCCTATCCGGACGCCCTCTACGACAATGTGGGCGTCGGGAGGGCAGCGCTGCCGAGGCCCGTGAAAGAACACGGCCTCGGTCTTGTGCAGCGCCACCTTCAATCCCAGGCGGCGGATCCTCTCTGCGACCAAGGATCCGCCAGCCGAGGCCAGACAGGCCGCGTCCCCAAAGTTCCTCCCCCGGGCAGTGAGGAGAGTGTCATCCGCGTAGCATATGACACTCGTGCCCTGGAGGAGGACTCCCCGTAGGAGCCAGTCGAACCCGATGTTCCACAGGGGGGGCCCCAGCACTGACCCCTGCGGAACACCGGACTCTGCGCCGTACCGCCTCACCGTGGCCGTCTTGTCCACGAGGAGGACCTCTCGGCCCTCCAAGTAGCTGGCCAGGAGGTTCTGCAGGTACTGGGGCGCTCCGTGATACCGGAGCGCCTCCAATATCGTCGAGTGGGGGACGGAGTTGAAGGCGTTTGCGATGTCGAACGACACCGCCAGCACTCCGTCCCCCGCCTCCACCGCCTCCCTCACCTGGCCCTTGAGTAGGGCCAGCGCATCGATCGTCGAACGCCCTCGACGGAAACCGAATTGGGCGTCCGACAGGTCCGGCCCTACCCCCCGCAAAAGGCTATCAAGCCGGGACGCGACGATCCCCTCGAACATCTTACCGACCTCATCGAGCAGGACGATGGGCCGGTATGCCGAGGGGGAGTCCACCGGGCGTCCCTCCTTTCGGAGGAGGCACAGCTGCCCCTCCTTCCAAAGTTGCGGGAACCTCCCAGCCGTAAAGCACGCGCTGAAGAGGTCCCGAAACCTGTCCTCCATTTGGGAGGCGGCGATCGCCACCACCCGTGCGGGGACGCCGTCTGGTCCGGGGGCCGTCTTCTTCGCGCGGAGGCTGAGAACCCCCGCGCGGACCTCCTCCGCCGTCACCGGGGAGACCAACCTAACCTTTTTTTTTTTTTTTTTTTTAACGTGGAGAAATGCTCATGCATTCTGCACTACCACGGGGAGGTAGTGCAGTTATGTGGGACTCTAACCCACTAAAACTCCACGGTGTCCTCCTCTGCCGCTTACGGCGGGAACACGGGCACGCGTTAGCACTCATCCGTGAACCCGCCGCGGCTGTCCGTTACCGGACCCTCCTCTGGGGAGTACTCCCCATCACCGGCGCACCAGAACACATAGCACGCCGTGACCACCCCAGGGACCAAACCAGCACATGGGCGCCAGACGACCCCGTGTCTGGGCACCCTTGGTCCCCCTGCGACGGGTCAGGACATTGGCCCCGCCGCCTGCCAATTTTCGGCCGCAGAGGATAGGGAGAGCGGCCAACGTCATACCGACACTCCTCCTCCCCTGCGGCCCCACCGCGTCCGCCATCAAACGGTGGCGACCCCGTCAAGGCCGCGGAAGGTAGGGAGAGCGGCGCACCGCAATACCGGCACTCCTCTCCCGCCGCGGCCTTCAACCCTCAGCCGCGATGCCTCCGTTACAACGACATCGCGGCCCGCCTCAGTTGCGATGTCGCCGAAGCGGCACCGCAACCTACTTGTTGGCCGCTACGTCGTCGGCTTACAGGCAAAAGCCCTGACGAGCGGCCCCTCCTCGGGTTCCTCTTCGCTTCACCGTGGGTGTCCAAGCCACGGCTACTGAGCCCCCCCGCCTCGACAATGCGGGAACCCACCGGGGGGGAGACCAACCTAACCTTTTTTTTTTTTTTTTTTTTTTTTGTTCCGGGGTGGAAAATCCTCATGGATGTCCTCCGCCCTGGGGCGGGCGACGGGGTCTGTCAGACTCTTACTGACTAAAAACCACCCCGGTGTTCCATCTCACACCTACGCCAGGGGTCGCGGGAACGTTCGATCCTTCCGCAACCCCCGGCTGGTGCCGGCCCGCCACTGCGGGCCTCGTCGGGTCAGGGGGGGGAGTGAGGTGTTTGACTCCCCCCGTGACGTCTAAGAGGGGCGCGCGTGGAACACTACGCGCCGCCACCTCGGGTCCTGATGTGTGGGGGGCGGCGGACGTCCCCGAGTCCGTCGCCCCTGGACCCATTTAGGGGGGCTGGAAGAGGGCGTTGTCCGCCCTCCGCCGACGCCCGGTGCGCCTGCTGCGGGCAGGGTGAGTGGACGAGATCTCCCTCTCCCTTTCCGCAGCCTCCTTCTGCGACATGACTGTTTCGCAAAAGGAAACCACCGCGTCCCAGGACTCTTCGCTGCCGACCATCGACTCGACCACGGCCGGCAGCGACAGGTCACTGCCTACTTCTGTGATGAGGGCACGGCGCGGCTCCTCCCAAGCGGCACACTCTGCCAGCGTATGCCACGCCGTGTCCTCCCGGCAGTCGACGCAGTGGTGACACCGGGCGTCCGGCTCCCTGTTTAGACCAACCTAACCTAACCTAACCTTTTTTTTTTTTTTTTTTTTTTTTTTTTTTTAACGTGGAGAAATGCTCATGCATTCTGCACTACCACGGGGAGATAGTGCAGTTATGTGGGACTCTAACCCACTAAAACTCCACGGTGTCCTCCTCTGCCGCTTACGGCGGGAACACGGGCACGCGTTAGCACTCATCCGTGAACCCGCCGCGGCTGTCCGTTACCGGACCCTCCTCTGGGGAGTACTCCCCATCACCGGCGCACCAGAACACATAGCACGCCGTGACCACCCCAGGGACCAAACCAGCACATGGGCGCCAGACGACCCCGTGTCTGGGCACCCTTGGTCCCCCTGCGACGGGTCAGGACATTGGCCCCGCCGCCTGCCAATTTTCGGCCGCAGAGGATAGGGAGAGCGGCCAACGTCATACCGACACTCCTCCTCCCCTGCGGCCCCACCGCGTCCGCCATCGAACGGTGGCGACCCCGTCAAGGCCGCGGAAGGTAGGGAGAGCGGCGCACCGCAATACCGGCACTCCTCTCCCGCCGCGGCCTTCAACCCTCAGCCGCGATGCCTCCGTTACGACATCGCGGCCCGCCTCAGTTGCGATGTCGCCGAAGCGGCACCGCAACCTACTTGTTGGCCGCTACGTCGTCGGCTTACAGGCAAAAGCCCTGACGAGCGGCCCCTCCTCGGGTTCCTCTTCGCTTCACCGTGGGTGTCCAAGCCACGGCTACTGAGCCCCCCCGCCTCGACAATGCGGGAACCCACCGGGGGGGAACCTAACCTAACCTTTTTTTTTTTTTTTTTTTTTTTGTTCCTCGGTGGAAAATCCTCATGGATGTCCGCCGCCCTGGGGCGGGCGACGGGGTCTGTCAGACTCTTACTGACTAAAAACCACCCCGGTGTTCCATCTCACACCTGCGCCAGGGGTCGCGGGAACGTTCGATCCTTCCGCAACCCCCGGCTGGTGCCGGCCCGCCACTGCGGGCCTCGTCGGGTCAGGGGGGGGAGTGAGGTGTTTGACTCCCCCCGTGACGTCTAAGAGGAGCGCGCGTGGAACACTACGCGCCGCCACCTCGGGTCCTGATGTGTGGGGGGCGGCGGACGTCCCCGAGTCCGTCGCCCCTGGACCCATTTAGGGGGGCTGGAAGAGGGCGTTGTCCGCCCTCCGCCGACGCCCGGTGCGCCTGCTGCGGGCAGGGTGAGTGGACGAGATCTCCCTCTCCCTTTCCGCAGCCTCCTTCTGCGACATGACTGTTTCGCAAAAGGAAACCACCGCGTCCCAGGACTCTTCGCTGCCGACCATCGACTCGACCACGGCCGGCAGCGACAGGTCACTGCCTACTTCTGTGATGAGGGCACGGCGCGGCTCCTCCCAAGCGGCACACTCTGCCAGCGTATGCCACGCCGTGTCCTCCCGGCAGTCGACGCAGTGGTGACACCGGGCGTCCGGCTCCCTGTTTATGCGACACAGGTACTTCCCGAAGCAACCATGCCCCGAAAGTACCTGCGTCACCCGAAACGACAGGGAGCCGTGCCTCCTCCCGAGCCAGGGCTCGAGTACTGGCCGGACCGCCTCGATAGTGCTGAGGCCGGCGGTAGGGCGTGAGAGCCTGTCCCGCCATTCCGCCACCAGGACCTCGCGAAGCTGAGACCGACGCAGCTCCATATGGCGCTGCATCAGCCCCTCGCCTCGCGCCCGCGCTTCCTCGCGCCACCGGTACAGTGACGCGAGCACTTTCGCCTCCAGGTCCCAGGGCGGGGATCCAGCCAGTACGCAAGCCGCCTCGTAGGAGATCGTGCGATATCCGCGGACGACTCTGACGGCCATCGCTCTCTGCGGCTTTCGCAGCACTGCGATGCTACCGGCCGTCAGGTCAGTCGCCCAGATCGGGGCCCCATACAGGGCCATCGATCGCACGATCCCCACGTAGAGCCGCCTACAGGCGGCGCTCGGGCCCCCCAGATTGGGAAGCAGCGTTGACAGCGCCCCAGCCGCGCCCAACAATTTGGGCGCCAGCCGCCGGAAGTGGGGGCCGAAATCCCACCGGCTGTCGAGCACCAATCCCAGGTACTTCATGGTAGACTCGACAGCGATCCGAGCCCCCCCGACCACTATATGCAAGCCGGGCGGCGGCGCCCGCCGGGGGCCATGAAACACCATGGCCTCCGACTTGTTGAGGGCTACCTCCAGGCCCAGGCGACGTATGCGGCTCACCACCTGTGACACCGCAGCCGTCGCCAGCAACGCTGCCTCCCTGTGCGAGCTCCCCCGGGCAGTGACCAGCGTGTCGTCGGCATAACACGTCAGTTCCACGCCCGGCTGGAGCTCACCCCTCAGCACCCAGTCGTACCCGATGTTCCACAGGGGCGGGCCAACGACCGAGCCCTGTGGAACACCGCACGACATGCGGTGCTGGATTTCGCCATCGCGTCCCATGTAGGTGACACTCCTCTCCGACAGATAAGCCCCAATGATGCGGCGGAGGTAGAGAGGCACCCGATGATACCGCAGTGCCTCCCGAATAGTACTCCAGGGCATGGTGTTGAAGGCGTTGGAGATGTCCAAGGACACCGCCAACAACACCTCGCCCCGGGCCACCGCTTCCTCCGCCAGGACTCTCACCCGCGACACAGCGTGAATGGTGGAGCGCCCCTGCCGAAAACCGAACTGGTTACCGTCCAGGTCCGGCCCCTCTCCGCACAAGTGGCCGACGAGGCGGGCTGCGATTATCCGCTCAAACAGCTTACCCACCTCGTCTAGCAGCACTATGGGCCGGTACGCGGACGGCGAGTCCGCGGGGCGCCCCTCCTTCCTGAGCAGGACCAGACGACCAGATTTCCACAAAGTGGGAAACTGGCCCTGCTCAAGACACGCTGTGTAGAGTCCTCTCAGTTGGGGCTCAAGCTCCTTCAGAGCGAGGGCTAACACGCAGCCGTGGATCCCGTCGGGCCCCGGAGCCACGTTCTTGGCCCGGAGCCGCATCACGGCTGCCCCCATCTCTGCCTCTGTCACCTCTGGGACGCTGATGGCGTTCTCTTCAGTGGACTCTGCGGCTGTGGGCAAAGCCATCGGCGGCGGTGTGTGCTCCGCTCTAGCCGGGAAGAGGGCTGCGACCATCTCCTCCAGAAGCTCGGGTTGGAGACTCTCCGTAAGTGGGGGCGCCGCGGCTCGAAGTTTCCCTCGAACCGCGCGATAGGGGCGTCCCCACGGATCCCCGTCTAGAGTCTCCAACATCTCCTCCCTGGCTCGCGTCCTCGCCTCGCCGATGGCCAGCCACAGAGTCCTCTTCGCCGCGCGGTACACCTCATACAGCGCGGCTTCTTCGTCAGGGACCCGACGACGTCTCCTCCGGTATCGGGTGTACTGGCGCCTGACCGCCACGCACGCGACGCGCAGCTGCGCGATCTCGGCGGTCCACCAGTACACCTGGCGCCTTGCCGACTGTGTGTGGACCCGGGGCATGGACGCGTCGCTGATTTGCGTCATCGCCCCGCGGAACCACAGCGCCTCCTGCTCGACGTCGACGGGTCCATCCGTTGCCGACTCCCGGAACCAGGCCTGGACAACAGCGGCCTCCTCGAGAAGCTCCCTGTCGATGCGCTTACGCGCCCAGCGTGGACCGTCCGTACGCGGGGCCGGTAAACCGCGGCCGCCGGCGGTCTGGGCGGAGACGTCGAAACGGATGTATCGGTGATCCGACAACGTCTCCACCTCCGCGGCGACACGCCAGTCGCGGACACGGCTCGCGACAGCGGGGCTAGCGAACGAGACGTCCACTATAGACCCGCCCCGCTGCCGCACGCACGTGTGCACCGATCCCCGATTTAGGACGGTCAAGCCGGTCGTGACCGCCCACTCCTCCAGCACCTCGCCCCTAGCATCGGTCACTGGAGATCCCCACGCCGCAGACTTGGCGTTGAGATCCCCCAGCAACAGCACAGGGCGAGGGTGGAGTCGGCCCACGACGGCACCCAACTCGACAAGGAACCTCTCGAAGTCGGCGAGGCTCTTGTTGGGCGAAAAGTACGCCCCAACCGTGCCAATGCCGTCCACGAGGGCGGCCACCCAGCCGTGACCTCGGGACGGGTTGGCAAGAGCCCCGCCAATGATGGCTACCAAACCGTCCAGGTCTCCCACCCAGTTATCCCTGGGGGGGACAAAGTACGGTTCGGCAACCACCGCCACGTGAATCGACCACTCCGCCATGCTCTGGAGCAATAGATCCTGAGCTCTAGCAGAGTGGTTGATGTTGCCCTGGAGGAAATGGTACAGCGCCATTTATGCGCAATCCATTCCCTCCGCACCATTCCTAGGCCGGGAGTCGGCCGAAGAGGAGCCAGGCTGAGGGGGGGGTAAAGAGCCCCCGGCAGCCTTGGCACCCCTTCTCTTTCCTTTCTGGGCAGGCACGCCACAGGCTTTTCCGCCCGCTCTGTGCCCAGCGGGCCTCCCTGCAGCTGTACAGAGGCTGCAGTTTGGCGCCGCGGAGCACTGGGCCGCCTTGTGGCCGGCCTGACCGCAGCGATAGCACTGCTCGCTGCGGTCTATGGAGGTGCACCGTGCCCTGACATGCCCAATGTCGAGGCAACGGTAGCACCGCAAGGCCCGGGGTTGCAGCAGCTTCACCCTCGCTGCAACCCACCCCACCAACAGACGCCCAGCGTCGGCGACTTTGTTCGCCGCCGCCACCGGGCACCGCACCCAGATCGCGCCGAGCCCGGAAGCGTCGACGCGAATCTCGCCTGTCCGCACGTTCTCGGGCGGACATCCACCGGCTCTGGCGACGGCCGCCACGACCTCGGCCGGAGTCGTCGAGTCGTCCAGACCGTTGACGCGCAGTTCAGCGGTCTTCATGGGCCTGGACACCCGAACGTCCTCCGGGTTGAGGACCTCCCTCAGCTTGGCGGCCAGGACGTCCGCCTTTTCGCCGCTAGAGGCACCCGACACCTCCAGCAGTCGCGCCCCCGTAATCGCCGGCCTCAGTCTGAGGCCGGACGGTATGCCAAGGTCGGGGAACGCGACTTTGGCTTTCGCCTCCATAAGGACCGCCTTATAGGAGATGCCCCTTTCGACGGCTCCGGGCTGCAGCGTAATCACTACAGCCGCGGAGCGTGGGGCTCTGACCCTAGGCGGCCCCTGAGCCTTCTTCGATGCCGGTGCCGGTGCTCTAGCGGGTACCGGTGGCGGCGCCGCCGTCTTCCTCTTACGGCGGCCCCTCTTGACGACCGTCGTCCAGGTCTCCGTGGTAGACCCGGGTGCGGTCGCCGAGGGTGCGGTCGCCGGGGGTGCGGTCGCCGGGGGTGCGGTCGGCAGTGGCGCGGACGTGCCTTTCACGGCCTGGCTCGGCCCCTCCGCGGGCTTTTTGGACCCCTCCGCGGGCTTTTTGGCCCCCTTGGGTTTTCCGACCGTCGGGCCCAGCTTAGCGGGCTCCCCCTTACTCCGCCTGTCAGCAGCTAGCGGCGGCCGGAGAGTCTCCGCCGGGAGGAGCCTCGACTCTAGGCCCTGCAGACGGGCATTCACCATACCCCCACACTGCAGCATGCAGATGCGAACGATCTTCTCGATCTCGGCATCCGCAGGTGTAGGGGCAGGGACCGACGATGGGGCCGACGATGGGGCCGACGGTGGCGGGGCAGTGATGGGAGCGACACCGGTGGCCGCGGGACGTCTCTGCTGCCATTCTGCCCTTTGCGCGGCAAGCTCCCGCTTGAGGTCCTCGAGCTCAGATCTGAGACGGCCATTCTCCTCCCACAGCTTCGCCGTCTCCTCTGAGCTTGTGCGGTTCAGGAGGACCCCAACTGCCTCCTTGATGCCATCAGCCGCCTCCTTCAGTGCACGGGTAAACGTGCCCTTCAGGCTGCCGGATTTAGTGGCAACCTTCAGGACAACGTCCACGCCATCCAAAACTTGGCGACTGAGCGCCACCGCCGACAGGTTCTCCCCGGCAGCCGCCTGAGCAGAGCGTCGCTCTCGGGCCAGCCGGGCCATCTCGCTGACCTCGTCAGCCGCTACCGCTTTCCGCTGCGCCCGCTTTGCGGCGTTTGCCTCCGCCTTATTGGACCCCAACGAGGTCAGCGAGGAGCCCTCGCTCAGGTCCACTATCGAGGGCCCGGGGTCGCTCTCTACGCTCTCCATCGGACGCTCTTCAGGATCTGGTGTTGCGGGCCGAGAGATCGGCACGAAACGACCCGCTCGGTCACGGCCCGGCAACCGAGTGGGGGCTCCTCTCGCCATCGTGCGACCCCGCCCTCTCTGTCCCGTTGGGACCTTGGCGGCCAACAGGTTCTCCTCACTGGAGGAGAGCCCCATCGACCCCGAGTCCCCGCTTCGCGGGCGCTTCCTCCAACTTTTGGAGGTGCACCCCTGTACGTCTTTGTCCATTTCAGGACATGAGCCTCCTCGGCTCTTGTTGCCGTCAACGACGGCAAACGGTTCTGTTGCGTCGCACAGTCGCTCCAGGCTAACCCGGAGCTCCTTTTCTTGCGGCGCAGGTTGACGAAGGTCGGCGGTTGTCTGCCGGCCCACGAGACTAATAGTGCCCGCCCCAGATACGAAGGGGCTGCCTTCCGAAGAAGGGCGGGATTGTCCCTCCTTGGGTAGGAGGGTACCCGCCTGGGGAATAGTTTTGTTATCAGCCTTTTCCATTTTGTTCCTTTTTAAGGGTGAGGTCCCTTTTCGTCGCGCTAACGACCGGATCCCCTCCGGCCATTCATCCCCTCGGCACGCTAGACCTTGGGATTGGGGTAATTTTTTAGAGAGGTTGTCTTCCTCGCGGCCCGAGCCTCAGTGGCCCGGACCCCCGGTCCTGAACTCAGGATTACGGGGTGGCCGACGATTGGGCAGAACCAACCGCCGCCCCGGCGTCCCCAAGCTGCCGCCGGATGCCGGACAGACGCAGCGCGGACATTGGACACCTTCCACCACCCACCTTCCCGTGGGTACAGCGGCGCGAACCGCTCCTTCTCAGCCTACGCCCACTCACGACCCTCTGTAAGCAGAGGTGGAGTGGACGTATGACCGTCCGTCTGTAGCCCGGTTCCCTTCACCGACCATCAAGGATGATCGGTGATTGGAACCATGACCTTTCCCCGTGTGTTGAAAATTAGCCGCCAGCCCCAAGAGTCCACCAGAACCAGTGGGCAATTGGTGCTGACGTTGCCCAGGGTGCGCCGCGAGGAGGCTTTCAACATGCACCCCAACCTAACCTTTTTTTTTTTTTTTTTTTTTTTTTTTTTTGCGCTGGGAAAAAATGCATTACGCATACCCTCCCATCGGGGGATGGGGGGCTATGTGGGACTCCCCGGTCTGACCCGGTATACCCACTAAAATAACCCAGCGGCACTCCCGCTTCGTCCGAGTGGCGGAGGACTGGGAAACCGGCACAGCCTTAACGTCCAGTCCTCCGCCGACGATTGCTCCTCAGGGCGGACCCCTCACACCCCCCCCGTGGGGAGGGGGACGGGCCCGGGAGTGACCGACGAAGAAGGTGGTGATGGGTGCAATGCGGGAGATGGCGCCCCCGCGCCTGTCGCCCGCCCATCGCCACCATGAGGAGGGGGAGGATGTCGCCCTCTCCGACCCCTTCTTCGTCTGCGGAGCGGCACAGCGAGAGGGTCATCCTCCCGCGCGCGCTCCGCCTCCTCCTTTTGCGAGATTACGTCCTCGCAAAAGGAGGCAACCGCTGACCAGGACCCCTCGCCCTCCAGCATGGCGCTGACCACGCAGGGAAGCGAGAGGTCCTGTCCGACCACCGCGGTCAGACCGCGGCGCAGCTCGGACCAAGCCGGGCACACTTCGAGCGTGTGCTGCGCCGTGTCCTCCGCCGCGCCGCAGTCGTGGCACGCCGGGCTCTCCTCCCTCCCGATCCGGTGCAGGTACGTTCCGAAACAGCCATGCCCGGACAACACCTGCACCAGACGGAACGAGAGGAAACCGTGGGACCGCTCGAGCCAGCTCCGCAGGACCGGACCGAGCGCGTCCAACGTCCGGCGGCCAAAGGCGGCGGTGGCGAGGTCCTCCGTCCAGTGGAGGACGATTGCGTCCCTCGCCTCCCGCCGCACGGCCTCCCGCTCTTCGGCGACGGGGCGCTCCCCGAGCGCCCTCCGGTGCGCGGTCCACTCGTACACTCTGGCGAGCACCCAAGCCTCCAACTCCCAAGGAGGGGTGCCGGCCAGAGCGCACGCCGCCGAGAAGCCCACCGAGCGGTAGGCCCTCGCCACCCTCAGTGCAATGGCCCTTTGGGGCTTGCGCAAGGCGGTCGCGTTCTCCCTCCTGTGGAGGGAGTCCGCCCAGATGGGGGCCCCGTATAGGGCCATGCTCTTAAGGATGCCGGCATACAGCTGCCGGCATTTCGCCTTGGGCCCCCCCAGGTTCGGGAGGAGCCAGGAGAGGGCGTCCGCAGCTTTCAAGAGGCGCGTCGACAGCCCGCTGAAATGCGGGCCGAAGCGCCACCTGTCGTCCAGCACCAGGCCCAGATACTTCATCTGGGGCTGGACCCCTATCCGGACGCCCTCTACGACAATGTGGGCGTCGGGAGGGCAGCACTGCCGAGGCCCGTGAAAGAACACGGCCTCGGTCTTGTGCAGCGCCACCTTCAATCCCAGGCGGCGGATCCTCTCTGCGACCAAGGATCCGCCAGCCGAGGCCAGACAGGCCGCGTCCCCGAAGTTCCTCCCCCGGGCAGTGAGGAGAGTGTCATCCGCGTAGCAGATGACACTCGTGCCCTGGAGGAGGACTCCCCGCAGTAGCCAGTCGAACCCGATGTTCCACAGGGGGGGCCCCAGCACTGACCCCTGCGGAACACCGGACTCTGCGCCGTACCGCCTCACCGTGGCCGTCTTGTCCACGAGGAGGACCTCTCGGCCCTCCAAGTAGCTGGCCAGGAGGTTCTGCAGGTACTGGGGCGCTCCGTGATACCGGAGCGCCTCCAATATCGTCGAGTGGGGGACGGAGTTGAAGGCGTTTGCGATGTCGAACGACACCGCCAGCACTCCGTCCCCCGCCTCCACCGCCTCCCTCACCTGGCCCTTGAGCAGGGCCAGCGCATCGATCGTCGAACGCCCTCGACGGAAACCGAATTGGGCGTCCGACAGGTCCGGCCCTACCCCCCGCAAAAGGCTATCAAGCCGGGACGCGACGATCCCCTCGAACATCTTACCGACCTCATCGAGTAGGACGATGGGCCGGTATGCCGAGGGGGAGTCCGCCGGGCGTCCCTCCTTTCGGAGCAGGCACAGCTGCCCCTCCTTCCAAAGTTGCGGGAACCTCCCAGCCGCAAAGCACGCGCTGAAGAGGTCCCGAAACCTGTCCTCCATTTGGGAGGCGGCGATCGCCACCACCCGTGCGGGGACGCCGTCTGGTCCGGGGGCTGTCTTTTTCGCGCGGAGGCTGAGAACCCCCGCGCGGACTTCTGCCGCCGTCACCGGGGGGACGTCTTCTTCCGGCGAAGCCGCCCCTTGCGGGGGATCCATCGTCGGTGGGGTGAAGTCGGTCCTGCGCGGAAACAGGGACCGGACCACCCCATCCAGCAACGCTGGCTCGAGGGTTTCCGTCAGTGGGGGACCATAGGGGCGTAGCTGGCTCCGCGCCGCCTTGTATGGTCTCCCATAAGGATCTCTGTCGAGACCCTCTAGCATCTCGGCCCTAGCCGAGTCTTCTGCAGCGCCCATTGCAGACTTGAGGACCTTCTTCGCCTCTACGTAAGAGGCGTATAGGCGGTCCTCTTCTGCCCGGTCTCGGTTTTGGGCGCTGCGGCGTCGGCTCCGCGCGTAGGCCCTTCTGGCCGCCACGCAGGCGGCCCGGAGACCCGTCAGCTCCTCCGTCCACCAATAGACGGCGCGACGGGGAGGCGGACGGCGAGACCGAGGCATGCTGGAGTTGCACACCTCGGTCAGGGACCCCCTGAGCCGGACCGCTGCGGCGTCCACGTCCAGAACATCGACAGGGGGCGACAGCCAGTCCTGGAGGAAGGCCGCCTCCTCAGCTGCCTCCCGGTCCAGGCGGGTGAGTGCCCACCGCGGGAAGGGAGATTGCCCGGCGCGGGCCATCCCCCCCCCCTGGGTGGAGATGTCGAACCGCACATATCGGTGGTCCGACAAGGTCTCCACCATCTCCACCCGCCAGTTGACGACGCGGGCGGCTAGGGCGGGGGTGGCAAACGAGACGTCCACCACCGAGCCGCCCTGTTGCCGCACACACGTGTGGACCGCCCCCCTGTTGAGGAGGGACACACCGCATGAGGCCGACCAATACTCGACGGCGCGTCCCCGGACGTTGCAACTGGCAGCCGGGTTGCCCCAGGCCACCGACTTGGCGTTCAGGTCGCCCAGCACCACGACCTGGCGCGGCGCCGCCCTCCCTACGACTGCGGTGAGGATCTCGAGGAAATCCTCAAAGTCCGAGAGAGGGCGGTTCGGGGAGAAGTAGACCCCAACCAGGGCCATGTCTCCCCACGCGGCGGCCACGTATCCCGGTCCCCTCTCTAAGAGCGAGAGGGGAGGGGAGTCTGTGGAAGACCGCGTCACCAGCGCCACCAAGCCGTCCCGGTCGCCCAGCCAACGGCCAGGGACCGAGTAAGGCTCGGCGACCACCGCCAAGTCCACCAACCACTCAGCCATGGTCTGCATCAGCAGATCCTGGGCTGCCCGGCAGTGGTTGGCGTTCGCCTGGAGTATGCGATGTTCGACCCTATCCATCAGTCGGACATCGCACCCCCCTCCGCAGCCACCGCAGCCGCCGCAGTGTTTTTGGCAGCAGCAGCAGGCCCGGTCGGCGCCTGCGCTTTGCCCCGCTTAGGGGGAGGATTGCAATTCCTCCCCCTCGTGACGTGGTCGGCGGGGCAGCCACTGGCGGCACACACCGCGCAGTGCGGCGCGGCGGCCTCGCAGGAGGCGGCTTTGTGGCCCTCCTTGCCGCAGCGGAAACACGTGTCCGTCCTGTCGACCGTGGACGGACACAGGGCCCGAGTGTGTCCGATGCCGAAGCACCGGAAACACCGCAGAGGCTGGTCCTCGAGTGCCCGGACTGCACCCGAGCTGAAGCCGACTGTGAGCCGTCCCTTGGCAAGGACGGCTTTGGCAGCGGCGACTGGGCACTCGAGGCGAATGGTGCCCATGCCGCCGCGGCCGGGCCTTATGTCCCGGCCTTGGACCGCCGCGACGCCACAGCCCCCTATCGCCGCGACCGCCGCCACCACCTCCTCCTTGGTGACGGAGTCGTCCAAGTCAGCCACCTCTATGGCCGCTGACTTGACCGGCCGGGCCACCTTGGCGGAATCCGCGATGACCTCCTGCAGCTTGGCTGCGAAGAGGTCCGCGTGGGTACTCCCGTCTGCCCCCGGGAACTCGAAAATTCGAGCCCCGGCTTGGGTCCGCCGGCAAGAGACGCTGCCGATCCCCAGTTGGGTGGGATCCGCATTGGCACGCGCCCGCAACAGAACGGACGCGTACGTCTCCCCCCGGTCAGCAGCCTCCGCGGTGAGGGTCACCACGACGGCCGCGGTTTTTGGGGGGACTAGTCGCCCCTTTCCCCTCCCCTTCCCTTTCCCCGTCCCCTTTCCACTGCCGGACTTCTGCGCTTGGCTGGGAGCGGTGGTGGCGGGGACGGCAGGGACGGCCGTCGTCGTCTTCTTGCCCCTGCCCTTCCCCTTACGGACCACCTCCGTCCACTCGTTGGACGGGGTCGTAGAAGGGAGAAGGGCGTCTTCCGCCTGGGAGGAGGATGACGGTCCCGGCTCGCTCTGCCTCGTATCTGCCGCAAGCGGCGGTCGGAGGCGTTTCTCCGGCAGGAGTCGGTCCTCAATCCCTGCTAAGCAGGCTCTAGTGAAGGCCCTCTCCTCCATTACGACCTTGCGGATAATATCCTCAAGGTTGTTGGAGGTGGGGCCCTCTGCCGCAGGGCTCGTCTTGGCCTGTTGTGGCCGGGCCGTGGCTTCGGCCAGCTTCTGATGAAGCTGGCTGACCTCCGACTGCAGGCGATCTACCTTCGCCTGCAGTTGTCGCGTCTCGTCGGTGGTCTTTCGCTGGACCAGCTCCGCGACGACACCGCGCATGCTGGCGGCTCTGCACTTCAGGGCCTTCTGCAAGGTGCCCTTAAGATTTGAGGACTTCGAGGCGACCTCCACGATCTCCCTCTCGTCCTCCTCCGCCATTTTTTCCAGCTCAGCCAGAGAGTGGTCCGCGTATAGAACCCGGGACATACCGTACCCGGACTTGGCCCGGGCGGCGTGCGCCCGTTTCTCAGTAGCGGCCACCCGCTCCTCCAGCTCTTGCTGGAGCTGAGCCCGCCGAGCCAGGTCTAGCTGGCGTTGGGCGTTCGCGAGCCCAACGACATGGGTCTCCGCGGCCACCGTCGGCTTTTTAGCCTTCGACAACCGCGTCGACCCCGAGGCCGAGGAGCCCTCGGACCCACCGCTCCGGTGGACTCGCTTACGCGATCGGCAGTCGTCCACGTCCGACACACTAATTAGTGAGTCGTCGTCTGACGACTCGTCCGCCCCTCCGAGGAAACTAGCCGCAGACGGCGCGCGGCTAGTTTCTGACGCTGAAGCGTCGGAGTGGCCCTGAGAAGGGCCTTTTGGTTGGCCCTGAGAAGGGCCTTTTGGTTGGCCCTGAGAAGGGCCTTTGGGTTGGCCCTGAGAAGGGCCTTTGGGTTGGCCCTGAGAAGGGCCTTTTTGTTTTAAAAATCGCCCGCAGGCGTCCCGCGCAGGACTCGACATTTCCCCGCAGGTTCGCAAACAAACAAGACAATAAGATTAAAAACAGTTGCGAAAGCACAGTGCACTTTGGCCGTACCCAGTCTGCCACTCCGTTACGGTGGTCAGAACTGGGCCGTTTCCAGGGGACGCGACGTGGACGCAAGCACTGTGGGGTGGTCCCCCACCCCAACCTAACCTTTTTTTTTTTTTTTTTTTTGTTCCGGGGTGGAAAATCCTCATGGATGTCCGCCGCCCTGGGGCGGGCGACGGGGTCTGTCAGACTCTTACTGACTAAAAACCACCCCGGTGTTCCATCTCACACCTAAGCCAGGGGTCGCGGGAACGTTCGATCCTTCCGCAACCCCCGGCTGGTGCCGGCCCGCCACTGCGGGCCTCGTCGGGTCAGGGGGGGGAGTGAGGTCTAAGAGGGGCGCGCGTGGAACACTACGCGCCGCCACCTCGGGTCCTGATGTGTGGGGGGCGGCGGACGTCCCCGAGTCCGTCGCCCCTGGACCCATTTAGGGGGGCTGGAAGAGGGCGTTGTCCGCCCTCCGCCGACGCCCGGTGCGCCTGCTGCGGGCAGGGTGAGTGGACGAGATCTCCCTCTCCCTTTCCGCAGCCTCCTTCTGCGACATGACTGTTTCGCAAAAGGAAACCACCGCGTCCCAGGACTCTTCGCTGCCGACCATCGACTCGACCACGGCCGGCAGCGACAGGTCACTGCCTACTTCTGCGATGAGGGCACGGCGCGGCTCCTCCCAAGCGGCACACTCTGCCAGCGTATGCCACGCCGTGTCCTCCCGGCAGTCGACGCAGTGGTGACACCGGGCGTCCGGCTCCCTGTTTATGCGACACAGGTACTTCCCGAAGCAACCATGCCCCGAAAGTACCTGCGTCACCCGAAACGACAGGGAGCCGTGCCTCCTCCCGAGCCAGGGCTCGAGTACTGGCCGGACCGCCTCGATGGTGCTGAGGCCGGCGGTAGGGCGTGAGAGCCTGTCCCGCCATTCCGCCACCAGGACCTCGCGAAGCTGAGACCGACGCAGCTCCATATGGCGCTGCATCAGCCCCTCGCCTCGCGCCCGCGCTTCCTCGCGCCACCGGTACAGTGACGCGAGCACTTTCGCCTCCAGGTCCCAGGGCGGGGATCCAGCCAGTACGCAAGCCGCCTCGTAGGAGATCGTGCGATATCCGCGGACGACTCTGACGGCCATCGCTCTCTGCGGCTTTCGCAGTACTGCGATGCTACCGGCCGTCAGGTCAGTCGCCCAGATCGGGGCCCCATACAGGGCCATCGATCGCACGATCCCCACGTAGAGCCGCCTACAGGCGGCGCTCGGGCCCCCCAGATTGGGAAGCAGCGTTGACAGCGCCCCAGCCGCGCCCAACAATTTGGGCGCCAGCCGCCGGAAGTGGGGGCCGAAATCCCACCGGCTGTCGAGCACCAATCCCAGGTACTTCATGGTAGACTCGACAGCGATCCGAGCCCCCCCGACCACTATATGCAAGCCGGGCGGCGGCGCCCGCCGGGGGCCATGAAACACCATGGCCTCCGACTTGTTGAGAGCTACCTCCAGGCCCAGGCGACGTATGCGGCTCACCACCTGTGACACCGCAGCCGTCGCCAGCAACGCTGCCTCCCTGTGCGAGCTCCCCCGGGCAGTGACCAGCGTGTCGTCGGCATAACACGTCAGTTCCACGCCCGGCTGGAGCTCACCCCTCAGCACCCAGTCGTACCCGATGTTCCACAGGGGCGGGCCAACGACCGAGCCCTGTGGAACACCGCACGACATGCGGTGCTGGATTTCGCCATCGCGTCCCATGTAGGTGACACTCCTCTCCGACAGATAAGCCCCAATGATGCGGCGGAGGTAGAGAGGCACCCGATGATACCGCAGTGCCTCCCGAATAGTACTCCAGGGCATGGTGTTGAAGGCGTTGGAGATGTCCAAGGACACCGCCAACAACACCTCGCCCCGGGCCACCGCTTCCTCCGCCAGGACTCTCACCCGCGACACAGCGTGAATGGTGGAGCGCCACTGCCGAAAACCGAACTGGTTACCGTCCAGGTCCGGCCCCTCTCCGCACAAGTGGCCGACGAGGCGGGCTGCGATTATCCGCTCAAACAGCTTACCCACCTCGTCTAGCAGCACTATGGGCCGGTACGCGGACGGCGAGTCCGCGGGGCGCCCCTCCTTCCTGAGCAGGACCAGACGACCAGATTTCCACAAAGTGGGAAACTGGCCCTGCTCAAGACACGCTGTGTAGAGTCCTCTCAGTTGGGGCTCAAGCTCCTTCAGAGCGAGGGCTAACACGCAGCCGTGGATCCCGTCGGGCCCCGGAGCCACGTTCTTGGCCCGGAGCCGCATCACGGCTGCCCCCATCTCTGCCTCTGTCACCTCTGGGACGCTGATGGCGTTCTCTTCAGTGGACTCTGCGGCTGTGGGCAAAGCCATCGGCGGCGGTGTGTGCTCCGCTCTAGCCGGGAAGAGGGCTGCGACCACCTCCTCCAGCAGCTCGGGTTGGAGACTCTCCGTAAGTGGGGGCGCCGCGGCTCGAAGTTTCCCTCGAACCGCGCGATAGGGGCGTCCCCACGGATCCCCGTCTAGAGTCTCCAACATCTCCTCCCTGGCTCGCGTCCTCGCCTCGCCGATGGCCAGCCACAGAGTCCTCTTCGCCGCGCGGTACACCTCATACAGCGCGGCTTCTTCGTCAGGGACCCGACGACGTCTCCTCCGGTATCGGGTGTACTGGCGCCTGACCGCCACGCACGCGACGCGCAGCTGCGCGATCTCGGCGGTCCACCAGTACACCTGGCGCCTTGCCGACTGTGTGTGGACCCGGGGCATGGACGCGTCGCTGATTTGCGTCATCGCCCCGCGGAACCACAGCGCCTCCTGCTCGACGTCGACGGGTCCATCCGTTGCCGACTCCCGGAACCAGGCCTGGACAACAGCGGCCTCCTCGAGAAGCTCCCTGTCGATGCGCTTACGCGCCCAGCGCGGACCGTCCGTACGCGGGGCCGGTAAACCGCGGCCGCCGGCGGTCTGGGCGGAGACGTCGAAACGGATGTATCGGTGATCCGACAACGTCTCCACCTCCGCGGCGACACGCCAGTCGCGGACACGGCTCGCGACAGCGGGGCTAGCGAACGAGACGTCCACTATAGATCCGCCCCGCTGCCGCACGCACGTGTGCACCGATCCCCGATTTAGGACGGTCAAGCCGGTCGTGACCGCCCACTCCTCCAGCACCTCGCCCCTAGCATCGGTCACTGGAGATCCCCACGCCGCAGACTTGGCGTTGAGATCCCCCAGCAACAGCACAGGGCGAGGGTGGAGTCGGCCCACGACGGCACCCAACTCGACAAGGAACCTCTCGAAGTCGGCGAGGCTCTTGTTGGGCGAAAAGTACGCCCCAACCGTGCCAATGCCGTCCACGAGGGCGGCCACCCAGCCGTGACCTCGGGACGGGTTGGCAAGAGCCCCGCCAATGATGGCTACCAAACCGTCCAGGTCTCCCACCCAGTTATCCCTGGGGGGGACAAAGTACGGTTCGGCAACCACCGCCACGTGAATCGACCACTCCGCCATGCTCTGGAGCAATAGATCCTGAGCTCTAGCAGAGTGGTTGATGTTGCCCTGGAGGAAATGGTACAGCGCCATTTATGCGCAAACCATTCCCTCCGCACCATTCCTAGGCCGGGAGTCGGCCGAAGAGGAGCCAGGCTGAGGGGGGGGTAAAGAGCCCCCGGCAGCCTTGGCACCCCTTCTCTTCCCTTTCTTGGCTGGCACGCCACAGGCCTTTCCGCCCGCTCTGTGCCCAGCGGGCCTCCCTGCAGCTGTACAGAGGCTGCAGTTTGGCGCCGCGGAGCACTGGGCCGCCTTGTGACCGACCTGGCCGCAGCGATAGCACTGCTCGCTGCGGTCTACGGAGGTGCACCGTGCCCTGACATGCCCAACGTCGAGGCAACGGTAGCACCGCAAGGCCCGGGGTTGCAGCAGCTTCACCCTCGCTGCAACCCACCCCACCAACAGACGCCCAGCGTCGGCGACTTTGTTCGCCGCCGTCACCGGGCACCGCACCCAGATCGCGCCGAGCCCGGAAGCGTCGACGCGAACCTCGCCCGTCCGCACGTCCGCGGGCGGACATCCACCGGCTCTGGCGATGGCCGCCACGACCTCGGCCGGAGTCGTCGAGTCGTCCAGACCGTCGACGCGCAGTTCAGCGGTCTTCATCGGCCTGGACACCCGAACGTCCTCCGGGTTGAGGACCTCCCTCAGCTTGGCGGCCAGGACGTCCGCCTTTTCACCGCTAGAGGCACCCGACACCTCTAGCAGTCGCGCCCCCGTAATCGCCGGCCTCAGTCTGAGGCCGGACGGTATGCCAAGGTCGGGGAACGCGACTTTAGCTTTTGCCTCCATAAGGACCGCCTTATAGGATATGCCCCTTTCGATGGCTCCGGGCTGCAGCGTAATAACTACAGCCGCGGAGCGTGGGGCTCTGACCCTAGGCGGCCCCTGAGCCTTCTTGGATGCCGGCGCTGGTGCTCCAGCGGGTACCGGTGGCGGCGCCGCCGTCTTCTTCTTACGGCGGCCCCTCTTGACGACCGTCGTCCAGGTCTCCGTGGTGGACCCGGGTGCGGTCGCCGAGGGTGCGGTCGCCGGGGGTGCGGTCGCCTGTGGTGCGGTCGGCAGGGGCGCGGACGTCCGGGAAGTGGACGCGGACTTTTTGGCCCCCTTCCCGGCCAGACTCGACCCAGACACCGCGGCTTTTGGCCCCGGTTTTGCTGGCCCCTCCTCTCTCCGTCTGTCCGCAGCGAGCGGTGGGCGAAGGTTTTCAGCCGGGAGGAGTCTAGCCTCTATGGCCTCCAACCGGGCACCCACCATACTCCCGCACTGCATCATGCATATGCGCGCGATCCTTTCTACCTCCGCATCCGCAAGTGCAGGAGCCGACGACGGAGCCGAAAATGGGGCCAATGCCGGAGCCGCGCTGGGAGAGATGCCAGCGGCCAGGGAAGTTGCCTTCTGGGCGGCAAACTGTCGTTTGAGGTCCTCCAGCTCGGATCGGAGACGGCTGTTCTCCTCCCATAACTTCGCCGTCTCCTCCGTGCTCGTACGATTAAGGAGGACCCCAACCGCCTCCTTAATGTCGTCAGCCGCCTCCTTTAGGGCGCGCGTGAACGTGCCCTTCAGGCTGCCGGATTTAGTGGCAACCTTCAGGACGACATCCACGCCGTCCATAACTTGGCGGCTGAGTGCCACCGCCGATACGCTCCCCCCGGCAGCCATCCGAGCGGATCGTCGCTCTCGGGCCTGTCGGGCCAACTCACTGACTTCGTCAGCCGCGACAGCCTTCCTTTGCGCCCGCTTGGCAGCGTTCACCTCCGCCCTGTTGGACCCCAGCAAGGATAACGAGGAGTCCTCGCACAGGTCCACTACTGTCGAGGGCCCGGGGTCACTCTCCACGCCCTCTGTCGGACGCTCTACGGGAGCTGGTGTTGCGGGCCGAGAAATCGGCACGAAGCGACCCGCTCGGTCACGGCCCGGCAGCCGAGCGGGAGCTCCGCTCGCCATCGCACGCCCCCTACCTCTGTGTGCCGTTGGCACCTTGGGGGCCGACAGGTTCTCCTCACTGGAGGAGAGGCCCATCGACCCCGAGTCCCTGCTTCGCGGGCGTTTAAACCCGCGCGTGCCCTGATCGGGCAGGTGGTCCTCACGAGAATCTGAGCCTCCTCGGCTCTTGTTGCCGTCAATGACGGCAAGTGGCGTTTTTTGTGCGTCGCACAGTCGCTCCAGGCTAACCCGGAGCTCCTTTTCTTGCGGCGCAGGTTGACGCAGGTCGGCGGTTGTGTGCCGGCCCACGGGACTAGTGGTGCCCCCCCCAGATACGAAGGGGCTGCCTTCCGAAGAAGGGCGGGATTGTCCCTCCTTGGGTAGGAGGGTACCCGCCTGGGGAATAGTTTTTCCAGTAGCCGTTTCCATGATTCCTTTTTAAGGGTGAGGTCCCTTTTCGTCGCGCTAACGACCGGATCCCCTCCGGCCATTCATCCCCTCGGCACGCTAGACCTTGGGATTGGGGTAATTTTTTAGAGAGGTTGTCTTCCTCGCGGCCCGAGCCTCAGTGGCCCGGACCCCCGGTCCTGAACTCAGGATTACGGGGTGGCCGACGATTGGGCAGAACCAACCGCCGCCCCGGCGTCCCCACGCTGCCGCCGGATGCCGGACAGACGCAGCGCGGACATTGGACACCTTCCACCACCCACCTTCCCGTGGGTACAGCGGCGCGAACCGCTCCTTCCCAGCCTACGCCCACTCACGACCCTCTGTAAGCAGAGGTGGAGTGGACGTATGACCGTCCGTCTGTAGCCCGGTTCCCTTCACCGACCATCAAGGATGATCGGTGATTGGAACCATGACCTTTCCCCGTGTGTTGAAAATTAGCCGCCAGCCCCAAGAGTCCACCAGAACCAGTGGGCAATTGGTGCTGACGTTGCCCAGGGTGCGCCGCGAGGAGGCTTTCAACATGCACCCCACCCCAACCTAACCTTTTTTTTTTTTTTTTTTGTTCCGGGGTGGAAAATCCTCATGGATGTCCGCCGCCCTGGGGCGGGCGACGGGGTCTGTCAGACTCTTACTGACTAAAAACCACCCCGGTGTTCCATCTCACACCTGCGCCAGGGGTCGCGGGAACGTTCGATCCTTCCGCAACCCCCGGCTGGTGCCGGCCCGCCACTGCGGGCCTCGTCGGGTCAGGGGGGGGAGTGAGGTGTTTGACTCCCCCCGTGACGTCTAAGAGGGGCGCGCGTGGAACACTACGCGCCGCCACCTCGGGTCCTGATGTGTGGGGGGCGGCGGACGTCCCCGAGTCCGTCGCCCCTGGACCCATTTAGGGGGGCTGGAAGAGGGCGTTGTCCGCCCTCCGCCGACGCCCGGTGCGCCTGCTGCGGGCAGGGTGAGTGGACGAGATCTCCCTCTCCCTTTCCGCAGCCTCCTTCTGCGACATGACCGTTTCGCAAAAGGAAACCACCGCGTCCCAGGACTCTTCGCTGCCGACCATCGACTCGACCACGGCCGGCAGCGACAGGTCACTGCCTACTTCTGTGATGAGGGCACGGCGCGGCTCCTCCCAAGCGGCACACTCTGCCAGCGTATGCCACGCCGTGTCCTCCCGGCAGTCGACGCAGTGGTGACACCGGGCGTCCGGCTCCCTGTTTATGCGACACAGGTACTTCCCGAAGCAACCATGCCCCGAAAGTACCTGCGTCACCCGAAACGACAGGGAGCCGTGCCTCCTCCCGAGCCAGGGCTCGAGTACTGGCCGGACCGCCTCGATAGTGCTGAGGCCGGCGGTAGGGCGAGAGAGCCTGTCCCGCCATTCCGCCACCAGGACCTCGCGAAGCTGAGACCGACGCAGCTCCATATGGCGCTGCATCAGCCCCTCGCCTCGCGCCCGCGCTTCCTCGCGCCACCGGTACAGTGACGCGAGCACTTTCGCCTCCAGGTCCCAGGGCGGGGATCCAGCCAGTACGCAAGCCGCCTCGTAGGAGATCGTGCGATATCCGCGGACGACTCTGACGGCCATCGCTCTCTGCGGCTTTCGCAGCACTGCGATGCTACCGGCCGTCAGGTCAGTCGCCCAGATCGGGGCCCCATACAGGGCCATCGATCGCACGATCCCCACGTAGAGCCGCCTACAGGCGGCGCTCGGGCCCCCCAGATTGGGAAGCAGCGTTGACAGCGCCCCAGCCGCGCCCAACAATTTGGGCGCCAGCCGCCGGAAGTGGGGGCCGAAATCCCACCGGCTGTCGAGCACCAATCCCAGGTACTTCATGGTAGACTCGACAGCGATCCGAGCCCCCCCGACCACTATATGCAAGCCGGGCGGCGGCGCCCGCCGGGGGCCATGAAACACCATGGCCTCCGACTTGTTGAGGGCTACCTCCAGGCCCAGGCGACGTATGCGGCTCACCACCTGTGACACCGCAGCCGTCGCCAGCAACGCTGCCTCCCTGTGCGAGCTCCCCCGGGCAGTGACCAGCGTGTCGTCGGCATAACACGTCAGTTCCACGCCCGGCTGGAGCTCACCCCTCAGCACCCAGTCGTACCCGATGTTCCACAGGGGCGGGCCAACGACCGAGCCCTGTGGAACACCGCACGACATGCGGTGCTGGATTTCGCCATCGCGTCCCATGTAGGTGACACTCCTCTCCGACAGATAAGCCCCAATGATGCGGCGGAGGTAGAGAGGCACCCGATGATACCGCAGTGCCTCCCGAATAGTACTCCAGGGCATGGTGTTGAAGGCGTTGGAGATGTCCAAGGACACCGCCAACAACACCTCGCCCCGGGCCACCGCTTCCTCCGCCAGGACTCTCACCCGCGACACAGCGACCCCAACCTAACCTTTTTTTTTTTTTTTTTTTTTTTTTTTAACGTGGAGAAATGCTCATGCATTCTGCACTACCACGGGGAGGTAGTGCAGTTATGTGGGACTCTAACCCACTAAAACTCCACGGTGTCCTCCTCTGCCGCTTACGGCGGGAACACGGGCACGCATTAGCACTCATCCGTGAACCCGCCGCGGCTGTCCGTAACCGGACCCTCCTCTGGGGAGTACTCCCCATCACCGGCGCACCAGAACACATAGCACGCCGTGACCACCCCAGGGACCAAACCAGCACATGGGCGCCAGACGACCCCGTGTCTGGGCACCCTTGGTCCCCCTGCGACGGGTCAGGACATTGGCCCCGCCGCCTGCCAATTTTCGGCCGCAGAGGATAGGGAGATCGGCCAACGTCATACCGACACTCCTCCTCCCCTGCGGCCCCACCGCGTCCGCCATCGAACGGTGGCGACCCCGTCAAGGCCGCGGAAGGTAGGGAGAGCGGCGCACCGCAATACCGGCACTCCTCTCCCGCCGCGGCCTTCAACCCTCAGCCGCGATGCCTCCGTTACAACGACATCGCGGCCCGCCTCAGTTGCGATGTCGCCGAAGCGGCACCGCAACCTACTTGTTGGCCGCTACGTCGTCGGCTTACAGGCAAAAGCCCTGACGAGCGGCCCCTCCTCGGGTTCCTCTTCGCTTCACCGTGGGTGTCCAAGCCACGGCTACTGAGCCCCCCCGCCTCGACAATGCGGGAACCCACCGGGGGGGACCCCAACCTAACCTAACCTAACCTTTTTTTTTTTTTTTTTTGTTCCGGGGTGGAAAATCCTCATGGATGTCCGCCGCCCTGGGGCGGGCGACGGGGTCTGTCAGACTCTTACTGACTAAAAACCACCCCGGTGTTCCATCTCACACCTACGCCAGGGGTCGCGGGAACGTTCGATCCTTCCGCAACCCCCGGCTGGTGCCGGCTCGCCACTGCGGGCCTCGTCGGGTCAGGGGGGGGAGTGAGGTGTTTGACTCCCCCCGTGACGTCTAAGAGGGGCGCGCGTGGAACACTACGCGCCGCCACCTCGGGTCCTGATGTGTGGGGGGCGGCGGACGTCCCCGAGTCCGTCGCCCCTGGACCCATTTAGGGGGGCTGGAAGAGGGCGTTGTCCGCCCTCCGCCGACGCCCGGTGCGCCTGCTGCGGGCAGGGTGAGTGGACGAGATCTCCCTCTCCCTTTCCGCAGCCTCCTTCTGCGACATGACTGTTTCGCAAAAGGAAACCACCGCGTCCCAGGACTCTTCGCTGCCGACCATCGACTCGACCACGGCCGGCAGCGACAGGTCACTGCCTACTTCTGTGATGAGGGCACGGCGCGGCTCCTCCCAAGCGGCACACTCTGCCAGCGTATGCCACGCCGTGTCCTCCCGGCAGTCGACGCAGTGGTGACACCGGGCGTCCGGCTCCCTGTTTATGCGACACAGGTACTTCCCGAAGCAACCATGCCCCGAAAGTACCTGCGTCACCCGAAACGACAGGGAGCCGTGCCTCCTCCCGAGCCAGGGCTCGAGTACTGGCCGGACCGCCTCGATAGTGCTGAGGCCGGCGGTAGGGCGTGAGAGCCTGTCCCGCCATTCCGCCACCAGGACCTCGCGAAGCTGAGACCGACGCAGCTCCATATGGCGCTGCATCAGCCCCTCGCCTCGCGCCCGCGCTTCCTCGCGCCACCGGTACAGTGACGCGAGCACTTTCGCCTCCAGGTCCCAGGGCGGGGATCCAGCCAGTACGCAAGCCGCCTCGTAGGAGATCGTGCGATATCCGCGGACGACTCTGACGGCCATCGCTCTCTGCGGCTTTCGCAGTACTGCGATGCTACCGGCCGTCAGGTCAGTCGCCCAGATCGGGGCCCCATACAGGGCCATCGATCGCACGATCCCCACGTAGAGCCGCCTACAGGCGGCGCTCGGGCCCCCCAGATTGGGAAGCAGCGTTGACAGCGCCCCAGCCGCGCCCAACAATTTGGGCGCCAGCCGCCGGAAGTGGGGGCCGAAATCCCACCGGCTGTCGAGCACCAATCCCAGGTACTTCATGGTAGACTCGACAGCGATCCGAGCCCCCCCGACCACTATATGCAAGCCGGGCGGCGGCGCCCGCCGGGGGCCATGAAACACCATGGCCTCCGACTTGTTGAGGGCTACCTCCAGGCCCAGGCGACGTATGCGGCTCACCACCTGTGACACCGCAGCCGTCGCCAGCAACGCTGCCTCCCTGTGCGAGCTCCCCCGGGCAGTGACCAGCGTGTCGTCGGCATAACACGTCAGTTCCACGCCCGGCTGGAGCTCACCCCTCAGCACCCAGTCGTACCCGATGTTCCACAGGGGCGGGCCAACGACCGAGCCCTGTGGAACACCGCACGACATGCGGTGCTGGATTTCGCCATCGCGTCCCATGTAGGTGACACTCCTCTCCGACAGATAAGCCCCAATGATGCGGCGGAGGTAGAGAGGCACCCGATGATACCGCAGTGCCTCCCGAATAGTACTCCAGGGCATGGTGTTGAAGGCGTTGGAGATGTCCAAGGACACCGCCAACAACACCTCGCCCCGGGCCACCGCTTCCTCCGCCAGGACCCTCACCCGCGACACAGCGTGAATGGTGGAGCGCCCCTGCCGAAAACCGAACTGGTTACCATCCAGGTCCGGCCCCTCTCCGCACAAGTGGCCGACGAGGCGGGCTGCGATTATCCCCTCAAACAGCTTACCCACCTCGTCTAGCAACACTATGGGCCGGTACGCGGACGGCGAGTCCGCAGGGCGCCCCGCCTTCCTGAGCAGGACCAGACGACCAGATTTCCACAAAGTGGGAAACTGGCCCTGCTCAAGGCACGCTGTGTAGAGTCCTCTTAGTTGGGGCTCAAGCTCCTTCAGAGCGAGGGCTAATACGCAGCCGTGGATCCCGTCGGGCCCCGGAGCCACGTTCTTGGCCCGGAGCCGCATCACGGCTGCCCCCATCTCTGCCTCTGTCACCTCTGGGACGCTGATGGCGTTCTCTTCAGTGGACTCTGCGGCTGTGGGCAAAGCCATCGGCGGCGGTGTGTGCTCCGCTCTAGCCGGGAAGAGGGCTGCGACCACCTCTTCCAGCAGCTCGGGTTGGAGACTCTCCGTAAGTGGGGGCGCCGCGGCTCGAAGTTTCCCTCGAACCGCGCGATAAGGGCGCCCCCACGGATCCCCGTCTAGAGTCTCCAACATCTCCTCCCTGGCTCGCGTCCTCGCCTCGTCGATGGCCAGCCACAGAGTCCTCTTCGCCGCGCGGTACACCTCATACAGCGCGGCTTCTTCGTCAGGGACCCGACGACGTCTCCTCCGGTATCGGGTGTACTGGCGCCTGACCGCCACGCACGCGACGCGCAGCTGCGCGATCTCGGCGGTCCACCAGTACACCTGGCGCCTTGCCGACTGTGCGTGGACCCGGGGCATGGACGCGTCGCTGATTTGCGTCATCGCCCCGCGGAACCACAGCGCCTCCTGCTCGACGTCGACGGGTCCATCCGTTGCCGACTCCCGGAACCAGGCCTGGACAACAGCGGCCTCCTCGAGAAGCTCCCTGTCGATGCGCTTACGCGCCCAGCGCGGACCGTCCGTACGCGGGGCCGGTAAACCGCGGCCGCCGGCGGTCTGGGTGGAGACGTCGAAACGGATGTAACGGTGATCCGACAACGTCTCCACCTCCGCGGCGACACGCCAGTCGCGGACACGGCTCGCGACAGCGGGGCTAGCGAACGAGACGTCCACTATAGACCCGCCCCGCTGCCGCACGCACGTGTGCACCGATCCCCGATTTAGGACGGTCAAGCCAGTAGTGACCGCCCACTCCTCCAGCACCTCGCCCCTAGCATCGGTCACTGGAGATCCCCACGCCGCAGACTTGGCGTTGAGATCCCCCAGCAACAGCACAGGGCGAGGGTGGAGTCGGCCCACGACGGCACCCAACTCGACAAGGAACCTCTCGAAGTCGGCGAGGCTCTTGTTGGGCGAAAAGTACGCCCCAACCGTGCCAATGCCGTCCACGAGGGCGGCCACCCAGCCGTGACCTCGGGACGGGTTGGCAAGAGCCCCGCCAATGATGGCTACCAAACCGTCCAGGTCTCCCACCCAGTTATCCCTGGGGGGGACAAAGTACGGTTCGGCAACCACCGCCACGTGAATCGACCACTCTGCCATGCTCTGGAGCAATAGATCCTGAGCTCTAGCAGAGTGGTTGATGTTGCCCTGGAGGAAATGGTACAGCGCCATTTATGCGCAATCCATTCCCTCCGCACCATTCCTAGGCCGGGAGTCGGCCGAAGAGAAGCCAGGCTGAGGGGGGGGTAAAGAGCCCCCCGCAGCCTTGGCACCCCTTCTCTTACTCTTCTGGGCAGGCACGCCACAGGCCTTTCCGCCCGCCCTGTGCCCAGCGGGCCTCCCTGCAGCTGTACAGAGGCTGCAGTTTGGCGTCGCGGAGCACTGGGCCGCCTTGTGGCCGGCCTGACCGCAGCGATAGCACTGCTCGCTGCGGTCTATGGAGGTGCACCGTGCCCTGACATGCCCAATGTCGAGGCAACGGTAGCACCGCAAGGCCCGGGGTTGCAGCAGCTTCACCCTCGCTGCAACCCACCCCACCAACAGACGCCCAGCGTCGGCAACTTTGTTCGCCGCCGCCACCGGGCACCGCACCCAGATCGCGCCGAGCCCAGAAGCGTCGACGCGAATCTCACCCGTCCGCACGTCCGCGGGCGGACATCCACCGGCTCTGGCGACGGCCGCCACGACCTCGGCCGGAGTCGTCGAGTCGTCCAGACCGTCGACGCGCAGTTCAGCGGTCTTCATCGGCCTGGACACCCGAACGTCCTCCGGGTTGAGGACCTCCCTCAGCTTGGCGGCCAGGACGTCCGCCTTTTCGCTGCTAGAGGCACCCGACACCTCCAGCAGTCGCGCCCCCGTAATTGCCGGCCTCAGTCTGAGGCCGGACGGTATGCCAAGGTCGGGGAACGCGACTTTGGCTTTCGCCTCCATAAGGACCGCCTTATAGGAGATGCCCCTTTCGACGGCTCCGGGCTGCAGCGTAATCACTACAGCCGCGGAGCGTGGGGCTCTCACCCTAGGCGGCCCCTGAGCCTTTTTCGATGCCGGTGCCGGTGCTCTAGCGGGTACCGGTGGCGGCGCCGCCGTCTTCCTCTTACGGCGGCCCCTCTTGACGACCGTCGTCCAGGTCTCCGTGGTGGCCCCAGGTGCGGTCGCCGAAGATGTGGTCGCCGGGGGTGCGGTCGCCGGGGGTGCGGTCGGCAGGGGCGCGGACGTGCCTTCCACGGGCTTCCTCGGCCCCTCCGCGGGCTTTTTGGACCCCTCCGCGGGCTTTTTAACCCCCTTGGGTTTCCCGGCTGTCGGGCCCAGCTTAGCGGGCTCCCCCTTACTCCGCCTGTCAGCAGCTAGCGGCGGTCGGAGAGTCTCCGCCGGGAGGAGCCTCGACTCTAGGCCCTGCAGACGGGCATTCACCATACCCCCACACTGCAGCATGCAGATGCGAACGATCTTCTCAATCTCCGCATCCGCAGGTGTAGGGGCAGGGACCGACGACGGGGCCGACGGTGGCGGGGCAGTGATGGGAGCGAAACCGGTGGCCGCAGGACGTCTCTGCTGCCATTCTGCCCTCTGCGCGGCAAGCTCCCGCTTGAGGTCCTCGAGCTCAGATCTGAGACGGCCATTCTCCTCCCACAGCTTCGCCGTCTCCTCTGAGCTTGTGCGGTTCAGGAGGACCCCAACTGCCTCCTTGATGCCATCAGCCGCCTCTTTCAGGGCACGGGTGAACGTGCCCTTCAGGCTGCCGGATTTAGTGGCAACCTTCAGGACGACGTCCACGCCGTCCAAAACTTGGCGACTGAGCGCCACCGCCGACAGGCTCTCTCCGGCAGCCGCCTGAGCAGAGCGTCGCTCTCGGGCCAGTCGGGCCATCTCGCTGACCTCGTCAGCCGCCACCGCCTTCCGCTGCGCCCGCTTTGCGGCGTTCGCCTCCGCCTTATTGGACCCCAACGAGGTCAGCGAGGAGCCCTCGCTCAGGTCCACTATCGAGGGCCCGGGGTCGCTCTCCGCGCCCTCCGTCGGACTCGCTACGGGCACTGGTGTTGCGGGCCGAGAGATCGGCACGAAGCGACCCGCTCGGTCGCGACCCGGCAGCCGACCGGGAGCTCCGCTCGCCAACGCACGACCCCGCCCTCTCTGTGCCGTTGGCACCTTGGGGGCCGACAGGTTCTCCTCACTAGAGGAGAGGCCCATCGACCCCGAGTCCCTGCTTCGCGGGCGTTTAAACCCGCGCGTGCCCTGATCGGGCAGTTGGTCCTCACCAGGACCTGAGCCTCCTCGGCTCTTGTTGCCGCCAACGACGGCAAACGGTTCTGTTGCGTCGCACAGTCGCTCCAGGCTAACCCGGAGCTCCTTTTCTTGCGACGCAAGCGGTTGACGCAGGTCGGCAGTGGTCTGCCGGCCCACGAGACTAATGGTGCCCCCCCCAGATACGAAGGGGCTGCCTTCCGAAGAAGGGCGGGATTGTCCCTCCTTGGGTAGGAGGGTACCCGCCTGGGGAATAGTTTTGTCATCAGCCTTGTCCATGATTCCTTTTTAAGGGTGAGGTCCCTTTTCGTCGCGCTAACGACCGGATCCCCTCCGGCCATTCATCCCCTCGGCACGCTAGACCTTGGGATTGGGGTAATTTTTTAGAGAGGTTGTCTTCCTCGCGGCCCGAGCCTCAGTGGCCCGGACCCCCGGTCCTGAACTCAGGATTACGGGGTGGCCGACGATTGGGCAGAACCAACCGCCGCCCCGGCGTCCCCGCGCTGCCGCCGGATGCCGGACAGACGCAGCGCGGACATTGGACACCTTCCACCACCCACCTTCCCGTGGGTACAGCGGCGCGAACCGCTCCTTCCCAGCCTACGCCCACTCACGGCCCTCTGTAAGCAGAGGTGGAGTGGACGTATGACCGTCCGTCTGTAGCCCGGTTCCCTTCACCGACCATCAAGGATGATCGGTGATTGGAACCATGACCTTTCCCCGTGTGTTGAAAATTAGCCGCCAGCCCCAAGAGTCCACCAGAACCAGTGGGCAATTGGTGCTGACGTTGCCCAGGGTGCGCCGCGAGGAGGCTTTCAACATGCACCCCAACCTAACCTTTTTTTTTTTTTTTTTTTTTTTTTTTTTTTAACGTGGAGAAATGCTCATGCATTCTGCACTACCACGGGGAGGTAGTGCAGGTATGTGGGACTCTAACCCACTAAAACTCCACGGTGTCCTCCTCTGCCGCTTACGGCGGGAACACGGGCACGCGTTAGCACTCATCCGTGAACCCGCCGCGGCTGTCCGTTACCGGACCCTCCTCTGGGGAGTATTCCCCATCACCGGCGCACCAGAACACATAGCACGCCGTGACCACCCCAGGGACCAAACCAGCACATGGGCGCCAGACGACCCCGTGTCTGGGCACCCTTGGTCCCCCTGCGACGGGTCAGGACATTGGCCCCGCCGCCTGCCAATTTTCGGCCGCAGAGGATAGGGAGAGCGGCCAACGTCATACCGACACTCCTCCTCCCCTGCGGCCCCACCGCGTCCGCCATCGAACGGTGGCGACCCCGTCAAGGCCGCGGAAGGTAGGGAGAGCGGCGCACCGCAATACCGGCACTCCTCTCCCGCCGCGGCCTTCAACCCTCAGCCGCGATGCCTCCGTTACAACGACATCGCGGCCCGCCTCAGTTGCGATGTCGCCGAAGCGGCACCGCAACCTACTTGTTGGCCGCTACGTCGTCGGCTTATAGGCAAAAGCCCTGACGAGCGGCCCCTCCTCGGGTTCCTCTTCGCTTCACCGTGGGTGTCCAAGCCACGGCTACTGAGCCCCCCCGCCTCGACAATGCGGGAACCCACCGGGGGGGAACCTAACCTAACCTAACCTAACCCAGTTCCCCCCCAACCCTCGTGGCGGTCGGATCGTTTTTCGCAGCGCTCCCGTGTTTAAAATCGGAAAAAGTGGTCAAAAGTGCTCCGATTCTTACAAGTTTGGTGTTGTTGTGTAGGGCTAAGTGAAACACACAAGCCTAAGTGAAACTTTCAAACCGGATTTTAGTGCAGCGTCAGCAAAACCCGAGAAACCTTAAGTTTTTGAGGTTAATCACACAGGAAAAAATTTCAACTGTAAACGCTGCCTGAACCAGATCGACGACCCCCCTTTTTTATTTGAAGAAGGGGTGGGCATCACTCCCGCACACCCTCCTGAAGACCTTGAAACACCAAAATCCTAAAATTTCAGCTTCTAGGCTGAAAATACTAGAAACCACGTGGCTGAAAAATTGGAAGGAGCGGAGCCAGACGCCTGGAATTTTGCAGCCAGCATCTACAGCTGCATTATAGACGGTATTTGGAAAAAATTTTAAAATTTAAGCCACGCCCGATTTTTAAGAGGAGTTAGAAGTTCAAAACTTTGGACCCCTATATTTTCCTCCCTGGTCAAGATTTCAAAATTCTTCAACTGCAGCCGGTTGCGCGCTCATCACACCAGTAGAGATTTTAAATTCTAGATTTTTAGCTTTAATAGTTTTTAAGATATTAATATATTTCAGGAAAAAACACATTTTCAAAAAATTTTCACACTAGTTTTTGGTTTTCTAAATTTTTATTTTTTGTATCTTATAGCTCTGTATTTAACGTATTTTTAGCATATTTTTTCAAAATTTTTAGGCCAGTAGTTTTGAAGATATTGATTTTTATGTGTTTTTTGCTAATAATTCAATATTTATAGGAAATATCCACTTTTTTATGTTTTCATTGTGTTAATATACATTGCCCGAACTTATATAAGCCCAAACACGGGCCCTTAAACGCTGCAATTGGCTGTTTTGATAAAAACACGCCATATTGGTTTTCTGGTTTTAATTTTTAGACTGCAATAACTCGTGAACCGGTTGTACGATTTACATCGGATTTTCAACCCGGCTAGTGGAGTATCGCCTTTTTTAAAATAGGACAACTTTCAGGCCATTTCAGGCCTGAAAATTTTTTATCGCTGAAACCACTCTCAGGTCATACCTGAAGTGACGCCGAGTTGTACGTCCGAAACCCCGTCCTTCTGTGACGTCGGGTTCCGGAGATACGGTCGTTTTTCTTCAGCTTTTGACAGCTCGGCGGCCATCTTGTTTTGCTTCAAGCCGCAATAACTCCTGAACCAGAGGTCGTGGGAGATTGCGGTTTTTGGTTTTATGCTCAGGGTCCTATTGTCCCACCCACCCCACGTTTTCAGGCGGTTTGGGGCTGAAAATTTTCAGGACCCTGAAAGTGGTTTCAGCGGCCAGCGGAGCTCAGGCTGAGTTGGTAGAGCCCAAGCTCGGGGGGTCTGCGGCTTTCCCGAGGGAAGTTATTCGAGGTCAAAGTAAGACTTTGACAGCACCGCGGCCATATTGGAAAAACTTTAGACGGCCATAGCTTCTCAACGGAGAGTCGTAGAGGGCTGGGGTTTTCGCTGAGTATATTGTTAGGGTATAGATTATAAGACAAAACGGTTTTCAGGCGTTTTCAGGACGTAAAAAATTTTCAGCCTGAAAGCCGTTCTGGTGGATCGGTCTCGCCGAGGCAAGTTCGGAAAGCCCAAACACCGGGGTTTTTGGACCGGCGGTTCCGGAGATATCCTCTTGTAACCACTCTTGGTTCTCTATTTCAGGAAAAAACCAAGATTTTCAAGTTAGGATATCTCCGAGACCCCTTGGTGTAACCATACCGAGTTTGGGTTCATCTGAGAGGGCTCGGCGGGAGCTATCCACTGGATGTAACGAATCGACTCTACATAGAGTCTCCATAGAAGTCACTCTATTTTTACGCATTTTTTGACTTCTAAAGGCTCTCGCGACGTTTTCAGTGCTTGACCAGCTCCTTAACTGAAGAGCAGACCTCGACAGCTCTATCTAGAGCATAATATTAGAGACAAGCTGAAGATTTTAATCTTAGAACGTTATTCATTGTTTTTTGTTCTGTATTTTACTTTTATTATACACATTTACACGTATTTTATACAAATTGACGCGAACCTCCAACGATGATGAACGCAATGAGGACCCCAATCAAAGCGAAGCCGGACGAGGGCGAATCACCAAAACCGATATCGCCTCCTAATGTGAGACGCAGCGTTGGAGAGTGGGAAGCCGCGGGTCCCTCCAGCGCGAACCCAACGTTTCCCCCTACCATAGTCACTAAGACGGCGCAGGCTGGCCCTGCGAAACTACAGAAGCCACTCCAACAGAGGCTCGTACAGGTGCACTCGCCGCCGAAAACACATTTCGCGGATCGGTCGGCAGAAGCAAGGGCCTGCCTGACCAGAGCAAAAATCCTGCTCGGCACTTCGAGGAACACCAAAACAGAAATAAAAACCGGCATTACCGAGGCGCTGGACCGGTTGTTCCAGTTAGTGAAGGAGGCCGAAAAATCGGCCAAGATAAAAAGAGTGGGGCCCGACAATACACAGTCCGAAGGCGTCGCAGCTGACCTTACTTTCACCAGCCTAGCCGACCCTAGCAGTAGTGAACTGCAGGCTCAAATAAAGAGTCACTCTTTGCTGCTGGAGAGCCACTCTAAAGGAATGGAGGAGCTGAAAGCAGCAATTGACCAGCACAGACAAAGTGTGGAAAACGGCGCAGCCAGCAACACCTATGCAAGTGTAACCCGCAGCGGAAAAGCAAACCCGACGCGAAGTACGCTCCACTCTATAGTGGTTACCTCCACTGACGAGACAGAGTCTGGGGACGAAGTCCTGGAGAAGGTGCGGAAAGCGGCTGACGCAAAGGAAGGCTGGGTGAAGGTCGAAAAGGTAAGGAAAGCTAAAGATAGAAAGATTATCATGGGCTTTCAAAACACCGCAGAAAGGGACAAAGTTAAGGAAAGACTGGCAAGGGAAAGTAAGGACCTCCATGTCGAGGAGGTGAAAAACAAGGATCCCATGCTGATACTCAGGAGCGTCCTCTCGGTCAATACAGACGAGGACATTTGTAAAGCTCTGAGAAACCAGAACCGGGAAGTTTTTCACAACCTCGACAAGGAGGAGGACAGGGTGGTGGTGAAGTTCCGGAGGAGGACGAGGAACCCACACACCTGCCACGTTGTGGTCAGCGTCTCGCCGATCATCTGGAGACGGGCAACAGAAATCGGATGCCTGCACGTGGACCTCCAGCGTGTGAGGGTCGAAGACCAGACCCCACTGGTGCAATGCACACGCTGCTTAGGCTACGGGCATGGCAAACGTTTCTGTAAAGAATCAGTTGACCTATGCAGCCACTGTGGCGGGCCACACCTGAGGTCGGAATGCTCCGACTTTATAACGGGTGCCTTGCCAAAGTGTCGGAACTGCACAAGAGCCAAGCTCGGGGACGCTGGCCATAACGCCTTTAGCCCGGAATGTCAGGTACGCCACAGGTGGGATGAAATAGCAAGAGCTACAGTAGCATATTGCTAAGGGCACCCACGGAAACCCAAACCCCTACAGATTGTTACAGGCTAACCTCCAGCGGAAAAGACTGGCGACCAACGAGCTTCTTACCGAAGCGAAAAAGCGCGGGGTCGCCATTGCTCTCCTCCAGGAACCATACGTGGGCGGGGCCAGAGTAATGAGGAGTCATAGAGGCGTCCGGATCTTCCAGAGCATAGACATCGGAGAGGGGACTGTTAAGGCCGCAATAGCGGTCTTCGATCAAGACCTTATCGTAGAACAGTACCCGAAACTCACCACGAACAACATCACCGTGGTGGGGATCCGAACCACTGCTTGGAAGATCACACTAGTCTCCTTTTACTTCGAGCCAGATCAGCCTATGGAACCATACCTCGATCATCTCAAACGCGCAAGACGCAGTGGCGGCGTACAGAACGGTCAAAAAGATTGAAATAAACCCGATGCTAACACAGATCCTGACGGGGCACGGTGGGTTCTCCGAATACTTGCATCGCTTCAAGTGTAAGGGGAACCCATCGTGCATCTGTGACCCCGGAGAAAATGAAACTGTCCCACACCTAATCTTGGACTGCCCGGTGTACGCGACGGAAAGGTACGAATTGGAGATGAAAATAGATAAAAAACTCGAGAGAGGTAGCATTAGGGAAATAATGTCGGGAAAAACAAGCCAAACATTTTTAAACTATTGTATTAAAATCTGCTGTAATGTAATAGAAAGAAATAAAAATAAGTGAGATGTGTAAACTATGTTTCAAATATATTGTTACATATATTAATGTAAACATAGAAAATTAAGTATAAAAATAGTCTGTAAATCGGAATAAGTAGAAATAAGAATAGTATATATAAGATACATGTTAAATAAGAAAACAATTTGTACATAGGTTAAGAAACAAAGTTATTAAAGTACTGCCCTGAATTATTTTCATAAGAAATAAATAGAAATAGGAAGAATTTAAGAAACCAGTTGTACATAGGTTGAATATTAATAAAGTATTGCTCTGTTTTCTTTTTCCCAGAAATAAATAGATATAATAGAAATAAGAAAGAATATATAGAGTAGAGTAGTACAGAAAAGTAAAAATGGGAATCCCACCCATTGAATGAATGTGGATGGCTATGAGAAAGAACCAGTATGTGGCATGCAAGTGCGAGAGGAATAACCGCGAGAACTGGAGTGAAAGAGAAGTAGATAGAAAAGGTCTCCGACGCTAGTTGGAGGAGCTAGTTAATAAAAAAAAAAACCTAACCTAACCTAACCTAACCTTTTTTTTTTTTTTTTTTGTTCCGGGGTGGAAAATCCTCATGGATGTCCGCCGCCCTGGGGCGGGCGACGGGGTCTGTCAGACTCTTACTGACTAAAAACCACCCCGGTGTTCCATCTCACACCTACGCCAGGGGTCGCGGGAACGTTCGATCCTTCCGCAACCCCCGGCTGGTGCCGGCCCGCCACTGCGGGCCTCGTCGGGTCAGGGGGGGGAGTGAGGTGTTTGACTCCCCCCGTGACGTCTAAGAGGGGCGCGCGTGGAACACTACGCGCCGCCACCTCGGGTCCTGATGTGTGGGGGGCGGCGGACGTCCCCGAGTCCGTCGCCCCTGGACCCATTTAGGGGGGCTGGAAGAGGGCGTTGTCCGCCCTCCGCCGACGCCCGGTGCGCCTGCTGCGGGCAGGGTGAGTGGATGAGATCTCCCTCTCCCTTTCCGCAGCCTCCTTCTGCGACATGACTATTTCGCAAAACTACACTAAATCGACTCGACCACGGCCGGCAGCGACAGGTCACTGCCTACTTCTGTGATGAGGGCACGGCGCGGCTCCTCCCAAGCGGCACACTCTGCCAGCGTATGCCACGCCGTGTCCTCCCGGCAGTCGACGCAGTGGTGACACCGGGCGTCCGGCTCCCTGTTTATGCGACACAGGTACTTCCCGAAGCAACCATGCCCCGAAAGTACCTGCGTCACCCGAAACGACAGGGAGCCGTGCCTCCTCCCGAGCCAGGGCTCGAGTACTGGCCGGACCGCCTCGATAGTGCTGAGGCCGGCGGTAGGGCGTGAGAGCCTGTCCCGCCATTCCGCCACCAGGACCTCGCGAAGCTGAGACCGACGCAGCTCCATATGGCGCTGCGTCAGCCCTTCGCCTCGCGCCCGCGCTTCCTCGCGCCACCGGTACAGCGACGCGAGCACTTTCGCCTCCAGGTCCCAGGGCGGGGATCCAGCCAGTACGCAAGCCGCCTCGTAGGAGATCGTGCGATATCCGCGGACGACTCTGACGGCCATCGCTCTCTGCGGCTTTCGCAGTACTGCGATGCTACCGGCCGTCAGGTCAGTCGCCCAGATCGGGGCCCCATACAGGGCCATCGATCGCACGATCCCCACGTAGAGCCGCCTACAGGCGGCGCTCGGGCCCCCCAGATTGGGAAGCAGCGTTGACAGCGCCCCAGCCGCGCCCAACAATTTGGGCGCCAGCCGCCGGAAGTGGGGGCCGAAATCCCACCGGCTGTCGAGCACCAATCCCAGGTACTTCATGGTAGACTCGACAGCGATCCGAGCCCCCCCGACCACTATATGCAAGCCGGGCGGCGGCGCCCGCCGGGGGCCATGAAACACCATGGCCTCCGACTTGTTGAGGGCTACCTCCAGGCCCAGGCGACGTATGCGGCTCACCACCTGTGACACCGCAGCCGTCGCCAGCAACGCTGCCTCCCTGTGCGAGCTCCCCCGGGCAGTGACCAGCGTGTCGTCGGCATAACACGTCAGTTCCACGCCCGGCTGGAGCTCACCCCTCAGCACCCAGTCGTACCCGATGTTCCACAGGGGCGGGCCAACGACCGAGCCCTGTGGAACACCGCACGACATGCGGTGCTGGATTTCGCCATCGCGTCCCATGTAGGTGACACTCCTCTCCGACAGATAAGCCCCAATGATGCGGCGGAGGTAGAGAGGCACCCGATGATACCGCAGTGCCTCCCGAATAGTACTCCAGGGCATGGTGTTGAAGGCGTTGGAGAGGTCCAAGGACACCGCCAACAACACCTCGCCCCGGGCCACCGCTTCCTCCGCCAGGACCCTCACCCGCGACACAGCGTGAATGGTGGAGCGCCCCTGCCGAAAACCGAACTGGTTACCGTCCAGGTCCGGCCCCTCTCCGCACAAGTGGCCGACGAGGCGGGCTGCGATTATCCGCTCAAACAGCTTACCCACCTCGTCTAGCAACACTATGGGCCGGTACGCGGACGGCGAGTCCGCGGGGCGCCCCGCCTTCCTGAGCAGGACCAGACGACCAGATTTCCACAAAGTGGGAAACTGGCCCTGCTCAAGGCACGCTGTGTAGAGTCCTCTTAGTTGGGGCTCAAGCTCCTTCAGAGCGAGGGCTAATACGCAGCCGTGGATCCCGTCGGGCCCCGGAGCCACGTTCTTGGCCCGGAGCCGCACCACGGCTGCCCCCATCTCTGCCTCTGTCACCTCTGGGACGCTGATGGCGTTCTCTTCAGTGGACTCTGCGGCTGTGGGCAAAGCCATCGGCGGCGGTGTGTGCTCCGCTCTAGCCGGGAAGAGGGCTGCGACCACCTCCTCCAGCAGCTCGGGTTGGAGACTCTCCGTAAGTGGGGGCGCCGCGGCTCGAAGTTTCCCTCGAACCGCGCGATAAGGGCGCCCCCACGGATCCCCGTCTAGAGTCTCCAACATCTCCTCCCTGGCTCGCGTCCTCGCCTCGTCGATGGCCAGCCACAGAGTCCTCTTCGCCGCGCGGTACACCTCATACAGCGCGGCTTCTTCGTCAGGGACCCGACGACGTCTCCTCCGGTATCGGGTGTACTGGCGCCTGACCGCCACGCACGCGACGCGCAGCTGCGCGATCTCGGCGGTCCACCAGTACACCTGGCGCCTTGCCGACTGTGCGTGGACCCGGGGCATGGACGCGTCGCTGATTTGCGTCATCGCCCCGCGGAACCACAGCGCCTCCTGCTCGACGTCGACGGGTCCATCCGTTGCCGACTCCCGGAACCAGGCCTGGACAACAGCGGCCTCCTCGAGAAGCTCCCTGTCGATGCGCTTACGCGCCCAGCGCGGACCGTCCGTACGCGGGGCCGGTAAACCGCGGCCGCCGGCGGTCTGGGCGGAGACGTCGAAACGGATGTAGCGGTGATCCGACAACGTCTCCACCTCCGCGGCGACACGCCAGTCGCGGATACGGTTCGCGACAGCGGGGCTAGCGAACGAGACGTCCACTATAGACCCGCCCCGCTGCCGCACGCACGTGTGCACCGAGCCCCGATTTAGGACGGTCAAGCCAGTCGTGACCGCCCACTCCTCCAGCACCTCGCCCCTAGCATCGGTCACTGGAGATCCCCACGCCGCAGACTTGGCGTTGAGATCCCCCAGCAACAGCACAGGGCGAGGGTGGAGTCGGCCCACGACGGCACCCAACTCGACAAGGAACCTCTCGAAGTCGGCGAGGCTCTTGTTGGGCGAAAAGTACGCCCCAACCGTGCCAATGCCGTCCACGAGGGCGGCCACCCAGCCGTGACCTCGGGACGGGTTGGCAAGAGCCCCGCCAATGATGGCTACCAAACCGTCCAGGTCTCCCACCCAGTTATCCCTGGGGGGGACAAAGTACGGTTCGGCAACCACCGCCACGTGAATCGACCACTCTGCCATGCTCTGGAGCAATAGATCCTGAGCTCTAGCAGAGTGGTTGATGTTGCCCTGGAGGAAATGGTACAGCGCCATTTATGCGCAATCCATTCCCTCCGCACCATTCCTAGGCCGGGAGTCGGCCGAAGAGGAGCCAGGCTGACGGGGGGGTAAAGAGCCCCCGGTAGCCTTGGCACCCCTTCTCTTCCCTTTCTTGGCTGGCACGCCACAGGCCTTTCCGCCCGCTCTGTGCCCAGCGGGCCTCCCTGCAGCTGTACAGAGGCTGCAGTTTGGCGCCGCGGAGCACTGGGCCGCCTTGTGACCGACCTGACCGCAGCGATAGCACTGCTCGCTGCGGTCTACGGAGGTGCACCGTGCCCTGACATGCCCAACGTCGAGGCAACGGTAGCACCGCAAGGCCCGGGGTTGCAGCAGCTTCACCCTCGCTGCAACCCACCCCACCAACAGACGCCCAGCGTCGGCGACTTTGTTTGCCGCCGTCACCGGGCACCGCACCCAGATCGCGCCGAGCCCGGAAGCGTCGACGCGAACCTCGCCCGTCCGCACGTCCGCGGGCGGACATCCACCGGCTCTGGCGACGGCCGCCACGACCTCGGCCGGAGTCGTCGAGTCGTCCAGACCGTCGACGCGCAGTTCAGCGGTCTTCATCGGCCTGGACACCCGAACGTCCTCCGGGTTGAGGACCTCCCTCAGCTTGGCGGCCAGGACGTCCGCCTTTTCACCGCTAGAGGCACCCGACACCTCTAGCAGTCGCGCCCCCGTAATCGCCGGCCTCAGTCTGAGGCCGGACGGTATGCCAAGGTCGGGGAACGCGACTTTGGCTTTTGCCTCCATAAGGACCGCCTTATAGGATATGCCCCTTTCGATGGCTCCGGGCTGCAGCGTAATTACTACAGCCGCGGAGCGTGGGGCTCTGACCCTAGGCGGCCCCTGAGCCTTCTTGGATGCCGGCGCCGGTGCTCCAGCGGGTACCGGTGGCGGCGCCGCCGTCTTCTTCTTACGGCGGCCCCTCTTGACGACCGTCGTCCAGGTCTCCGTGGTGGACCCAGGTGCGGTCGCCGAGGATGCGGTCGCCGGGGGTGCGGTCGCCTGTGGTGCGGCCGCCCGGGGCGCGGGCGTCCGGGAAGTGGACGCGGACTTCTTGGCCCCCTTTCCGGCCTGACTCGGCCCAGCCACCGCGGCTTTTGGCCCCGGTTTTGCTGGCCCCTCCTCCCTCCGTCTGTCCGCAGCGAGCGGTGGGCGAAGGTTTTCGGCCGGGAGAAGTCTAGCCTCTATGGCCTCCAACCGGGCACCCACCATACTCCCGCACTGCATCATGCATATGCGCGCGATCCTCTCTACCTCCGCATCCGCAAGTGCAGGAGCCGACGACGGTGCCGAGAACGGGGCCAACGCCGGGGCCGCGCCGGGAGAGGTGCCAGCGGCCGGGGGAGTTGCCCTCTGGGCGGCAAACTGCCGTTTGAGGTCCTCCAGCTCGGATCGGAGACGGCTATTCTCCTCCCATAACTTCGCCGTCTCCTCCGTGCTCGTACGATTGAGGAGGACCCCAACCGCCTCCTTAATATCATCAGCCGCCTCCTTTAGGGCGCGCGTGAATGTGCCCCTCAGGCTGCCGGATTTGGTGGCAACCTTCAGGACGACATCCACGCCGTCCATAACTTGGCGGCTAAGCGCCACCGCCGATACGCTCCCCCCGGCAGCCATCCGAGCGGATCGCCGCTCTCGGGCCTGTCGGGCCAACTCGCTGACTTCGTCAGCCGCGACAGCCTTCCTTTGCGCCCGCTTGGCAGCGTCCGCTTCCGCCTTGTTGGACCCCAGCAAGGGCCCGGGGTCACTCTCCGCGCCCTCCGTCAGACGCGCTACGGGCACTGGTGTTGCGGGCCGAGAGATCGGCACGAAACGACCCCCCCGGTCGCGGCCCGGCAGCCGAGCAGGAGCTCCGCTCGCCATCGCACGACCAACCTAACCTAACCTAACCTTTTTTTTTTTTTTTTTTTTTTTTTTTTTTTTTTTGCGCTGGGAAAAAATGCATTACGCATACCCTCCCATCGGGGGATGGGGGGCTATGTGGGACTCCCCGGTCTGACCCGGTATACCCACTAAAACAACCCAGCGGCACTCCCGCTTCGTCCGAGTGGCGAAGGACTGGGAAACCGGCACAGCCTTAACGTCCAGTCCTCCGCCGACGATTGCCCCTCAGGGCGGGCCCTTCACGCCCCCCCACCTCGTGGGGAGGGGGTCGGGCCCGGGAATGACCGACGAAGGTGGTGATGGGTGCAATGCGGGAGAAGGCGCCCCCGCGCCTGTCGCCCGCCCATCGCCACCATGAGGAGGGAGAGGATTGCGCCTTCTCCGACCCCTTCTTCGTCTGCGGAGCGGCGCAGCGAGAGGACCATCCTCCCGCGCGCGCTCCGCCTCCTCCTTTTGCGAGATTACGTCCTCGTAAAAGGAGGCAACCGCTGCACAGGCCCACTCGCTCTCCAGCATAGCGTTGACCACGCGGGGAAGCGAGAGGTCGCCCAGCACCACGACCTGGCGCGGCGCCGCCCTCCCTACGACTGCGGTGAGGATCTCGAGGAAATCCTCAAAGTCCGAGAGAGAGCGGTTCGGGGAGAAGTAGGCCCCGACCAGGGCCATGTCTCCCCGCGCGGCGGCCACGTATCCCGGTCCCCTCTCTAAGAGCGAGAGGGGAGGGGAGTCTGTGGAAGACCGCGACAAACCTAACCTAACCTAACCTAACCTTTTTTTTTTTTTTTTTTTTTTTGCGCTGGGAAAAAATGCGTTACGCATACCCTCCCATCGGGGGATGGGGGGCTATGTGGGACTCCCCGGTCTGACCCGGTATACCCACTAAAATAACCCAGCGGCACTCCCGCTTCGTCCGAGTGGCGGGGGACTGGGAAACCGGCACAGCCTTAACGTCCAGTCCTCCGCCGACGATTGCTCCTCAGGGCGGACCCCTCACACCCCCCCCGTGGGGAGGGGGACGGGCCCGGGAGTGACCGACGAAGAAGGTGGTGATGGGTGCAATGCGGGAGATGGCGCCCCCGCGCCTGTCGCCCGCCCATCGCCACCATGAGGAGGGGGAGGATGTCGCCCTCTCCGACCCCTTCTTCGTCTGCGGAGCGGCACAGCGAGAGGGTCATCCTCCCGCGTGCGCTCCGCCTCCTCCTTTTGCGAGATTACGTCCTCGCAAAAGGAGGCAACCGCTGACCAGGCCCCCTCGCTCTCCAGCATGGCGTTGACCACGCAGGGAAGCGAGAGGTCCTGTCCGACCACCGCGGTCAGACCGCGGCGCAGCTCGGACCAAGCCGGGCACACTTCGAGAGTGTGCTGCGCCGTGTCCTCCGCCGCGCCGCAGTCGTGGCACGCTGGGGTCTCCTCCCTCCCGATCCGGTGCAGGTACGTTCCGAAGCAGCCATGGCCGGATAGCACCTGCACCAGACGGAACGAGAGGAAACCGTGGGACCGCTCGAGCCAGCTCCGCAGGACCGGACCGAGCGCGTCCAACGTCCGGCGGCCAAAGGCGGCAGTGGCGAGGTCCTCCGTCCAGTGGAGGACGATTGCGTCCCTCGCCTCCCGCCGCACGGCCTCCCGCTCTTCGGCGACGGGGCGCTCCCCGAGCGCCCTCCGGTGCGCGGTCCACTCGTAGACTCTGGCGAGCACCCAAGCCTCCAACTCCCAAGGAGGGGTGCCGGCCAGAGCGCACGCCGCCGAGAAGCCCACCGAGCGGTAGGCCCTCGCCACCCGCAGTGCAATGGCCCTTTGGGGCTTGCGCAAGGCGGTCGCGTTCTCCCTTCTGTGGAGGGAATCCGCCCAGATGGGGGCCCCGTATAGGGCCATGCTCCTAAGGATGCCGGCATATAGGCGCCGGCATTTCGCCTTTGGCCCCCCCAGGTTCGGGAGGAGCCAGGAGAGGGCGTCCGCAGCTTTCAATAGGCGCGTCGACAGCCCGCTGAAATGCGGGCCGAAGCGCCACCTTTCGTCTAGCACCAGGCCCAGATACTTCATCTGGGCCTGGACCCCTATCCTGACCCCCTCCACGACAATGTGGGCGTCGGGAGGGCAGCGCTGCCGAGGTCCGTGAAAGAACACGGCCTCGGTCTTGTGCAGCGCCACCTTCAATCCCAGGCGACGGATCCTCTCTGCAACCAAGGATCCGCCAGCCGAGGCCAGACAGGCCGCGTCACCAAAGTTCCTCCCCCGGGCAGTGAGGAGAGTGTCATCCGCGTAGCATATGACACTCGTGCCCTGGAGGAGGACTCCCCGTAGGAGCCAGTCGAAACCGATGTTCCACAGGGGGGGCCCCAGCACTGACCCCTGCGGAACACCGGACTCTGCGCCGTACCGCCTCACCGTGGCCGTCTTGTCCACGAGGAGGACCTCGCGGCCCTCCAAGTAGCTGGCCAGGAGGTTCTGCAGGTACTGGGGCGCTCCGTGATACCGGAGCGCCTCCAATATCGTCGAGTGGGGGACGGAGTTGAAGGCGTTCGCGATGTCGAACGACACCGCCAGCACCCCGTCCCCCGCCTCCACCGCCTCCCTCACCTGGCCCTTGAGTAGGGCCAGCGCATCGATCGTTGAACGCCCTCGACGGAAACCGAATTGGGCGTCCGACAGGTCCGGCCCTACCCCCCGCAAAAGGCTATCAAGCCGGGACGCGACGATCCCCTCGAACATCTTACCGACCTCATCGAGCAGGACGATGGGCCGGTATGCCGAGGGGGAGTCCACCGGGCGTCCCTCCTTTCGGAGGAGGCACAGCTGCCCCTCCTTCCAAAGTTTCGGGAACCTCCCAGCCGTAAAGCACGCGCTGAAGAGGTCCCGAAACCTGTCCTCCATTTGGGAGGCGGCGATCGCCACCACCCGTGCGGGGACGCCGTCTGGTCCGGGGGCCGTCTTCTTCGCGCGGAGGCTGAGAACCCCCGCGCGGACCTCCTCCGCCGTCACCGGGGGGACGTCTTCCTCCGGCGAAGCCGCCCCTTGCGGGGGATTCATCGTTGGTGGGGTGAAGTCGTCGGTCCTGCGCGGAAACAGGGACCGGACCACCCCATCCAGCAACGCTGGCTCGAGGGTCTCCGTCAGTGGGGGACCATAGGGGCGCAGCTGGTTCCGCGCCGCCTTGTATGGTCTCCCATAAGGATCCCTGTCGAGACCCTCCAGCATCTCGGCCCTCGCCGAGTCTTCTGCAGCGCCCATTGCAGACTTGAGGACCGTCCTTGCCTCTACGTAAGAGGCGTATAGGCGGTCCTCCTCTGCCCGGACTCGGTTTTGGGCGCTGCGCCGTCGGCTCCGCGCGTAGGCCCTTCTGGCCGCCACGCAGGCGGCCCGGAGACCCGTCAGCTCCTCCGTCCACCAATAGACGGCGCGACGGGGAGGCGGACGGCGAGACCGAGGCATGCTGGAGTTGCACACCTCGGTCAGGGACCCCCTGAGCCGGACCGCTGCGGCGTCCACGTCCAGGACATCGAGTGGGGGCGACAGCCAGTCCTGGAGGAAGGCCGCCTCCTCAGCTGCCTCCCGGTCCAGGCGGGTGAGTGCCCACCGCGGGAAGGGAGATTGCCCGGCGCGGGCCATCCCCCCCCCCTGGGTGGAGATGTCGAACCGCACATATCGGTGGTCCGACAAGGTCTCCACCATCTCCACCCGCCAGTTGACGACGCGGGCGGCTAGGGCGGGGGTGGCAAACGAGACGTCCACCACCGAGCCGCCCTGTTGCCGCACACACGTGTGGACCGCCCCCCTGTTGAGGAGGGACACACCGCATGAGGCCGACCAATACTCGACGGCGCGTCCCCGGACGTTGCAACTGGCAGCCGGGTTGCCCCAGGCCACCGACTTGGCGTTCAGGTCGCCCAGCACCACGACCTGGCGCGGCGCCGCCCTCCCTACGACTGCGGTGAGGATCTCGAGGAAATCCTCAAAGTCCGAGAGAGGGCGGTTCGGGGAGAAGTAGACCCCAACCAGGGCCATGTCTCCCCACGCGGCGGCCACGTATCCCGGTCCCCTCTCTAAGAGCGAGAGGGGAGGGGAGTCCGTGGAAGACCGCGACACCAGCGCCACCAAGCCGTCCCGGTCGCCCAGCCAACGGCCAGGGACCGAGTAAGGCTCGGCGACCACCGCCAAGTCCACCAACCACTCAGCCATGGTCTGCATCAGCAGATCCTGGGCTGCCCGGCAGTGGTTGGCGTTCGCCTGGAGTATGCGATGTTCGACCCTATCCATCAGTCGGACATCGCACCCCCCTCCGCAGCCACCGCAGCCGCCGCAGTGTTTTTGGCAGCAGCAGCAGGCCCGGTCGGCGCCTGCGCTTTGCCCCGCTTAGGGGGAGGATTGCAATTCCTCCCCCTCGTGACGTGGTCGGCGGGGCAGCCACTGGCGGCACACACCGCGCAGTGCGGCGCGGCGGCCTCGCAGGAGGCGGCTTTGTGGCCCTCCTTGCCGCAGCGGAAACACGTGTCCGTCCTGTCGACCGTGGACGGACACAGGGCCCGGGTGTGTCCGATGCCGAAGCACCGGAAACACCGCAGAGGCTGGTCCTCGAGTGCCCGGACTGCACCCGAGCTGAAGCCGACTGTGAGCCGTCCCTTGGCAAGGACGGCTTTGGCAGCGGCGACCGGGCACTCGAGGCGAATGGTGCCCATGCCGCCGCGGCCGGGTCTTATGTCCCGGCCTTGGACCGCTGCGACGCCACAGCCCCCTATCGCCGCGACCGCCGCCACCACCTCCTCCTTGGTGACGGAGTCGTCCAAGTCAGCCACCTCTATGGCCGCTGACTTGACCGGCCGGGCCACCTTGGCGGAATCCGCGATGACCTCCTGCAGCTTGGCTGCAAAGAGGTCAGCATGGGTACTCCCCTCTGCCCCCGGGAACTCGAATATTCGAGCCCCGGCTTGGGTCCGCCGGCAAGAGACGCTGCCGATCCCCAGTTGGGTGGGATCCGCATTGGCACGCGCCCGCAACAGAACGGACGCGTACGTCTCCCCCCGGTCAGCAGCCTCCGCGGTGAGGGTCACCACGACGGCCGCGGTTTTTGGGGGGACTAGTCGCCCCTTTCCCCTCCCCTTCCCTTTCCCCGTCCCCTTTCCACTGCCGGCCTTCTGAGCTTGGCTGGGAGCGGTGGTGGCGGGGACGGCAGGGACGGCCGTCGTCGTCTTCTTGCCCCTGCCCTTCCCCTTACGGACCACCTCCGTCCACTCGTTGGACGGGGTCGTGGAAGGGAGAAGGGCGTCTTCCGCCTGGGAGGAGGACGGCCCCGGCTCGCTCTGCCTCGTATCCGCCGCAAGCGGCGGTCGGAGGCGTTTCTCGGGCAAGAGCCGGTCCTCAATCCCTGCTAAGCAGGCTCTGGTGAAGGCCCTCTCCTCCATTACAACCTTGCGGATGATATCCTCAAGGTTGGAGGCGGGGCCCTCTGCCGCAGGGCTCGACTTGGCCTGTTGTGGCCGGGCCGTGGCTTCGGCCAGCTTCTGATGAAGCTGGCTGACCTCCGACTGCAGGCGATCCACCTTCGCCTGCAGTTGCCGCGTCTCGTCGGTGGTCTTGCGCTGGACCAGCTCCGCGACGACACCGCGCATACTCGCGGCCCTGCATTTCAGGGCCTTCTGTAGGGTGCCCTTTAGGTTGGAGGACTTCGAGGCGACCTCCACGATCTCCCTCTCGTCCTCCTCCGCCATTCTCTCCAGCTCGGCCAGAGAGTGGTCCGCGTAGAGAACGCGGGACGCACCGTACCCGGACTTGGCCCGGGCGGCGTGCGCCCGTTTCTCAGTAGCGGCAACCCGCTCCTCCAGCTCTTGCTGGAGCTGAGCCCGCCGAGCCAGGTCCAACTGGCGTTGGGCGTTGGCGAGCCCAACGACATGGGTCTCCGCGGCCACCGTCGGCTTTTTAGCCTTCGACAACCGCGTCGACCCCGAGGCCGAGGAGCCCTCGGACCCACCGCTTCGGTGGATTCGCTTCCGCGAACGAGAGTCGTCCGCGTCCGACACACTGATCAGTGAGTCGTTGTCGGACGACTCGTCCGCCCCTCCGAAGAAACTAGCCGCAGACGGCGCGCGGCTAGTCTCTGACGCCGAAGCGTCGGATTGGCCCTGAGAAGGGCCTTTTGGTTGGCCCTGAGAAGGGCCTTTTGGTTGGCCCTGAGAAGGGCCTTTGGGTTGGCCCTGAGAAGGGCCTTTGCGTTGGCCCTGAGAAGGGCCTTTGGGTTGGCCCTGAGAAGGGCCTTTTTGTTTTAAAAACCGCCCGCAGGCGTCCCGCGCAGGACTCGACATTTCCCCGCAGGTTCGCAGACTCGACAACGCAATAAAATTAAAATAAGCTACGAAAGCACAGTGCACTTTGGCCGTACCCAGTCTGCCACTCCGTTACGGTGGTCAGAACTGGGCCGTTTCCAGGGGACGCGACGTGGACGCAAGCACTGTGGGGTGGTCCCCCAACCTAACCTAACCTAACCTTTTTTTTTTTTTTTTTTTTTTTTTTTTTGCGCTGGGAAAAAATGCGTTACGCATACCCTCCCATCGGGGGATGGGGGGCTATGTGGGACTCCCCGGTATGACCCGGTATACCCACTAAAATAACCCAGCGGCACTCCCGCTTCGTCCGAGTGGCGGGGGACTGGGAAACCGGCACAGCCTTAACGTCCAGTCCTCCGCCGACGATTGCTCCTCAGGGCGGACCCCTCACACCCCCCCCGTGGGGAGGGGGACGGGCCCGGGAGTGACCGACGAAGAAGAAGGTGGTGATGGGTGCAATGCGGGAGATGGCGCCCCCGCGCCTGTCGCCCGCCCATCGCCACCATGAGGAGGGAGAGGATTGCGCCTTCTCCGACCCCTTCTTCGTCTGCGGAGCGGCGCAGCGAGAGGGTCATCCTCCCGCGCGCGCTCCGCCTCCTCCTTTTGCGAGATTACGTCCTCGCAAAAGGAGGCAACCGCTGACCAGGCCCCCTCGCTCTCCAGCATGGCGTTGACCACGCAGGGAAGCGAGAGGTCCTGTCCGACCACCGCGGTCAGACCGCGGCGCAGCTCGGACCAAGCCGGGCACACTTCGAGTGTGTGCTGCGCCGTGTCCTCCGCCGCGCCGCAGTCGTGGCACGCCGGGGTCTCCTCCCTCCCGATCCGGTGCAGGTACGTTCCGAAGCAGCCATGGCCGGATAGCACCTGCACCAGACGGAACGAGAGGAAACCGTGGGACCGCTCGAGCCAGCTCCGCAGGACCGGACCGAGCGCGTCCAACGTCCGGCGGCCAAAGGTGGCGGTGGCGAGGTCCTCCGTCCAGTGGAGGACGATTGCGTCCCTCGCCTCCCGCCGCACGGCCTCCCGCTCTTCGGCGACGGGGCGCTCCCCGAGCGCCCTCCGGTGCGCGGTCCACTCGTAGACTCTGGCGAGCACCCAAGCCTCCAACTCCCAAGGAGGGGTGCCGGCCAGAGCGCACGCCGCCGAGAAGCCCACCGAGCGGTAGGCCCTCGCCACCCGCAGTGCAATGGCCCTTTGGGGCTTGCGCAAGGCGGTCGCGTTCTCCCTTCTGTGGAGGGAATCCGCCCAGATGGGGGCCCCGTATAGGGCCATGCTCCTAAGGATGCCGGCATATAGGCGCCGGCATTTCGCCTTTGGCCCCCCCAGGTTCGGGAGGAGCCAGGAGAGGGCGTCCGCAGCTTTCAATAGGCGCGTCGACAGCCCGCTGAAATGCGGGCCGAAGCGCCACCTTTCGTCTAGCACCAGGCCCAGATACTTCATCTGGGCCTGGACCCCTATCCTGACCCCCTCCACGACAATGTGGGCGTCGGGAGGGCAGCGCTGCCGAGGTCCGTGAAAGAACACGGCCTCGGTCTTGTGCAGCGCCACCTTCAATCCCAGGCGACGGATCCTCTCTGCAACCAAGGATCCGCCAGCCGAGGCCAGACAGGCCGCGTCACCAAAGTTCCTCCCCCGGGCAGTGAGGAGAGTGTCATCCGCGTAGCATATGACACTCGTGCCCTGGAGGAGGACTCCCCGTAGGAGCCAGTCGAAACCGATGTTCCACAGGGGGGGCCCCAGCACTGACCCCTGCGGAACACCGGACTCTGCGCCGTACCGCCTCACCGTGGCCGTCTTGTCCACGAGGAGGACCTCGCGGCCCTCCAAGTAGCTGGCCAGGAGGTTCTGCAGGTACTGGGGCGCTCCGTGATACCGGAGCGCCTCCAATATCGTCGAGTGGGGGACGGAGTTGAAGGCGTTCGCGATGTCGAACGACACCGCCAGCACCCCGTCCCCCGCCTCCACCGCCTCCCTCACCTGGCCCTTGAGTAGGGCCAGCGCATCGATCGTTGAACGCCCTCGACGGAAACCGAATTGGGCGTCCGACAGGTCCGGCCCTACCCCCCGCAAAAGGCTATCAAGCCGGGACGCGACGATCCCCTCGAACATCTTACCGACCTCATCGAGCAGGACGATGGGCCGGTATGCCGAGGGGGAGTCCACCGGGCGTCCCTCCTTTCGGAGGAGGCACAGCTGCCCCTCCTTCCAAAGTTTCGGGAACCTCCCAGCCGTAAAGCACGCGCTGAAGAGGTCCCGAAACCTGTCCTCCATTTGGGAGGCGGCGATCGCCACCACCCGTGCGGGGACGCCGTCTGGTCCGGGGGCCGTCTTCTTCGCGCGGAGGCTGAGAACCCCCGCGCGGACCTCCTCCGCCGTCACCGGGGGGACGTCTTCCTCCGGCGAAGCCGCCCCTTGCGGGGGATTCATCGTTGGTGGGGTGAAGTCGTCGGTCCTGCGCGGAAACAGGGACCGGACCACCCCATCCAGCAACGCTGGCTCGAGGGTCTCCGTCAGTGGGGGACCATAGGGGCGCAGCTGGTTCCGCGCCGCCTTGTATGGTCTCCCATAAGGATCCCTGTCGAGACCCTCCAGCATCTCGGCCCTCGCCGAGTCTTCTGCAGCGCCCATTGCAGACTTGAGGACCGTCCTTGCCTCTACGTAAGAGGCGTATAGGCGGTCCTCCTCTGCCCGGACTCGGTTTTGGGCGCTGCGCCGTCGGCTCCGCGCGTAGGCCCTTCTGGCCGCCACGCAGGCGGCCCGGAGACCCGTCAGCTCCTCCGTCCACCAATAGACGGCGCGACGGGGAGGCGGACGGCGAGACCGAGGCATGCTGGAGTTGCACACCTCGGTCAGGGACCCCCTGAGCCGGACCGCTGCGGCGTCCACGTCCAGGACATCGAGTGGGGGCGACAGCCAGTCCTGGAGGAAGGCCGCCTCCTCAGCTGCCTCCCGGTCCAGGCGGGTGAGTGCCCACCGCGGGAAGGGAGATTGCCCGGCGCGGGCCATCCCCCCCCCCTGGGTGGAGATGTCGAACCGCACATATCGGTGGTCCGACAAGGTCTCCACCATCTCCACCCGCCAGTTGACGACGCGGGCGGCTAGGGCGGGGGTGGCAAACGAGACGTCCACCACCGAGCCGCCCTGTTGCCGCACACACGTGTGGACCGCCCCCCTGTTGAGGAGGGACACACCGCATGAGGCCGACCAATACTCGACGGCGCGTCCCCGGACGTTGCAACTGGCAGCCGGGTTGCCCCAGGCCACCGACTTGGCGTTCAGGTCGCCCAGCACCACGACCTGGCGCGGCGCCGCCCTCCCTACGACTGCGGTGAGGATCTCGAGGAAATCCTCAAAGTCCGAGAGAGGGCGGTTCGGGGAGAAGTAGACCCCAACCAGGGCCATGTCTCCCCACGCGGCGGCCACGTATCCCGGTCCCCTCTCTAAGAGCGAGAGGGGAGGGGAGTCCGTGGAAGACCGCGACACCAGCGCCACCAAGCCGGACCGAGTAAGGCTCGGCGACCACCGCCAAGTCGTTCGCCTGGAGTATGCGATGTTCGACCGCATCCATCAGTCGGACATCGCACCCCCCTCCGCAGCCACCGACGCAGGAACGACGGTGCTCTTGGCAGCAGCAGCAAACCCGGCCTGCGCCTGTGCTTTGCCCCGCTTAGGGGGAGGATTGCAGTTCCTCCCCTTCGTGACGTGGTCTGCCGGGCAGCCACTGGCGGCACACACCGCGCAGTGCGGCGTGGCGGCCTCGCAGGAGGCGGCTTTGTGGCCCTCCTTGCCGCAGCGGAAGCACGTGTCCGTCCTGTCAACAGTGGACGGACACAGGGCCCGGGTGTGTCCGATGCCGAAGCACCGGAAACACCGCAGAGGCTGGTCCTCGAGTGCCCGGACTGCACCCGAGCTGAACCCGACTGTCAGCCGTCCCTTGGCAAGGACGGCTTTGTAACTTTTAATTAGTAACAGTAATTAATTAGTAACAAAATTAGTATGTCTAATAATAAAATAAAAGCTGTGTGGCAGGTAATAAACAAAGAAACTGGAAACACAAAACAGCGAGATCAGAATGAGTTGTCCCTAAAAATTGATAATGAAACCATTTCAGATAAGTTAAAAGTTGCTGAGACACTAGAAAATTTCTTTACCAATATCCCAATAGAGGTTACAAAGTCTCTCCCCTCATCACCTATATTAGCTGAAGCCCTTCTTAAGGAAAATTTTAATAGGGAAATTCCAAGCTTTGAATTCAAGCCCATTTCTGTTGACACAATTAAAAAAGCATTTAAAAGTCTTAACATAAAAAACACTGAAGACTTATGGGGGATATCTGTTAAGGTTCTTGGAGATATTATTGACACAATTGCCCCTGCCCTAACAGGCATATTTAATCAATGTTTAGGCAGCGGTACGTTTCCTGACTTAATGAAACATAGTAAAGTAGTACCGATATTCAAATCGGGTAGTAAGTTTGATCCCTCCAATTATAGACCTATATCTGTGCTACCAGCATTGAGCAAAATCTATGAAAAAATCATGCTGGACCAGATGTTGTCACATTTTAATTCAAATGGGATTTTACATAGTCGCCAGTTTGGTTTCACGAAAGGTAGGTCGACGACAGACGCGGGAGTAAAACTCATCAGTCACATTTTGGAATCCTGGGAGAAGTCCCAGGATGCAATTGGCATTTTCTGTGACCTCTCAAAAGCGTTTGACTGCGTTGACCATAATACACTGATCTGTAAATTATACCACTACGGAATTCGTGGACAAGCTGCTGATCTTGTTCTTTCCTATCTGTCAAAGCGCCAGCAAAAAGTAAACGTTAACGGGGCGACGTCTTCGGGGTCTCTAGTTAAGATGGGCGTGCCTCAAGGCTCAATTCTTGGCCCTTTTCTATTTCTAGTTTACATTAATGACCTTCCTTACATGATGGCTAACTTGTCGGATATCATTTTATTCGCTGATGACACTTCCCTTATTTTTAAAATAGATAGAAAAGATACGGATGTCTTACATGTTAACGATAGTCTGGCTGTTCTCTCGAAATGGTTTGCAGCTAATAATCTTTTACTTAATGCGAACAAAACTAAATGTCTAAAGTTTTCATTACCAAATGTACCTCAAGTGGGTCTGAATTTAGAACTTGATGGCAAAAGACTAGATGCTGTTACGGAAACTGTATTTCTAGGAATTACTTTAGATTCAAAATTACAATGGGGCGCACACATTAGAGCTCTCTCAAGTAGATTAAGTTCAGCTGCATATGCAGTAAGAAAAATAAGGCAGTTGACAGATATAGCCACAGCTAGGTTAGTATACTTTGCTTATTTCCACAGTATTATGTCTTATGGTGTTCTGCTGTGGGGATCGGCAGCTGACGTAGATTCAATTTTCATTTTACAGAAGAGGGCAATCCGCGCAATCTATAAAATGGGTCCTCGCGAGTCTCTTAGAAACAAATTCAAAGAAATTGATATACTAACTCTGCCTTCTCTTTATATTTTAGAAAGTATTTTGTATGTTCGCAAAAACTTAGGACTCTTCAAAATAAGAAGCGATTTCCATAATATAAATACACGCAGTAAAAGCGAAATTGTGTTACCTAAATTTAGATTAACTAAAACTAGCAAGTCATTTCTTGTAAACAGCATCCGTTTTTATAACAAGTTGCCAAAGCCGGTTACAGAACTTAGCGATGGAAAGTTCAAAACCCTCATCAAACGTGTCCTTATCAAAAAAGCATATTATAAGATTAAAGACTACGTTGAAGACAAGCTAGTCTGGCAATAATTCCTTCTGCACATGTGGCTTCCCTGGCTTCTCATTAACGGCATAACTATGTAAATGTCTATTAACTGCTCTCAAATTACGATGTTTAATTTTTATTTCATTATATTTTTTTTTACATACTTTTTGACATAATTTCTTTATTATTTGACATTATATACTTTTATACATAATTTCTCTATTAATTGACATTATATACAGACACTTGAAACTTTTCCCCCTCTTTATTAGTGGTTTTTATGAGAATCATAACACTTGGTTTTAGTAGGTTTTTATTATTATTTTTCTTGTTTTATTATCTATCCTTTTGATAGATTCTTATTTTGTAAATGTGAGGACTTTGTAGGCCTTATAGACTTTAGATCTGTAGACCATTTTCTATTTTATCAAGTAATTGGTACTTGTTGACAGGCCTGCGCTGTCCTCCCATACCTACTGTAATCTGGAAACATTGTAAAAGCCAATTATTTTTAAAAAGAGTAACCATGGAGTTTCTTGCCGGTTCTTCTCCATAGGAAACGACCAATTGGAACCGTGCACCTAGCTTCTGACGTTTCATAAGTGCCCATGTAGGTTTATGTGAAATAAAACATTTTGATTTTGATTTGATTTTGATTTTGATTTTGGCAGCGGCGACTGGGCACTCGAGGCGAATGGTGCCCATGCCGCCGCGGCCGGGTCTTATGTCCCGGCCTTGGACCGCCGCGACGCCACAGCCCCCTATCGCCGCGACCGCCGCCACCACCTCCTCCTTGGTGACGGAGTCGTCCAAGTCAGCCACCTCTATGGCCGCTGACTTGACCGGCCGGGCCACCTTGGCGGAATCCGCGATGACCTCCTGCAGCTTGGCTGCAAAGAGGTCAGCATGGGTACTCCCCTCTGCCCCCGGGAACTCGAATATTCGAGCCCCGGCTTGGGTCCGCCGGCAAGTTACGCTGCCGATCCCCAGTTGGGCAGGATCGGCATTCGCACGCGCCCGCACCAAAATGGACGCGTACGTCTCCCCCCGGTCCGCAGCCTCCGCGGTGAGCGTCACCACGACGGCCGCGGTTTTTGGGGGGACTAGTCGCCCCTTTCCCCTCCCCTTCCCTTTCCCCGTCCCCTTTCCCTTGCCAGTCGTCTGCGATTGGCTGGGAGTGGTGGTGGCGGGGACGACAGGGACGGCCGTCGTCGACTTCTTGCCCTTCCCCTTACGGACCACTTCCGTCCACTCGTTGGACGGGGTCGTGGAAGGGAGAAGGGCATCTTCCGCCTGGGAGGAGGACGGCCCCGGCTCGCACTGCCTCGTATCCGCCGCAAGCGGCGGTCGGAGGCGTTTCTCCGGCAAGAGCCGGTCCTCTATTCCTGCTAAGCAGGCTCTTGTGAAGGCCCTCTCCTCCATTACGACCTTGCGGATGATGTCCTCAAGGTTGGAGGCGGGGCCCTCTGCCGCAGGGCTCGTCTTGGCCTGATGAAGCTGGCTGACCTCCGACTGCAGGCGATCAACCTTCGCCTGCAGTTGCCGCGTCTCGTCGGTGGTCTTTCGCTGCACCAGCTCCGCGATGACACCGCGCATGCTGGCGGCCCTGCATTTCAGGGCCTTCTGCAATGTCCCCTTTAGGTTGGAGGACTTCGAGGCGACCTCCACGATCTCCCTCTCGTCCTCCTCCGCCATTCTTTCTAGCTCGGCCAGAGAATGGTCCGCGTAGAGTACGCGGGACGCACCGTACCCGGACTTGGCCCGGGCGGCGTGCGCCCGCTTCTCAGTGGCGGCAACCCGCTCCTCCAGCTCTTGCTGGAGCTGAGCTCGCCGAGCCAGGTCCAGCTGTCGTTGCGCGTTCGCCAGCCCAACGACATGGGTCTCCGCGGCCACCGTCGGCTTTTTAGCCTTCGGCAACCGCGTTGACCCCGAGGCCGAGGAGCCCTCGGACCCACCGGTCCGGTGGACTCGCTTCCGCGATCGGCAGTCGTCCGCGTCCGACACACTGATGAGTGAGTCGTTGTCGGACGACTCGTCCGCCCCTCCGAAGAAACTAGCCGCAGACGGCGCGCGGCTAGTCTCTGACGCTGAAGCGTCGGAGTGGCCCTGAGAAGGGCCTTTTGGTTGGCCCTGAGAAGGGCCTTTTGGTTGGCCCTGAGAAGGGCCTTTGGGTTGGCCCTGAGAAGGGCCTTTGGGTTGGCCCTGAGAAGGGCCTTTGGGTTGGCCCTGAGAAGGGCCTTTCTGTTTTAAAAATCGCCCGCAGGCGTCCCGCGCAGGACTCGACATTTCTCCCCGCAGGTTCGCAATCTCTCAAGACAATAAAAATTAAAAACAAGTTGCGAATGCACAGTGCACTTTGGCCGTACCCAGTCTGCCACTCCGTTACGGTGGTCAGAACTGGGCCGTTTCCAGGGGACGCGACGTGGACGCAAGCACTGTGGGGTGGTCCCCCAACCTAACCTAACCTTTTTTTTTTTTTTTTTTTTTTTTTTTTTAACGTGGAGAAATGCTCATGCATTCTGCACTACCACGGGGAGGTAGTGCAGTTATGTGGGACTCTAACCCACTAAAACTCCACGGTGTCCTCCTCTGCCGCTTACGGCGGGAACACGGGCACGCGTTAGCACTCATCCGTGAACCCGCCGCGGCTGTCCGTTACCGGACCCTCCTCCGGGGAGTATTCCCCATCACCGGCGCACCAGAACACACAGCACGCCGTGACCACCCCAGGGACCCAACCAGCACATGGGCGCCAGACGACCCCGTGTCTGGGCACCCTTGGTCCCCCTGCGACGGGTCAGGTCTTTGGCCCCGCCACCTGCCAATTTTCGGCCGCAGAGGATAGGGAGAGCGGCCAGCGACATACCGACACTCCTCCTCCCCTGCGGCCCCACCGCGTCCGCCATCGAACGGTGGCGACCCCGTCAAGGCCGCGGAAGGTAGGGAGAGCGGCTCACCGCAATACCGGCACTCCTCTCCCGCCGCGGCCTCCAACCCTCAGCCGCGATGCCTCCAATACGACATCGCGGCCCGCCTCAGTTGCGATGTCGCCGAAGCGGCACCGCAACCTACTCGTTGGCCGCTACGTCGTCGGCTTACAGGCAAAAGCCCTGACGAGCGGCCCCTCCTCGGGTTCCTCTTCGCTTCACCGTGGGTGTCCAAGCCACGGCTACTGAGCCCCCCCGCCTCGACAATGCGGGAACCCACCGGGGGGGAACCTAACCTAACCTAACCTAACCTTTTTTTTTTTTTTTTTTTTTTTTTTTTTTTTTTTTTTTTTTGCGCTGGGAAAAAATGCGTTACGCATACCCTCCCATCGGGGGATGGGGGGCTATGTGGGACTCCCCGGTCTGACCCGGTATACCCACTAAAATAACCCAGCGGCACTCCCGCTTCGTCCGAGTGGCGGGGGACTGGGAAACCGGCACAGCCTTAACGTCCAGTCCTCCGCCGACGATTGATCCTCAGGGCGGACCCCTCACACCCCCCCCGTGGGGAGGGGGACGGGCCCGGGAGTGACCGACGAAGAAGGTGGTGATGGGTGCAATGCGGGAGATGGCGCCCCCGCGCCTGTCGCCCGCCCATCGCCACCATGAGGAGGGGGAGGATGTCGCCCTCTCCGACCCCTTCTTCGTCTGCGGAGCGGCACAGCGAGAGGGTCATCCTCCCGCGCGCGCTCCGCCTCCTCCTTTTGCGAGATTACGTCCTCGCAAAAGGAGGCAACCGCTGACCAGGACCCCTCGCTCTCCAGCATGGCGCTGACCACGCAGGGAAGCGAGAGGTCCTGTCCGACCACCGCGGTTAGACCGCGGCGCAGCTCGGACCAAGCCGGGCACACTTCAAGAGTATGCTGTGCCGTGTCCTCCGCCGCACCGCAGTCGTGGCACGCCGGGGTCTCCTCCCTCCCGATCCGGTGCAGGTACGATCCGAAACAGCCATGCCCGGACAACACCTGCACCAGACGGAACGAGAGGAAACCGTGGGACCGCTCGAGCCAGCTCCGCAGGACCGGACCGAGCGCGTCCAACGTCCGGCGGCCAAAGGCGGCGGTGGCGAGGTCCTCCGTCCAGTGGAGGACGATTGCGTCCCTCGTCTCCCGCCGCACGGCCTCCCGCTCTTCGGCGACGGGGCGCTCCCCGAGCGCCCTCCGGTGCGCGGTCCACTCGTAGACTCTGGCGAGCACCCAAGCCTCCAACTCCCAAGGAGGGGTGCCGGCCAGAGCGCACGCCGCCGAGAAGCCCACCGAGCGGTAGGCCCTCGCCACCCTCAGTGCAATGGCCCTTTGGGGCTTGCGCAAGACGGTCGCGTTCTCCCTCCTGTGGAGGGAGTCCGCCCAGATGGGGGCCCCGTATAGGGCCATACTCTTAAGGATGCCGGCATACAGCTGCCGGCATTTCGCCTTGGGCCCCCCCAGGTTCGGGAGGAGCCAGGAGAGGGCGTCCGCAGCTTTCAAGAGGCGCGTCGACAGCACGCTGAAATGCGGGCCGAAGCGCCACCTGTCGTCCAGCACCAGGCCCAGATACTTCATCTGGGGCTGGACCCCTATCCGGACGCCCTCTACGACAATGTGGGCGTCGGGAGGGCAGCGCTGCCGAGGCCCGTGAAAGAACACGGCCTCGGTCTTGTGCAGCGCCACCTTCAATCCCAGGCGGCGGATCCTCTCTGCGACCAAGGATCCGCCAGCCGAGGCCAGACAGGCCGCGTCCCCAAAGTTCCTCCCCCGGGCAGTGAGGAGAGTGTCATCCGCGTAGCAGATGACACTCGTGCCCTGGAGGAGGACTCCCCGCAATAGCCAGTCGAACCCGATGTTCCACAGGGGGGGCCCCAGCACTGACCCCTGCGGAACACCGGACTCTGCGCCGTACCGCCTCACCGTGGCCGTCTTGTCTACAAGGAGGACCTCTCGGCCCTCCAGGTAGCTGGCCAGGAGGTTCTGCAGGTACTGGGGCGCTCCGTGATACCGGAGCGCCTCCAATATCGTCGAGTGGGGGACGGAGTTGAAGGCGTTTGCGATGTCGAACGACACCGCCAGCACTCCGTCCCCCGCCTCCACCGCCTCCCTCACCTGGCCCTTGAGCAGGGCCAGCGCATCGATCGTCGAACGCCCTCGACGGAAACCAAATTGGGCGTCCGACAGGTCCGGCCCTACCCCCCGCAAAAGGCTATCAAGCCGGGACGCGACGATCCCCTCGAACATCTTACCGACCTCATCGAGCAGGACGATGGGCCGGTATGCCGAGGGGGAGTCCACCGGGCGTCCCTCCTTTCGGAGGAGGCACAGCTGCCCCTCCTTCCAAAGTTTCGGGAACCTCCCAGCCGTAAGGCACGCGCTGAAGAGGTCCCGAAACCTGTCCTCCATTTGGGAGGCGGCGATCGCCACCACCCGTGCGGGGACGCCGTCTGGACCGGGGGCCGTCTTCTTCGCGCGGAGGCTGAGAACCCCCGCGCGGACCTCCTCCGCCGTCACCGGGGGGACGTCTTCTTCCGGCGAAGCCGCCCCTTGCGGGGGATTCATCGTTGGTGGGGTGAAGTCGTCGGTCCTGCGCGGAAACAGGGACCGGACCACCCCATCCAGCAACGCTGGCTCGAGGGTCTCCGTCAGTGGGGGACCATAGGGGCGTAGCTGGCTCCGCGCCGCCTTGTATGGTCTCCCATAAGGATCCCTGTCGAGACCCTCCAGCATCTCGGCCCTCGCCGAGTCTTCTGCAGCGCCCATTGCAGACTTGAGGACCGTCCTCGCCTCTACGTAAGAGGCGTATAGGCGGTCCTCTTCTGCCCGGACTCGGTTTTGGGCGCTGCGCCGTCGGCTCCGCGCGTAGGCCCTTCTGGCCGCCACGCAGGCGGCCCGGAGACCCGTCAGCTCCTCCGTCCACCAATAGACGGCGCGACGGGGGGGCGGACGGCGAGACCGAGGCATGCTGGAGTTGCACACCTCGGTCAGAGACCCCCTGAGCCGGGCCGCTGCGGCGTCCACGTCCAGGACATCGACAGGGGGCGACAGCCAGTCCTGGAGGAAGGCCGCCTCCTCAGCTGCCTCCCGGTCCAGGCGGGTGAGTGCCCACCGCGGGAAGGGAGATTGCCCGGCGCGGGCCATCCCCCCCCCCTGGGTGGAGATGTCGAACCGCACATATCGGTGGTCCGACAAGGTCTCCACCATCTCCACCCGCCAGTTGACGACGCGGGCGGCTAGGGCGGGGGTGGCAAACGAGACGTCCACCACCGACCCTCCCTGTTGAGGAGGGACACACCGCATGAGGCCGACCAATACTCGACGGCGCGTCCCCGGACGTTGCAACTGGCAGCCGGGTTGCCCCAGGCCACCGACTTGGCGTTCAGGTCGCCCAGCACCACGACCTGGCGCGGCGCCGCCCTCCCTACGACTGCGGTGAGGATCTCGAGGAAATCCTCAAAGTCCGAGAGAGGGCGGTTCGGGGAGAAGTAGACCCCAACCAGGGCCATGTCTCCCCACGCGGCGGCCACGTATCCCGGTCCCCTCTCTAAGAGCGAGAGGGAAGGGGAGTCCGTGGAAGACCGCGACACCAGCGCCACCAAGCCGTCCCGGTCGCCCAGCCAACGGCCAGGGACCGAGTAAGGCTCGGCGACCACCGCCAAGTCCACCAACCACTCAGCCATGGTCTGCATCAGCAGATCCTGGGCTGCCCGGCAGTGGTTGGCGTTCGCCTGGAGTATGCGATGTTCGACCCTATCCATCAGTCGGACATCGCACCCCCCTCCGCCGCCATCGCAGCCGCCGCAGTGCTTTTGGCAGCAGCAGCAGGCCCGGTCGGCGCCTGCGCTTTGCCCCGCTTAGGGGGAGGATTGCAATTCCTCCCCCTCGTGACGTGGTCGGCGGGGCAGCCACTGGCGGCACACACCGCGCAGTGCGGCGTGGCGGCCTCGCAGGAGGCGGCTTTGTGGCCCTCCTTGCCGCAGCGGAAGCATGTGTCCGTCCTGTCGACCGTGGACGGACACAGGGCCCGGGTGTGTCCGATGCCGAAGCACCGGAAACACCGCAGAGGCTGGTCCTCGAGTGCCCGGACTGCACCCGAGCTGAACCCGACTGTCAGCCGTCCCTTGGCAAGGACGGCTTTGGCAGCGGCGACTGGGCACTCGAGGCGAATGGTGCCCATGCCGCCGCGGCCGGGTCTTATGTCCCGGCCTTGGACCGCTGCGACGCCACAGCCCCCTATCGCCGCGACCGCCGCCACCACCTCCTCCTTGGTGACGGAGTCGTCCAAGTCAGCCACCTCTATGGCCGCTGACTTGACCGGCCGGGCCACCTTGGCGGAATCCGCGATGACCTCCTGCAGCTTGGCTGCGAAGAGGTCCGCGTGGGTACTCCCGTCTGCCCCCGGGAACTCGAAAATTCGAGCCCCGGCTTGGGTCCGCCGGCAAGAGACGCTGCCGATCCCCAGTTGGGTGGGATCCGCATTGGCACGCGCCCGCAACAGAACGGACGCGTACGTCTCCCCCCGGTCAGCAGCCTCCGCGGTGAGGGTCACCACGACGGCCGCGGTTTTTGGGGGGACTAGTCGCCTCTTTCCCCTCCCCTTCCCTTTCCCCGTCCCCTTTCCACTGCCGGCCTTCTGCGCTTGGCTGGGAGCGGTGGTGGCGGGGACGGCAGGGACGGCCGTCGTCGTCTTCTTGCCCCTGCCCTTCCCCTTACGGACCACCTCCGTCCACTCGTTGGACGGGGTCGTGGAAGGGAGAAGGGCGTCTTCCGCCTGGGAGGAGGACGGCCCCGGCTCGCTCTGCCTCGTATCCGCCGCAAGCGGCGGTCGGAGGCGTTTCTCGGGCAAGAGCCGGTCCTCAATCCCTGCTAAGCAGGCTCTAGTGAAGGCCCTCTCCTCCATTACGACCTTGCGGATGATATCCTCAAGGTTGGAGGCGGGACCCTCTGCCGCAGGGCTCGACTTGGCCTGTTGTGGCCGGGCCGTGGTTTCGGCCAGCTTCTGATGAAGCTGGCTGACCTCCGACTGCAGGCGATCCACCTTCGCCTGCAGTTGCCGCGTCTCGTCGGTGGTCTTGCGCTGGACCAGCTCCGCGACGACACCGCGCATACTCGCGGCCCTGCATTTCAGGGCCTTCTGTAGGGTGCCCTTTAGGTTGGAGGACTTCGAGGCGACCTCCACGATCTCCCTCTCGTCCTCCTCCGCCATTCTCTCCAGCTCGGCCAGAGAGTGGTCCGCGTAGAGAACGCGGGACGCACCGTACCCGGACTTGGCCCGGGCGGCGTGCGCCCGCTTCTCTGTGGCGGCAACCCGCTCCTCCAGCTCTTGCTGGAGCTGAGCTCGCCGAGCCAGGTCCAGCTGGCGTTGGGCGTTCGCCAGCCCAACGACATGCGTCTCCGCGGCCACCGTCGGCTTTTTAGCCTTCGACAACCGCGTCGACCCCGAAGCCGAGGAGCCCTCGGACCCACCGCTCCGGTGGACTCGCTTCCGCGGACGAGAGTCGTCCGCGTCCGACACACTGATCAGTGAGTCGTTGTCGGACGACTCGTCCGCCCCTCCGAAGAAACTAGCCGCAGACGGCGCGCGGCTAGTCTCTGACGCTGAAGCGTCGGAGTGGCCCTGAGAAGGGCCTTTTGGTTGGCCCTGAGAAGGGCCTTTTGGTTGGCCCTGAGAAGGGCCTTTGGGTTGGCCCTGAGAAGGGCCTTTGGGTTGGCCCTGAGAAGGGCCTTTGGGTTGGCCCTGAGAAGGGCCTTTTTGTTTTAAAAATCGCCCGCAGGCGTCCCGCGCAGGACTCGACATGTTTCCCGCGGGTTCGCAAACAAACAAGACAATAGGGTTAAAAACAAGTTGCAAATGCACAGTGCACTTTGGCCGTACCCAGTCTGCCACTCCGTTACGGTGGTCAGAACTGGGCCGTTTCCAGGGGACGCGACGTGGACGCAAGCACTGTGGGGTGGTCCCCCACCTAACCTAACCTTTTTTTTTTTTTTTTTTTTTTTTTGTTCCGGGGTGGAAAATCCTCATGGATGTCCGCCGCCCTGGGGCGGGCGACGGGGTCTGTCAGACTCTTACTGACTAAAAACCACCCCGGTGTTCCATCTCACACCTAAGCCAGGGGTCGCGGGAACGTTCGATCCTTCCGCAACCCCCGGCTGGTGCCGGCCCGCCACTGCGGGCCTCGTCGGGTCAGGGGGGGGAGTGAGGTGTTTGACTTCCCCCGTGACGTCTAAGAGGGGCGCGCGTGGAACACTACGCGCCGCCACCTCGGGTCCTGATGTGTGGGGGGCGGCGGACGTCCCCGAGTCCGTCGCCCCTGGACCCATTTAGGGGGGCTGGAAGAGGGCGTTGTCCGCCCTCCGCCGACGCCCGGTGCGCCTGCTGCGGGCAGGGTGAGTGGACGAGATCTCCCTCTCCCTTTCCGCAGCCTCCTTCTGCGACATGACTGTTTCGCAAAAGGAAACCACCGCGTCCCAGGACTCTTCGCTGCCGACCATCGACTCGACCACGGCCGGCAGCGACAGGTCACTGCCTACTTCTGCGATGAGGGCACGGCGCGGCTCCTCCCAAGCGGCACACTCTGCCAGCGTATGCCACGCCGTGTCCTCCCGGCAGTCGACGCAGTGGTGACACCGGGCGTCCGGCTCCCTGTTTATGCGACACAGGTACTTCCCGAAGCAACCATGCCCCGAAAGTACCTGCGTCACCCGAAACGACAGGGAGCCGTGCCTCCTCCCGAGCCAGGGCTCGAGTACTGGCCGGACCGCCTCGATGGTGCTGAGGCCGGCGGTAGGGCGTGAGAGCCTGTCCCGCCATTCCGCCACCAGGACCTCGCGAAGCTGAGACCGACGCAGCTCCATATGGCGCTGCATCAGCCCCTCGCCTCGCGCCCGCGCTTCCTCGCGCCACCGGTACAGTGACGCGAGCACTTTCGCCTCCAGGTCCCAGGGCGGGGATCCAGCCAGTACGCAAGCCGCCTCGTAGGAGATCGTGCGATATCCGCGGACGACTCTGACGGCCATCGCTCTCTGCGGCTTTCGCAGTACTGCGATGCTACCGGCCGTCAGGTCAGTCGCCCAGATCGGGGCCCCATACAGGGCCATCGATCGCACGATCCCCACGTAGAGCCGCCTACAGGCGGCGCTCGGGCCCCCCAGATTGGGAAGCAGCGTTGACAGCGCCCCAGCCGCGCCCAACAATTTGGGCGCCAGCCGCCGGAAGTGGGGGCCGAAATCCCACCGGCTGTCGAGCACCAATCCCAGGTACTTCATGGTAGACTCGACAGCGATCCGAGCCCCCCCGACCACTATATGCAAGCCGGGCGGCGGCGCCCGCCGGGGGCCATGAAACACCATGGCCTCCGACTTGTTGAGAGCTACCTCCAGGCCCAGGCGACGTATGCGGCTCACCACCTGTGACACCGCAGCCGTCGCCAGCAACGCTGCCTCCCTGTGCGAGCTCCCCCGGGCAGTGACCAGCGTGTCGTCGGCATAACACGTCAGTTCCACGCCCGGCTGGAGCTCACCCCTCAGCACCCAGTCGTACCCGATGTTCCACAGGGGCGGGCCAACGACCGAGCCCTGTGGAACACCGCACGACATGCGGTGCTGGATTTCGCCATCGCGTCCCATGTAGGTGACACTCCTCTCCGACAGATAAGCCCCAATGATGCGGCGGAGGTAGAGAGGCACCCGATGATACCGCAGTGCCTCCCGAATAGTACTCCAGGGCATGGTGTTGAAGGCGTTGGAGATGTCCAAGGACACCGCCAACAACACCTCGCCCCGGGCCACCGCTTCCTCCGCCAGGACTCTCACCCGCGACACAGCGTGAATGGTGGAGCGCCCCTGCCGAAAACCGAACTGGTTACCGTCCAGGTCCGGCCCCTCTCCACCTAACCTAACCTTTTTTTTTTTTTTTTTTTTTTTTTTTTTTTTTTTTGTTCCGGGGTGGAAAATCCTCATGGATGTCCGCCGCCCTGGGGCGGGCGACGGGGTCTGTCAGACTCTTACTGACTAAAAACCACCCCGGTGTTCCATCTCACACCTACGCCAGGGGTCGCGGGAACGTTCGATCCTTCCGCAACCCCCGGCTGGTGCCGGCCCGCCACTGCGGGCCTCGTCGGGTCAGGGGGGGGAGTGAGGTGTTTGACTCCCCCCGTGACGTCTAAGAGGGGCGCGCGTGGAACACTACGCGCCGCCACCTCGGGTCCTGATGTGTGGGGGGCGGCGGACGTCCCCGAGTCCGTCGCCCCTGGACCCATTTAGGGGGGCTGGAAGAGGGCGTTGTCCGCCCTCCGCCGACGCCCGGTGCGCCTGCTGCGGGCAGGGTGAGTGGACGAGATCTCCCTCTCCCTTTCCGCAGCCTCCTTCTGCGACATGACTGTTTCGCAAAAGGAAACCACCGCGTCCCAGGACTCTTCGCTGCCGACCATCGACTCGACCACGGCCGGCAGCGACAGGTCACTGCCTACTTCTGTGATGAGGGCACGGCGCGGCTCCTCCCAAGCGGCACACTCTGCCAGCGTATGCCACGCCGTGTCCTCCCGGCAGTCGACGCAGTGGTGACACCGGGCGTCCGGCTCCCTGTTTATGCGACACAGGTACTTCCCGAAGCAACCATGCCCCGAAAGTACCTGCGTCACCCGAAACGACAGGGAGCCGTGCCTCCTCCCGAGCCAGGGCTCGAGTACTGGCCGGACCGCCTCGATAGTGCTGAGGCCGGCGGTAGGGCGTGAGAGCCTGTCCCGCCATTCCGCCACCAGGACCTCGCGAAGCTGAGACCGACGCAGCTCCATATGGCGCTGCATCAGCCCCTCGCCTCGCGCCCGCGCTTCCTCGCGCCACCGGTACAGTGACGCGAGAACCTAACCTAACCTAACCTAACCTTTTTTTTTTTTTTTTTTTTTTTTTTTTTTTTTTTTTTTTTTTTTTTTTTTTTTTTTTTTTAACGTGGAGAAATGCTCATGCATTCTGCACTACCACGGGGAGGTAGTGCAGGTATGTGGGACTCTAACCCACTAAAACTCCACGGTGTCCTCCTCTGCCGCTTACGGCAGGAACACGGGCACGCGTTAGCACTCATCCGTGAACCCGCCGCGGCTGTCCGTTACCGGACCCTCCTCTGGGGAGTATTCCCCATCACCGGCGCACCAGAACACATAGCACGCCGTGACCACCCCAGGGACCAAACCAGCACATGGGCGCCAGACGACCCCGTGTCTGGGCACCCTTGGTCCCCCTGCGACGGGTCAGGACATTGGCCCCGCCGCCTGCCAATTTTCGGCCGCAGAGGATAGGGAGAGCGGCCAACGTCATACCGACACTCCTCCTCCCCTGCGGCCCCACCGCGTCCGCCATCGAACGGTGGCGACCCCGTCAAGGCCGCGGAAGGTAGGGAGAGCGGCGCACCGCAATACCGGCACTCCTCTCCCGCCGCGGCCTTCAACCCTCAGCCGCGATGCCTCCGTTACAACGACATCGCGGCCCGCCTCAGTTGCGATGTCGCCGAAGCGGCACCGCAACCTACTTGTTGGCCGCTACGTCGTCGGCTTACAGGCAAAAGCCCTGACGAGCGGCCCCTCCTCGGGTTCCTCTTCGCTTCACCGTGGGTGTCCAAGCCACGGCTACTGAGCCCCCCCGCCTCGACAATGCGGGAACCCACCGGGGGGGAACCTTTTTTTTTTTTTTTTTTGTTCCGGGGTGGAAAATCCTCATGGATGTCCGCCGCCCTGGGGCGGGCGACGGGGTCTGTCAGACTCTTACTGACTAAAAACCACCCCGGTGTTCCATCTCACACCTACGCCAGGGGTCGCGGGAACGTTCGATCCTTCCGCAACCCTACCGGGGGGGAACCTTTTTTTTTTTTTTTTTTTTTTTTAACGTGGAGAAATGCTCATGCATTCTGCACTACCACGGGGAGATAGTGCAGTTATGTGGGACTCTAACCCACTAAAACTCCACGGTGTCCTCCTCTGCCGCTTACGGCGGGAACACGGGCACGCGTTAGCACTCATCCGTGAACCCGCCGCGGCTGTCCGTTACCGGACCCTCCTCTGGGGAGTACTCCCCATCACCGGCGCACCAGAACACATAGCACGCCGTGACCACCCCAGGGACCAAACCAGCACATGGGCGCCAGACGACCCCGTGTCTGGGCACCCTTGGTCCCCCTGCGACGGGTCAGGACATTGGCCCCGCCGCCTGCCAATTTTCGGCCGCAGAGGATAGGGAGAGCGGCCAACGTCATACCGACACTCCTCCTCCCCTGCGGCCCCACCGCGTCCGCCATCGAACGGTGGCGACCCCGTCAAGGCCGCGGAAGGTAGGGAGAGCGGCGCACCGCAATACCGGCACTCCTCTCCCGCCGCGGCCTTCAACCCTCAGCCGCGATGCCTCCGTTACAACGACATCGCGGCCCGCCTCAGTTGCGATGTCGCCGAAGCGGCACCGCAACCTACTTGTTGGCCGCTACGTCGTCGGCTTATAGGCAAAAGCCCTGACGAGCGGCCCCTCCTCGGGTTCCTCTTCGCTTCACCGTGGGTGTCCAAGCCACGGCTACTGAGCCCCCCCGCCTCGACAATGCGGGAACCCACCGGGGGGGGACCGGGGGGGAACCTAACCTAACCTAACCTAACCCAGTCGCGCGGCACCCCTCACCGCGAGCAGATCAGTTTTAAGTCGCTCCGCGTTCGAAAAATCAAGAAAATCGGTTTTTTCGTGAAAAAATACAAGTGTCATACATCATTAGATGCGCGCTGCTGCAAGGCATGCAATAGTGAAAGTTATTTGGTGAAAAGTGGAAAATTCGAAAAGTTATTGATGAAAAACTACTTTTTAGAGGCTTTGGAGCTTAACGCTGCTCGATTTTGAGTGAAGACTATTAAAACAGTGACTGTGGCCGGGTGCGCCGCGTGAAGACCTATCTTTGGACACCAAATTTGGATTTTTCCGAGTTAGGGTTCCGAAGATATAGAGGAAAAAGCAAAAACCACGTGCAACGTGGTCAGAGATCCCGAGGGTTTTGACAGGATCGGGGAGCAATCCCCGAAGCCGGCACAGACGAGGAGCCGGGTGGCTACCTGGCATCGAAGAAAATCGACCTGGAACACCTGTAAAAATAAGGTTAAAATTTTTGTAATTTTCAAATTTTCATATCCTGGAATTTAAAGCGATAACATACCTTTTTTATGTATTCTAAAAATTATTCATAAGCACCCCTATATGTATTTTAAATTTTGTTTAAATTGGCCAAATAGTTTTTAAGTTATTACGTCCCAAATATTTTAAAAATTCGGGGGTTGGTTAATTCAACCCCAAAAAAGTTGAAAAAATTTTGGTTATAATTAGTCAGTCGCTCGCTTTAATTATTGTTCATTTGCGTTATTTTATATTTATATTTAGTGCCTAAAAACCAGTTTGCAATATCAGTTTCTGACACTCACCCTTTTAAAAATTAAGCTACACCCCCTCAGGGCAATATAAAAATCTGAATGTAAAATCACTGGATGGGGAAAATTGTCCTCTATCCAGTGAGATATATCAAATCCACCCGAAAAGTATATTTAGACAAAATTTTAACATTTTCTTCCAAAAAACCAGTTTGTAATATTAGGACCTGACATACACCCTTTTTAAAAATTAAATTACACCCCCTCAGGGTAACATAAAAATCTGAATGTAATATCACTGGATAGAGAAAATTCTCCTCAATCCAGTGATATACAGTATGTTAACTAACAGAGGGCGTTCCCGTTAACCCGCAATAGTTTAGCATCTATACATGAGAAAAAAATATTACCATTCGAAAACAAAATGTTTTAATTTTTTTTTATATCAAAATATTCACTAAAAATGTTAAATTGATACAGAAACACTGTACACGCGTACTTGAAGGACAACAATGTCGCAATTTATTTATGAATGACGGGCCGCATGTGCGGAGATCTAATTGATGCGCGTAGCCCCGCCCCCTGCCCCCGAATGTCCACCTAATTTCATTCGGAACTAATCTCACGCGCTGACCGGACGTGCATTATTTTCGCATTGCAACATCTTGCGTCATTCTTGTGTGAAAAATGCTGCATTATCTGTTCAGTGCTCAGGAGTATGTGAACATGGTGCTCATTTATGCTGAGTGTAATTATGATGGTGCACGTGCTCTGACGATGTATGCTGAGAGGTACCCCAATGCACATCAACCGCGGAATTCTCGTGTTATTGTGAGTGCCGCGTCGTTCTGGTGGCCCCCGACCCGTGATCTCTGTGCGGCAGGAAGAGAGCCGACCGCCTGTTAAACATGAGTCACGTCGCAGCCTTTAAAATGTTAAAGAAAAACTTGCCAGGCAGTGGGCACTTCAGTGATGCGTGTTTGAAACGTGGCTTAGATAGGTATGTACAGTTGCAGCACATCAACTTACCCCACTTTGACCTTGAACGCGTTAAGGCTCGTACACACAGGCGCGACGCGACAGTGCGACGCGATTCTGCGATATATATCCGTAGAACAATTTCTATGGAAACGCGCGCGACACTTCACACTGGAGCGACTTGTCGCGCCGCGACACGGTCGCGGCGCGACGAGTAGCGCGACACCGTGTAGCCGCGATATCGCCGCGACACCATACTAAATGTTCATTTTGTATGGTGTCGCGTCGCGACTCGCGTCGCGCTTGTGTGATAGGTGTTGCGGCGCGATAATATCGCAGAATCGCCACGCGACGTGTCGCGCGACAAGTCGCGCCTGTGTGTACGAGCCTTTATGAGCAACAACAGCGAGAATCGTGCGAAAGAGATATATAGCTTTTTGTCTGTCCTTACTTGTAATGTTTCGTGCTGCAGTGCGTACAGTCGGTGACCAACATTGTCTTAGTCAAGTCGGCATATCTTGTTAAGCCATTTTAATCATTATCTTCTTGTCGTTAAAGTTGAAAAGCTTTTAAGTAACACGGCAAAAACAAGTGGGTAAATTAAAAAAAACTATAAGTCCTCAAATGAGTAGGTCGAAGTAAAAGTTTACTTCGTGGGGTAGATGGATATTAAATTGATCTAGGCTCGTACACACAGGCGCGACTTGTCGCGCGACACGTCGCGTGGCGATTCTGCGATATTATCGCGCCGCAACACCTTTCACACAAGCGCGACGCGAATCGCGGCGCGACGAGTAGCGTGACACCGTGTAGCCGCGATATCGCCGCGACGCCATACAAAATGAACATTTAGTATGGTGTCGCGGCGATATCGCGGCGATATCGCGGCGATATCGCGGCCGCGGCGCGACACAAGAATTCGAGAGTATAAAAGGCAGTGCAATCCAAGCTGAGTTCAGTAGCAGACGATCTTCGTCAGAGGACGAAGACAGGTCTGTGCGTGGTTGCCCCGCGGGGATCCTAGGTTCGATTCCCCGGTCCGCCAACATAACCCAACCTTACTTAGGTTAGGTTGGGTTATGTTCATCGGGTACGACTGGGTGCTGAGGGGTGAGCTCCAGCCGGGCGTGGAACTGACGTGTTATGCCGACGACACGCTGGTCACTGCCCGGGGGAGCTCGCACAGGGAGGCAGCGTTGCTAGCGACGGCTGCGGTGTCACAGGTGGTGAGCCGCATACGTCGCCTGGGCCTGGAGGTGGCCCTCAACAAGTCGGAGGCCATGGTGTTTCATGGCCCCCGGCGGGCGCCGCCGCCCGGCTTACACATAGTGGTCGGGGGGGCTCGGATCGCTGTCGAGTCTACCATGAAGTACCTGGGATTGGTGCTCGACAGCCGGTGGGATTTCGGCCCCCACTTCCGGCGGCTGGCGCCCAAATTGTTGGGCGCGGCTGGGGCGCTGTCAACGCTGCTTCCCAATCTGGGGGGCCCGAGCGCCGCCTGTAGGCGGCTCTACGTGGGGATCGTGCGATCGATGGCCCTGTATGGGGCCCCGATCTGGGCGACTGACCTGACGGCCGGCAGCATTGCAGTCCTGCGGAAGCCGCAGAGAGCGATGGCCGTCAGAGTCGTCCGCGGATATCGCACGATCTCCTACGAGGCGGCTTGCGTACTGGCTGGATCCCCGCCCTGGGACCTGGAGGCGAAAGTGCTCGCGTCGCTGTACCGGTGGCGCGAGGAAGCGCGGGCGCGAGGCGAGGGGCTGATGCAGCGCCATATGGAGCTGCGTCGGTCTCAGCTTCGCGAGGTCCTGGTGGCGGAATGGCGGGACAGGCTCTCACGCCCTACCGCCGGCCTCAGCACTATCGAGGCGGTCCGGCCAGTACTCGAGCCCTGGCTCGGGAGGAGGCACGGCTCCCTGTCGTTTCGGGTGACGCAGGTACTTTCGGGGCATGGTTGCTTCGGGAAGTACCTGTGTCGCATAAACAGGGAGCCGGACGCCCGGTGTCACCACTGCGTCGACTGCCGGGAGGACACGGCGTGGCATACGCTGGCAGAGTGTGCCGCTTGGGAGGAGCCGCGCCGTGCCCTCATCACAGAAGTAGGCCGTGACCTGTCGCTGCCGGCCGTGGTCGAGTCGATGGTCGGCAGCGAAGAGTCCTGGGACGCGGTGGTTTCCTTTTGCGAAACGGTCATGTCGCAGAAGGAGGCTGCGGAAAGGGAGAGGGAGATCTCGTCCACTCACCCTGCCCGCAGCAGGCGCACCGGGCGTCGGCGGAGGGCGGACAACGCCCTCTTCCAGCCCCCCTAAATGGGTCCAGGGGCGACGGACTCGGGGACGTCCGCCGCCCCCCACACATCAGGACCCGAGGTGGCGGCGCGTAGTGTTCCACGCGCGCCCCTCTTAGACGTCACGGGGGGAGTCAAACACCTCACTCCCCCCCCTGACCCGACGAGGCCCGCAGTGGCGGGCCGGCACCAGCCGGGGGTTGCGGAAGGATCGAACGTTCCCGCGACCCCTGGCGCAGGTGTGAGATGGAACACCGGGGTGGTTTTTAGTCAGTAAGAGTCTGACAGACCCCGTCGCCCGCCCCAGGGCGGCGGACATCCATGAGGATTTTCCACCCCGGAACAAAAAAAAAAAAAAAAAAAAAAAGGTTGGGTTATGTTGGCGGACCGGGGACCTACTTAGGTTAGGGTTTAGGTACCTAAGCTTGACCACACAAGCACGAACGACGACACTGGTGAATTCAGACGTACCTACTTTACGAAGTATTTGTTTACTAACCAAGATTTTTTAATTATAATTGTTAAGATTTATTTTTTACGGATTTCTCGGTTTCAAATGTATGTGATTTCGGAAAAATAACTTTAATTTCTACTTATTAGGTAATGCGTACTTTCGTCTGCAACACATTTGTATGGCCTTTATGAGTAGGTGGGTTAGGTACGTACTTATCATTTTGAAATCAGTGGATATTTGTTAAAGCAGAAACAACATACGAGTACTTAAATTGGAACTAATACTTCTAATTAACTTACTTAGCAAACTAATTCGATAGGTATCTACGTGAATTCTTCTCCAGTAAAATTATGCTCAAGCTATGTTGTAAATGCTATGTTTAAGCATAACTGGTGAAATGTGAGTGCATCTACTAACCCTTTGGGGGGATTACAGGCGTGATGTTATGTATGTGTGTATGTTCAAGAAATAATCAATTATAACTTATTATGTGTAATGATTAACCGCTTGTGCCGTAATTACAGACACAATTAAAAGCCATTGTGTCTCGCGTAAATCTACGTTCCGGCAGACTAAGGGTTAATGAATGAGTGACCTAATTATAAATATAGTAGTGATAAACTAACAAACTGCCTCGTTGGTGTAGAGGTCGCAAGTGCAATTGCTCGTGAGGTTCTGTGGGAGCTGTAATGTACCTGAATGTACCTAACACAGCCGTTCGCATTCAGACGTCGAACTCGAACTGACTCATGCACAGCTGCTAGCACTAGCACTCGACTGCTAGCGGAGCCCAAACTACTTAGGACGGGTTGTTTCACGTTCACTTAAAAATAACGCTCACTACTTACGGTCAAACCTTTGATTATATAATGTCTAGATAGAGCATCAAATGCGCGCAAACGTGTCAAAAAATATCGGCCAACTGTTGGGCACGATCGGCACTAATCGGCGGGTAAGAACTTATTCTTTCTTACCCGCCGATTAGTGCCGATCGTGCCGCTTTAGTTTCACTACCCACGTATTACGCGCGCTAAGTAATAAACAAATAACAGCGATAAAATGACGGTATGTGCCCGCCTGCCAAGCGTGGCGATAGTGGCAAACCCCCCCCCCCCCCCCCCCCCCCCAAGAATTGGGGGAGGCCTTTGTCCTGCAGTGGACGTCTTTCGGCTGAAATGATGATGATGATGATGAGTTGTGCTTCCTACAAAGACAACAGATTAAAAGACAGGCTATGGAGGCAAATTGCAACGGAATTGGAATCAACACGTAGTTAGGTAGGTAGGTATAAGGACTTTTTTACTTTATAATGATTAATGAAGTAATGACCGACCATTGCATTTTTTTCAATTGCCCGGTTTCGATTGAAGTTAATTTTAACTGCATAATTAAGTATCCTTATGTAATTAAAAAATCTTGATTTTTTTATTAATATTTAAATATCATAAAAGCACGTCCGAATTCGCTAGTTTCCTTGTTCATGCTTGTGTGGTCAAGCTTAGGTACAGTTGTTCTATCTCACGAAGGGTGAGCAATACTTGTAGTTGTGTAAGTAGTATAGACAGACACGCGCATTGTTTGCGTAACTTCATCGTTATTGAACAAAATAATATAAGTAGGCACCTACCTAGTTAAATTTGTGTTTCGTTTAGTGATGAAATAATTTTTTCATGATCTATATTTATTTACATATTATATTAACAAATAAAATTAAGATACATTCGGTACCTATCACAGTATTTAATATATTCAGCTTCTTTATTAACACTTTGCGGGACACTTAACGCCTCTCGACGTAATAACAATAAAACTTCTATTGTGTCTCGTTCAGTGTCCTTCAATGTGTTAATAAAATGCAAAGCTAATTGCATGTATGTACTACGCCAGGTTTCGCTAGTTGTGTTTTCAAAACTTTCTGGAATAAGCTTTTCTGTATTGTCATATTTCGTTGGTTTCTTAAAACAACATATAGCTCTAAGATCCCCATTATGTTCTCTATTGCATTTGAAGACTCTAAAACAAACAATGCATCATTAGAATCACGTAGGTATTAAATGTTACAATTAAATAATATTTAAACATTGCTTACTGACCTCACTGTGAACAGCTTTTCTCTGTTTACGTTTTTCTATGTTGATGGTACGCGACGGAAATTTTTGGCGCGAAACAAGTGCAGTAGTAGCCCGACCGGGCGACCGGCAGTTCGGGCGGGAGTCGATACTGACACAACCAACGGCTGACCAACCCGCCTTCGTAAGATTCATAGAACAACTGTACCTACTTAGGTTAGGTTGGGTTATGTTGGCGGACCGAGGAATCGAACCTAGGACCTCCGCGGGGCAAACGTGCACAGACCTGCCTTCGTCCTCTGACGAAGATCGTCTGCTACTGAGCTCAGCTTGGATTGTACTGCCTTTTATACTCTCGAACTCTCGCGTCGCGTCGCGGCCGCGATATCGCCGCGACACCATACTAAATATTCATTTTGTATGGCGTCGCGGCGATATCGCGGCTACACGGTGTCGCGCTACTCGTCGCGCCGCGACCGGGTCGCGGCGCGACAAGTCGCTCCAGTGTGAAGTGTCGCGCGCGTTTCCATAGAAATTGTTCTACGGATATATATCGCAGAATCGCGTCGCACTGTCGCGTCGCGCCTGTGTGTACGAGCCTTCTAAGTGACAAAAGTCAGTCTACCTACGCCTAAACAGCGACTGCGGCGCACAAACATTTCTAAAACGTTTGAAGTAAATCGTGAAAAGCATTTTTAATGAATTTGGTGAAATCAAAGCGTCATGTCGCAACTTAATGACTACCTATACAAAACATTGCTGGCTGGATGTTGTCTATAATATTAGTCAGTATTTGGAGATTCTGCGTGACGTCATGCTGCCGACTGTGCGAATTGCTTATCTATCCTAACACTGATATTTACTTCGTGAAAGATAACTGCCCGATCCACCGTGCAGGCATTGTGAAGAATTGGTTAGCTGCTCAAGAAGGTTTAACTATTATTTACTGGCCATCTAAAACTCCCGATTTGAACCATACTTATAGAAAACCTATGGGGTCAAATCTTTTTAAATTGGGACAAATCCGAAGTGCGAAATAAAAACAATTTGGCTGAGATCGTGTCATCGACATGGGAGCACATGAGAGGAAAAGATTTGTGTTGGAACATGGTGTGCGGTATGCGTAGCCGCTTACACAAGCTAAAGAAGAAGACGGTGCGCCACTCCGCTACTAACTAATCTACTTATAAGTATTTTAAAACACACTATGTAAGTAAATGCTCAATTGAATGAATGCTAAACCATTAATGGCTAATGTTGCAGATTATGTGGTGATGTTATTGTTATAAATGGAAATGCATTTTTCTATTTAAATAACATGTTGATTCACTACACATAATTATACTTAGCTATAAATCTGTAAAACATAACAACAACAACAATCGATAACAAACTTCCAAGCAAATTACGAAGGTGACAGCCGGAGGACTTAAAAAAAACCGAAATTATTTTAATAAGGTTTTATTAAGTTAAAAATTACAATTAGACTTATAATAATTTCTATGTCTAGATTCGGACGATGCTAGTACCGAAGTGAATTAAAAACGATTAACTTAATTCTACTGATCCCTAAACGTGGATGCGGCATCAGCAGTCCTTGAGGCAGGTGAACGCCCGGCGACACGAGGCGTCGATTCGATGACTCTGCAGGTGGCATGTTGCAGTTTTACGTGGAAACGTCCGATTGACGTAAACAGCTAATCATGTCGCTATTCAGCTGATTTGGTGTAGGCAGGGCACGTAACACCTCCCCCCTCAGAACAGCAACTATTTGAGGACTTTGATCGAAAATGTTGCTGGGGTCTGTTTCTTGACTGTGGATGATTCTGCATCTTCATAATGATGATTTTCAGGGTTTCCATCTGATGTCTGTGGTTTTGTAAGGTTTATGCAAACGTTATACCGACGTACAGTTATGGTAACGATCAGTACAGTTGCACCGAATATTATGATGTATAGTGGGATCGTCGTATGGTATAGTGAATATTCCGCATTTGCGTGATCTATTTGTACCGGATGTTGCATCAGGATCTTATCTTCGATTTCGTGTAGGTTTTTCAGGTGCAGTGGGTTTAGTTTCAGATGTGGGATGGTTTCTTCAACAATGTTCAGGTTCATAGGTATTTCAGTGATTTTCAGCGGCTGCCCCTTGATGTGATCGTTAGTGTTGGTAATAGTGAATCGCTCGGTGCGTAGTAGACAATTTTGTGGGATGGTGGCGAGATAAATTCCATGCAGGGAGATGTATTCTTGACGTTCGCATTGTAGCTCAGTCCGGGTCGATTGTGGAAAGATGAGCGTGTAGCGTCTGTCGTCCAGTTGTTCCATTGCTGCTTTAGTCAGAGTGAGCTTCGTAGGCAGGCATGATTTCTCCAGAGATTGGTTGTAGATGAGGCCTTGGATGCAATCTAGATGTCCTCTCGTTGGTTGACGGTTGATTCCTTCTTCGCAGAGATGATACAGGCCGAACTTCGGGCATTCAGCCTCTATGTACTTGAAAACTTTCCCATTGGTTGCAATGAAAGGGTAAGGAGGGATATAGGTATACATTAGTTTATTGGGAACTATTGCTAATCTGTATAATTGAAACTTATCTGAGCTGATTATTGGGACTTTAAATATGATAACGATTTTTTTATTTGTGTAATAATAACCAGGTTTTATAACTGTATAGTACTCTCTTAAATCTGCATCTATTAACTGATCCTGGCCGTAAATAGATTTTAATCGCTTAATCATATTACTTAAAGTATCTACGCTTAACATACTATGATGAGTGCTCGATGCACGTATAAAAGCTAAAGTATCTTCAATCCTAGTTATCTCTAAAAATAAATCTTCCGTATTATCACTAATTATAGTTAGCAACTGAGCAAACTTTGCAAATCTTATAAGATCGTTTTTAGCAGCAATTTTCTCGTCTAAAAGTAATGCTAAAGTACTATTGATTTTCTCTTGATTGCTAACAATTTTCGAGAGTATGTCGCTATATCGAGTCATCCAGACTTTGTTAAGACTGATATGCTCATTAAACTCCGATACTATTTTATCGTTGTTACTTTCTAAAAGGTTAATTGCATTATTATACTTTTGGGCATCCGTATGATCTAAGTTTCCAGTAATGCTTTTTATAACGGACCCTAATCCGTCTACGAGACCTCTTTTACTACGACCGGGTTCTAGTGTTTTTAATTGAGAACTAATTTTACTTAATTTACTAGCTAAATGATTAATTTGAAGTTCATATAAGAGAAAGGATTGGTTGTCTAGTTTAGTCTGGAAATAGTCGAGTTGAGACATTACAGAATCAAGTCTATGTTCAATGTCAGTTAAGTTTATGTATTGTAGGAAGGTGTGGTAATGCGTAATGAGCCTCGTTTGTCCAAGGTTGAAAGGTAAGAGTCCAGGTCCATCGTCCAAGCTTTCAAGTCTTATCTCGAGCGCCGGTATCGGTTGAACTAACATCGCCAGCAGTATCCTCTAACAATTTTGATCTCTTAGGGATACGTTTGAGTCGAGACTTAGCTACTGGGCCTTTCTTTTTGGAGGTGTATATATGAATCGGAAGGTCAGCTAGAACAGTGTCATGAGTGTAACGTGGTGCTAATTTTTGTCGGTTGGCTGTCGGGTTAGAAATGAATATTTGTTGCTCTGGTTGGTATTCTACTTCGGGCTCTCTGTCCTTGTTCCTATTTTGTATGATGTTTGTACGGTCAGCAAGCGTAAAGTTATTGATAAGATCGTATACAGTTTTCATCTGGTCTCGGTGTGTCAAGATATATTGTTGCATTAGGTGTTCAGTCATGTTAACGTCAAGGGGGTCTCTTGGGTCAAAATGTCCTCTAACTATGTCATGTGGTCTACACTTGGTGAAGCTGTGAACTGAACTATTATATGCTAATAAGGCATACGGCATGAGGTTGACTACAGGTTCGTCTTTTTGACGTAATCGTAAAATGCGTAAGTGTTCTAGTAACGTAGAGTGAAATCGTTCGATGATTCCGTTATCGTTAGGGGAGTGTGCTAATGTTCTATGGTGGTTAATTTTATGTAATCTTGTAAATTCGGAGAATAGCTGGTTTGTGAATTCTGTGCCGTTATCGGTCACTATTGTTAGCGGTAAACCATGATGTGTACAATAATTTAAAACTGCTTGGAGTATGCTTATTGCTGTACCATCTCTCAAATGGTATGCTTGTCCATACTTTGAGAAAACATCTACTACTGTCAAATATTTTTCATTTTGAGCTGTGAAGAGATCCATGTGTATTAATTCGAAGGGTTTAGTTGCTGGGGGTACTACATTAAATTGTGGTCTAATCGGGTTCCTATCATATTTCGTTTGTCCGCAAATGGTACACTCGTTAATGTATTTAGTTATTTCCTCCCTCATTTTAGGCCAATAATATTTCCGGGAAAGGGCAAGATGACACTCGCTTATTCCTCTATGATTAGTTTTTCCTTCATGATAGTGTTTTATAATTTCTTGCTGTCTTAGATACTCTTTGACGTCTTCTAATTCTGTTTTGGCTAACACTAAGTTAATTGCTGAACTTTTAAAATTATTCTGGATTATGGGTATAATCGAATACATGCCTAAGGGTGGAGTTATTTTTATAGCGGTTTTAACTTTGGGGTTGACATATTCTTTTATAGCATTTACTACGTCTTGTTCTAAGTTTGATTCTGAAACCTGAATAAATGTACGGGTGTGTGTATCAAAAGGTTTGGTAGCGGTGGTGCGTCGTTTAATATCTCCTACTATAGTAATGCATAATTGTCGGTGAAATTTGTTCAAAGGTTCGTCAGTAATAGGTACTTCTAGAATAGGATTTTCAGTGCTGGTATGTGCAGTGGCTGTCGTGGAGCCTGTTCTCGAGTGTGGTCGCTCTGATGGGTTAGCTAACATTGACTCGGTTTCCTCGTTGTTAATTTCCACTCGGGATAAGGCGTCAGCATTGGTGTTATATCTTCCCTTTTTGTAAACTATAGTGTAGTCGTATTCACTTAGCTTAAGGCGCCATCTAGTCAGTCTTGAGTTAGGCTCCTTAAGGTTCATTATCCACTGTAGTGGCTTGTGGTCGGTGAGTATTTTGAATTTACGACCAAATAAGTAAGGCCTGAAGTACTTTGTAGCCCATACTATGGCTAAAAGCTCCTTTTCGATAGTACTATAATTGGTTTCACTATCGTTCAAAGTTCTTGAGGCGTAACAGATGGGTTTATCCGAGCCAATGGTACCTTGTGACAGTATAGCGCCAATAGCTACGTTAGAGGCGTCGGTTGTTAATATAAACTCTCTAGTGAAGTCGGGGTACTGTAAGATCGGGCCATTTGTGAGTAAAGTCTTACATTTGTTAAAACAGTCAATGTACTCGGAGTCAAAAGTAATTTTGTTAGTCTTTTTAAGGCATTTTGTCATAGGCTTAGTGATGCGGGCAAAGTCTGGGATAAATTTCCTATAATAGCCTAGTAATCCGAGGAACTGTTTTATTTCTTTCGGGGTTTTTGGTAATGGGTATTTTTGAATAGCCGCTATTTTATCAGGATTAGGTTTAACACCTTCTCCACTAATTACATGACCTAAAAACGTCGTTTCTAACTTTAAAAATTCGGACTTATCCATCTGAATCTTAAAGTTAGATTCCTGTAGTCTACTAAATACTTTTTCTAAGTTAATCATGTGCTCTTGCAATGACGTACTAAAGATGATGACGTCATCAAGATACACAAGGCAGATGTCATTTTGTAATCCTCTGAGCACATTATCCATCACTCTTTGAAAAGTAGATGGGGAGTTCTTTAAACCCATGGGCATGCGCAAAAATTCAAAATGCCCATGTTCTACGTTAAAGGCTGTCTTCGGGATGTCATCAGTGTGCATCTCACATTGATAAAATCCAGATGCCAGGTCTAAAGTAGTAAAATACTGGCATTTACCAAGCTTGTCAAGTATGTCATTTATGTTAGGAATCGGGTATTTGTCGTCTATGGTCTTGTCATTTAATTTACGGAAGTCAACTACGATTCTCCACTTCTGTTTGCCTGATGCGTCTGCCTTCTTAGGAACTACCCAAATAGGTGAGCTCCAAGCTGATTCAGAAGGTCTTATGATACCTTGGTCCAACATCTTAGTGATTTGGTCTCTAACTTCCTGTCTGTGAACAAATGGGTAGCGATAACTTTTCGTATATACGGGAAGTTCGTCGGTCGTTCTAATACGATGTTTTATTTTATTTGTAAAAGTCAAAGGTTCTCCTTCTACATAGAATACGTCAGCAAAACGGCTGCATAAAGTCTCTAAATTAGTTTTTTCTTCAATATTTAAATGGTCTGTACGCAATCGAGATAAAACCTCTTTAACGCGCTCATGATTTTGTTTAGTGCTAATGCACTCATTATTAAATATCTCTGCTTGTAAGGGGCTTTCAAATGTAACGAGTGAATCATAATCGGTCGGGTTTTCAATTTCTACGATGCCCGTACAGTCAGTAACGCGAGTAATGCATTCATGAATAATGCAATGAGAGGTTTTTCTTTTCTGTATTTAAAAAAAAAAATAGTTCCCAAGAACCCTGAAGATGGCGTTGAACTGACTATGTTACTAGATGCCAAAGTCAAAACGCTTGGAAAAAAAACATTGCGTCACGTCATATACGCTCGTTGACTGACAGTTTCGTTTGCTTTCGTTTTACGATCTTAAAATTACATCCAAGTGAATTAATAAAAAAATTATGTAACTTCCGTTCCTTGCAGTAACTTACCAAGTTCAGCGCCATCTATCCAGCGACTAGGGAAGCGTTAAAAAAAAAGAAAAAGAAAATCCCTCATTATTGTGTATTTGCTGAGCTATGGAAACGTCACCGTCTGGGCTATAAATAGGAATACTTAATAATTTTGATGAGTTCGCGGGAATGGTTTCCTGATAACTGGACTTTTTACATTGATAAAACCGAATAGGTATGGTTGTAAAATCTGTAATTAAATAATTATTTTTAAGATCAATCTGTGCTCCGTCAAGTAAATCTAGGCCTATTAGTCCATCAAAGTAATTATGGAACCTATAAATAAAAAACTTAACATTCGTAGGGTTATTAAATTCAGGAAAGTTCGGAATAGTAATGGAATGGTTGTGTGTACTAGTTACACGGGCATTTGTTACTTCAAAGGGGTCGAAGTTCAAAGGTATATGGGAAAAGTATTGTTCGACTGCCTCAGGACTAATGAAAGACTGGTTAGCCCCGGTATCTACTAATAACTTAAGTGGTGGATCTGATATCTGAATGTAACGTAATTCCCTTTTAGACTGTATATTTAATTCTATTTTAACCCTTTTTGATCCTTCTCCTTGGGAAAATCCGAATTAGCACTAGAGGTAGGCGGCTGGGGTGCTTCTAAGCACTTCGTATCGTTAGTACTCTGTGGTTGCGTGCTGTCTTGTACATTTGAATGATAATCGGGCTCGGTCTGATTGAAGTAATAAAAGTCGGGATAGTCATAGTAACAGGAATAGTCAGGTTGTTCATAGTAATAGTCGGGGTACACATAAGCGTTTTCAAAGTCTGTCATTTCATTAAAATTCATTTCACGTGTCTTGAAGTAATTACTAGATGGTGGGTTTCCTAATCTACGCCAGTCATGTCCTGGTAACCCTATTGGTTTGGGTACAAAGTGACTAACACCGCTCATCGGTTTCGGACCTGTATATTGCGCTGGGGGATTAGCGTTCGGTAATTTAAATATGTTACTCTGGGGGTGGTAGTTTGGCGGGGGTGCACGAAATATTTGCTGGGTTCGACTAAACATGTTAGGGGCACGTTGAGGTACCTGATTATGCTGGAACGGTGGCCTCCATTGCTGCTGCTGCTGCGGCGGCATGGGCATAGGCTTATGCCAGCTCGTGCCTGCACTCGGAAAGCAAAAAGGTTTGGGTGTGGTCATAAGGACCGCTGGTGGCATTCTATGGGTTGAATGCGCTTGCTGCGTCGGGTTACGTCGCTCGGGAATACTTTCGTTGCGTTGCTGTAGGTACATGACATTCAATTCCTGCTGTACAAATTCCAGAGCCTTTTCTATAGTTTCGGGTCTCATGCACCGGATGCGGGACCCTAAAGGTTCTTTAAGACCTCTGACATAGGATTGTAATGTCAGTTTTCTATAAAGGTCGCGTTTTGCTTCGATAGTGGTAGCTATATTTTCATGTAAAGTGACATAAGTCATTATAGTGCTAAAAAGGGTCTGGCATTTGTCATAATATTCCTGCGGAGTGCTACTTCCTTGCGCTAGTAAGGACATGTCATTATAAAGGGCGGTCTCGTCCCTCTGATCGGAAAAGTTGTTAATTAAAGCGTCACGAATCCCTTGCCAATTTTCAGGTATACCATTAGAATTTATAGTTGTAGCTGCAGATCCCGTGATTTTATTTAAAATGCCGTTTATTACACATAGATTAGTTAACTCGCAGCTCGGGTCATTTCTGACGTATTGTATTACGAGCTGATCGCATATTTTAATGAAACGAGTTAGAACATTCGGATTGCCATCAAAGTCTGGCACTGGGCGTAAGGCCCTAAAGATAGTATCGGGGTTCAATTCCATTTCGTCACTACTAAATAATATATCTAACCCTAGTTTATCTGAATCTATAGACCTATTTAAATCTACTTCCCTGGTCCTATTTATCTGTCTAGTAGAGACAGATTTTCTCCTAGTTTCCCTGGGATGAAAAATTTTGAATAATATTATATATAGGTGTTAAAAGGAAGGAGTCGGGAGCAACACTTAAAGAAAGTTTCAAGGACTTACATATACATGGTTTTTCTTGGTGTATCGATGGCTGGATACGTCCTCAGCTGCGTCTTCTTAAGTTCGGATATTCGACGAGGTACTTGGAAATACCGACAGCGACTATCGGAGTCAGCAGATTAACGATTTTTGGAAATCTATACCGCGCCGCGCACTGCCTCGAATATCCTACCGACTGCGCCAATTACGAAGGTGACAGCCGGAGGACTTAAAAAAAACCGAAATTATTTTAATAAGGTTTTATTAAGTTAAAAATTACAATTAGACTTATAATAATTTCTATGTCTAGATTCGGACGATGCTAGTACCGAAGTGAATTAAAAACGATTAACTTAATTCTACTGATCCCTAAACGTGGATGCGGCATCAGCAGTCCTTGAGGCAGGTGAACGCCCGGCGACACGAGGCGTCGATTCGATGACTCTGCAGGTGGCATGTTGCAGTTTTACGTGGAAACGTCCGATTGACGTAAACAGCTAATCATGTCGCTATTCAGCTGATTTGGTGTAGGCAGGGCACGTAACAAGCATTAGCAATGACTTTTTTTAAATGTTTATAAATGGTTAGGTTTGGATATGATATTATAAAATGTAATAATTTTGAACTATGAGCATTTAGTTACTTTATCTTACTTTAATGAAATAATAAACATTTTTATTACTTGCAATGATTTTGTTTCATTTCTATACAAACTACCCATTTAAAAAGATATTTCCCGACTTCGTTCGTTAAAAAAAAAAGAAAAAAACGGCATAATATTTAATTAAAAACAAAACATTGCTAACAAAAAGCTGTATTTATGTTTCTCCTGGTTTCGAACGCAGATAACGATGATTATCGAGCTGCCTTAGTGACCATGAGACCAACCCAACTCTTGTAATATGTTTTGAAATTCGACCTTAGTTGGGATGATACGCGCAATATTCTAAAGAATTTAAACCATATGACACATTTTCATAAAGTTCATTATCGCACAAGCACAACCAGCTATTTAGATAATGAATCATGGAATTTAGATATTAACAGTAGACAACTTTAAAATGTTACTGATGCGCGATATTTCTTTTTATTCATCCACCCTCGCCTTGGTTTTTTTTTTAGTAGTCGTGAACATGATAATTGGCTGCCAATTATTAGTATGGTTGCGATTGGGTGATTTTAGAAACGTTGAAAACTCCACCAATCATACCAAGCAAAGACATTTAAAGTATTTACAATAGACGGGACATTGCGAACAAAACAGTGTCCCGGTACTTGTGACCTAGGCGTAACAAGTCTCTCAGTCTAGTATTGTACGCCTGCGCGTCAAGTCGCATTGACGCATTCGTGTCCAACAAAAGAAAAATATTTTGTATGGAAATATGCCGACTTGCGCATTACGTTACTGCAGGTCTCGTTATGGTAAAACAACTGGACCTAAATTCAGTTTATTTTCGTATGTATTATCTATATTTACTCAGTAATTAGAATTAAATAATTTTCATAAAAAGATCTAGAAAATTTGTTTATTTTGTATTAAACGCCATCTATTGCTGAGTAGCTTTACTATAGTTGGGTAAAATGACAGCTTCAGTGTTACCACTTTTTAACAAAATTAATATAGTGGTGTGACAAAATAATCAATTCATTCAAGTAACATTCAGTTTAAAATCGATCCATGTTTAATTGATTTTATAAAAGAGGGTAATAATTATTAGAAGAATTAAAAACTAATTAAAAGTCGGACTGCCTTTCAGAGATGTGATGTTGTATATCGATTTTGTTATCGATAATATTTATTTAAATGTGTGAGGGAGGTTATCTTAGGGAAACTACCTTTTAGAGATAGAGTATTTATTTGTGATATAGGCACAAAATTAGTTTACACTTTAATTTTTTTTAAAACATTGGGAACGAAGACCCTTAATAATTATTCTTTCGCGTTACAATGGCGGCACGAGGGAGGCACGTGGCGACTTGCGCGGTAGGATGATAAATATGCGTCTACGCAGTATGCGTTTGGGCAGCGGACTGGGCACTGGCGCGAGGGGCGCGCGTTCCGTTTTCCGTTTCGTTCAATTTTTGCCTAATTTGTTTAGTTTTCGATATTTATCTAACTGATTTGATTTATATTAGATTTTTCAGGCACCACCGATCCGATTTTTAATCGATGAATTGAAAATCGTATCTGGCAACACTGGCCACACTGGCCATCTACCGGGCGATAGCTGAACCTAATTGAATAAATTGCCGCTCTAATTATGCTATATCTTACCAGATGGCGGCACTGAGACATGGGATCACAGTTTTTCTAAGACATTTCTTTGCATGGCCCCTCTATTGTACCTATCTTAAATCTCTTTGATACCAAGGATACTTTCTTTCTAACACTATACAGCGCGTCGTAGTTATAGATATGTATAGAGTTTACATTGATGTGCTGCAGTCTGTACATGAATTTATGTTTTTTTTATTTACTATGTTTGCCAATAGGTCCTTCCAAGCCCAAGGTTGTCAGCTGGGCATTTGAGACGGGTTGTTAAATGTTAGTGCTAAAACTAAACATACTTACATAAATGTCTTTGTAATTCAATACGCCGCTTTTATCAAAAATGCCGCTCGCCATTCAGCGCGGCGCGCGGCGCGGGCGGCGGGCGGTTGGCTCGCTCGGGTTCGTGAACTCTCGGAGACGCTCGGTCGGCTTGGTGCTACGATAGCGTACTACAAGTACTATTCCGCGCTACTATTTTCATTTTAAACAGGAGGTTTCGAATTTATTGTCAATTAATTATTTTTTTGAATAATAACAAAAATGAAAACTCTGTTTTAAAAAATCTTTCTCTTTAAATTCTAATTCAATAGTAGCTTTATTTATACTCTGGTGTTTGTTTTTGAGCCCAAGTCTCTTTAGGTTTAGTTGTCGCGATTCCAGGTTTACACAAAATTCTTTTTGACTATAACTGGAAATAATTACTTAGCGATACAGTCAAGTGCCCCATAGAAGGCTACCCTAAACTACGAACGTAGTTTAGCTTATAATTTTAATAGTTACCTACCTGCCTTACCTGTACTCCAGACCGCGTTCCGCGAGCTTGAGTCCCGTATGGTAGGGTCTTTCCATTTTTCACATTTTTTTTCACATACATTTCGGTCGTAAAACACATTTTTCCAGCATTTTTCAAAAAATTACCTCAGCGTAAATTCCAAAAACCTCATAGATCGCTGGCCCGCACGGAGACGCATCTTTTGACACCTCGCAAGTAATCCTAGCACTTATAAAACCCGAGAAATCTTAAAAAACAGTTTTTCACTATCCAGGAATCGAACCCGGGACTTTTAAAATCCTTAAAACGCTCATATCTCGGGAACGGAGCGAGATAGCCCGTTTTTACCTGACTATCCCCCTTCAAACCCCCCCTTTTGTTTAAATAAATTGCGTATTTTATTAAATATTCCCCCCCAGCGTCCCCCTCAACACCCTACTCGAACTATTACTGCCATCACTGTATATATGTATATATGCTTATGTGTAAACACTCATCATATTAACCTCGTCACCCTTCCACCCTACCCCGCCTACCTGCCCCCCCCCCCCCCTCCCGCCCCGTCGAACCAAATTCCTTCCCCGTCCCATATCTGTTTGTAGTGAATATACTCACTGCCGCCCAGGTCACCCCTTCCCCTCTCCTCCCCCTGAAATTAATTCTCCCCCTATTATCTCGGAAACGGCTGGGAATATCCAAATTTTGAGTAAATTTCCCCCCCCCCCCTATAACCCGCCTCTCATCTAAAACCTATATTGGGATAAGACCCCTAGACCCCCATTTTGACCCCCTTCGTATTGACCCCAAAATTAAGTCAAAAACCAAAGCACTCAGTCATCGTGTCGTCCGATGTCACAATGGACACCAGCACAGAGGTCGTGGGTAGGGTAAAACAGGTTCTGGATGCGAAGAATAACGGCCTACAAATCGAGAGAGTCCGAAAAGTTAAGGACAAGAGGGTTATCCTAAGCTTCGGTAGCAAGGAAGAGATGGCAAAAACATTAACAGCCCAGCTCAAAAATGACAAAAACCTGAAAGTGGAAGAGGCGAAAAACAGGAACCCACTCGTGATCATCAAGGACCTCTTGTCCTACAACACTGACGAGGACATCTTGACTGCCCTAAAGGTCCAGAACGCCCGCCTACTGGAGGGTCTGACGGCTGAGGAGGCAACTGCCACCCAGAACTCGGACGGCGGTGGGGCACTGTAAAGGGGTCGATAGTTGTGTTCAATCATGACATTGACGTCATACAGTGCCCTAGATTCACCACCAACAACATCGTGGTGGTGATAGTGCGAACGAGGACGTGGGAGATGCTCGCCGTCTCGTACTACTTTGAGCCTGATCTACCCATTGGGCCATACCTGGACCACATAACAACAATGATGAAGGAGCTAAAGCCCAAGACAGCCATCATTGGAGGGGACGCTAACGCCAAAAGTGTGTGGTGGGGAAGCAGCACCATCGACGACAGAGGCGATGACCTGGCAGGAATGATCGGGGAACTAGACCTCCAGGTACTTAACTGCGGTAACAAACCCACCTTCGATACCATCAGAGGAGGACGCAGACTGACAAGCTACGTTGACGTGACGCTATGTACAGAGGACTTGCTTGACCTGCTGGAGGAATGGATGGTTGCTGAAGACCTAACGAGCTCGGACCACAACGGCATAATAATCAAAATTAAATTAGAAAAAGGGAAGGGTTTCAACATTAAAAGGAAGACCAGGATTTATAACACGAAAAAAGCTAATTGGGATCTTTTTAATGAAAAAATAAAAATGGACCAATTAAAAATAGTAACTAAAATCAATACAGCACAGATGTACAACAAATAAATAATAAGGTATTTAGACGAAATAATTGGAAAATACACAACAGTAATAACAGAAGCTTGTAATGAAGCAATACCTAAGAAAAAGGAAAACCATACACTTACCATGCCGTGGTGGTCCGAAGAACTCGAAGCAATGAAGCACGATGTCGCCACCAGGAAGAGAAGAATCCGATGCGCCGCGCCGTCACGTAGAGAAGGTGTGGTTGCGTTGTACCTGAAAGCAAAAGAAAAATACGAATTAGAGGTCAAAAAACGCTCCACAGAAAGCTGGAAAGATTTCTGCCAGAAACAGGACAGGTAATCGGTTTGGGAAGGGATTTACAGAGTGATTAAGAAAACCACAAAAAGGCAGGACGATCTGCCACTGGTCTGGAATAGGAGGGAAGTTGGTCAGGAAGGATCCGCGAAAGTACTGGCGGAAATATTCTACCCGGAGGACACAGAGGAGGATAGCCCAGACCATCGACGGATCAGAGCCCTGGCAGACCGAGTAAACGACTGGAAACATAATGAGACCCATGACCCAGCGTTTACGACGGAGGAGCTCAGGTTCGCGACGGAGAGCTTTAACCCCAAAAAGGCACCCGGGGTAGACGGCTTCACAGCCGATATCTGCCAGCGAGTAATATACCGGGACATGGACCTGCATCTGGTGTTATTTAACAAATGTTGGCAACTGACACACTTCCCCACAGCTTGGAAAGAGGCCACCGTGGTGGTGCTGAGGAAGCCAGGCAAGGACAATTACACCAGTCCCAAGTCCTACAGGCCAATTCGACTGTTGCCAGTGATGGGTAAAATACTGGAGAAAATGATGGTTAGAAGGCTAGTTTGGTACCTGGTGCCCCGAATAAGTCCCCGCCAGTATGGCTTTATGCCACAACGAAGCACGGAATCCCTCTCCCTCTATGACCTGATAGCCCACGTGAGGGGCAAACTCCTGGAGAGGAAGCTCGTCACGATGGTCTCGCTTGACATAGAGGGAGCCTTCGACAGTGCGTGGTGGCCGGCCATTAAGGTCAGACTGGCGGCACGAATAAAGAGTGTGTCCAGGGATCAATAGGCGGCCCCATCTTCTGGAATCTCGTGTTGAACCCATTGCTGGATAGCCTCGCACAGAGAGGCTACTATTGCCAGGCGTTTGCGGATGATGTGGTGCTTGTGTTTTCGGGAAACACGGCCTTAGATATCGAGAGACAAGCCAATGCCGCTCTCGAACATGTTCGGGGGTGGGGTGTCATGAATAAGCTCAGGTTCGCGCCGCACAAAACGTGCGCCATGCTGCTCACGAGAAAACTTAAACATGACACGCCACACCTGACCATGGGAGGGATCGACATTGGAATGTCCTCGGAGATGAAAATCCTGGGGCTCACAATAGATTCCAAGTTGACCTTTAATAGCCATACGGCTAACGTCTGTAAAAAGGCACTTGGAGTCTATAAGCAGCTGGCGAGACCTGCTAGGGTCAGTTGGGGTCTCCACCCGGAAGTGACCCGAATCATATATACCGCTACGGTAGAGCCCATTATCACATACGCAGCTGCCGCCTGGTCCTCAGCATCAAAAAAGCTGGGGGTTCAACGCCACCTAAATGCGGTCCAGAGGGGTTTTGCCCAAAAACTATGCGGAGCGTACCGCACGGCCTCTCTTCACTCAGCGCTGGTTCTGGCCGGAATATTGCCACTCGACCTCCGCATACAAGAGGCAGCCGCCCTGTATGAGGCGAGGAGAGGGGTACCCCGACCGGAGCTAGTAGACAGAGAGGTCGAGCGGAGAGTCGAGTTCGCCAGTACACCACACCCGGGGAAGCACACTGCGATAGAGTTCGTGAGCCTGGTAGACCAAGAACAATTAAATAGCTACAACACCCAAGCTATTCGGATATTCACCGATGGCAGCCGGATTGAGGGCAAGGTGGGAGCAGCGGTATCCCAATGGGATAGTGTAGCAGAGGTGAAAACCCTAAAACTCAAGCTGGCCCCATACTGTACGGTATACCAGGCAGAACTCCTCGCGGTGTGTTGACCGAGGTGATCCAGCGGAGAAGCGAGGAGAGCTATGGCATCTACAGTGACTCCAGGTCTACACTGGAGACCATAACCAACCCCAGAACAACGCATCCCCTGGCAGTAGAAACCCGCAAGAACTTAAAGACCATTGAAAGCCAGAACAAAACTGTGTCTTTATTCTGGATCAAGGCACATGCAGGCCTTGCGGGTAACGAGAGGGCAGATGAACTGGCGAAACATGCGGCTCTCAATACGAAAACCAAACCTGACTACGACTTATGCCCGGTTTCATTCATCAAGCGACAGATCCGAAAGGAGTCGATTGATGAGTGGAACCAAAGATATAGAACAAGTTCCAGGGCCAAAGTTACAAAACTTTTCTTTCCGGACGCCACTACTTCATACAAGATAGTTCGACAAATGGTCCCTACAAATATCACCACTCAAATACTGACGGGGCACGGCGGGTTCTCTGGTTACCTGAACCGATTCAGGTGCAAGGAGAACTCATCGTGCATCTGTCAACCCGGAATACCTAAAACGGTCGAACACATCTTGACCGACTGTCCAGCTCACGCCCTAAAGAGACTCGAGGTGGAAAATAAATTAGAGTGCAAAATGGTAGCCAAAAACTTCCCAGAACTGATATCTGGTAGGAAACATAGAGAAACATTTATAACGTATATAACTGATATTGCGAAAACTGTAATAAATAGAAATAAATAAGAACAATAAATGTATGTTATATATATATTTGTTTAATATATATAGACTAGCATATAATATACAATAGTATGAGATAAGATTTAAGATAATTAAGGCATATAAACAAATTGATAAATATAAATAAAAAATATGTTAACCCTACCTAGATATAGCATGTACAACTTAAAAAGAATAAACAATATGCAAGGAAATATAGGCATAAGTTTAATAAATAAGGAAATAATAATAAATGTGTAGTCATAAGTATAATTAAGAAATATGTATAAGATATATTGACTTGCATGAAATAGGAATAAGAAAAAATTTTGTAATCCCACCAGGAAATTAACTATGTATTAAAATAAGTTAACTGTAGTCAGAAATCTATAAACAAATTTAAATAATCACGTACTTGTGTAACCTAAAGCACTGTTTAAAATAAAAATATAAGCTGTCCGTTTAAGGAGTAACATAAGACTAGGCTGTAATAATAAACATTAGTTAGAGATGAGAATAAAAAAAAAGTATTTTAAAAATTTTAAAAAACCCGACTGCGAAACTGAAAAGCTACAAACAAGCCCATTTTTAACCGACTTCAAAAAAAGGAGGAGGTTTCTCAATTCGACCGTATATATTTTTTTTTTTTTTTTATGTGTGTTCGCGGATAACTTCGTCGTTTATGAACCGATTTTGATTATTCTTTTTTTGTTGGAAAGGAGATATGCCAAGGGTGGTCCCATGATAAGGAAACCAGGATCTGATGATGGCATCCCAGTGAAATCGAGGGGAACATTCGAAAATCGTAGGAGCGACTAGTGCGTTTGTTATTTTTTTCATTAAGTATTTTAAAGCACTACAATTTAATGAAGGTCTGGAGTCGATCTGATGATGGAGCCGAAAGACAGTCGAGGGGACTCCTCAACGATTTACAGCAGTTACCTTGTGTTTGGGCTTGATTAATTTGTATTGATGTGTACTTTACACCTAGATAGGTTGTGACTGTCATTAAGGGTCTGATGATGAAGACGAAGGACAGTTAAGGGAACTACCTCAACAGTTTACAGTAGCTACCTTGTGTATGTTCACCGATTACTCGAAGACGGCTGGACCGATTCCAAAAGTTATTTTTTTATTTGAAAGGGTATACTCTCGAGGTAGTCTCATTATCATCAAGGTGGAATCTCATGAGAGGATCCCATGGAAATCGAGGGAAACCCTCAAATTTTATAGGCAAACCTACAGCGATTTGGGTATTTTTTAAAGTAACTTGAGCATTTGCTCTCGGAAATAATCATTTGGTAAAGTGGAGCTGATAATGAAGACCACAGATGGCCATCGGAACAACTCAATGACAAATATTTCACGGGTTGCGATTCGATTACTTTAATATGGTTGCTAAGCAATTTATGCTCGTCACAATGCGTATGATGAGTGATTGTTGAGGAGTTCTCCTGGTTCTTACCGGGAGAACCCCTCAACAATAAATAAACTCCTCAACAAGAAAAGCAATATTTTGTGATGAACAGTTGGCATTAGGCTATTGTAACTTAGATAAATTACAAAGTGACCCACAAAAAAGTGAAAAATAAAAACATTTTTACAAAAAAAAAACAACCGACTTCCAAAAAAAAACACTACAAATTGAAAAATAACTTTTATTTCGGAAGTCGGTGTCAATAAACGAAAATGCGGAACCAAAGACACCGACTTCCGAAATAAAAGTTATTTTTCAATTTGTAGTGTTTTTTTTTGGAAGTCGGTTGTTTTTTTTTGTAAAAATGTTTTTATAAATTAAATAAATGTTGGAAGCAGGCGGGACCCATACCATTTTTAGGGTTCCGTAGCCAAATGGCAAAAACGGAACCCTTATAGATTCGTCATGTCTGTCTGTCTGTCTGTCCGTCTGTCTGTCTGTCTGTCCGTCCGTATGTCACAGCCACTTTTCTCCGAAACTATAAGAACTATACTGTTGAAACTTGGTAAGTAGATGTATTCTGTGAACCGCATTAAGATGTTCACATAAAAACATTTTTACAAAAAAAAACAACCGACTTCCAAAAAAAACACTACAAATTGAAAAATAACTTTAATTTCGGAAGTCGGTGTCTTTGGTTCCGCATTTTCGATTATCGACACCGACTTCCGAAATTAAAGTTATTTTTCAATTTGTAGTGTTTTTTTTGGAAGTCGGTTGTTTTTTTTTGTAAAAATGTTTTTATTTTTCACTTTTTAGTTGGTCAGTTTGTAATTTATCTAAGTTACAATAGCCTAATGCCAACTGTTCATCACCTTTTACTAAATATTGTTTTTCCCGATGCTGGGACGTTATTTGTTGAGGAGTTCTCCCGGTAAGTACCAGAAGAACTCCTCAACAATCACTCACCATACGCATTGTGACGAGCATAAATTGCTTAGCAACATATTAAAGTAATCGAATCGCAACCCGTGAAATATTTGTCATTGAGTAGTTCCGATGGCCATCTGTGGTCTTCATCATCAGCTCCAAATGACAAAATAACTTTACCAAATGATGATTTCCGAGAGCAAATGCTCAAGTTACTTTAAAAAATACCCAAATCGCTATAGCTTTGCCTATAAAATTTGAGGGTTTCCCTCGATTTCCATGGGATCCTCTCATCAGATTCCAATTTGATGATAATGGGACCAACTCGAGAGTATACCCTTTTAAATAAAAAAAAGTACTTTTGGAATCGGCCCAGCCTTTTTCGAGTAATCGGTGAACATACACAAGGTAGCTACTGTAAACTGTTGAGGAGCCTTAACTGTCCTTCGTCTTCATCATCAGACCCCTAATGACAGTCACAACCCATCTAGGTGTAAAGTTCACAACAATACAAATTAATCAAGCCCAAACACAAGGTAACTGCTGTAAATCGTTGAGGAGTCCCCTCGACTATCTTTCGGCTCCATCATCAGATCGACTCCAGGCCTTCATTAAATTGTAGTGCTTTAAAGCACTTAATGAAAAAGTTAACAAACGCACTGGTCGCTCCTACTATTTTCGAATGTTCCCCTCGATTTCACTGGGATGCCATCATCAGATCCTGGTTTCCTTATCATGGTACCACCCTTGGCATATATCCTTTCCAACGAAAAAAGAATAATCAAAATCGGTTCATAAACGACGAAGTTATCCGCGAACACACATAAAAAAAAAAAAAAAAAAAAATATATACGGTCGAATTGAGAAACCTCCTCCTTTTTTGAAGTCGGTTAAAAAATAGAAAAAAAAACAATAAATTTTAGGGTTCCCCATACTTAGAACCGAAACTCAAAATTTTTTTTTTCATCAATACCATACGTGTGGGGTATCTATGGGTAGGTCTTCAAAAATGATATTAAGGTTTTTAATATCATTTTTTTCTAAACTGAATAGTTTGCGCGAGAGACACTTCCAAAGTGGTAAAATGTGTGTGTCCCCCCCTGTAACTTCTAAAATAAGAGAATGATAAAACTAAAAAAAATATATGATGTACATTACCATGTAAACTACCACCGAAAATTGGTTTGAACGAGATCTAGTAAGTAGTTTTTTTTTAATACGTCATAAATCGTAAATTACAATTTACCATTCATTCAATCAACTCAAAAATAAAAATAAAACATTTAATTTCATAAACATAAACCTTATGCATAAACCCGGATGTTACGGAACCCTCGGTGCGCGAGTCCGACTCGCTCTTGCCCGGTTTTATTATATTAGGGTTCCGTAGCCAAATGGCAAAAACGGAACCCTTATAGATTCGTCATGTCTGTCTGTCTGTCTGTCTGTCTGTCCGTCTGTCTGTCTGTCTGTCTGTCCGTCCGTATGTCACAGCCACTTTTCTCCGAAACTATAAGTACTATACTGTTGAAACTTGGTAAGTAGATGTATTCTGTGAACCGCATTAAGATTTTCATACAAAAATAGAAAAAAAACAATAAATTTTAGGGTTCCCCATACTTAGAACCGAAACTCAAAAATTTTTTTTTCATCAAACCCATACGTGTGGGGTATCTATGGATAGGTCTTCAAAAATGATATTGAGGTTTCTAATATCATTTTTTTCTAAACTGAATAGTTTGCGCGAGAGACACTTCCAAAGTGGTAAAATGTGTGTCCCCCCCCCCCTGTAACTTCTAAAATAAGAGCATGATAAAACTAAAAAAAATATATGATGTACATTACCATGTAAACTACCACCGAAAATTGTTTGGACGAGATCTAGTAAGTAGTTTTTTTTTAATACGTCATAAATCGTAAACCGCAATTTACCATTCATTCGTCGTTTCAGCCGATAGACGTCCACTGCTGGACATAGGCCTCCCCCAATTTTGGGAGGGTTTGCCATAATCGCCACGCTTGGCAGGCGGGTTGGCGATCGCAGTATGGTATGATGGTGGAATACATAGAGAACGCTGCTGCCCATTCTCCGGTACGATCCTTAGTCGCCTTTTACGACACCCACGGGAAGTAAGGGGTTAAAAATAAAAAAAAAACTTTTAATTTCATAAACATAAACCTTATGCATAAACCCGGATGTTACGGAACCCTCGGTGCGCGAGTCCGACTCGCTCTTGCCCGGTTTTAAGGGTTCCGTACCCAAAGGGTAAAAACGGAACCCTATTACTAAGACTTCGCTGTCTGTCCGTCTGTCTGTCACCAGGCTGTATCTCAAGAACCGCGATAGCTAGACAGTTGAAATTTCCACAAATTATGTATTTCTGTTGCCGCTATAACAACAAATACTAAAAACAAAATAAATTAAATATTTAAGGGGGGCACCCATACAACAAACGCGATTTTTTTGCCCTTTTTTGCTCGATATCAAAAATGGCAACAGGTAGGCACTTGAAATATTCACAAAATACTCAGCTGTATTTTAACTTTAATAATAAATAATAAAATTAAAATAAAATAAATATTTAAGGGGGGCTCCCATACAACAAACATGTTGTTTTTTTTTTGGCGCTTTTGCCTTGTGGTACGGAACCCTTCGTGTGCGAGTCCGACTCGCACTTGGCCAGTTTTTTTCAAATTCAAATGGGTCCCGCCTGCTTCCAACTTTTATTTAATTTAAAATGGGCTTGTTTGTAGCTTTTCAGTTTCGCAGTCGGGTTTTTTTATTTTTTAAATTACTTTTTTTTATTTCCAGATTTTTAGTTTACAAATGTAAAAGATTTCGCAAACGATTTAGTTCTTGGTACGTGTTTTTTACGATTTGTCACTTCGAATTACTTTTAACCATATAAGTTATATATATTTTTGTAATCACCTTTTAAAACCCTTTATTTTGATACCCCACTCGATAGGTTTCGAGGAAAAAAAAAATTTTTTTTGAAGACATATTTCGCCAAAAGTTTTTAGTATTTGTTGTTATAGCGGCAACAGAAATACATAACTTGTGAAAATTTCAACTGTCTAGCTACCGCGGTTCTTGAGATACAGCCTGGTGACAGACAGACAGACAGACGGACAGACGGACAGACGGACAGACGGACAGACAGCGAAGTCTTAGTAATAGGGTTCCGTTTTTACCCTTTAGGTACGGAACCCTAAAAACAAAGATCATTGTTTGTAACATAATGTGAACAATAGTACTTTTGCGAATTCACCCCAGTGACATGTAAATATATCAATTTCAACCTGAATATAATTGATGATGCGTATTGCTCGAGTCAGAGGGGTTTTGGCCAGTAAGTTGGTCCTGGCTGATGGTACGACCAGCAGTGGTGGGGGCCGTCGCCTCCACACATAACGGTCGGGTACGTACAAGTGCAACCGCTGCAGCACTCTCGGGTTGTGCTCTATGCCTCGGAGCAGTTTCACCACGTACGACACTAGTGCAAATTCCCGTCTCACCCCGAGTTGATTGTACCCCACCATACCCAGTACGAATAGAGTGGGGTACATCAAAGGGTAAAATGGGTATACCCCATAAAGTTTCCTATACAGGTGGCGCGTAAATTTGTTCTGAACTCGCTCCAACATCATTGAGTACTTAGCCTCATGTGGGCCCCATATGACAGCACTATGTTCCAGATGACTCCTGACTAATGCGTCATACAGGACTCTGATGGCTGTGATGCTGGTAAAGTCTCGCGTCTGCCTCAGAACAAACCCCAAGTTTCTAAATGCCTTTTTGCAGATCTTAGTAATATGACCGCGAAACGATAGTTCAGGAGTGAGAACAACCCCTAAATCACTCACCTGCGTGACTCGTTGCATCGGTACTGCATCCACTACGTACTCGTAGAGTAGAGGTGCACGTGCGCGTGTAAAACTTATCACCGAGCACTTGGATACGTTGAAGTAGAGCCTGTTCTCATGACTCCATTCCACTATCCTATCAATGTCATCCTGCAAACGTCTGCAATCAGACTCCGTCCTGACCTCCATCAGCAACTTGAGGTCATCTGCGAATAACAAACAAGACCCATTTTTGACGACTTCTGGTAAATTATTTATCATTATTATAAATTCCAGAGGCCCCATATTGCTGCCTTGATTCACCCCGGACCAGGTGTAATACGGATCAGATTCGCAGCCGTTGCAGTCAACATACTGCTGTCTGTCTTGCATATAGCTGGCTAAGAACTGCAATAGATGTGGTGTGCCACCGATTTCTGCTAACTTACGTAATAATATGTCATTATCGACGGTGTCAAACGCTTTTTTGAAGTCGAAATAAGCAGCGTCAACCTGCACACCAGCATCCACCGCTGGCACCACCTGTGACATGAAGTTAAGGAGATTGGTGGCAGTGCTGCGCCCCGGCCGGAACCCGTGCTGCGCATCCGATAGCTGCGCGCGGACCTGCACCTGCATGCTGCGCTGGATGGCGGACTCGAAAACCTTGGCCGGTGTCGACAACACGGCCACCGGTCTATATCCACTGATGTCAGATCCTGCCTTACCTTTGGGGACTGGAATGACACGCGTTATCTTCCATCGAGTTGGAAAGGTCGCTGATTGGAGACATGTATTAAATATATAATGCAGAGGTTCCGCTAATACCCTACTACAATCTCTGAATAGGAAGGCTGGTATGCCATCCGGGCCTGCTGAACGCTTTGGTTTTAGACCCTCGAGTGCCTCTCTAACGTCCTTCAGACTAAGCGAGTTTAGTTGCACATGCGACCCACTCATGGCCCCCGCCGCCGTCGCCGCGGCCGCTTGTGGGTCAAGTTGTGGTGGCTCCCTACTGTATACCGACTCGAAAAACATCGCAAATTGCTTGGCACATTCAAGATCTGTTAGGTGTTGACCATCCTTAATAATAGTTTGTCTGTTAGCTGTGCTGGTCTTAGATCGCATATATTGCCAGAATGACTTCGGATCTTTCGCAAACTGACATTGTATTTTAGTTTGATGTTGTTTGTGTGCAGTATTAATATTTTTTTTAATAAGTGCTCGGTATTTAGAATACTCACTGTAAACAACTAAATCCTTTGTTTCCTTGAACGTCTTGTGAAGTCTAGCTTTGATTTTTAGATCTTGTATTATTTCGCTCGTGTACCAATTAGGATACGTGTACCGTGACTTCACACTACGGTTTTTCTTGGGGACACATACATCTAAAATGCTGTTAAGTTTACTGTAGAAGAAGTTTAATATATCGTCCAAGTTGTGCATCTCGTACATATTATCCCATTCCGTTGAAATTAATAGAGAATAAAGCAAATGATAATTTGCCTTATAAAAGTTCCATTGCGGTCTATTACTGAGTGCGCATGCACCAGCGCGCGAGTCGGTATCGGTGGCGGATACAGCCGCGGCCGACGAGGTAGCGGGGACAATGTCGGCGAGGTGGAGGGCGCGCGCGGGCTCGAGGCTCACGTTCACTTCGAGCGGCGGGTGATGCACGTCGACGGGCACGAGTGGCTCGTCTGCCGCAACTACTGACACCTTCCCTCGAAACCCTGAACTCAGCACCAAATCTAATTGACGACCTAAACAATTGGGTACCTTATTACTTTGAGTGAATTCGCAAAAGGACAAGAAACATTCATAATAATTAGTCACATTTGTAGGACACGAATGTAAATTAAAATCACCTAACACAATTATTTCTTTATATCTAGTACATAGCTTTTCTATTGCTGCAAACAGAATCATGTAATCATTTTCAGAACTACCCGGGGGAATATAAATAACAGAACATAGAAATAAAAATCTACTGTTTAAATGTACCGTCGCACAAACCATTTCAAAAACGCAGGTGTCTATCGAAACGTCGGGTACACGTACTCGCCGCAGCTCGAACCGGTGTGTGGCCACAAGAAACGCACCTCCCTGCTTTCGTCCATCCGTTCGGTCGCTACGAAGTATATTGTATCCCGGTGGGACAATTTCAGAATCTTGAATTGAATCATTGCAACCCGATTCAGTAATTGCAAACAAGTCCGAATTCAATAAATCCATGTTATTTCTAAAATTATCCAACTTGGTTCGGAGACCTCTAACGTTTTGGTAAAAAATTTCGATGGTACTAACTTGAGGTATTTTTGGTATGCTTCCGAAACCAAATCCACTCGTTGAATTCAGCGTTTACGGGCCATACTTCAGTTTGGTTCAATTTATCAAACAACTGTTCTGGCACTCCAATAACAAACGACGAGTAATCTCGCTCGGTTTTATGTTTTATTTTATCCACTTTTATAGGTACATCCAACCCACATATACTTTTCACGTGATTAGTCATTGATTCGAGAGTTGTTTCTGGGTGTAATCGCCACACATGTAAGTGTTTCTTCCGTTCCGAAGCTTGTAAAGCTTTCAACTCGGTATTTGTTCCCACTCTGACATCCTTTGGCTGCCGGTTGACTTTTTTATACTGTACAGTCGTCCAGCCAGATTGATCATTTTCCACCTCAACGCTACTTGCTTCTAGATTGGAAATAGCCGTATTCGTTGCCGGCAGCTCAACGGATTTTGTGGCCCCACCTTTGTTTACCTTTTGCGGCTTGGTGTTGATGCGTTGTATCTGTTGTAATGTAGGTGACTTCTTAGACATGTCTTCGCTAGGTTTGTTCTGTTGACTGACGACTTCTGCAAAAGTGGATGGATTCACGACTATCTCATCTGTAATATATTGAGTCTGTCCATCCTGGGTCAGTTTAGCATCGACTTTCTCTTCGAGTACCCTCATCATTTTAACAATGGCCTCTAAATCGGTTTTTGTTTGAGAAAATTGATCCAACAAGAGTGCTATAGTATTTGCTTGGCTATCCATACGGGTCATCATATCAACTCGAAATTCTCTCAGTTCTTCTAGTAGAACAGTATCCGTATCCATAAAACAAGGCTTACTTCCCCTCTGAGTATTTACGTAATTCGTGGGAGAGGTGATGGTGGTGGTGGGGGGTATATTATTTCCTCGAACTGGAGTTTCGTTGTTCCCTCTTTTAGGATTTGAGCATACACATTCCGGGCAAACCCATTTTTCCTTGTATGCTTGCGTAAATGTCTCAAACTCAATCGTATTTATTTCAAGACAAGTCAAGTGGTAACGCTTTTTGCATTTTGCACTTGAACATTCCATAAAAAAGTTTGTTATTATTGAACAACACGCACCACAATTGTTGGGCATTTTTGTTTTGCTATCCAAAATTCAAAATTCAAATCGCAGGTGTAACTGCCGTACTTGGCGCCGTTCACTGTAGTGCGACAGAGATGAATTATTTATTTTTCGCAGCCCGTCTTTTTCACTCGAGGTGAGGAAGAGCCACCTCCGCGTTGACGAACTGCGCGATCACAATATTACCGTTCACTCCACTTTAGTACTTATAACACTTTATTGTCAATACACATGAAGAATCAGTATTGCTTGTTATTATATTATTAATACTCCATAATTTGGGTAAAAGAACAAAAAACACGTCTGCAGTGACCGCGTGCGAGACTCGATGTAAGGTCTAATAGATACATGGTGCTCACATATTTACAAACATGGTAAAAATAAACGATTTTGATTTTGTCTAGACTCTAGATTGTCCTATGGAGCAGGACCAGCATGTTTCCAAGCGTTCTTATCTTGGATATAATCTTCTAATTTATAGTATGCTTGTTTACAAAGTGTACGTTTAATGTGAGTTTTAAATTTTCTTTCATTTAATTGCAATATATCACAAGGTATTTTATTGTAACATTTAACACAGTACCCCATAAAAGATGTATTTACTTTGGCTAATCTAAAAAATGGTTGATGTATTTTATCTTTATTTCTAGTATTAAAATTATGTCTATCGTTTATTTTATTAAAAAGATGTAGATTTTTTCTTACATACATAATATTTTCATAAATAAATTGGCAAGGTACCGTCATAATATTAATCTTTTTAAAAAGTTCCCTGAGAGATTCGCGGCAACCCTTTTGCAAAATAAAGATGGATTCAATGTCAGCAGCTCGACCCCATAGTAAAATGCCGTACGACATTAAGCTGTGAAAGTAGCTAAAATAGACTAAACGCGCGGTTTCTACATCAGTTAATTGTCTAATCTTTCTAACAGCATAAGCGGCCGAGCTAAGCCGCCCCGCAAGAGATGTTATGTGAGGTCCCCATTGTAATTTCTCGTCTAGCGTGATTCCCAGAAAAACCGTTCGATCAACAAATTCCAGTTTTTCTCCATTAAGTATGATGTCGCATTCGCTACTTCTAACATTAGGTAATTTAAATCTAATGCATTTGGTTTTCTTTTCATTCAGTACCAAATTATTTACCGTGAACCAATCTTGGACCTGAAGAATAGAGTTATTCACATCGTCAAGATTTTGTGATCGTCTGTCTATCTTAAAGATCAATGATGTATCATCTACAAATAACACCATCTTCGGTTGATTTTGAAGTAATTGGGGTAAATCATTTATGTAAACTAAAAAGAGGAATGGACCCAATATCGAACCTTGAGGAACACCCATTGTCATTTCAGACCCTAATGAGTTTACGCCGTTTACTTGAACTTTAACCTTTCTATCTTTCAGGTATGATCTTAGCAAATCAAGTGCTGTTTTTCTAATTCCATAGTGCTCCAGTTTCATCAGAAGTGTTTCATGGTTTACGCAATCGAACGCCTTAGAGAGGTCGCAAAAGATTCCAATGGCATCTTTTGCTTCTTCCCAGGCATTAAAAATGTTCGTTATTAGGGTAACACCGGCGTCAGTAGTGCAACGCCCTTTGGTGAAACCGTACTGGTGTTCATGAAAGATGGAATTTTTATTAAAGTGACGTAACATTTGATTGAGCATCAACTTTTCAAACACCTTACTGAGAACTGGCAGAATTGAGACAGGTCTATAATTGTTAGGTTCTTTACTATCACCGGATTTGAACAATGGGACAACTTTACTATGTTTCATAAGATCCGGAAAGACTCCTTGATCAACACTGGTGTTAAATATGAAAGCTAAATAGGGCGCAATGGTTTCGATGAACGATCTACATACTTTTACAGACATTCCCCAGAGATCTTCTGTTGATTTAATGTTAAGATCTTTAAAAGCTTTTATAACAGCGTGAGGGTCTGTGTGCTGAAACCTAAATTCCAAAGGGCATGCCTTTACATTCTTTTTAAGTAAGGCAGCAGAAAGCGTGGGGGATGAATTTAAAGCTTCAGTAGTTTTAAGGGGAATATCAGAAAAAAAGTTTTCAAATTCCTGAGCTATTTCTACATCTGAGTTGATGGGGCCATGTGCAGTATCTAAATTAAATTCAGTATTACGCTGTTTTTTCCTACCTGTTTCGTTATTTATTATTTGCCAAGTAGTTTTTATTTTATCATCAGCTGATTTTATTTTATTGCTAATATAAAGAGCTTTAGCTATTTGACACACACTTTTAAAAGTTTTTGAATATTTTGCAACATACTGATGAAAGTTTGTATTATTCATATGTTGCTTTAAGCCATAGAGTTCAAAAAGTTTTTCCCTGCTTTTACGAATACCTGGAGTCGCCCAGTCACTAAATAAAAACTTAGTGTAAATACTTTTAGTTTTTAGTGGAAAAGTGTTATTAAACTGCGCGTTCAATATTGAAAAGAACTCGGCGTAGAACTCATTTGGGTCACCTATATTATTAAAATTCTGATCACATAATTTACTGGCCAAAGAATTATTTAATTTCTCTAACTTTTTACATGTAATTGTCCTAAACCTTATTTGATTTTTTTGTAAAGGCATGTAGGAGCTAAATGTTATTGTTTGTCCACTGTGATCAGATGGCAACTTATTTACAATTTCTTTGTGTAAGTAATCACAATTACAAAAAACATTATCAATACAAGTGGCAGAAGAAGCTGTCACTCGGGTTGGTTCAATAAAAACATTTGACAAATCAAATGACTTAAAAAGACTTAACAATCTGACAGTATTCGAGTTATTTTCCAATAAATTAATATTAAAATCTCCACATACGATTATTGACTTACTACTAGTACTAAGTTTCTTTAACACATCTTCCATTACAGAATCAAACACCAATAGATTCTGGTAACTTGGAGGTCTGTATACGCATACTATAACATGCTTATCAAGCTCAACACAGGACAATTCAATGGCGTGTTCAACAGACAGCCCGATTATGTCTTTTCGTTCTTTCGATTTAATAGAATTTTTAATTAATATTAATGACCCGCCATGTAACATACGTTTTCGGCTGAAATGGCTAACTACACAATAATTTTCATAATTAATTGACATCACTTGATGATCTTTCAACCAATGCTCTGTTAGACAAAGGACATCAAACTTGGTGTTTTCCAAAAACAATTCTATTTCCAGTAATTTGGAAGCGCAACCTTGGATATTTTGATTAAATAATTTTAAAATATGTTGCACTCCCTTTGGTTTTTTATTATTATTAATTATATTGCCAGAAGATACCTTTTTATTATTCTGTAATAGTAATTGGTTATTTGAAGGGGTAACTTCTGTTGTCCCACTGACTAGTTTAAATAGTTATCCGGAGTGACCTCCACAACTACAACTGGAGAGTCTAGATTGCCCGAATAAGTTCCAGCAGGAGGAGAATATCCTATCTGACTGGTAGTGGTCTCCAAGGATGTTGGTATTATAGGTGGATCCTCCTTCGTACTACATGACAATTCATAATTAATCACTATGTTGTTAGTATAACTAGGCAACACGGACTCGTCACTAATACTAGATTTCGTTATATTAGCTATAACCTCGTTAATATTATATGCTATCAACATAGCAATCAGATGTCTACATTCCCCAGACAGAGATAAAGTTCTCTGAGTTAACTTAAAACCACTAACAAACTTGTTAGTGTCAAAAAACAATAATTTGTCACTATGACAACAAGTCAGCTTGTGAATAGAATTATTCAACTAATAAATATAATTATTTTCGTTATATGATAAAGTATCTGAGTAAGGAAAAGCACACAAGATTAGCTTACCTATGTTTAACTTTACTAAGGTGTTCACACCATCCACTATGTCCTTTTTGGTAATACCAGTGCTATTACCTAATAGCAAAACCATGGTACAATAATTATCTAGATTTGCATTAGCAATTCTTTTTATCATTTGTTTAAAAGTTATGTTATGGTAACTATGATTGGTAAAACTATGGCTTAGGTAATTGAGTAAAATTTTTCCTAAGCCAGAACCTAACTCGTCACAAAAAAATATTGATTTGTTTATCTGTGTGGTCTCTGCTGGAAGAGCTAATACCGGAAGGGGCAAGTCAGACTGTGGCTGAAGAGGTGGTGGTTGGTTGGCAGAGCTGCATGAAAGATCATTAGTCAGAGACTCATACCTCTCAGCATTGTACTTCACCAAATCCATTAGTTCTCCAGCCTCAAACAAGCGGTCACTTAGTTGTCGTTGTGAACTTTCATATTTTTCAAAAATAGCCTTCAGCAATTGCTCCTTGTGTAATATATAATTATAGAGGAGCTGGATATCAGTGTCATACTTTTCCCTACATTTATCTAACTCAATAGTACAATTATTTAAACTTTTCGATAAGACAACACGTTCCTTTCTAAGTGAAAGATTTAATTTAGAGAGCCAAAAATCGACCATTTAAATTTTTTTTTCAATTTTGATATACCCAGTGTCACTCTCACAATTAAGACGAATCTAACGGCACCTCTCAAGTTGAAATCGATCAAGCCGTTTAGGCTACAGAGCGTGCCAAAGAAATATACATACATACATACATACATACACTCGAAAAACATAACCCTCCTTCTGACGCAGTCGGGTAAAAACATAGCACTGTTTGAAATAAATAAATGTATCAAAAAGGTCTCTGATCATGTCAGAGGAAACACGCAACGCCCTGTGATTACGGGTTAATATAAAAATAAAAAAAACCTAACCTAACCTTTTTTTTTTTGTTCCGGGGTGGAAAATCCTCATGGATGTCCGCCGCCTTGGGGCGGGCGACGGGGTCTGTCAGACTCTTACTGACTAAAAACCACCCCGGTGTTCCATCTCACACCTAAGCCAGGGGTCGCGGGAACGTACGATCCTTCCGCAACCCCCGGCTGGTGCCGGCCCGCCACTGCGGGCCTCGTCGGGTCAGGGGGGGGAGTGGCCCCCCCGGTGGGTTCCCGCATTGTCGAGGCGGGGGGGCTCAGTAGCCGTGGCTTGGACACCCACGGTGAAGCGAAGAGGAACCCGAGGAGGGGCCGCTCGTCAGGGCTTTTGCCTGTAAGCCGACGACGTAGCGGCCAACAAGTAGGTTGCGGTGCCGCTTCGGCGACATCGCAACTGAGGCGGGCCGCGATGTCGTAACGGAGGCATCGCGGCTGAGGGTTGAAGGCCGCGGCGGGAGAGGAGTGCCGGTATTGCGGTGCGCCGCTCTCCCTACCTTCCGCGGCCGTGACGGGGTCGCCACCGTTCGATGGCGGACGCGGTGGGGCCGCAGGGGAGGAGGAGTGTCGGTATGACGTTGGCCGCTCTCCCTATCCTCTGCGGCCGAAAATTGGCAGGCGGCGGGGCCAATGTCCTGACCCGTCGCAGGGGGACCAAGCGTGCCCAGACACTGGGTCGTCTGGCGCCCATGTGCTGGTTTGGTCCCTGGGGTGGTCACGGCGTGCTATGTGTTCTGGTGCGCCGGTGATGGGGAGTACTCCCCAGAGGAGGGTCCGGTAACGGACAGCCGCGGCGGGTTCACGGATGAGTGCTAACGCGTGCCTGTGTTCCCGCCGTAAGCGGCAGAGGAGGACACCGTGGAGTTTTAGTGGGTTAGAGTCCCACATAACTGCACTATCTCCCCGTGGTAGTGCAGAATGCATGAGCATTTCTCCACGTTAAAAAAAAAAAAAAAAAAAGGGGGGGAGTGAGGTGTTTGACTCCCCCCGTGACGTCTAAGAGGGGCGCGGGTGGAACACTACGCGCCGCCACCTCGGGTCCTGATGTGTGGGGGGCGGCGGACGTCCCCGAGTCCGTCGCCCCTGGACCCATTTAGGGGGGCTGGAAGAGGGCGTTGTCCGCCCTCCGCCGACGCCCGGTGCGCCTGCTGCGGGCAGGGTGAGTGGACGAGATCTCCCTCTCCCTTTCCGCAGCCTCCTTCTGCGAGATGACCGTTTCGCAGAAGGAAACCACCGCGTCCCAGGACTCTTCGCTGCCGACCATCGACTCGACCACGGCCGGCAGCGACAGGTCACTGCCTACTTCTGTGATGAGGGCACGGCGCGGCTCCTCCCAAGCGGCACACTCTGCCAGCGTATGCCACGCCGTGTCCTCCCGGCAGTCGACGCAGTGGTGACACCGGGCGTCCGGCTCCCTGTTTATGCGACACAGGTACTTCCCGAAGCAACCATGCCCCGTGAGCACCTGCGTCACCCGAAACGACAGGGAGCCGTGCCTCCTCCCGAGCCAGGGGTCGAGTACTGGCTGGACCGCCTCGATGGTGCCGAGGCCGGCGGTAGGGCGTGAGAGCCTGTCCCGCCATTCCGCCACCAGGACCTCGCTAAGCTGAGACCGACGCAGCTCCATATGGCGCTGCATCAGCCCTTCGCCTCGCGCCCGCGCTTCCTCGCGCCACCGGTACAGCGACGCGAGCACTTTCGCCTCCAGGTCCCAGGGCGGGGATCCAGCCAGTACGCAAGCCGCCTCGTAGGAGATCGTGCGATATCCGCGGACGACTCTGACGGCCACCGCTCCCTGCGGCTTTCGCAGTACTGCGATGCTACCGGCCGTCAGGTCAGTCGCCCAGATCGGGGCCCCATACAGGGCCATCGATCGCACGATCCCCACGTAGAGCCACCTACAGGCGGCGCTCGGGCCCCCCAGACGCGCCCAACAATTTGGGCGCCAGCCGCCGGAAGTGGGGGCCGAAATCCCACCGGCTGTCGAGCACCAATCCCAGGTACTTCATGGTAGACTCGACAGCGATCCGAGCCCCCCCGACCACTATGTGTAAGCCGGGCGGCGGCGCCCGCCGGGGGCCATGAAACACCATGGCCTCCGACTTGTTCAGGGCCACCTCCAGGCCCAGGCGACGTATGCGGCTCACCACCTGTGACACCGGAGCCGTCACCAGCAACGCTGCCTCCCTGTGCGAGCTCCCCCGGGCAGTGACCAGCGTGTCGTCGGCATAACACGTCAGTTCCACGCCCGGCTGGAGCTCACCCCTCAGCACCCAGTCGTACCCGATGTTCCACAGGGGCGGGCCAACGACCGAGCCCTGTGGAACACCGCACGACATGCGGTGCTGGATTTCGCCATCGCGTCCCATGTAGATGACACTCCTCTCCGACAGATAAGCCCCAATGATGCGGCGGAGGTAGAGAGGCACCCGATGATACCGCAGTGCCTCCCGAATAGTACTCCAGGGCAGGGTGTTGAAGGCGTTGGAGATGTCCAAGGACACCGCCAACAACACCCCGCCCCGGGCCACCGCTTCCTCCGCCAGGACCCTCACCCGCGACACAGCGTGAATGGTGGAGCGCCCCTGCCGAAAACCGAACTGGTTACCGTCCAGGTCCGGCCCCTCTCCGCACAAGTGGCCGACGAGGCGCGCTGCGATTATCCGCTCAAACAGCTTACCCACCTCGTCTAGCAACACTATGGGCCGGTACGCGGACGGTGAGTCTGCGGGGCGCCCCGCCTTCCTGAGCAGGACCAGACGACCAGATTTTCACAAAGTGGGAAACTGGCCCTGCTCAAGGCACGCTGTGTAGAGTCCTCTCAGTTGGGGCTCAAGCTCCTTCAGAGCGAAGGCTAATACGCAGCCGTGGATCCCGTCGGGCCCCGGAGTCACGTTCTTGGCCCGGAGCCGCATCACGGTGATACCCTGTAAATTTATACCAATAATCTGTTAGGGGAAGATTCAATTAAACAAGTACCTAATTACACAATACAAAGTTTATTGTAACAATACACAAATGAAGGTACATAAATAAAGAATGTGGCGAGCCACCAAAGTAATCTGGGGGCACGGGAGTGCCCCCGCCAAGACCAGCCAAGCGAAGCGCAAGGGCACTACCTACCTTTTCTCGAAGCACTTCGTCGTATTTTTGAACCCTCTTAACTTGGGTTTGGATTATACCAGATAAACAAAATTTTCGGAATATGATGCCAGTGGTTGACTTATTAAACCTATAAAGTTTCAATTGCATAGCTCTTATACTTTAGATTTTATTGATATCTAAAATACCCCGATTTCGTCACTGACTCACTGACTGATGATCATCAAAATTCTTAAGGTACTTCCTGAAGTCCTAGAAAGCTGAAATTTGGTATGTAAGCTAGTAATAGTACACAAACAACAAAAAAATATTAAAACTTGAAACTTTTACCCCCCCAAAAAAAAAAAAAAAAAATCCGTAAATTTTGATGCTAGAGGTCTGAAAATTTATATAGGGGGTCCTTGTTATAAATAAACCCCAAAAAAAGAAAGAAAAAATGAACAACAGCAAAAATACTCGTATGAATATCATAAGCAACTTACAAAAAGAAATGAAATCCCACAAAAACATTTCATGTTAAATGTTGCCAAGACGAGACCATGTAGCTCGCACTGTCAAAAAGTAATCAGATCTCATGTAGAGCCAAGCTTCTAACTCTACACGCCCTAACTCTACAAGGCCTGACTTCGCAAACTCTACACCTTAGTCAAAATAATAAGGCTTGGCCATTTCGCTACATTCACATGAGCGTAAGGTGAAAAATCTCATACTGTTAATGGTTCTTGTAGTAACGAAACGGCCAAACCAGATATTTTGACTAAGGTGTAGAGTTTGCGAAGTCAGGCCTTGTAGAGTTAGGGCGTGTAGAGTTAGAAGCTTGGCTCTACATGAGATCTGATTACTTTTTGACAGTGCGAGCTACATGGTCTCGTCTTGGCAACATTTAACATGAAATGTTTTTGTGGGATAACTACCTTTCCCCAAACACCTGGGCATTCACTCCCATACAACCAGTCTCCGTACCTGGTCGTACCGGAGTGTACGCCTGCATGAGACAATGACAAATTCTCAGAATCGCTATATCGAGTCCGTGAGATGAACCACTTAATAACTTTAGCTCAACCGTACAAGTATCAACCTATTGGATTGTGCTCATATAGGGAAAATAAAGATTATGCAAAGCAAACCCGAGACACAATACTTTATAACAACTGGTCTTATCACCTAGTTCCTACAAAAGGCCTAACTCTCTCATAGATTAAATTATGACACTATAGATCAACTAAATGTTCACTCGGTATAAATAAAACCGTCAGTAAACGTCCTCAGACCCTCTCAGTTGACGGCTTTCCGGCCCTTAGCGTCGCTCGCAGGATAAACCTGCGAACACACGCAGAACGTGGCCTACGGGCATAAATGATGACGCTTGCGTTACCTGGAGCGGCGAACTTCCCTCATCGCCTGGATTCGGCTAGGTAAGGCCTTCCTCGTCAACAGAGGACCACACCACAAGGGACACCCTTAAAGTTGCCGGCGCCCGGATCAATTTACAATCTCCTGATCTCAGGGCTGCTACAAGGCTTCACGACTTAGTCGCGCATCACCGACTGGAAAATTAAGAGGCGAGCTTAACAGCCAGACCTGTAACAACGTCCTAGTGTCAGAACACAACATGTAAAACCTAGGCTACAGGCTATCCAGCAAGAACAAAGAAAATGGTTGAATACTCACAGGATTCAGCTTCAAGCACTCCTAACAAAACCCCATCGGGTTATTTGGGAACGTTCAGGTTCCACCAGGAATAAGTCCCGCTCAATTGGCTCAATCAGCCTTTTCGCTCGAGTAAAGAGTCGCAAATAACGGAAACCTCCTTTTGCTTTTCAAACCTATCTGTCAGTTCGAACTCCAGAATATTCCTCCACAGACTAAATAAATCTTATCGATTTGTGACTTTACTATAAATGTTCATGATACACCACGACCCTAACGCCATCTAGTGACGCGGAGACTACGCTCCACGAGCCTGCACAGAACGACAACAAACGTATCTACTTTGCAACGTCACAACGGCTGCCCCCATCTCTGCCTCTGTCACCTCTGGGACGCTGATGGCGTTCTCTTCAGTGGACTCTGCGGCTGTGGGCAAAGCCATCGGCGGCGGAGTGTGCTCCGCTCTAGCCGGGAAGAGGGCTGCGACTACCTCCTCCAGCAGCTCGGGTTGGAGACTCTCCGTAAGTGGGGGTGCCGCGGCTCGAAGTTTCCCTCGAACCGCGCGATAAGGGCGCCCCCACGGATCCCCGTCTAGAGTCTCCAACATCTCCTCCCTGGCTCGCGTCCTCGCCTCGTCGATGGCCAGCCACAGAGTCCTCTTCGCCGCGCGGTACACCTCATACAGCGAGGCTTCTTCGTCAGGGACCCGACGACGTCTCCTCCGGTATCGGGTGTACTGGCGCCTGACCGCCACGCACGCGACGCGCAGCTGCGCGATCTCGGCGGTCCACCAGTACACCTGGCACCTTGCCGACTGTGTGTGGACCCGGGGCATGGACGCGTCGCTGATTTGCGTCATCGCCCCGCGGAACCACAGCGCCTCCTGCTCGACGTCGACGGGTCCATCCGTTGCCAACTCCCGGAACCAGGCCTGGACAATAGCGGCCTCCTCGAGAAGCTCCCTGTCGATGCGCTTACGCGCCCAGCGCGGACCGTCCGTACGCGGGGCCGGTAAACCGCGGCCGCCGGCGGTCTGGGCGGAGACGTCGAAACGGATGTAACGGTGATCCGACAACGTCTCCACCTCCGCGGCGACACGCCAGTCGCGGACACGGCTCGCGACAGCGGGGCTAGCGAACGAGACGTCCACTATAGACCCGCCCCGCTGCCGCACGCACGTGTGCACCGATCCCCGATTTAGGACGGTCAAGCCAGTCGTGACCGCCCACTCCTCCAGCACCTCGCCCCTAGCATCGGTCACTGGAGATCCCCACGCCGCAGACTTGGCGTTGAGATCCCCCAGCAACAGCACAGGGCGAGGGTGGAGTCGGCCCACGACGGCACCCAACTCGACAAGGAACCTCTCGAAGTCGGCGAGGCTCTTGTTGGGCGAAAAGTACGCCCCAACCGTGCCAATGCCGTCCACGAGGGCGGCCACCCAACCGTGACCTCGGGACGGGTTGGCAAGAGCCCCGCCAATGATGGCTACCAAACCGTCCAGGTCTCCCACCAAGTTATCCCTGGGGGGGACAAAGTACGGCCATTCATCCCCTCGGCACGCTAGACCTTGGGATTGGGGTAATTTTTTAGAGAGGTTGTCTTCCTCGCGGCCCGAGCCTCAGTGGCCCGGACCCCGGTCCTGAACTCAGGATTACGGGGTGGCCGACGATTGGGCAGAACCAACCGCCGCCCCGGCGTCCCCACACTGCCGCCGGATGCCGGACAGACGCAGCGCGGACATTGGACACCTTCCACCACCCACCTTCCCGTGGGTACAGCGGCGCGAACCGCTCCTTCCCAGCCTACGCCCACTCACGACCCTCTGTAAGCAGAGGTGGAGTGGACGTATGACCGTCCGTCTGTAGCCCGGTTCCCTTCACCGACCATCAAGGATGATCGGTGATTGGAACCATGACCTTTCCCCGTGTGTTGAAAATTAGCCGCCAGCCCCAAGAGTCCACCAGAACCAGTGGGCGATTGGTGCTGACGTTGCCCAGGGTGCGCCGCGAGGAGGCTTTCAACATGCACCCCAACCTAACCTTTTTTTTTTTTTTAACGTGGAGAAATGCTCATGCATTCTGCACTACCACGGGGAGATAGTGCAGTTATGTGGGACTCTAACCCACTAAAACTCCACGGTGTCCTCCTCTGCCGCAAACGGCGGGAACACGGGCACGCGTTATCACTCATCCGTGAACCCGCCGCGGCTGTCCGTTACCGGACCCTCCTCTGGGGAGTACTCCCCATCACCGGCGCACCAGTACACATAGCACGCCGTGACCACCCCAGGGACCAAACCAGCACATGGGCGCCAGACGACCCCGTGTCTGGGCACCCTTGGTCCCCCTGCGACGGGTCAGGAGATTGGCCCCGCCGCCTGCCAATCTTCGGCCGCAGAGGATAGGGAGAGCGGCCAACGTCATACCGACACTCCTCCTCCCCTGCGGCCCCGCCGTGTCCGCCATCGAACGGTGGCGACCCCGTCAAGGCCGCGGAAGGTAGGGAGAGCGGCGCACCGCAATACCGGCACTCCTCTCCCGCCGCGGCCTTCAACCCTCAGCCGCGATGCCTCCGATACGACATCGCGGCCCGCCTCAGTTGCGATGTCGCCGAAGCGGCACCGCAACCTACTTGTTGGCCGCTACGTCGTCGGCTTACAGGCAAAAGCCCTGACGAGCGGCCCCTCCTCGGGTTCCTCTTCGCTTCACCGTGGGTGTCCAAGCCACGGCTATTGAGCCCCCCCGCCTCGGCAATGCGGGAACCCACCGGGGGGAACCCCAACCTTTTTTTTTTTTTTTTTGTTCCGGGGTGGAAAATCCTCATGGATGTCCGCCGCCCTGGGGCGGGCGACGGGGTCTGTCAGACTCTTACTGACTAAAAACCACTCCGGTGTTCCATCTCACACCTGCGCCAGGGGTCGCGGGAACGTTCGATCCTTCCGCAACCCCCGGCTGGTGCCGGCCCGCCACTGCGGGCCTCGTCGGGTCAGGAGGGGGAGTGAGGTGTTTGACTCCCCCCGTGACGTCTAAGAGGGGCGCGCGTGGAACACTACGCGCCGCCACCTCGGGTCCTGATGTGTGGGGGGCGGCGGACGTCCCCGAGTCCGTCGCCCCTGGACCCATTTAGGGGGGCTGGAAGAGGGCGTTGTCCGCCCTCCGCCGACGCCCGGTGCGCCTGCTGCGGGCAGGGTGAGTGGACGAGATCTCCCTCTCCCTTTCCGCAGCCTCCTTCTGCGACATGACCGTTTCGCAAAAGGAAACCACCGCGTCCCAGGACTCTTCGCTGCCGACCATCGACTCGACCACGGCCGGCAGCGACAGGTCACTGCCTACTTCTGTGATGAGGGCACGGCGCGGCTCCTCCCAAGCGGCACACTCTGCCAGCGTATGCCACGCCGTGTCCTCCCGGCAGTCGACGCAGTGGTGACACCGGGCGTCCGGCTCCCTGTTTATGCGACACAGGTACTTCCCGAAGCAACCATGCCCCGAAAGTACCTGCGTCACCCGAAACGACAGGGAGCCGTGCCTCCTCCCGAGCCAGGGCTCGAGTACTGGCCGGACCGCCTCGATGGTGCTGAGGCCGGCGGTAGGGCGTGAGAGCCTGTCCCGCCATTCCGCCACCAGGACCTCGCGAAGCTGAGACTGACGCAGCTCCATATGGCGCTGCATCAGCCCCTCGCCTCGCGCCCGCGCTTCCTCGCGCCACCGGTACAGTGACGCGAGCACTTTCGCCTCCAGGTCCCAGGGCGGGGATCTAGCCAGTACGCAAGCCGCCTCGTAGGAGATCGTGCGATATCCGCGGACGACTCTGACGGCCATCGCTCTCTGCGGCTTTCGCAGTACTGCGATGCTACCGGCCGTCAGGTCAGTCGCCCAGATCGGGGCCCCATACAGGGCCATCGATCGCACGATCCCCACGTAGAGCCGCCTACAGGCGGCGCTCGGGCCCGGGGGGGACCCCAACCTAACCTAACCTTGTTTTTTTTTTTTTTTTTTGCGCTGGGAAAAAATGCGTTACGCCTCCCATCGGGGAATGAGGGGCTATGTGGGACTCCCCGATCTGACCCGGTATACCCACTAAAACAACCCAGCGTCACTCCCGCTTCGTCCGAGTGGCGGGGGACGTGACGTTTAGGCTGTGCCGGTTTCTCAAAACCGGCACAGCCTAAACGTCCAGTCCTCCGCCGACGATTGCCCCTCAGGGCGGGCCCCTCACGCCCCCCGCCCGTGGGGAGGGGGACGGGCCCGGGAATGACCAACGAAGAAGAAGGTGGTGATGGGTGCAATGCGGTAGATGGCGCCCCCGCGCATGTCGCCCCCCCATCTCCACCATGAGGAGGGGGAGGATTGCGCCTTCTCCGACCCCTTCTTCGTCTGCGGAGCAGCACAGCGAGAGGGTCATTCTCCCGCGCGCGCTCCGCCTCCTCCTTTAAAGCGCCACCTTTCGTCTAGCACCAGGCCCAGATACTTCATCTGGGCCTGGACCCCTATCCTGACACCCTCCACGACAATGTGGGCATCGGGAGGGCAGCGCTGCCGAGGTCCGTGAAAGAACACGGCCTCGGTCTTGTGCAGCGCCACCTTCAATCCCAGGCGGCGGATCCTCTCTGCAACCAAGGATCCGCCAGCTGAGGCCAGACAGGCCGCGTCACCAAAGTTCCTCCCCCGGGCAGTGAGGAGAGTGTCATCCGCATAGCATATGACACTCGTGCCCTGGAGGAGGACTCCCCGTAGGAGCAAGTCGAACCCGATGTTCCACAGGGGGGGCCCCAGCACTGACCCCTGCGGAACACCGGACTCTGCGCCGTACCGCCTCACCGTGGCCGTCTTGTCCACGAGGAGGACCTCTCGGCCCTCCAAGTAGCTGGCCAGGAGGTTCTGCAGGTAATGGGGCGCTCCGTGATACCGGAGCGCCTCCAATATCGTCGAGTGGGGGACGGAGTTGAAGGCGTTCGCAATGTCGAACGACACCGCCAGCACTCCGTCCCCCGCCTCCACTGCCTCCACGGACCTTCCAGAAGGCCCTCAAATGCCGGGCCATCAGTCTGCACGGCATTGTCCTGGAGCTGGCCAAGCGGACGGTCACGGACGAGACGCGGCAGCTGCAGGCGAAGGTGGATCGCCTGCAGGCGGAGGTCAGCCAGCTACACCAGAAGCTGGCTGAGGCCACGGCCCGGCCTGCTCAACCTGCCCCGAGTCCGGTGGTAGGAGGCTCCTCCTTTCCAACCTTGAGGATATAATCCGAAAGGTTGTCATGGAGGAGAGGGCCTTCACCAGAGCCTGCTTTGCAGGCATCGAGGATCGGCTCTTGCCGGAACGGCGGCTCCGCCCGCCGCTAGCGGCGGATAAGAGTCCACCACCGAGGGAGCTGGAACCTGCGCCTCTAGCAGGCTCGGCATCGGGTGCGCAGGCCCCGAAGCCCTCCAAGGGCAAAGGCAAGGGCAAGAGGACCAAGGTGGCTCCTCAAACCCCCACCACAAGCGCGGAGGGAGCGTCTGCCACTCCAGCAGCCCCCGAGAACTCGCAGGAGGAAGACGCCCTCCTTCCCTCCACCACCCCGTCCAACCAGTCGTGGACGGAAGTGGTCAGGAGAGGAAAAAGGAAGGGAGGGAAGAAGTCGGCCCCCAAGCCCGCTGCGACTGCTTCGGCAGCCCAGAAGGCTCCGGTGGGCGGGAGGAAGTTGGTTCCTCCCAAAACTGCGGCGGTCGTGGTGACCATCACCCCGGAGGCCGCGGAGCGGGGTGAAACGTACGAGTCCGACCTAAGACGGGCTCGTGCTAACGCGGATCCCTCCCGGCTGGGGATCGGCAACATCACGTGCCGCCGCACCCAGGCCGGAGCCCGAATTTTTGAGTTCGGGGGGGAGCAGCGCGGCGCAAACGCGGACCTCTTTGCAACAAAGTTGCAAGAGGTCATCGCAGATGTGGCAACGGTCGCCAGACCAGTCAAGACCGCATCTTTGGAGGTGATCGATATGGACGATTCTGTCACCAAAGAGGATGTGGTGGCGGCCGTTGCCGCTGCGGGAGGCTGCAGCGAAAGCGCGGTGAAGGGGGGAGCCATCAGGCCCGGTCGCCGTGGCATGGGCGCCATCCGCGTCGAGTGCCCGGTCGCTGCGGCGGCGGCCGCCCTTAAAGCTACCAAGGGACGGTTGCTCGTGGGCTTCAGCTCGGCTGTGGTCCGGCCGCTTGAGGACAAGCAGGCCCGGTGCTTCAAGTGCTTCGCGCCGGGCCACACCCGATCTACGTGTCCCTCCAAGTCCGACTGGGGAGAGTGTTGCTTCCAGTGCGGACAGGAGGGGCACAGGAGTGCCACCTGCAGCGCCGCTACGCCACACTGCCCGGCGTGTGCTGCCAGTGGCCGCCCCGCTGGGCACAGGATGGGGGGCAGGAGTTGCCAGCCGCCCACGAGGAAGGGCATAGTGCCGGCGCAGGTTCGCCCTGTCGCCGCCACCGCGTCTGTCGCCGCCGCTGTAACCCCAGCTCCAGCGGCGGCAGCTGAGGAGGGGGGTGCGATGTTGGAATAATGGTTTCCAATCATCGCATCCTCCAGGCGAACACCAACCACTGCAGAGCGGTCCAGGACCTGCTGGTGCAGGCCATGGCTGAGTGGTCGGTGAACGTAGCGGTGGTCGCCGAGCCCTACTCGATCCCCGGCAGTTGGCTGGGTGACGAGGACGGCTTGGTGGCACTAGCGGCGCGGTCCTCCACAGACTCCCCTCCCCTCTCGCTATTAGAGAGGGGACCGGGATACGTGGCCGCCGCGTGGGGAGAGGTAGCCCTCGTGGGCGTCTATTTCTCCCCAAACCGCCCTCTCCAGGACTTCGAGAACTATCTCGGAGTCCTGGCCGCCGTGGTCGGCAGGGCGGCGCCGCGTCAGGTCTCCGTATTGGGAGACCTGAATGCCAAGTCGGTGACCTGGGGCAACCCGGCCACTGACCCTCGCGGGCGGGCAGTGGAGATGTGGGCAGCCTCCTCTGGACTCTCCCTCCTCAACAGAGGAAACGTCCAGACATGCGTGCGGCGGCAGGGTGGCTCGATAGTAGACGTCACTTTTGCCACCCCTGCGTTGGCCGCGCGCGTGCGGAACTGGCGGGTGGACCTGGTGGAGACCATGTCGGACCACCGCTACGTGCGGTTCGACATCTCCACCGGTGGCCCCGGAGAGACGCGGCCCCCCTGGGGGCGGTCAGCGTTTCCAAGGTGGGCTCTCACCCGCCTGGACAGGGAGGCGGCGGCGGAGGCGGCGTTTATCCAGGACTGGCTTTCGCCGCCTTCCGCTGGCCTGGACGTTGACACCGTGGCGGAACACCTGAGGGAGTCTCTGACCGAGGTGTGCAATTCTAGCATGCCTCGGTCCGGCCGACCGCTGCCCAATCGGGCGGTGTACTGGTGGTCGGTGGAGCTGGAGGGGCTTCGAGCAACGTGCGTGGGGGCCAGAAGGGCCTACGCGCGGAGCAGGCGGCGGCGTCGACGAGACCACGCCCACGAGGACCAGCTCTATGAGATGTACATAGAGGCAAAACTGGTCCTCGAGCGGGCCATCGCCGACGCCAGGGACTCGGCGAGAGCGGAGATGCTGGAGGATCTCGACCGGGATCCCTATGGGAGGCCATACAAGGCGGCGCGCAACAAGCTGCGTCCCTTTGGTCCCCCGGTGGCCGAGACCCTGGAGCCCTCATTCCTGGATGGGGTGGTTCAGTCCCTGTTCCCGTGCAGGGAAACCTTCACCCCGCCAGTGATGGACCCTCCGCGGGGGACGGCTCCGCCAGCTGAGGAGGAAGAGGAGGCCCCTCCTGTCACGGAGTCGGAACTCAGCGCGGCGATTGTGCACATCCGCGCCAAGAAGACGGCTCCCGGCCCCGACGGTGTCCCGGCGAGGGTGGTGGCAATTGCCGCCACTCAAATGGAGGAGCGGTTTCGGGAACTCTTTAGCGCATGTCTTGCGTCTGGGAGGTTCCCGAAACCGTGGAAGGAGGGGCAGTTGTGCCTCCTTCGCAAGGAGGGCCGCTCGGCAGACTCCCCCTCGGCATACCGACCCATCGTCCTGCTCGATGAAGTCGGAAAAATGTTCGAGCGGATAATCGCTGCCCGCCTAAAGGGCCACCTACGGAATGTGGGGCCGGACTTGTCGGACGCTCAGTTCGGTTTCCGGGCTGAGCGTTCCACGGTAGACGCGCTGGCCCGCCTTAAGGGCCAGGTGAAGGAGGCGATGGAGGCGGGGGACGGATTGTTGGCGGTGTCATTCGACATAGCCAACGCCTTCAATTCTGTTCCCCACAGCACCATCCTAGAGGCGCTCCGATTCCACGGGGTGCCTCCATACATGCGGCGTCTACTGGCCAGCTACCTGGAGGATCGGGCGATCGTCCTCGTGAACAGGGCTGGCCAAGTCCGGCGGTACGCAGTCGAGGCCGGCGTTCCGCAGGGGTCAGTCGTGGGACCTCTCCTCTGGAACGTCGGCTACGACTGGCTCTTGCGGGGAACTCTCCTCCGAGGCACGAGTGTCGTCTGCTACGCGGATGACACTCTCCTCACCGCCCGGGGGGAGAGTTTCAGGGAGGCGGCCAACTTGGCCTCGGCGGGCGGATCCTTGGTCGCAGGGAGGATCCGCCGCCTAGGATTGACGGTGGCGCTGCACAAGACCGAGGCCGTGTTCTTCCACGGGCCTCGGCAGCGCCAACCACCAGACGCCCACATTTTTGTGGAGGGCGTCCGAATTGGGGTGAAGGCCCAGATGAAATATCTGGGGCTTGTTCTCGACAGCAGGTGGCGTTTCGGCCCGCATTTTAGCGGGCTGCCATTTATGCGCAATCCATTCCCTCCGCACCATTCCTAGGCCGGGAGTCGGCCGAAGGGCAGCCAGGCTGAGGGGGGGGGTAAAGAGCCTCCGGCAGCCCTGGCACCCCTTCTCTTCCCTTTCTGGGCAGGCACGCCACAGGCCTTTCCGCCCGCTCTGTGCCCAGCGGGCCTCCCTGCAGCTGTACAGAGGCTGCAGTTTGGCGCCGCGGAGCACTGGGCCGCCTTGTGGCCGGCCTGACCGCAGCGATAGCACTGCTCGCTGCGGTCTACGGAGGTGCACCGTGCCCTGACATGCCCAATGTCGAGGCAACGGTAGCACCGCAAGGCCCGGGGTTGCAGCAGCTTCGCCCTCGCTGCAACGCACCCCACCAACAGACGCCCAGCGTCGGCGACTTTGTTCGCCGCCGCCACCAGGCACCGCACCCAGATCGCGCCGAGCCCGGAGGCGTCGACGCGAATCTCGCCCGTCCGCACGTCCGCGGGCGGACATCCACCGGCTCTGGCGACGCGGCGACGGCCGCCACGACCTCGGCCGGAGTCGTCGAGTCGTCCAGACCGTCGACGCGCAGTTCAGCGGTCTTCATCGGCCTGGACACCCGAACGTCCTCCGGGTTGAGGACCTCCCTCAGCTTGGCGGCCAGGACGTCCGCCAGCTGATACCGGTGGCGGCGGTGCCGTCTTCTTCTTTTTACGGCGGCCCCTCTTGACGACCGTCGTCCAGGTCTCCGTGGTGGACCCGGACGCAGTCGCCGAGGGTGCGGTCGCCGGGGCTGCGGTCGCCGGGGCCGCGGCCGCCCGGGGCGCGGCCGTCCGGGAAGTGGACGCGGACTTTTTGGCCCCCTTTCCGGCCTGACTCGACCCAGCCACCGCGGCTTTTGGCCCCGGTTTTGCTGTCCCCTCCTCCCTCCGTCTGTCCGCAGCGAGCGGTGGGCGAAGGTTTTCGACCGGGAGGAGTCTAGCCTCTATGGCCTCCAGCCGGGCACACACCCTACGCCAGGGGTCGCGGGAACGTTCGATCCTTCCGCAACCCCCGGCTGGTGCCGGCCCGCCAGTGCGGGCCTCGTCGGGTCAGGGGGGGAGTGAGGTGTTTGACTCCCCCCGTGACGTCTAACAGGGGCGCGCGTGGTACACTACGCGCCGCCACCTCGGGTCCTGATGTGTGGGGGGCGGCGGACGTCCCCGAGTCCGTCGCCCCTGGACCCATTTAGGGGGGCTGGAAGAGGGCGTTGTCCGCCCTCCGCCGACGCCTTCTCCCAAGCGGCACACTCTGCCAGCGTATGCCACGCCGTATCCTCCCGGCAGTCGACGCAGTGGTGACACCGGGCGTCCGGCTCCCTGTTTATGCGACACAGGTACTTCCCGAAGCAACCATGCCCCGAAAGTACCTGCGTCACCCGAAACGAAAGGGAGCCGTGCCTCCTCCCGAGCCAGGGCTCGAGTACTGGCCGGACCGCCTCGATAGTGCTGAGGCCGGCGGTAGGGCGTGAGAGCCTGTCCCGCCATTCCGCCACCAGGACCTCGCGAAGCTGAGACCGACGCAGCTCCATATGGCGCTGCATCAGCCCCTCGCCTCGCGCCCGCGCTTCCTCGCGCCACCGGTACAGTGACGCGAGCACTTTCGCCTCCAGGTCCCAGGGCGGGGATCCAGCCAGTACGCAAGCCGCCTCGTAGGAGATCGTGCGATATCCGCGGACGACTCTGACGGCCATCGCTCTCTGCGGCTTTCGCAGTACTGCGATGCTACCGGCCGTCAGGTCAGTCGCCCAGATCGGGGCCCCATACAGGGCCATCGATCGCACGATCCCCACGTAGAGCCGCCTACAGGCGGCGCTCGGGCCCCCCAGATTGGGAAGCAGCGTTGACAGCGCCCCAGCCCCGCCCAACAATTTGGGCGCCAGCCGCCGGAAGTGGGGGCCGAAATCCCACCGGCTGTCGAGCACCAATCCCAGGTACTTCATGGTAGACTCGACAGCGATCCGAGCCCCCCCGACCACTATATGCAAGCCGGGCGGCGGCGCCCGCCGGGGGCCATGAAACACCATGGCCTCCGACTTGTTGAGGGCTACCTCCAGGCCCAGGCGACGTATGCGGCTCACCACCTGTGACACCGCAGCCGTCGCCAGCAACGCTGCCTCCCTGTGCGAGCTCCCCCGGGCAGTGACCAGCGTGTCGTCGGCATAACACGTCAGTTCCACGCCCGGCTGGAGCTCACCCCTCAGCCCCCAGTCGTACCCGATGTTCCACAGGGGCGGGCCAACGACCGAGCCCTGTGGAACACCGCACGACATGCGGTGCTGGATTTCGCCATCGCGTCCCATGTAGGTGACACTCCTCTCCGACAGATAAGCCCCAATGATGCGGCGGAGGTGGAGAGGCACCCGATGATACCGCAGTGCCTCCCGAATAGTACTCCAGGGCATGGTGTTGAAGGCGTTGGAGATGTCCAAGGACACCGCCAACAACACCTCGCCCCGGGCCACCGCTTCCTCCGCCAGGACTCTCACCCGCGACACAGCGTGAATGGTGGAGCGCCCCTGCCGAAAACCAAAATGGTTACCGTCCAGGTCCGGCCCCTCTCCGCACAAGTGGCCGACGAGGCGGGTTGCGATTATCCGCTCAAACAGCTTATCCACCTCGTCTAGCAGCACTATGGGCCGGTACGCGGATGGCGAGTCCGCGGGGCGCCCCTCCTTCCTGAGCAGGACCAGACGACCAGATTTCCACAAAGTGGGAAACTGGCCCTGCTCAAGGCACGCTGTGTAGAGTCCTCTCATTTGGGGCTCAAGCTCCTTCAGAGCGAGGGCTAATACGCAGCCGTGGATCCCGTCGGGCCCCGGAGCCACGTTCTTGTCCCGGAGCCGCATCACGGCTGCCCCCATCTCTGCCTCTGTCACCTCTGGGACGCTGATGGCGTTCTCTTCAGTGGGGGGGAACCTAACCTAACCTATACCGTCGTTTGGGTAGCTAAAAAAAAAATTTACTTACAGTAATGCTTCTCTGTATACGATATTTGACGTATGGCCATCGGGGATGAAAGCATACAGGCTCCTAGGATTGCTAACCCGTGACAGAGCCACATACAAATGACCGTGCGAGAAACAGCTGATACTTAGATCTACACCTACAACTTTCAGCGTCTGACCTTGGGCTTTATTAATTGTCATCGCAAAACATAGGCTGACTGGAAACTGGACTCGTTTAAAGCTAAACGGAAAATTGTTTGGAATGAGAGGAATCCGAGAAATGAAAACACTTTCACCTTTTCCACACCCTGTTAAAATCTCTGCTTCTATCAGATTTCGTTGTAAATTGGTCACTTTTAACCTGGTGCCATTGCATAGTTTTGGGGGGCTTAAATTTCTAAGAAGCATTATGGGTACGCCTACTTTTAATTTTATTTTATGTGCTCGTAGTCCGGGAGCATTGAGGGATTTTAAAAATTCTACTGGGTAGCTTGTAGATTCTCCTTCTTCCATGACTCTGTTAATGGAGATATACTCAACATAATCCCCCGGAACGTAGCTCAAAATTTCAGCGTTTATTGTTGCTGCTTCGTCGTTTCGTGGCGTCAAAATAGCTCTTTCGCAAAGCCAGGAATTTTCGCAAGTTGGTATTTGCGTTGCGTTTCCATACACAGATGATATGAGGTCTTGCATTGATGAAACTGTGTTGCATAGGTTTTCATTAAGAACAACTTTTCCTTGTTCCTGCGGATACACACCGTTACCAATCTCAAGTAGCAAATCTGAAAATTCTTGAGCATTTTCGTTGCCTCCAATTTGCGCACGCATATTTAATGTCAAATGCAAAGGGATAATGTAATGCCACAGTCGAAAACTTTTTAGGCGGGCTCTAACTTCATCAGTCCTTGTTCCACGTGGTATTACAAGGAGAGTCTGACGAAAATCGCCACAAAAAAGCATAGTAATGCCACCCATGGGTTGATCATTTTGCTTGACATCACGCAACGTTCTGTCTACTGCTTCTACTACTTTTCGATTGGCCATTGTGGACTCATCCCATAAAATAAGGCTACAATCACGAAGAACCTTAGCTTTATCGCTGCTTCTTGAAATATTACAAACAGGGCTTTCTGTGCGGTCTAAATCGATCGGAATTTTGAACATGGTATGAGCAGTTTTCCCACCTGGCAACAATGTGGCTGCTATGCCTGATGAAGCGACAGCAGGCGCGATTTTACCTTGGCTTCGTACCTTCGCCAAAATAACTTTTGTAAGAAATGTTTTACCCGTTCCACCGGGTGCATCTACAAATAGCATTTCTCCCAAAGTACTATCAACGCTGCGGCACAACCGATCAATATCAAACGCTGTTCATCAGTTAGCCTCAGATTCAGATTCAGATTCAGATGATTTATTTGTAAACATAGGTTACAGATACACAGGTGTGTGAGATGTTACATTTTTTAAAGTGCTCTATGCTTTGCCATTAGGCGTACAAATGTAAGTAGGTAAGTTTATTTTAATTATTTCATTATTAATTTTACAATATTAAATAGAATTATAGTGAGCGATAGTTAAAATACACAATTCATAAAATTTAAAATTTCAACAATAGACAGCAATGTCAAATCAGGTACAAAATTAATAAATGTTTCTATAATGTCAACAATAAAAGTTAAAGATAAATCAGAAATGTCAGTAAATTACAAAAGAAAAATGTCAATTAATTAAGTTAATACAAGAATTAGTCAAGTTAGTACTAGATTGTCAAAATAATCCATAAATAAATTAAAAACTTTCCAACTGCCATTAATAAAATGTTAGATGGTGGATACAAAAATAAATTTAAAAATAGTAAAGTCGAGAAGCTATTGGCTAACTATAATTAATAAGCAAGTATACATTTTATGATTGACCCAACGTTAACTATCTGGAGGAGGAAGTATAGAACTGTCATCGAAATAGTCCTTTATTGAGTAGTAGCATTTATCTATTAGAATTTTCATAAGTACTCTCTTGAATTTGTCCAGATTTAGTGACTTCATCGTTTCAGGCAGCTTGTTATATATTTTTGTGGCCATACAGAACGTACTTTTATTCATTAGGGCTGTTCTGCCATGTGTTATTTCGAGCTCTAACTTATTTTTGTCCCGTAACTGTCTATAATAGCTTTTGGAAGCTACTTTGTATTGCGAGATGTGTGTTTTCACAAATATGTTAGTTTCGTAGATATACAATGATGGTAAAGTAAGAATGTTTAGGCTTTTAAAGTACGGTTGGCAACTGTCGGTGCTATTTAGGCCACACATAGATCGGATACACTTTTTTTGAGCTCTAAATACAAATTCTCTGTCGACTGAGTTACCCCAATACATTATGCCATACCTAAGTGTTGAGGCAACATAGCCGTGATATGCCATTAATACAGATTCATGGCTGACAGTCTTTGATAGTTTGTAAATTACATAAGCGAAGTTACAAATTTTTTTACAAATTTCGTCTGTCTGGGATCGCCAGGTCAAATTTTTATCTATTATGATTCCAAGGAATTTGGTGACAGCAGTTGAGTCAATTTGAGTCCCTAAATAATTAATGTCAGGGATTTTATTCGGAACTCTCTGGTGGAAATGCATAATTTTAGTTTTTTCTAAATTTATAATGAGATTATTTTTGTCAAACCATGATATAATTGTTTTTAATGTCGTATTTATTTCATTTTCATATGTCATAGGATCGTCGCATTTAATTACTACTGTGCTGTCGTCAGCAAAAAGTACCATAGGATATTTTATGTGTCGGGGAAGGTCATTAATGTACAGCAAGAAGAGTGGAGCTCCTAGCACGCTGCCCTGAGGTACGCCGTACTTTACTGTCCTACATTTGGATCGATATTTTTTCTCGCAACCTACGTTTGTGCAAATTTGTGTTATTTCTACATATTGTTTTCTATTTTTCAAATAGGATTCTAATAATTTAAGTATATTCCCCCTGATACCATATTTTTCAAGCTTGCTTAACAAAATTTCGTAATCTACATAATCAAACGCTTTGGTTAGATCCATATAGATAGCGCAAACAGGATTTCTTTTGTCCACATTTGTTGCAATAGGAAGAAGAAGATCATGTATAGCCATGTTAATTGTCTTTTGTTTACGAAATCCCTTTTGTTCCTTGACTAGTATATTTGATTTCTCCAGGTATGTATATAGGGATTTGTAAATAACTTTCTCGAATATTTTCGAGAAGACAGGTATCAAAGCAATAGGTCTATAGTTAGCCATAGATTGCTTATCCTGTTTTTTGTGCAATGGTATAATTATGGAAGTTTTTAGTGATTCGGGAAAAATTCCATTAGATATGCTCATGTTAATGATGTGACTGAGGTGTGGAGCTATGTATTGAGCCACTTCTTTTATAACTTTAGTGGAAATTCCGTCATAACCCACACTATTTGTATTTCTAAGTGATTTTATATGATAAACTATGTCTTGCGGTATAGTTGGTTCCATAAATAAAGAACTAGAGGTGTTCGGGAGACCAGGAATTTGCTTTGCCTTATTTTTAGGTTCAATAACTTGGTCAACATAAAAATTGTTAAAAGACTCGGCTATTTCTATTGGGTTTGTAATTTGTTTTGAACCTGTTCGTATTTCTGTTATTGGCTCTTTAGGGAAGAAGCTTTTAGAATTATTGATGACTGTCCAAGCTGCTTTCGATTTATTTTTGGAGGTTTTAATGTAATAGTTATTTTGTGATTTTTGCGTCAATGATATAATTTTCTTTAATCTAGCGGAGTAAATTTTGAATGTATTTTTATTTTCTGATGTAGGATTAGCTCTATATTGCCATAGCAGTTGCCGTTTCTTTTTACAACATTTTCTTATCCCTTTAGAGATCCATTTTGCTTTTTTGGTAATTGATATTGTTCGCATTTCACAAGGGAAACAGAGATTGTAAAAGCATCGAAATAGGTTTAGAAAATTATTGTAGGCCTCGTTTACGTCACTGGTGCTATAAATGTCTGAAAATGTGAGATTTTTTATGCTGTTTTTAAATTTTTCTATATTTTCATGACAATAATTTCGTCTTTTTACTCGCCAGCGCTTTAGAGCGCATGTTTTCTTAACTGGACATTTCAGGAGTTGTGCAGTATGATCAGACAAGCCAAGTTCTATAATTTCTCCTTTACAGCCCTTTACATTATGTGCAATATTATCTAAACATGTCCCATTGCGTAGCCTAGTGGGTTGAGAAAATTGCAATTTTAAGTTATAGCTTAACAGTGCATTTTCGAAGTTCAAAGTATGTATATTTCTTTTCAAAATGTTAATATTAAAATCACCACATAAAATAACCTTTTTGCTAAGTTTTAAACATATAAAATATAATATTTTGTTCAAATTGTCGTGAAATTTATCTAAATTTGATTGGGGCACCCTATATAAGCATACAATAATAATGTTGTGTTCTGTAAATTCTATCGCGCAGCATTCAATTACGTTTTTTAGAGAATAATTACTTATGTTTAACACTTTATATTTATGGCCAATCCTAGTTAAAATGCATGCACCACCTCTTCTACATCCTCTAGAAAAACTCACTGCTAGGCTGTAGTTGGATATGTTTAGTAGTTCTTCCTGTTCTGGTGTCATAAAATGTTCAGTTATGCACACTGCATCTATCCGCTTTCTGTTATTTTCTAGTTCTTCTAAGTAAATATTAAGGGTATCGGCCTTGTTTATGAGTCCAGCAATATTTTGATGTAGGATATATATATTATTGTACACGAAAAAAGTTGGATTTGTCCTCTAGATTTGGATTTGTACTATTAAAAACACTTTCCTGTGTATTGTTGCTATTTTGCTGTTGATTCATATCACAATATAGTTCTAGATCAATCAAAATGTTACACATAATATTATCATATATGTTCTTCATTCCGCTTCTATTAATTCTGCCAGTAGTGTAGGAGAACATCTCATGTGTTAGGTCGCGATTGCTGTCGAATATATATGCGTACTTATGAGTTTGATTGTCTAAATGAAGCAGGTTATTAAACATTTCAACTTTGAAATTGTCTCGAGACATCAGTTTGTAAAATTTCGGCCAGGTCAATTGGATCATAGTTGGTTTCCATCGCGTAATCTCTATTAATACGTTCACCGTCAAATGATGCCTCCGGCATGCCATATTGAGAAATAATATTACCCCCAATACATGTAACTATATCTTGAATAGCCAACAAACAACGATTCAATTGACTTTCACGTAATCTCTCCTCAATTGGGTTGTTATCATTAAGTTGTACGTGCCTAAAAAAATCCTCAGCCAATTTGTTCTGATACTTATACCACAACTGTGCAGCGTCAGAAAGTGCACAAAACACCAGCATAACTGCAAACAAATGTCGCAACCGATGAGGACTTTCGCTAATACTTGCTTCTGACAAAGCATCATCCCAATGTTGATCCCCATCCAGCAAGTGACGTGCCCGGCAAGCGGCTTGGTATGTAGGGTGTACGATATTGTCAACCTTTCGGAGATCGGCAAAAGAAGTAGGCCCTCGGACAACGTGCAGCAGTAGGCGCAGGTAAAAGCATTCGGAGTTATTTGGATGAACCGTATAAACCCTACCCATGACATGATCTTTAAAAATACCTGGTTCACCTACTACAGCTGTTCCACGTCTTCTGCGGTTAAAAATACCCTGTTGTTTATTATAGGTATAATACGATGGAACTTCGTTGTATAAGAGTGTCTTAGCAAATACGTCTGTTTCGCAAAGATTAAAGAAAGCGAGCAGAGTGGTTCGTCTTGGGTTGTCCAAACGCTCCGTTACATTATCAGGGTTGAAGTATATTCTTTGTCCACCTTCAAGATGAACGTCAAGGTGGATGACGGGTGGATATCTCTCGTGGATCGAAATACTTAAAATACGCCAAACTGCCTCAGAGGAGTTTATATACCGGCCCGACTGAAACCTTGTAACTTCATCGTTATCATTATTAGCGAACCCCACAGTTGCTTGGTCAGAGCCCTTATTCTCATATTTACAAATATATTTGATGGATTCAACACTGTTACATGCCTCGACATTGATGTGAGCTTGAAAGATTCGTGATAGTACCGGTGAATAAGGTACCACCCATCTATTATCAACATCTATTTCCTGGCCATGTAATCTTATTTTAGCTGTGAAACCACCTTGTTGTGGTGACTTTCGACGGTATAATGGATACCCATTTTCTCCTGATATCGTTTGTTCTGAAAGGGCCCGAGGGTATCTTTTAGAGCAACGACCTTCTTGCATACAGGGAGAATTTCTGTTTAACGTGCCGCATGGTCCGTGAATCATATGAGTCTTAATAATATCGAATAACACGGAATCTTGGGTCTTATCGGGAAATTCAGCACTTATAACAGTATCGATAGAATCAGGTCTAAGTTTTTCTTCTAACCACAGCAGAATGTGGGCATGTGGCAAGCCCCGTTTCTGCCACTCAACGCTGTACATAAAACACATTGATGGTCCGAAAACCTTATCTTTTGTAATTAGGTCAATCATCAGCTTGAGTTTAAGGTGAAAAACTCGGGCTATTATGTCGTGCCGATCATGTGGCGCCTGGCCGGCAAAAAGCCCTTCTGAAATTTCATTCCACTTTGAGTTAGTGGTAAAAGTGATAAAAAGGTCAGGTGACCGTACTTACGAACATAGCAAAAGGCGTCTTGAGTACGCTCGTGCATATAACGTGGACCTCCTGTAAAGCTTGACGGTAAGATAACTAATCGTCCCATGTTCTCCACGTTATTATCTTGCTGCATTGCGTCTCGCAGATGCACATAATCCTCAGAACGTAATCGTGTCTGGTTAGTACGTATATAAATTAACCTCTCTGTCTCTATTTTTGCGTACATATCGACGATGAATTGGCTGAATAATCCGCGAAATCGTTGCAAATAATTAAAACAATTCATTCAGATATTTTTTTATTGTAATTTGTTATTCTAGTGCTTGGATTAACTTGATAGAGTCCGAAATTGTACCCATCCTCACCATGGAAGTATATCAATGGATATTGCAGAGCGTCATATGCTCGATGTGTTTCGTAAATGCGTTGTAAGCGATCATCATAAGTACGTAATACTATATCACGTCTGTCACATTCCTGATCGACTAAGATTACTGCAACTTCGTCTGCAACAGGAGCATTGTACCTTCCACGATGTTTTTCCACAGGACGTCTATCAGCCTTAATTATAACTTTATAATTGTTATTTTGGCCTTGTGGGATGGAATCTATTGCAGCTTTGAAACTTCTGACATACGGATTTACTTGATGTAACATATTATTTTGAAGTTGAGATATAAGGTCGATGTTCAATCGAGGAAAGTTATCATGTCGGATATGAGCTTGTTCATTGTAATTTGATACAAAATAAATTTGAAGAAATTTAGGCTCATTTTGTGGAAGCAAAGATCCAATAAGGTGATAAACCTGGCCCTGCACCTTAAAAGTCGGCATGAAAGGGCCCTCTGTGATTTGTTTGGCCCCAAAAGATGTCATTTGGAATGCACTATTATACAAACGGCTATTGTCTAAAAAATGTTTTGAGTGAGGATGTTCCCCATTTAGTAAAGCTTTTATAATGTCTAAAGGTTCACGAAAATTTTCAATGTGCACTTTGCCACCTGAACAGCATATGCCATTTGGTTCTTTTTGCCATTTTAAGGCATCACAAAATTGACAACATACCACCATACCTCCTATAATGGCGAATTCAGAGTAATCAATTCTGGGCGAATATGAATAACCTGATTTCTCTTTGTTCGCCCATGGAAGAATTTCAATCTCCGCTCCACCTTCTGGATCTTCTATCGATCTTGACACCATTCTATTGATTGTATGCGCAACTCCATCGGCATTCAGCCGTGACTGGCGTTCGTCTGCAGTTTCTTCTTGCCGAATTTCCCTTACTCGTTCTCTCTCAGCTAATAAATAATTTTCCTCGCTCTGACGGGTTTGCTCATACTTTTCTCTAGCTGTTTGTAATCTTTGTCGATATTCATCATCATTTTCAAGAAGTCTATTATTGTTGTGTCGCTCTCGATCAGTTGTTAATCGAGATTCACGATCGAAACTACTTTCCAGCTCTCTAGACCGCAAAGTTCGTGCTCTTTGAGAGCTCAAACGAATTTCCCTATCCGTGAAAGTCTCAGACTCACGCGATAGTGCATGAGCTTCACGATCAGCAGTGAGACGTATTTCTCGTTCTTCCTGTGTTTCCTGAGACCGGGCATTTGCTGTCCGAACCCTCTGAGAACTCAGACGAATTTCCCTGTCCGTGAAAGTCTCAGACTCTCGCGATAGTGCATGAGCTTCACGATCGGTAGTGAGACGTATTTCCCGTTCGTCCTGTGTCTCCTGGGATCGAGCATTTGCTGTCCGAACCCTCTGAGAACTCAGACGAATTTCCCTGTCCGTGAAAGTCTCAGACTCTCGCGATAGTGCATGAGCTTCACGATCGGCAGTGAGACGTATTTCCCGTTCGTCCTGTGTCTCCTGGGATCGAGCATTTGTTGTCATCATTCGAGAACGATTTGAACTCAGTCGAGATTCTCGCTGAGTCGAAGTTTCTGCAGCACGAAACCTAGCCTGATGTTCCCGAGTTGCAGAGAGCCTTGCCTCACGACTTTCCTCAGATTCCTGTGATCGAACTAATCTCATCCTTTTAGCATTTCTGCTACATTGGGAGAGGTTGGATCTTCTTCGAGGCATTCTTACAATAAAATAGCAGTTATTTAGTAAACACGTACTATCGTAAACAATTAAATTATAAATACTTACAGATTATTATACAGTCTAAAATTATCACAGTTTAATTAATAAGTGTTAAGACGTGTGTAAACCAAACGTACTAACTTTATAAAACAAAAGAATTGCTAGAAAAATTAATTACTAACCTGAGCTAATGAACTTATCCCACAAAAACATTTCATGTTAAATGTTGCCAAGACGAGACCATGTAGCTCGCACTGTCAAAAAGTAATCAGATCTCATGTAGAGCCAAGCTTCTAACTCTACACGCCCTAACTCTACAAGGCCTAACTTCGCAAACTCTACACCTTAGTCAAAATACACTTCTGGACACATATATTACCAGCTCACTATCACCCCACGCATCAGAGCGGCTCATGCTTAGACCATATCATTCTAAAATCGAACAATCCATCCAAAACATTGGTTACTAATTCTTCGCTTACCGATCACCGATTGCATGCGTAGCTACACTAAAGTGAATATGACAAACCTCGAAAATGACATAAGTGGTACCTATTAATTTTAACCTAGTTTATAATTCAAACGATGCAAATATTTCTTTAAAGTATTTCATAACTTCGCTACAATTTGCAATAAGGAAAAACACATTTACTAAAACATTGCCCAGAAAGTATAGTTGTATTAAACCCTGGATTACACCTGGCCTCGTTCGTTGTATAAGACATAGAAACAAACTTCACCTAAAATTGAAACGTGCACCTGATAACGACATACTTTCTGTTACATTGCATAACTTCCTGGGGGGGTGCTGCAAAAACAATTTTACTCCCTCTAGAGCGCGCCCAAAGAGCAATTCTAAAGGTTGCTACGTTTCGCCCTTTTAGATTTCCTACGCACCAACTCTACATAGCATGTAATGTACTAACAGTAAGGCAATTATTTATTCTAAGCATAGTACAACACCAGCACACTGCACTTCCTTTTGATCCAGTACCTTCCGACAAGAGAAGGAAAGACTTGGTTTGCATAAAGCCTCAAACCAGACATGCGTTTGCTAATCGTTTTTATGTGTTTTAATCGCTTTTCTGTATAATAGACTGAACAAGTTACTAAGCTTCTATAGCGTAAGCTATAAAAAATGTACTTCAATGTTATCAGAATACTTAGCATTACTCAATTACACAGACACAGAAAAACTTCTAGAAATTTTGTCATGATCATAATTTGATTCTCTTGTAAGTATTTACTTTTGTATGTTTACATAGACTTAGTATTAGGTATTAATGTACCAATGTGCTTTTTCTCAGAATTTTTAATTCATTATTTTTATATCAGTTTTGTTTAAAAATTACCGCTCCAATTTAATTGAAATGTAAAGTGATGGCCTGAAACACAGGTTTGAATAAACCTAGTTCGGGCAGGTCGCTATCTAACACTCTAATTCCGAACCATCACTACTTGCACATGTAATAAAAAAGAAATATTTTAGTTTTACTTTATTTTTAGACACTATAATTGCATGGAAAATTTTCTACTCTTGGCTAAATGTACAACTTTTGTAAACGTTTTATTAAATAAATTATTATTATTTCCTTTATTTAATTGTATGTACATATAAATTATATTTTTAAATATTAGAATATAAAAACATAAAAACATTTAAAAATATAAAAAATAGTAGCCCACCGGTATCGGGAACAGGGTCCAAGTTACCGGCGGTCAGGGCTCCAGAGAGAGGAACCTCCTGACAATGCGAGCCGTGTCCAGAAGTACCGCTTTCTGAATCAAGCCCTTGATCCAGCTGCCCAACGAGAGCCTCTTCAGGTGTTGGTCGAGGCTCTTGGCTATTAGTCCATTGGCTGTTACGACTATCGGCACAATGATTGCTGAGTCAACATCCCACATGTCGACAACCTCGTGAGCCAAGTCAAGATACTTGATCTGTTTATCTTTCTCGGCTTTCACGAGGTTCCCATCATGCGGGACGGTTATGTCAACAATCATTGCGCGTCGCTCTGATCGATCCACCACCACTATATCAGGCTTATTGGCAACAATAGTCCTGTCAGTGATGATGGATCGATCCCAATATAATGTGATATTACCATTTTCGAGAACTGGGTCGGGCACATACCTGTAGTACGGCACCTCCGATTCCACAAGGCTGTATTTCAGAGCAAGTTGCTGATGGATTATCCTGGCTACAAGGTTGTGTCTATGCAAGTACTCTCCGTTAGCTAGACGAGAACACCCGGAGATAATATGCCTGATTGATTCTCCCGGCCGGTGGCATGCCCGACAGATGTCAACCGTGCCGTCTTTCACAATAAAGCTACGGACGCTAGTACATCTACATCGGGTCCATGTAGGGCCCGGAAAAAGCGTCCGTGAAGCTCCTTACTCTGCCATACCTCCATGCGATCATTAGTGTCAAGCACTACTGGTTTGCGCCAGTTCTCTTTACCCAAGGAGAGCGGGGTGAGGCCCTTGTCCACCGTGACTACATCCCGATGCATCCCCACGTCGATTTCTAAGAAATATTCCCTGAGACTGCATATCTCGCGATTGTGGAGAGTCTTAGCATTTAAAAAGCCTCGACCTCCACACTTTCGCGGGATATACAGCCTCATTACCGAAGACCGTGGGTGATGCATTCGATTTGCAGTCAGCAGTGTACGGACCTTCCTATCCAGGGCGTCGAGTTCGGTCTGAGTCCATTTGAGTATGCCGAAAGAGTACATCAGAACCGGCATGACCCAACCATTGAAGGCGCGCACCTTGTTTCCGCCTGAAAGAAGACTATTAAATACTTTTTTCAGGCGGCCAAAGAAGCGCTCTTTCAATGATTGCTTCATGTCAGTAACATTGATGCCCAACGCTTCCGACATACCCAAATACTTATAGGTTTCGGATGCGGAGAGGGCTCGAAGGTTTGTGGAGTCCGAGAGTTGGGTCCCCACGGATTCCACAATCTCCCCTCGCTTTACATGCATGACCGCACATTTGTCCACACCAAATTCCATCCTGATGGCGCTACTGAAAGTTTCAGTAATTTTCAGTAGCTCCATCAGTTGCAAAATGTTGGGAGCAAAGAGTTTTAGGTCATCCATGTAAAGGAGGTGAGATATAACCTGACCACCTCTCCTCAGCCGATAGCCTAGACCTGAATCCTCCAGCAGTGTGCTTAGAGGATTCAAGGCTAAGCAGAACCAAAGCGGACTCAAACTGTCGCCCTGGAATATGCCTCGCTCGATCCTTATCGGCTCGCTATTCCTCTGGATATTTCGACATCCTGGATAGCGAAGGACCGTCCTCCATTGCCCCATACACGACATCAGGAAGGTGCGTAGAGTTGTATCTACTTTATACAACTCCAGCACCCTCATTAGCCATGTATGCGGCACCGAGTCATAGGCCTTCTTATAATCTATCCAACATGTCGACAGATCCTTTCGGAAACGACGAACCTGTTGGCTAATGGTCATATCAATGAGGAGTAGCTCCTTAGTACCGCGGGACCCGTTCCTGCATCCATTTTGAGAGGCAGACATGATGGAGTTGGTGTTTATATGTTTGTCAATTTTAACTCTCAAAATGGATGTAAGAACTTTATAGACCGTCGGTAAACACGTGATCGGTCTATAATTTTTGGGTTCCGCAGTGCTACCTGATTTATGGAGCAGGTGGGTAATTCCTGTCGTTAGGAACTGGGGTAGCGAACCAGACTCCAAAGCAGTCTGGAACTGAGATGCCAAGCGAGCGTGTGACCTTGTGAACCACTTGATCCAAAAGTTGTGCAGTCCATCCGGCCCTGGAGATTTCCAGTTAGGCAACGGACGGACTGCACGAGCTACATCTTGGGGACAGATGGTAATAGCCCCCATTTCTGGTATTGGATCACAGGCTCGCTCGACTTCCCGAGTCCAGTCACTTTCAGTGTGACTGACAGGCACCGACCAGATACTGCGCCAGAAAGAACACATGGCATCATCATCTGGCAGGCACGTGTCAGTCACACTTTGGTCCGGTCGCTCCCAATCCCTATAAACCCACCTTTCATCACTCTGGAAGGTGCGATTCTGAGTGTATCGCTCTACTCGCCGCTTATACCGACGGATACGGTTTGCCCATGCATAGACTTTCTGCTTCAGGAAGTCGATGCGCTCCGTGACACAAGACATATAGTCTTGAAGACTGATATCAGTCCCCAAGAATGCCCGTCTCACAAAGCGCATCACTCTAGGGCGAGTATTGCCCTCCCTGAAGCAGGTTAGTTTGCCGATGAGCGCTCTGGCCTCACCAATACGGCGTTCAATTCTGCACTGCCAAGCTGGTACGGCTGGTTTCGGTCGTATAGCTCTAGAGTCATTAGCAAATTTGGCGTGAGCTACACGACATGCCGCTACAGCCGCGCAGTACAGAATCGAATGAGTATCGGTGAGGTCTTCGCAGTCATCAAAATAGTTTGACAACTGCGAATCCAGAACCGCCACCAGCGCCCTATTTTTGTTATGCATGGGCAAACGAGGTAAGCGTGGCCTAAGTTCGGGCGACATGAAGCGATATTCCCGAATCGCATCCTCCAAAGTACTCCTCAATTCCTCATTACATTGGGTACTTACGTTTGTAGCCCTGTCATTACTCCCCTCGTCAGCATGACTCGTATTAGACTGTGGTAGTACTACAGCAGTCTGCGACTGAGGGGCGATGACATGGCTACTCTGCATTTCATTTCGCAGGCGATCAAGTTTATTATTATTATTATTATTATTATTATTCGCCCACCTTAGAGTTTAGGTTTCGATGGCCCCTACCGAAATATGATTGCTAGATTGAACAAAAACTGTTGATGCAGTTTTAAACCTGATACATTTTACCATCTTTTTCGATCGTATTGTTTTAAATTTGAATTCAGAATACCATACGACATGGAGCTACGCCTAACAAGTCGCATATGCGCCTTGTTAAAGGCAATTGATTTTTGAATAAAAAACATGTTTTATCAAATAAAGGTTTAATTTAATAACGCGTGTTGCCTCCATGGGCATCTACCACAGCTCTCATACGATTAGGCATAGAGTTTATCAACTGCTCTATGAAATTTTGAGGGATCATCTCCCATTCCTCTTCTATGGCAGTTTTCAACTCCTGCAAAGTCTGGGCAACTGGCTGACGAGCCCTAACACGTCTTTTTAGCTCGTCCCACATGTGCTCAATGGGGTTCATGTCTGGGCTTCTGGCTGGCCAGTCCATAACTGTGATGTTCACATCCCGAAGATATTCCCTGACGATGCCGGCCGCATGGGCTCTTGCATTATCATGCATAAAAAGGAAATTTGGGCCCACATAGTCCGCGTATGGTATCACGTGAGGTTCTAAGCACTCACGAATGTACCTTTCAGCATTTAATGTTGGCAGCCGTGGTCCTGTAACAACCTCAAGTTGAGTTTTGCCGCTCGCGGATATACCGCCCCAGACAGTCCATGAGCCACCGCCATAAGCAACCCTCTCTTCAAAGCAGCATTGTGCGAAACGCTCTCCCTTACGTCGGTAGACCTTCTTCCTTCCATCATTGCCATGTAACACAATTTTAGACTCATCAGAAAAGAGTACACGGCTCCAATCTTGCTGTGTCCAATTTAAATGACTGCGTGCGAAATGAAGGCGCGCTGTTCGGTGGGCTCGCGTTAGTTTGGGCCCATTAGCTGGCTTGTGTGGTACCATATCGGGTTCTTTTAACCTTCTCCGAACAGTTCGAGCGCTCACAGATACTCCGTGGAAGTCGCGAAGTTGGTTTTGTATCTCAATGGAGGTAAGGTGACGATTTCTCAAGCTGGTCGTCACGATGAATCGATCCTGCCTTTCAGTTGTGACCCGAGATCGTGGCCTTCCTTGGCGACGAACAAAGCCGCCAGTCTCTAGGTACCTCCGATAAACATTTCGGACCGCAGATCGACTTAAATTAAGTTGAGCACTCACGTTTCTTTGGCTGTGTCCGGCCTGAATAAGTGCCACAGCTTGGGCGGCGACTTCAGGTGAAGTATCCATAGATTATTGATAGAATCTCACCTTAATGTTAAGAATAAGTAATGTTTGTTGCAAAACCAAAGATATCAATCACTTTTTCAAGAATTAAATCCAAGTAAACCAATAAAACCAAGTTTTCTTAGTATTCGATTGTTTGGAGTGTAAATCATAATCGCGAAGTTCATTATCGCGATGTACGTTACCGCGAAAGTTTACTATCGCGACGTTCGTTGTTGCGAAAGTTCTTTACTGCGATGTATATTACTGCGAAAGTTTACCATTGCGACATACGTTATCGCGAAAGTTCTTTACTGCAATGTATGTTACTGCGAAAGTTTACCATTGCGACGTACGTTATCGCGAAAATTTCGATAATACGCTATTCCGATGTAGGTCGTGTAGGAAGGTTGCTGATACTGGTGATAGTGGACATGACTAGTATTTTGTATGTTCGCAAAAACTTAGGACTCTTCAAAATAAGAAGCGATTTCCATAATATAAATAAACGTAGTAAAAATGAAATTGTGTTACCTAAATTTAGATTAACTAAAACTAGCAAGTCATTTCTTGTAAACAGCATCCGTTTTTATAACAAGTTAACAGAACTTAGCGATGGAAAGTTCAAAACCCTCATCAAACGTGTCCTTATCAAAAAAGCATATTATAATATTAAAGACTACGTTGAATAGAAGGTAGTTTGGCAATAATTCCTTCTGCACATGTGGCTTCCCTGGCTCCTCATTAATGGCATAACTATGTAAATGTCTATTAACTGTAAGTTTTTGAGTTTATCTATTACAAACAAACAAAAATACAAAGTTTTCCTCTTTATAATATTAGTGTAGATTAGTAAGTGTACGATTTTTTTTTTAAGTTTAATGAATTAGTATCTACTTGTAAAAAAATGTTGACTACGCTGAAAAAACCCAATAAAGTCATGCGCAAAACCGTCGTCTACGCGTAAGAATTTATTGAAAAAAACAAAAAGTATTAAATATTTTAAAGTTTGAGATGCTTATCTACCAAACTCAATTTTTATATTTTTATTTTGATTACTAATTTAATTGTAGTAAAATATCTAAATAATGCCTTATAAACGAATTTATATTAAGTAGTTATCAAAACTTAAAATTCGTAGACTTACTAGATAGATAGGTGATAAATACTTGAGTATTTTTAAAAAACCTAGATAACTTAGGATATTGAGAAATTTGCGCTGAAAAAAAATGATTTTTCTGTTTTTAGTCCCGAAATTGATAGGGACTCTTAAACACCGGTAAGATTTCTTTGAATTTATATTGACAGAATGTCTTCACAAATTCCCGACTAAACTAGCATTGACTTATCTCAACAAAAAAACCTAATAAAATATTTGACAGCTAATAAAATATTTCTAAGCTTGACTGAAAGTTCGAATGTTGATTGTTTTTTTATTTTATTATTACTATCTTTTGGTTCAATTATAATTAAATTTGCTTTCAATTTTTGTTCATATTAGTCATGTCCAACAATATAATATTTCCACTATCACCAGTATCAGCAACCCTCCTACATGACCTATATCGGAATAGCGTATTATCGAAATTTTGCTATAACGTACGTCGCAATGGTAAACTTTCGCAGTAACATACATTGCAGTAAAGAACTTTCGCGACAACGTATGTCGCAACGGTAAACTTTAGCAGTAACATACATCGCAGTAAAGAACTTTCGCAACAACGAACGTCGCGATAGTAAACTTTCGCGGTAACGTACATCGCGATAATGAACTTCGCGATTATGATTTACACTCGATTGTTTGATATCAACAAACAGGCTCCAAATTGTCTTTTGTTTCTTTAAATTCTGTGTTCGAAATTCAAAAAAAGACTATTGAATGAAATTGTGAATGTGCCAGGTTCAAAACTGCATAAAAACTTTTTGCTCGACCTAATATAAAATTTTAGCTAGGACCAAACGAAACTGAAAATACAAGGTGGGCCAATAGATGTGTCCAGAAGTGTATATGGCTTGGCCGTTTCGTAACTACAAGAACCATTAACAGTATGAGAGTTTTTCACCTTACGCTCATGTGAATGTAGCGAAAAGGCCAAGCCATATATTATGACTAAGGTGTAGAGTTTGCGAAGTTAGGCCTTGTAGAGTTAGGGCGTGTAGAGTTAGAAGCTTGGCTCTACATGAGATCTGATTACTTTTTGACAGTGCGAGCTACATGGTCTCGTCTTGGCATCATTTAACATGAAATGTTTTTGTGGGATATAGTTTGTTCAGAATAAGTAACTGAATCGATTCCAATAATTTTTGGTTTTTTCTCTGCTTTGATTTGATCACTGAATGTAGCACTTTTAAACTTAAAAACGATTTTGAAACACTAAGCACTGTTAAACTCCTGAAAAGCGGGAACTGGGCGATGACTAAGATGAACTGAAGTCTCGCAGTCCGCAGGTTCTGATGAGTTGTCGGCAGCAGAGTGTCCAGGGCGTGGTCGGTTTCCTTTTCTTTGTTTATGTCCAGCTCAGACGCGGTACAAGTTCGACTCGTAGCTCGCTGCTGTTCACCTCAGGTTGACGCAATCGTAGATCACGTCGGGGTCACCACTTTGGAGACATAGGTGGAAGGTGTCCACATGTCTTCTCTAACGCGTATTGGAGGTGAAGTTGCGGTCGAAGAGCGGAAGTAAAACTACGACTTGCAGTTAATATTGTAATTGCCACACGTATTAGTTCACAGTTCGGATACACTATAATTTAGCACAAAATATAACTAACTAAAACTAGTGGGGACAGGTAAAATAAATGTAGTCCGTGTCCCGTGACGGTTGGCAAGCAAGAGGACGTTACCACTTAAGGAAAAACGCTGCGGTTAGCGCCCCGGATCGTACATTCGTGTTGCCACTTAACAGGGGTGCGTTCCTAACTAACTTATAAATACATAAACTAAAACAATGCAGGCGACGCCACGTATTCTAAGGTGCGTTCACAAAGGCACAATACGTGACGCCACAGTTTTTTGTTTTTGTGTTTGTGTACTGTACTGGTTGCCCTATTGCTCTCCTGGAGGAGGGTTATGGGGTCATCAGGGTCGGTGAGAACATGCCTTGGACGGCGACATTTACTGATTTTGGAGGGAGTATAACTGGCGGCCTCGACAACCAGAGGGTTGCGATGTTTGGCGGCGGTATCGAAGAAGCGCTTGGAGAGGCGTTTCATGAATTAATGGATAGTGGGGATTTTAAGGTCAAGATGGAGGATCTCATTTCGGACGAACCATGGGGATCCTGTAGCCTTTCGGAGGAAACGGTTTTGGAGGGTCTGCATCCTATGGATATGGTGGGGCTTTGCGTGAGCGAAGACTACACAGGCATTGGTCATTATTGGTCGAATGCACGCTGTGTAGCTGCGCAATTTGCACCTTAGTGACAATTTGCTGCGTGCATTGAGAACGGAGTGGAGTCTACCGAGAGCGAAAGCGGCGCGCGAACGGACCGTCTTCATATGCTCTGCGAAGGAGAGGTGCCTGTCGAGGACTACACCTAGGTATTTGGCTCGCTTTTCCCAAGGGATCGGCTTGCCGAATATAGTGATGGGTCGGGGGGGGGATGGGTCGGTGCCGCGGCTTCGAATAGAGAACCGCTTGACTCTTATCGGGATTAACTTCTATTCTCCACTTCCTTTTTTTTTTTTTTTTTTTTAACGTGGTGAAATGCTCATGCATTCTGCACTACCACGGGGAGATAGTGCAGTTATGTGGGACTCTAACCCACTAAAACTCCACGGTGTCCTCCTCTGCCGCTTACGGCGGGAACACAGGCACGCGTTAGCACTCATCCGTGAACCCGCCGCGGCTGTCCGTTACCGGACCCTCCTCTGGGGAGTACTCCCCATCACCGGCGCACCAGAACACATAGCACGCCGTGACCACCCCAGGGACCAAACCAGCACATGGGCGCCAGACGACCCCGTGTCTGGGCACCCTTGGTCCCCCTGCGACGGGTCAGGACATTGGCCCCGCCGCCTGCCAATTTTCGGCCGCAGAGGATAGGGAGAGCGGCCAACGTCATACCGACACTCCTCCTCCCCTGCGGCCCCACCGCGTCCGCCATCGAACGGTGGCGACCCCGTCAAGACCGCGGAAGGTAGGGAGAGCGGCGCACCGCAATACCGGCACTCCTCTCCCGCCGTGGCCTCCAACCCTCAGCCGCGATGCCTCCCATACGACATCGCGGCCCGCCTCAGTTGCGATGTCGCCGAAGCGGCACCGCAACCTACTTGTTGGCCGCTACGTCGTCGGCCGCTACGTCGTCGGCTTACAGGCAAAAGCCCTGACGAGCGGCCCCTCCTCGGGTTCCTCTTCGCTTCACCGTGGGTGTCCAAGCCACGGCTACTGAGCCCCCCCGCCTCGACAATGCGGGAACCCACCGGGGGGGGATTCTCCACTTCCTAAACCAAGCAGCGAGCTTATTGACTGCGGTTTGGAGTGTATGAGACATCTGGACTAGGCTGCGGCCGGTGTAGAAAATGGCTGTGTCATCTGCGAACAGAGCCAGCTGGGCCTTTTTATTTTTGGGGATGTCGCTAGTGAACAGCGTGAAAATGAGCGGGGCTAGCACAAAGCCCTGGGGGACTCCTGCTCGGATGGGGTGTGGGGAGGATATTGCTCCTTCAACTTTGTAGTGGAAAGTGCGGTTCGACAAAAAGTCTCGTAGGATGAGCACGAGGCGGTCAGGCACACCGAGTTTGTATAGCTTATATAATAAGCCGTTGTGCCAGACTTTGTCAAACGCTTTCGCTATGTCGAAATATATTGCACCTGTCATATTTCCACGTAGGAATCCTGCGTGGATATGCTCGGTGATACGGTGGACTTGCTGTACGCAAGAATGTTGGGTTCGAAAACCAAATTGTTCGTTGGGAATGAGGCCCTTTGTTTCGGCATAGTCTCTAAGACGCTTATAAATAAGCTTCTCATAGACCTTACCTAGGACATTGAGCAGACTGATGGGGCGGTAACTCGAAGGTTCGGATTTTGGCTTGCCGGGTTTGGGAATGCCAATTACTGTGGCTTCTTTCCACGATTGTGGGAAAATGTTGTTGTTCATGGCACCATTGAAGATGGTGACCAGAAGCATTATTAATTGGGCAGGGAATAGCTGAATCACTCTATTGGTGATTCCGTCTGAACCAGGGGCTTTTCTAAGTTTGAGACCCTTTATGATGTCCTGTACTTCTTCTGGAGTGACAGGAGGAAGTGGGTTATCAGGGTCTTCGACGGGAGGGAGGGAGGCTCTGCGCTCAACTTCAGCGTCGACCTCTGAGAGGTGAGCTTGGTCTACAGGTTGGGAGCTCGGTGAGCATTGGGCTTCGAGACTGTCGGCCAGGCATTCGGCCTTGTCAGTATCGTCAAAGGCGATGGTTTTGTCGGGGCGGACCAGTGGGGGCATAGAGGCTGTGTCTCGGGATCTTAATTTCCTTTGAAGTTCCCAGAAGGCCAGGTGATTGGGTTCGAGATCGCTCAGCGTCTTGTCCCAGTTGACTTCACGCCACTCCGCTATGCGAGTCCTTACAGATCTCTGTAAGTAACGCATATGGGCTTTGTTCGCATCACAGGGAAAGCTGCTGTACGCACGGACAGCCGCGTTCTTCTCAGTCAGCAGTTCACGCAAGTCGTCAGGCAACTTCTAGCGATGGTCGTCCATCTCTGGAATTTCCCTTGAGCAGTCGCTCAGGACTGACTGTACGTGTTCCGTGAGTGAGTCGATCGCGGCCGTCGTGTCCGCGATAGAATTGAACTGGTCGGGGATAGAGTCCAAGTGGGGGGATGTGGTGGATTTCAGGCGTTCACTTACTTTCCTCCAGTCCGTTACCACTTTTGTTAGGGGCGGTTGGCTGGGGTCTGGGAGACCAACGCGGGGGGCCATTCTGATGATGACTGGTCGGTGGTCTGAGGATAGCTCTTGTACCACTTCTATAGCGTCTAACCGAAGGTTGACATTCTTTAGAAGCACCACGTCGAGGACGTCGGGGGTGTGATTGGGGTCGTGTGGAAAGTGGGTGGGAGTCATCGGCCCGATGACGTCGAAGTTTAGGATTGGGGAGAGGTCAAACAGGAGTTTGCCTCTGGTCGAGATCCTGGTGCTGTTCCAGGCTGGATGCTTAGCGTTGAGGTCACCCGCTATGATAACGGAGTCACTCAAGCTTAGGATAGCGGAGAGGTCGTCTGACAAGAGTTGGGAATTCTCTGTCGAGTTTTGGGGTGGGAGGTAAACTGAAACTAGGGTAATCGGTTGATGACCTGACATGCCTAGCCTACAGATGGACACTTCAAGTCGTGACAGTGGGGGAGGATCTAATGGGATGCAGTATAGCTCCTTTTTGTAATAAATGAGAGTGCCGCCTTTGTGACACCGCGATCTGTCATTGCGAACCATGCGATAGTTTGCAATTGAAGGGTTTCGGTGATTGGTCTCGAGGAAGGTCTCTTGTGCGAGGAAGATGTCAATTTGATGGTCGCGAAGGAAGGTCGCGATCTCATCTCTTTGACTTTGAATGCCATTGGCATTGAAATAGGCTAAGTTTAAGGATCGGGGTTTGGTTCTTGCAATGGTTCGTTTATCCATTACTGGGTTTGGTTACGAAGGAGGTAAGTGCTTGTGTGATATCAGGATAGGCATTGTATATTGCCTGTATCCTATATAGGTCGCCAGAGTTTCTGGGCTTGGTCAATTTGGGGGATGACGATTTGGGGGCCTTGGCCTCTATCTGAATGCCAGTGAGGCTACAGAGTGAGTTGATCTTAAAGATCGGATGATGATGCTGGCCCTCTGTAGGTGGGCATACGACAAGGACCATGTCGTAAGTGATCTGGCCCCTGGAGCGATGCATGCGGTGCACTTCGGAAGTTGGGACGTTCTGGGCTTCCAGGTCTGCCTTTATATCGGCGACTGGGATTTCTTTTGGGATCCTGCGGATCACCACGCGGGTCTCGCGTTCCTCAGGTAGAGAGTATGTATGGAACGATACATCTCTCTGTCTGAGCAGGTGAGTCAACTCCCTGTAGTCCTTGGACGTAGGGAGGGTTACTTTAATCCCTTGAAGAGTTGATCTGGCGTTGGTGAAGCCAATTTTGCGATCGACGCACTATTTGGACACTTCGGTCCATTCTTGTCCTGAATGAACACGGGGGGGGGAGGGGCGATCTTCCTCGGTGCGGATGCTCCAACACTGGGGCTGGGGGGAAGGTCCTTCTGAGAGTTCTTGACTTGGGAAGAAGAGAACTTCTTCCTCCGTTTGTTGCTCCTTCCGGACGCCAGCGTAAAGCCGTCGTCGTCGGAGGGGGAGGAGGAGGAGGAGTGACGTGACTCCACATCGGAAGGGGGGTAATGTAGCGCGTGGCGCTTTACAGAGAACTCCTCAGTCTCCATTGAGTTATAGAATCGACTGAGTCGTTTTCCAACTCAGTCGACATCGGTGGGGGGGGGGGAGGGTTGCTGCATAGCAGCGAACTTCTCCCGATACTTGGCCAAGAAGTCGGGGTCCTTGAATAGGACCTCCTTTACGAACGCCACTATAATGGCGTCCGTCATGATGACGAGGGGGGGGGGGAGGGGGGGGGGACTTATGAAGTCCTTCCCTAACCCTAAACCTAACACCCCGGGTGGATAGGCCCGGGGATGTGTACCCTCCCTGTCGGGTGAGACAGGGAGGTGAGTACCTACGGGTGAGCCCTAAGCTTGTATGCCGCCGCCAATCTTAATGTGCGAGCGGGGCCCCAACCAGTCTAGCGCGAAGGGTGTAGAGACACCCTAAAGACGCTAGGTGAGTAGCTGTGAAGAAAAACTGTCAGCCAGCTCCGACTAGGAGATCCCCCAAGGCCGGAAACTGGGACCCGTCCGATTGATTGCCTAGCCCTGAAGGGGCTCGGCGGGTGTATCGGGTCAACACCCCACTCGGTTTAGTTGTCACCGTAAGGTTTCAGCCGAGGACCACGAAACTGTGGTTTTTACCCAGAAGGGGTCTAGTGACTCTAACTTACAACGCGCGTGTTAATGAAATAGTATTTGCCTTGAAAAAGGCAGTTTTTGCGATCTAAATCAGTAAATAATAAAATTTACCGGAGATCGGATGTAGTCGGGGCGACTACGATATCGCTACGTAATACGCAACGAGGGGGGACGGGGGCGCGGCTCTCAGCGCGCTTTATATAGCCACGGACGCGCAGGCGCGAGGCGTGTACGTACTCTGATAGAAGAATACCTTAACAAACGTTCGCCGTGATTCTTTAAATTGACATAACTTTTTTATTAATGAACCGATTGACATGAAATAAACACTAAATGTTAAGTGAAGCTTACTACAATATATTAGTGAAACCGCACCTAAATCGAATAAGCCGTTTCTGATATTAGCGTGCACAAACACACAGACAAACAGACAAAAAAAAATTAATTACAATTTCGGGTTCGGCATCGATATAATAACAACCCCTGCTACTTTTTTAGGGTTCCGTACCTAAAGGGTAAAAACGGAACCCTATTACTAAGACTTCGCTGTCTGTCCGTCTGTCCGTCTGTCCGTCTGTCCGTCTGTCCGTCTGTCCGTCTGTCTGTCTGTCTGTCACCAGGCTGTATCTCAAGAACCGCGATAGCTAGACAGTTGAAATTTTCACAAATTGTATATTTCTGTTGCCGCTATAACAACAAATACTAAAAACAAAATAAATTAAATATTTAAGGGGGGCTCCCATACAACAAACGCGATTTTTTTGCCCTTTTTTGCTCGATATCAAAAATGGCAACAGGTAGGCACTTGAAATATTCACAAAATACTCAGTTGTATTTTAACTTTAATAATAAATAATAAAATTAAAATAAAATAAATATTTAAGGGGGGCTCCCATACAACAAACGTGATTTTTTCGGCGTTTTTGCCTTGTGGTACGGAACCCTTCGTGTGCGAGTCCGACCCGCACTTGTTTTTATATATTTCCATTGTAAAGACACCACTTTGACTGACTGTGCCCGCGACTTCGTCCGCGTGGCATAGTGACGTTTCGGGCTTATTTTGAATTGCATAATTAACCGTCTACAGAACCCTCTGAGAACTCAGGCGAATTTCCCTATCAGTGAAAGTCTCAGATTCACGCGATAGTGCTTGAGCTTCACGATCGGCAGTGAGACGTAAGTATTTCTCGTTCTTCCTGTGATCCTGAGACCGAGCATTTGCTGTCCGAACCCTCTGAGAGCTCAGACGAATTCCCCTATCAGTGAAAGTCTCAGACTCACGCGATAGTGCATGAGCTTCACGATCGGCAGTGAGACGTATTTCCCGTTCGTCCTGTGTCTCCTGGGATCGAGCATTTGTTGTCCGTACTCTCTGGGAGCTCAGGCGGGTTTCCCTGACAGCAAAAGTCTCAGACTCACGCGATAGCGCGTGAGCTTCGCGATCGACAGATAAACGTGCCTTTCGTTGTTCCCCGTTATCCCTATTTCGAGTTGTCATCATTCGAGAAGGATTTGAACTCAGTCGAGATTCTCGCTGTATCGAAGTTTCCGCAGCACGAAACCTAGCCTGATGTTCCCGAATTGCAGAGAGCTGCAACTCGGGAACAGGAGCACTGCCAGGACCGCCCGCACGCCCGGCGGTAATCGATTCAGCCACAACCTTGTTAGTGGCTCGTTTGTCACGTTGCAATTTTTAGTTAGGACCGCCATCGCCCTATATAGTTGCGATGGTGTCTGTGTTCCAAGGTCCGTTTCTCCAATTAGCCTCTGGAATTGCTTCTCCGCGCTTTCCTCATAAATCGCCAATAAAAGCTTTTTTAATGCTGCGTACGGCTCGAACTGACAGAGCCATGATTTGGGCAAATCTGTCCAAAAATCTGGTATCCTTGTCTGCACCGATACCGCTGCCACTCCGGGTGTCGTTGGAGTAGTCATCGTGGTAGTAGTTTCACTAGTTTCGAGACTATTCACTGTTGCTTGCACACACGCGCCCTTGCCACGTCGCCAGTGTCGCCACTGAGTCGCTTACGTCGCAAAAAAACAAAACTATTGTCTGTAAACGTTCGGGGTCAGCAGTTGTTGTGCGTGTTGGTTTCTAGGGTCCAGAATAAATAATATGCAAGTTTGGTTTGTACTGAATATTATAGTAGTTAAAAGGTTTGCATTACTTGGTTGTATTAGTACAGTAAATAGGACGTGGCTGGGCGAAGGTAAGTAAGCGACTAGCGAGCCGCGAGCCCGGCTCTGGCGTTCCTATAGGACGTGGCTGGGCGAAGGTAAGTAAGCGACTAGCGAGCCGCGAGCCCGGCTCTAGCGTTCCTATAGGACGTGGCTGGGCGAAGGTAAGTAAGCGACTAGCGAGCCGCGAGCCCGGCTCTGGCGTTCCTATAGGACGTGGCTGGGCGAAGGTAAGTAAGCGACTAGCGAGCCGCGAGCCCGGCTCTAGCGTTCCTATAGGACGTGGCTGGGCGAAGGTAAGTAAGCGACTAGCGAGCCGCGAGCCCGGCTCTGGCGTTCCTATAGGACGTGGCTGGGCGAAGGTAAGAAAGCGACTAGCGAGCCGCGAGCCCGGCTCTGGCGTTCCTATAGGACGTGGCTGGGCGAAGGTAAGTAAGCGACTAGCGAGCCGCGAGCCCGGCTCTGGCGTTCCTATAGGACGTGGCTGGGCGAAGGTAAGTAAGCGACTAGCGAGCCGCGAGCCCGGCTCTGGCGTTCCTATAGGACGTGGCTGGGCGAAGGTAAGTAAGCGACTAGCGAGCCGCGAGCCCGGCTCTGGCGTTCCTATAGGACGTGGCTGGGCGAAGGTAAGTAAGCGACTAGCGAGCCGCGAGCCCGGCTCTGGCGTTCCTATAGGACGTGGCTGGGCGAAGGTAAGTAAGCGACTAGCGAGCCGCGAGCCCGGCTCTGGCGTTCCTATAGGACGTGGCTGGGCGAAGGTAAGTAAGCGACTAGCGAGCCGCGAGCCCGGCTCTGGCGTTCCTATAGGACGTGGCTGGGCGAAGGTAAGTAAGCGACTAGCGAGCCGCGAGTCCGGCTCGGGCGTTCCTATAGGACGTGGCTGGGCGAAGGTAAGTAAGCGACTAGCGAGCCGCGAGCCCGGCTCTGGCGTTCCTATAGGACGTGGCTGGGCGAAGGTAAGTAAGCGACTAGCGAGCCGCGAGCCCGGCTCTGGCGTTCCTATAGGACGTGGCTGGGCGAAGGTAAGTAAGCGACTAGCGAGCCGCGAGCCCGGCTCTGGCGTTCCTATAGGACGTGAGTAGTATATTATTGGGCATTCTGGACCACTTTTCGCTCGGCGAAACAAGTTCGCCATCGCTCCGGTGGTCCAGAATGCCCAATCGTGAACGGTCGACTCGGTTTAGTAGTTGGTAATACAAAGTGGTAGTAGCTTCGCTACTGGACAGTGCCTCAGAATGTCCAATAATACACAATCTGGGGGCACGGTAGTGCCCCCACCAAGTCGAGCAAAAAGGGGCACGGCCGTACCATCCTTTTCTCGAAGCAGTTCAGGCCATTTTCGACACCCTATAACTTCGTTGTGGATAAAACTGGAAACCCGAATTTTCAGTAAGCAAGCAGGCATTGTATAAACATGGTATATTTCAAATTTCATTCAATTTGAACCAGTAGTTTAAGAATTATAACTAGTCAAAGTTTCTTAATTTTGTCACTCACTGACTGACTGACTGACTGACTGACCGATCATCAAAACTCTAAGGCACTTCTAGCAGACATAGAAGCTTCAAATTTAGAATACAATTAGTGTTTAGTGTATATAGCAAGGAAAAACTAAAATATTTTGAAATTTCGTTCCAGTTTTCTAGATACACCAACTGCATAAATAACTTTGTAATCCCATATAAATATATAGTATTACAAAGTTACATTTGCAGTTAATGAACCAGTGTACCTGTTTATCACTGCATAGTATAAAACAAAGTAGCTTCCCGCTGTCTGTCTGTCCGCATGTATGCTTAGATCTTTAAAACTGCGCAACGGATTTGGATACGATTTTATATGAATAATACATGCATAATATAGTAGAGAAACACAGATAATAATTTTAGAGGTTTCTAATGTGATGTCGTACATAAACACAATTTTTGCGCTTATATTGCAAAAGCTAGGTGAATCCTACGAGATAGATCAAAATAATGTACTACAGTATTGTACACCTTAAAAAGGTCTACAAAAAAGTCCACGATGGTATATGTCTATCTCTTAGGGATAACCCACAATAACCATTTTTTATCCTTTACTTTTTACGAGAAATAATGGCTTATTTACGAAGCGATTTTAAGCAATACAGCATTAATCCTTATCCAATCAAGCACCTTAAACACATTGTGCATTTAATATAGATCAATTTGGCCCTTACAGCATGTAATTAAATGAATATTTTCGAAGATATTACAGATTTAAAATGTAGGGACATAGCGGTAGCGCTGGTGAGTTTACTTAAGGCAACCACAGGATAGTCCGGTTAAGTAGTCACGACCTCTCATGGTTTGGGGTGGGGTGTCCATCGAGAACAGCAACTCCCCTAAATATCTTGGTGTTACCCTGGACAGGTCTTTAACATAATTAGCAAAAACTGCAAGAATATCAAGCGGACTACTGGACTGGCGCTATCTTTTTCTGCGGGAGAATTCGCGTGCCCCATGTGGAGCCGTTCTGCTCATGCAAAGCTGGTGGATACAGCTTTGAATGAAACGTGCCGGATCATCACTGGCTGGCTAAAACCAACCCCGGTACAAATGCTGTATCCACTAGCAGGAATAGCGCCACCAGTGCCTCGCAGAGCGGTGGCAAGCTCCAGCGAAAGAGCCAAAATGGTCTCCGACACACAAAACCCTTTGCACGACAACATCCTTGTGCCACAAAGGCTGAAAAGTCGAAACAGTTTTTTAAAGTGTGTCGTTCCACTCACTGGCGAACCATCACAAGAGAGACTGAAGTTGTGGCGAGACAGTCCTTTCTTACCCAAACCGTTCGTCCCATCCGCTGACCTCCCACCTGGACATGAGTTTCCTTTGGGTAACCTGGAAGTCTTTAAACAGACTCCGCACCCAGGTTGGCCGAAGCAAGGAAAACCTGTTCAGGTGGAAATTCATAGACGACTCCGCCTTGGAGTGTAAATGTCTATAGCACTTTATGATTAGCAGCGATCGCACGCGTTTATCGGAGCTCTCTAGCGAGGAAAATAACAATTATCCATACTAATATTATAAATTCGAAAGTAACTCTGTCTGTCTGTATGTTATCTTTTCACGCCTAAACCATTGAACGGATTTCGATAAAATTTGGCAGAGAGATAGATTGCATCCCGGGAAAGGACTTGGGATAGTTTTTATCGACATACCTCGCGGGCGAAGCAGCGAGCGGAAGCTAGTGTATAATTGAATGTACCTAGATGTTCAAAGGTAACTTGTAAAATGGTCAACGGATTAGGTTAAAAAAAAAAGTTAAAAGGGTACCGGAAAGGAAAAAAAATAGGACAATCTACAAAAAGAAGTGAGATGCCATCAAAACAAACTTGTAAAAAAAAACCAAGTCTCGCAACTCAGTTCTTCTACCGTAAAAAGTTGTGAGATCCATGTTATACCAAGTCGGTTAATTTATTCAGTCCCTACTTAAGGGACCTTCTGTCTTAAGTTATTACGTAATTAGCTAACCTAACAACATCTTGTAGTGACCATATCAATATTAAAAATCTTTTATGTTTAAAATACATAGATTGACTTGGCAATCGCACTGTGAGATACATTGTGTTTTCAAGCGATGGCCAAGTCAATCTATTGTATTTTAAACATAAAATATTTTTAATATTGATATGGTCACTACAAGATGTTGTTAGGTTAGCTAATTACGTAATAACTTAAGACAGAAGGTCCCTTAAGTAGGGACTGAATAAATTAACCGACTTGGTATAACATGGATCTCACAACTTTTTACGGTAGAAGAACTGAGTTGCGAGACTTGGTTTTTTTTTACAAGTTTGTTTTGATGGCATTATCTTAATCAAAGACTACAAATGTGTCAAATTTATTTCTGTAACATCCTTTATTTTTGGAACAATCCTTATTAATCTATACTTATAATAAATCTGTAGAAGGGTCAATTCTGTACATTGAAAATATTGAAAAAATAAATAGCGGGGGGTGTTGCTGGATCGATACCAAACCCAAATATGTGATTAAAAAAATTTTTGTCTGTCTGTCTGTCTGTCTGTCTGTCTGTCTGTCTGTATATGCAGGCATCACGTGAAAACTAACGGTTCGATTTCGATGAAACTTGGTATAATTATACCTTATTATCCTGGGCATAAAATAGGATACTTTTTATCCTGGAAAAATACGTAGAAAAAAAATCTTATTTTTCAGTTTTATTCATAGACGTTGTTCTGTAGAACCGCGAACACACGTTGCATTACCCGCAGTGGATAATTTTCCATTTCAATTTAAGAGAATACAGTTTCCTGTAGCTTTGTGTTACACCATGACAATAAATATATAGATATCCCTTTACGGTAAATGTTGATCTGACGCGACTTTACGCGAGTACTTTGTTGATCCAAAAATGCATGTTGATCCGGCGCCTTTTGTAGATCCAATATGCATTTCTGGTAACTAATGTGGCTCCGACCGGATCAACATCAACACTCACGGGACTGCTTACTAGCGTTCGCCAAAGTTGATCCAATATACAAATCCACCTTATTAATGTTGATCCAATTTAAATGAGCCAATCAGAGCACAGCAAACGATCGGATTGGCTGAAAGCAGCCGCGACGTTGCCGTTTTGTATCTTTGGCCGTACAGGCCGCCCACCCCTGGGTGCTTCACCGCCCGCGTGCAAAACTGACAATGCCGCCCCGTCTTTACCCTACTAGAGTACTAGGCTTTTAGAGAGGAATTTGATGTTGGTTAAGTTGTTATGAAAGTGCATAAAAAGAAACGGCCATGTGCGTGTCGGACCACGCACAATGAAGGGTTATATTCATAACAGGGGAATACCCTCTTAGAGATTACCTATCTAAGGGCCAATTATTCAATAATTAGATAACTTTACCTGAAGAATAAATGTGACGTTTTGACAGATTGTCCAAACAAAAACTGTCACAATGAAAAACTTATTCGTCGGATAAAAGTTAACTGGCGATTGAAAAGCTGGCCCTAAGTGGTTTGAACCTGCAAACGTTTGCGTTAATGTTCCATATAGACACTGTGTTCAATAAGGAGATTTCTATGTTTGCCGCCCCCTTGAAAGTGCCCTTGAAGCCTTTGTGCGGCTCCGCATTCGCCCTCCGGATGCAGAAGCCATGGAGGCGGAGCTGTACGAGGGGTACAGAGCGGCGAAGACCGCCCTCCAAGAGGCCATCCAGCGGGCCAAGGACGTGGCCCGCGAGGAGATGGTGGAGACTCTGAACAGAGATCCGTGGGGGCGCCCTTATAAAATGGTGCGGAATAAACGCCGCACCTGGGCCCCCCCGCTGACGCAGTCTCCGCCCCCAGCTGGTGGAGTAGGTAGTGAGCGCTCTGTTCCCTTCACGGGGGGAGCACACTCCCCCGCCCATGGCTCCGCCAATTGCGGTGCCCGAAGAGGACCACGCGGATGACGACGACATCCCTGCAGTGACCGGGGTAGAACTGAAAGCGGCGGTAGGAAGGCTGAAGGCCAAAAATACCGCCCCAGGACCCGACGGCTTGCCAGGTAAAGCCTGGGTCCTGGCCTCGAGGGCTCTCGGGCCTCGACTGGAGGCGTTCTTAAGCGCATGTTTGGAGAGAGGCCAGTTTCTACTCCGTTGGAAGACGGGGAAGCTGGTCCTCATTCGGAAGCCAGGGCGCCCTGCGGACTCTCCGTCCACATACTAGCCCATCGTGCTGCTCGACGAGGTTGGCAAGCTCTTTGAGAGAGTGATTGCGGGCCGCCTCGTCGGGCACCTGGTGAGGACGGGGCCGGATCTTGCGGACAGCCAGTTTGGCTTTCGCAAGGGGCGCTCGACGGTAGACACCATCATGCGCGTGAGAGCCCTTACGACGGGGGACGCGGTTTTCCGGGGTGGGGTCGTCGTGGCGGTGCCTAACCTGAGGGGGCCAAACGCCTCCTGCCGGAGGCTTTGTGCGCTCCATGGCCCTATACGGGGCCTACCTGAACGCGCTCCAAAAGGTGGTAGCCGTAAGGCTTATCCGGGGCTACCGCACGATCTCGGACGAGGCGGTAAGCCTCCTTGCCGGACTGCCGCCATGGGATCTGGAGGCAATAGTCCTCGCGCGCCTGCATGAGTGGCGCGCGGAGACACTACGCCGGGGGGAAACTCCACTTCCCCGGCAAATCGCTGCGGAGCGGACGGATCTCCGGCGCGATTTCATGGCGGCATGGAAAGAGCGACTGTCGCAACCCAGCGCAGGGCACACCGCGACAGCGGCTATAAAACCCCTCTTTGAGAAGTGGCTAGAGAGGCGCCACGGCGCCCTCACCTACCGCCTGACGCAGGTCCTCACCGGACACGGAAGTTTCGGGATGTTCCTGCACATCATCAGACGGGAAGAAACGCCCGGGTGTCACCATTGCCAGGATCGCCCAGAGGACACGGTGGAGCACACGGTGGAGGTCTGCCCCGCTTGGGCGGAGCACCGTCGTGTCCTCGTAGAGGCGATCGGCAGCGGCGGCGACCTCTCGCGTCCGGCCCTGGTGCAAGCCATGGTCCGGGGCGAGAGGGAGTGGGAGGCAGTCACCTCCTTCTGCGAAGCAGTTATGCTAGCGAAAGAGGTGGCGGGACGGCTCAGGGAGAGAGACTCCCGTCCCAGCTGCCGCGGGAGGCGCTCCGGGCGTCGGGAGCCGCGTGACGACTCCCGGCCACCGTAGGCGCGGGCCTGCGGGCGGTCAGCATCGAGGAGGGGCCCCCTTAGGGCCGAAGCCTGCCGTGTCAGCGGGATTGTCCGAAAGGGTTACCATAAAGGGCTAAGGGTGGGTTTTCGTCAGTAAGAGTCCGACACTCCCTTCCACTCCACCCAATACAATGGTTCTTGTAGTAACGAAACGGCCAAGCCATATATTTTGACTAAGGTGTAGAGTTGTTTAAATTTCAGGAGTAAAAGTCCATAACAGTATGAGAGTTTTTCACCTTACGCTCATGTGAATGTAGCGAAATGGCCAAGCCACATATTTTGACTAAGGAAATACTACTTAAACGAATAAAAACTTTTTTAGAAAAAAAAAACAAACGACTTCCAAAAACACTATAAAGTGAAAAATAATTTTAATTTCGGAAGTCGTTGTCTTTGGATTTGTATTTTAGTTTTTTGCCACCGACTTCCGAATTTAAAGTTATTTTTCACTTAATAGTGTTTTGGAAGTCGGTTGTTTTTTTTTTGTAAAAAAGTTTTTATTTTTCACTTTTTAGCGGGTCAGTTTGTAATTTATCTAAGTTATAATAGCCTAATATCACCTTTTACAAAATATTGATTTTCCCGATGCAGGGACGTTAATAGTTGAAGAGTTCTCCTAGTAAGAACCAGGAGAACTGGAGCTGATTGAGAAGTCACCATCAGCTCCACTTCACCATACGCATTGTAATGAGCATAAATTGCTTAGCAGCTATATTAAAGTAATCGAATCGCAACCCGTGAAATATTTGTCATTGAGTAGTTCCGATGGCCTTTTGTGGTCTTCATCATCAGCTCCACTTTACAAAATCATAATTTCCGAGAGCAATTAATGCTCAAGTTACTTTAATAATAGACTTAGGCAAGAAAAATTTTGCTAAGGGCCAAGTTTATGTTACACTTAGTCGTGGAAAGACGCTGGATGGCATTGTATTATGCGACTTGGAACCTACCAAATTGCTAAAAAGACCACATGACGAAAAGGCTTTGCGTGAACTGCAACGATTGAGGCTTTTATAAATCATCATCAGCCTATTGCAGTTCACTGCTGGACGTAGACCTCTCCAAGTTTGCGCCAACGTTCACGGTCCTCCGCTTCTCTCATCCAGCCACTACCTGCAACCTTTGTTAGGATAATTATACAGAAGAAAATCTCGCAAAAGTATTTCACTTTAAGAAGTATTTATTAGTTTTAGACTAGATGCTGATAATCCTGGCTGCAGCATCAGGCCAGACTTATGTCAACATTGCATTGAACTTAAAATTTAGTCCTGTTTAAAATGAGCCCAAACACGACTACGGTGCTGTAATTTCAAGGTTTGTACTTTTTCTGATGCCCCTGGCTTCAGCATCAGGTCTCTTTGTACTTCGGTGTTCCTCATTAACAGAACGTTTATTCACACATCGAGCCCTTTTCAATAAGCCTAAACACGATATATCTGCTGTTAGTTGTCGAGGAGTTAGGTACTCAGCAGACTATCCTGACTGCAGCATCAGGTCATAACTTGATGATCATAAGACCAAATGTGGCAAATGCCCTATCAAACATCAAAACAATTTACTAAAACAGTCCTTGCCTGTTCGAGTAACTTCTTACTGTTAAGGAGTTGTACCTTCCATCATCAGCCCAGCTACCTGAGATGGTGACAACCATACGCAAATACACAAGATCCTTCATAAAATATGCGAAAAACAATAAGTGAGCTTATAAAATTTGAGGGTTGCCCTCGATTTCTCTAAGATCCCATCATCAGATCCTAACTTGGTGACAGTGGGACCACCTCAGAACTATCTACTTTCGAACAAAAAATAATTTTGAAAATCCGTCGAGAATTGGCGGAGTATTCGATGAACAAACATACAAAAAAATAAAAACACATCCGAACATAGTACCTCCTCCTTCTCGTGAAGTCGGTAAAAATACGACGAAATAGTCTACTGGGTTCTCTGTCACTCGCAGAACGCGACGTTGCCGCTTTGTGTTCGAGTACCTATTCGTCAATTTTGGCTCCGGATCAACTTAGTCCAAGTAAATGTCGCATATAAGTTAAATATACTCTGGATCTAAGAAATCATATTCAGTATGATTTTTTCGACCGTTGATGGATCAACAAATGTTGGTCAAATCGCTGACGAGTTTATTGAAAACCTGTAAGTGCAGATCCACCGACGTCACACGCGCATCAAGGACGGATCAAAGTATATCAGTTTGCGCGACGCGGAGCTGAGTAAACACGTAAAATAGGCGGATCAACAGTTGTTCTAACTTCTCACTGGACCAACATTTACCGTAAAGGGTTGATTATATATATATATATATATATTCGACATATATGGGTCCAATAGATATTTATAAGATGTCATTGTCAGAGTTACTCAAAATGGAGAAATAAACCATCCACGCGAAGACCGACATCCGCGCGGACGGAGTCGCGGGCGGAAGCTAGTGACTACATAATTGTAAGGTTCATTCCATATTTTTGAACACATTTCACGAAAATCGAGCCATGTCATATCAGTGTTGACATGTTCTTCATAAACATGTTTCAAATTAATTTCATCTTGTTTAAAAAGTATAATTAAATTAGCATTGTCCCTAACTAACTGTTTAGGAATTTTACTATATGTCTGGTTAAGGTAAAAACAATCAATACATTTGTGTCTTCCCATCGCAAAGTAATCACGCATATTGTTTTGGTTTTCGCAAGCAACATCATCAAATATGATCACAGAATTAGGTTTTGCCTCCTGGACACTCAGTACTTCCTCATTACCATGATATTTCTGGAATGAGACACCAGAAACTCGTTGTAAAACTTGTTCTTAGAAAATGTATTTGGGTTGATGTAGAGTTTTCGAATAAACATAAACATTTTGAAATCTTAATCCATTCTCATGTATGAGAAGACCTATTAACAAATTAGTTTTTCCACAATTGGAAGGCCCGCAAATAATGCAACGTACAGAGTTAGGTAGTAGCTCTCCATGACGAGAACCAGTATTTTGAGGCTCAATGCAAACTGTATTCACATGTAATGATTGTGGTTGTTTGACAAACTTCATAGTTACACATGAAACAAATAGACTAATAATGACTCAATTAATTTGTTACATTCACATTTATAAATAATATCACGTCAGCAAACACTAAATAATCAGAGGCCTTAGCGTGAGTTTTTTCACTCACGTTCGATTGCGAGCGCGTTAGAATTTTGTAGGGAAAAGGTTATAGCGCCACCTGGTGGTCACTAGGAGAAACCTAATTTCCCGTAATTCCCGTAATTTCTAATTTCCTTTTAATACAAAATTCTAACGCGCTCGCAATCGAACGTGAGTCGAAAAAACTCACACTAAGGCCACTGTTCTCATGCTTGTTTGAGTTTTAAACTATTAACAATGCTCAGTGATAGAATACCATGGTAAACTGAACAGGTGAGTTGATTCTTCATTATTGAGCGTCCTGAATCACCTTTGTCAGTCAAGTCGATTGTGTATTATTGGGCATTCTGAGGCACTGTCCAGTAGCGAAGCTACTACCACTTTGTATTACTAACTACTAAACCGAGTCGACCGTTCACGATTGGGCATTCTGGACCACCGGAGCGATGGCGAACTTGTTTCGCCGAGCGAAAAGTGGTTAGGATGCCCAATAATATACTACTGACGTGGCTGGGCGAAGGTAAGTAAGCGACTAGCGAGCCGCGAGCCCGGCTCTAGCGTTCCTATAGGACGTGGCTGGGCGAAGGTAAGTAAGCGACTAGCGAGCCGCGAGCCCTTCCTATAGGACGTGGCTGGGCGAAGGTAAGTAAGCGACTAGCGAGCCGCGAGCCCGGCTCTGGCGTTCCTATAGGACGTGGCTGGGCGAAGGTAAGTAAGCGACTAGCGAGCCGCGAGCCCGGCTCTGGCGTTCCTATAGGACGTGGCTGGGCGAAGGTAAGTAAGCGACTAGCGAGCCGCGAGCCCGGCTCTGGCGTTCCTATAGGACGTGGCTGGGCGAAGGTAAGTAAGCGACTAGCGAGCCGCGAGCCCTTCCTATAGGACGTGGCTGGGCGAAGGTAAGTAAGCGACTAGCGAGCCGCGAGCCCGGCTCTGGCGTTCCTATAGGACGTGGCTGGGCGAAGGTAAGTAAGCGACTAGCGAGCCGCGAGCCCGGCTCTGGCGTTCCTATAGGACGTGGCTGGGCGAAGGTAAGTAAGCGACTAGCGAGCCGCGAGCCCTTCCTATAGGACGTGGCTGGGCGAAGGTAAGTAAGCGACTAGCGAGCCGCGAGCCCGGCTCTGGCGTTCCTATAGGACATGGCTGGCGAAGGTAAGTAAGCGACTAGCGAGCCGCGAGCCCGGCTCTGGCGTTCCTATAGGACGTGGCTGGGCGAAGGTAAGTAAGCGACTAGCGAGCCGCGAGCCCTTCCTATAGGACGTGGCTGGGCGAAGGTAAGTAAGCGACTAGCGAGCCGCGAGCCCGGCTCTGGCGTTCCTATAGGACATGGCTGGGCGATGGTAAGTAAGCGACTAGCGAGCCGCGAGCCCGGCTCTGGCGTTCCTTTACAATATCAAAAATGCAATTCAGCAAATCGCATCGCTATGGTCGCTACGAGTGTACGAGAGTATCGAACATGATCAATAAAAAAAACTTCACAACGTCTTTGGATCTGTATTTTAGTTTTTGCCACCGACTTCCGAAATTAAAGTTATTTTACACTTTGTAGTGATTTTTTTGGGAGTCGGTTTTTTTTTTTTGTAAAAAAGTTTTTTTATTTTTCACTTTTTAGTGGGTCCGTTTGTAATTTATCTAAGTTACAATAGCCTAATGTCAACTGCTCATCATCTTTTACAAAATATTGCTTTTCCCGATGCTGGGACGTTAATTGTTGAGGAGTTGTCCTGATAGGAACCAGGAGAACTCCTCAACAACCACTCACCATACGCATTGTGACGAGCATAAATTGTTTAGCAAACATATTAAAGTAATGGAATCGCAACCCGTGAAATATTTGTCATTGAGTTGTTCCGATGGCCATCTGTGGTCTTCATCATCAGCTCCACTTTACCAAAATATGATGATTTCCGAGAGCAAATGCTCAAGTTACTTTAAAAAATACCCAAATCGCTATAAGTTTGCCTATAAAATTTGAGGGTTTCCCTCGATTTTTATGGGATCCTCTCATCAGATTCCAACTTGATGATAATGGGACCACCTCGAGAGCATACCCTTTCAAACAAAAAAAAAATATTTGGAATCGGTAATCAAGTAGTAATCAAGCCGTCTTCGAGTAATCGGTGAACATACATAAAAACATATATAAAGTCGAACATATAACCTCCTCCTTTTTGAAAGTCGGTTAAAAACTAGTCGCGCCAATCGCCGACCGTCACGGATCAGTCGACAGCTAAGCTAGGCTTGCGGCTGTTATTGTATATTGCGTGTATTATTGTAACAATAACAATATTATTTAGCCTCGAGCCCCTCACTATTCTAGCCGCATATTGTAGAGAAAGCAATGTCGCATCAGTGACTGAGCCCACACTCCACAGTAGCGAACTCAGTCGGACATTGTTGTACCTTGTACCCGTCGACTGAAAATGCTATTGCTGCCTTGGTAGATCATGTAGTATCTAAATTAGACAACAAAATGAAATGCTTGGCTATTTTCCTCGATCTTTTCAAGGCATTTGACACTGTGTCTGTTCCCCACCTCCTATCCAAGCTGGAAGCTACTGGCATTCGCGGACATTCTTTAAAAAAATTCCATGATTACCAGTGTGGTAGAAGCCAATGCTTCAAAATAAATGACGTTATTAGTGACACTAAATCATTGAGTTTCGGCGTTCCTCAGGGCTCAATTTTGGGTCCAATCCTGTTTCTTATTTATATCAATAACTTATGCAAAATGCGTCTAATGAACTGTTCAATTTATACTTACGCATATGATACGGCTTTGCTTCTTTACGGTAGCGACTGGCCTGAAACAGTAAAATACGCGGAACTTGCTCTAAACTCAGTGATGAAATGGCTATCAAATAATATCCTAACTTTAAATCTTAAGAAAACAGTATACTTACCTTTCTCTTGACTATCCACCAATCTCCCTCCGCCGGATTCAATGGCGCTTAGAGCTCATACCTGCTCATTTGGTCTATCCTCTTCACAATGTGACTGTCCGCAACTCACAAGGTGTAAGTCTGTTAAATATCTCGGAGTCTATGTAGATAGTTCTTTGAGTTGGAAACCTCACCTTAGCAATCTCATATCGCGAGTCCGAAAGTGTATATTTATTTTTTTCAAACTAGAGTGCCTTAGTTTTTTGTTAGTTTAGTGCGGAGTATTGTACCATTAAAACTGTTTATTATGCCCTCTGTCAAAGCATAGTAAACTACTGCATCGCAGTGTGGGGTGGGGCTCCCAAGACAACCCTACTGCCTCTGGAACGAGCACAGAGAGCTGTCCTCAAGGTAATGACCTCGAAGCCGTTTAGATATCCAACCTCGGCTCTCTACACCGAATGTCAGGTCCTCACTGTGAGACAGCTCTTTGTTCTTGGCACTATTTTGCGCAAACATCCCTCTGTGGTATACAAGCCGAATGCTGCTAAAAAGCGTAGATACTACGAAGTATGTTCAACTCGCGGATGTAGAACGGCCCTTGCTCAGCGTCATTATGATGTTATATCTAACCATTTATATAATACAATAAATAAACCATTGCTCCCATGTGCCTAAATGAATGTAAGACTAAGGTCTCAAGGTGGCTATTGACACTGAGTTATTATGGGACTGAAGACCCTACAAGTATGAATCGCATAACCTAATATAGTTAATATAGTCATATATTTACACAATATTGCAAAAACGCAGGTTTGTACCATATTTATCTCTGTCTAAATACATACATACATATAGGTACTTTAATAGCAACATCTAAGCATTTACTATTAGGTAGTTATCGTAATAATAATTGACTGTGCTCGTCCTACAACTACCGTTAAACTATGTTCAATTATAGGCGAGGACGCTGGCACCCTAAACACAAGTTCATCGAAATCCCTCTATCCCTTAGTTGTATCTAACGTTGCATAGTGTTTAGATAAGTGTTTTTGTACAACGGAAGTTAATAAAGAAACTTTTTGTTTTTTTTTACCTACTTATCGACGTCACCGAGATCATCTCAGGAGATATTTAGATAAAAAGGTTGTCGAATCAAAAATGACTTTGCCTTGCTCCCGACAGCAAACAGCTGTCAGAAGATAACTCATCTCGTGTCTCTCTAGTTTAAATCAAATATGGTTTGGATGTGTGAACAGTATTTAGAGGACTTTTTTGATAGCATTGATTGATGTTCGATTCGCCACGGAATCGTATCGAACGTTTGTGAATAGCTATGCTGAAAGGATTTCAAACGACCTTTCAACTTCTTCAAAGGTTAAAACAACAAAATTAACAATATTTACATCAGTTTATTTTTACAAAATTGAGTTCTTTAACATCCGAGTTCTCATCCGTGCTACATCCATATCCTTATATTGTATGTGTGTGTGTCAGTCTGTCTGTGGCGCGGGCTCGGGCCGATAGTTCTCCGTCCGCATGTCGTTGATGCCCAGCTCTTCGTTCTGCGCGAAGCTGCGCTCGTAGCGCGTCACCTTGAGCCCTGCAACAGTCAGTACCACGCAGCTGTCATGTCCATGCGTATCAAAACTTGATAAATGATTTATTTTCTGTAAGTAGGTTTTTACAAACAATTTTACACGTCATCATATTTTTTAAACTACATGTGGTCGGCGTTTCCTATCTGACTACTCTGAGAAGAAAGGCCGAAACAAACTCAGAGGTCACAGTCTCTTTTAAAGTCCAGACAAAATCTTGGTCAGATCGTGTGAAGACCATGTAGATTGATGTCTGAAATGGTCTTTTCAGGAAAGAACCACACAGATTGAGCCGACCTGTCTGACCAAAAATCGTGCAGCTCAACTCAGAAATTGAGGAGCTCAACGATTCGACGAACAATACCAAAGAAAGGACATTTGGGTAGGCCGCGTAAATTACTCAAACTGCCAGATCAGATAAACTTGGTAGTACATTATTAACTAAGGGGATACATTTTCGAATTAGTAGCTTATGAAAATGTTTAACCGGGGAATACGCTAGTTATGTGCAGTTTAATTCGTGATATGAGGATGTAACGTGTAGCATGCGGAGGTAGTGTTGCGACACTCAGGGTATTGATCATCATCTGCCTTTTCCTGATTCCGGCGAACCCGATGCAGTTCTTCTTCTTAGCGTGTTGATGCAGTTGAATTTGATAGAAGGTATTTAAATTGTATTGTTGAGTCTGTTGAGAAGCACAGAACCGGTCGGTGTGGCGACACTTGGAGAAGGCCTATGTCCAGCAGTGGACGTCTTTCGGGTGAAATGATGGAATCAGCTGAAGGTCGCTGAACGAGACGCTATACAAGTTGTTTTGTTCTTACGTCTGGGGGCGTCGAATGTCCCGCTAAGTGTTCATAAACGTTTATATCACAGCTGTAGGTGGTTGTCGTAGTTCAAGTATGACGTGTGGCGCCATCTACACCGCCACATAAGAACTACACTGACGTATCCTACATCGCGGTATCAGAGTTACCCGCGAGATTAACTTAACAGTACAGGAAAATGTATGCCACACCGATCTCTCGTCAAGATAAATGTAATGAATGTCTGACCTTCATCGGGCGTGTTGGGGTCGTCCGCGAGGCTCTGCACGTAGGAGTTCCCGGCCGGGTCGTCCAGCACCACCGTCACGGCGCGCTCGCCGCGCAGCACCTCCTCCACCCGCGACACGAAGCTGCGGCCGAGCGGAAGGGTTAGGTCATGCCGGGTTAAGGATATACTAGGACGGGTGGCGACTGGGACTGTTGGTCTTATTACAAAACAAGGTCCGTCTGTTGACCCGGTCGAATTCATCGAGCGCAGCTGTAGCTGGCGGCCCACCGACGCATCGGCGCCTGCGCACATGCGCCGACACCGTCGTCGAGCCGACAGCACGTGGCAGCGTTCTGCCCGGTGCCAATACCGACCCCGGGGCCTGACGCTAGCTGGGCCGCGGGCCCCGGGGGCTGCCGCTAACCCTTTACGTACTTGTCGAGCCGATCCCGGTTAACGCCGGGCGCGTCCCCGATGGCCCCGGGACAGTCCCGCAGCTGCGCCGCCGTGGCACTGATGAGTCCCTCGGCCGTCGTGAAGCGTCCTCCTAGCGCGTGGCCTCCTACTTCCAGCTCCAGCTCCGGTATCTCCATGCTGCAGGTTTCCGACTGCAAGTACAAGTTATAGTTAGATTCAGTGTTCATAAAGCTAATGTTAGCTGCAGGTAATGGCTTCAGCACCACAAAACAGAACACCATGGACGCTTCCACATGGAGGGGGCATAACGCTTAGAACCATGACGTGACGATTTCTACCAGTTTACTCCTACCGCAAGTTCCGTTAAAGAACTTCGTTCCAAAAATCTGGCAATTTTTTGTCTTTTTTTTTATTTGGTCCTTTTTAGGGTTCCGTACCTAAAGGGTAAAAACGGAACCCTATTACTAAGACTTCGCTGTCTGTCCGTCTGTCTGTCTGTCTGTCACCAGGCTGTATCTCAAGACCCGCGATAGCTAGACAGTTGAAATTTTCACAAGTTATGTATTTCTGTTGCCGCTATAACAACAAATACTAAAAACAAAATAAAATAAATATTTAAGGGGGGCTCCTATACAACAAACATGTTTTTTACGGCGTTTTTGCCTTGTGGTACGGAACCCTTCGTATGCGAGTCCGACTCGCACGTGGCCAGTTTTTTTGATACCTAATATAGAGGCACGGTGTTTGTTTTTATGCCCGGTAGATAGATATATGAAGTGTGGGTGAACTAATTGGTTCACTTGTACCTCACCCCTCGGGGAATACAGGCGTGATGTTACGTTTATATGTTATGTATGCCAGTAGTAGCCAGCGAGTGTGCAATGTGAGTAGCTCCTCCTACAATGTAATCACTAGATCACAGTTATAGGAGGAACATGTGTGTAAGCCCTAGATCACAGTTATAGGAGGAACATGTGTGTAAGCCCTAGATCACAGTTATAGGAGGAACATGTGTGTAAGCCCTAGATCACAGTTACAGGAGGAACATGTGTGTAATCACTAGATCACAGTTACAGGAGGAACACGTGTATAATCACTAGATCACAGTTATAGGAGGAACATGTGTATAATGACTAGACCACAGTTACAGGAGGAACATGTGTGTAAACACTAGATCACAGTTACAGGAGGAACATGTGTATAATCACTAGATCACAGTTACAGGAGGAACATGTGTGTAATCACTAGATCACAGTTACAAGAGGAACACGTGTATAATCACTAGATCACAGTTATAGGAGGAACATGTGTGTAATCACTAGATCACAGTTACAGGAGGAACATGTGTATAATCACTAGATCACAGTTACAGGAGGAACATGTGTGTAAGCCACACTTTAGGGATTAAATATTCTGACAGTACCGTCGCTGTATATCTATGAGGTTTTGATATTTGTAAAAACCAATATACAGTTATTTAATCACGTAGAAAGTCAACGTCGCTCAGATAAGTTAAAAACAATAATCACCAGAACTGCTTTTGCTTATAAAAGTGTCTATGCAATGGCACCAAAATTGTATAACAAATTACCTTGTCATATTAGGAATAGTAAGAATTATAATGAATTCAAAAGTAATCTTTTTAAGCTACTAAATGACAAGGTATATTATTCGGTCAAGGAGTACCTGGATGACAAATTTTGATCAATTTTTATAATTTATTTATTTAATGTAATTTTTCGTTTGTGTTTTTGCATTGTGTATCTTTTCTTATTTTCATGACATTTTCCCTTTATTATTATGAGAATTTTATAATTTGACATCTTTGTGTAACTTTGACATTGTTCATATTAATCTAATTTTGTATGCCTATCGGCGGGACATGGTTTGTACAATAGATTTATATTGAAAAACACCTGTAATCACCTATGTTTCACAAAATAAATAAATGAAATGAAATCACTAGATCACAGTTACAGGAGGAACACGTGTATAATCACTAGATCACAGTTACAGGAGGAACACGTGTATAATCACTAGATCACAGTTATAGGAGGAACATGTGTGTAATCACTAGATCACAGTTACAGGAGGAACATGTGTGGCACGCACCTTGAGCACGTCTCGCGAGAAGTCGTCTTTGCTGGCGATGCGCAGCTCGAAGCGCACGCCCTTGTCCTCTATCCCGCCGCCTGACTTCACCTGCACACGTCTCACAATATGACTATAGGAACCCACACTGAACGCCAGTGTGTACACGCGAGTGGGAAGGCAGAGAACGTTCAGCGACATATTGACGTGCACTTTGTAACTACTAAAAACATTACCCTCCTTCTGGGGCAGTCTGGTAAGAACGAAAAGGAGAACAGAGAGGAGTCCTGTGTCCCAGCAGTGCGAACATTCTGGACTATGTAACCTAGCGTTGGAATGCCTCCCACAAGATGGACCGACGACCTAGTGGAGGCCTCAGGGACCAGCTGGATGCGGGAAGCACAGGACTGGTCGAAGTTAGGGCCACGCTGGGGGAGGCCTGTGTCCAGCCGTGGAAGTCTGTCGGCTGAGATGATGAAGTAATGTAATGCAAGGTTGCGTCACCTCGTTGGTGCGGTGTCCGCACACGTCGCAGGTGGTGCTCATGATGACGACCTCCTTGAAGTGCGGGATGTCTGCAAACAACATAAACGGTACATCATTATAAGGCCGCATCCTAGGAAAACTAATTAAGCTGCCAATTGAACAGCCTAATAACGGCACATATATATAGCGCTATGCTATGTACGGTCAGCAACGGAACTCTATGAACAAATGATTTAAAGAATTATGGTTTTCAACTACGATTCCAAAAAACCGGGCAAGAGCGAGTCGGACTCGTCCACCGAGGGTTCCGTAACATCCGGGTTTATGTATAAGGTTTATGTTTATGAAATTAAATGTTTTTTTATATTTTTTTATATTTGAGTTGGTTGGTTCAATAGGAGTATATGAACTTAAGAGGGTTCGTTAGATGATTTCAGGTTAACGAATTTATTTACTCATAAAGAACAATACAGTTCACCTAATAATGAGCTTAAGTAAAAATAAAGTAATGTAGGTAATATACAGCGATCGAGCAATTCTAATAGATGTTGTCATAAATGTATTTTTTAAATTTTCTTTTAAACACTGCAAGCGATTTGCTATCCTTGATATTATTTGGCAGATTGTATAATTGTTCTCCATCATATGTGATAGTCTTTTTACCATAGTTAGTCCTATTTCTTCGCAAATTAATCTGGTTAGTGTTAAGTTATGGTAATATAATTTTTTTATTACAAATTTTATATCAGATTTTAATTCACCAGTCTTTATTTTTCGTACTAGTACCTATGCACGTTGTGTAAGTGGATGTTTGTGTTATATTAAATATCTTTGTGTTACGGTATAGTGCACGTGACTCTGTCAACCGATTATACTTAAATAATGCTTTCATCACTATGTTTTGTGAAATTTGTAAATACTTAAGATTCGACTTCACAGCACTCCCCAATATTTCAATTAAATACTCTAGATGTGATTTCACCAGAGAGTTGTATATGTCCATTCGTACTCTATGAGGAATGCATCCTACCGCTCTCTTTAGAATCCCAGTGAGTGACGACAGTTTTGACCTTACATAAGCAATATGGGCCTTCCAAGAGAGTTTATCATCTAATCGTAGACTTAAATACTTTGTGAACGATGAATGATTGTATTATTTATGGTCAGTGGAGGGTGTTGTGGATTTTTTTGTTTTCTTGCCGCAAATAACATATCGTTTTGTGCTCTATTAATTAAATCTGATAGATTTGGTCCGAAGTAAAATAGGCAAGTATCATCGGCGTATAAAGTTATGTGTGCTGTAAGGCCTAATGTTATTGACATAAATCAAGAAAAGTAGCGGGCCAAGTACCGAGCCTTGCGGAATGCCACATGTCACTTTGCTACTACTACTTTGGTGGTCTCCTATTTTCACGAACTGATATCTATCTGTCGGATATGATTTGATGATTTTTAGTGCTACACCTTTAATACCACAATCTTCCAGTTTCTTTAAGAGTATTTCATGGCAAACTGTGTCGAAAGCCTTTTAAAATCAATAAATATACCTAAAACAAAATTCTTATCATCAATATTATTTAATTTTCGTAACAAGATCAATCGTTGCTGACAGAGTATTTGATGTAGGCCTAAACCCGTACTGATGGTCATATAAATAGTTTATTTCTATGGTATTCATTATTTCTTCAGTAAATAATTTTTTCGTAAATTCTCGACATTACAGGCAGAACTGATACAGGTCGGTAATTACCTGGTTCAGTCTTACTACCTGATTTGAAAATGGGTGAAACTTTAGCTACTTTAAGGCTATCAGGGAAATCACCGGTTTAAAAGCTTTTATTTGTGCATGCTACTAAATTACTAGATATTATATCTATATATATAAAATTCAAAGTCCTGACTGACTGATATATCAGCGCACAGCCCAAACCGCTGGACCTAGAGACTTGAAACTTAGAAGGTGTGTTCTTTGTGAAGAGTAAGTATCCACTAAGAAAGGATTTTTGGGAATTTAACCCCTAAAGGGTTAAAATAGGGGATGGAAGTTTATATGAAAGTCCGACAGTTTTGAAGTTAGGATCTTCTAATTTTGTATTGAGGCTGACAATTGAAAATGAATTTATACGTGTCTCAGCGTTTTTGATAATTCCACCCCCGAAGGCTTAAAAAGTGGGATGAAGTTGTGTATAGAAAGTCATTAATTTTCGACGTAAAAATCACTAAATTTATTTTCTAGGCTTATGATTGGAAGCTAACACAACGGTGTTGTTAGAATTTCATCCATTAAGGGGGTGAAAAGGGGGATGAAATGTTGTCCTGACTGACTGATATATCAACGCACAGCCTAAAACGCTGGTCGGTACCGCTGGATAGAGAAATTCATTTTGGAGGGTGTGTTCTTTGTGAAGAGTAGATATCCACCAAGAAGGGGTTTTTGGAAATTTAACCTATAAGGGGTGAAAAGAGGGGATTTTGTTTGTATGAAAAATCCTATTCCTTGAGTTAATAACCATGAAACTTGGCACGAATAATTATCAAAATAAATTATGTAGTTTGGCTTTTTTTTCTAAACTACCCCCTGAAGGGGGATTGGGAGGTGTCAAAGTTTGTATGGAAGAATTTTAACGCGTGGTCCGATTAACTGGAAACTCAGTATTTATACTTAAGACCGAAAATAAAGAACGTGTATCATCGTTTTTTGAAAATTTACCCCTAACGGGGTGAAAAGTTAATTTTATAGGGGAAGTCTTTACTGCTTGCTTTGTCTTTAGTGGCTTGATTAACTCGAAAATTGGTATTTATAAACAATCTTTGAGTCGAGTAATGAACACATCCCAAACAAATTTTACGAAATTCCACCCCTGTGGGGGTGAAAAACGGGGATACAGTTTATAAGAAAAATCTTATTCATTTGGTTAATAAACTTGGCAAGAATATTTGCCTAAGCAAGTAATAAAGTTTATCATTAATCAAAACACCCCAACACCCCTTGTGTTGGGGTGTTAAAGTTTGTGTGGAAGAATTTTAACGCACGGTCCGATTTACTCGTAACTCTGTATTAATACTTTTGACAGAAAATAATCAGTAATAACAGCCGCACAGACCGATCGATCAGGTTACGCAGGCTACGCTTGCCGCGGTTGGTCTGTGGATAGGTGTCCATCTTTCCATACCGGGACCTCTCCGTGCCTCGGAAAGCACGCTAAGCCGTTGGTCCCGGCTGTCATTCGTGGATCTTTGACAGTCGCTAGGGGTGGTCAGAAGCCCGAAAGTTTGACAACCAGTCTTATCAAGGGGTATCGTATTTGGGTTGTGGAGGTCAGATAGGCAGTCGCTCCATGTAAAATACTGGTACTTAGCTGCATCCCGTTGGACTGGAAGCCGACCCCAACATAGTTGGGAAAAGGCTAGGCAGATAAAGAATCAATAGTAATGTATGGGGTTTTCGAAAATTATTGACCCCTGACGGGACAAAAAGTGGTAATTCGATTTATAAGGGGATTTTAATGAGTGCCTTTATAAACTCAAAAAAAATGGTACAAATAAATTTGGACTTGAAACTTGGCACAAATAATTATAAAGTTCGAATTTTTTTGGAATTCTAAACTAACCCAAAGGGGAGATTGGGGGTGTCAAATTTAGTATGGAAAAATTTTAATGCGCGGTCCCATTAACTCGAAACTCAGTACCTATCTAAGACCAAAATAAATAATAAAGTGGTTCAGGGTTTTTCGAAAATCTACCGCTAATCCCCATTAAAATACTTGACTACCCCTCTTCATCCCTGAAGAGGGGTAGTCAATTTCACGGGGCAGAATTTTATTACAAGGCTTGATTAACTCGAAAATTGGTATAAATAATCTAGATTATGTTTCAAAATTCCACCCCTATCATAGAAAGAGGGGATACAGTTTATATGAAAAATCTTATTCATTTGGTTAATAAATTAGAAACTTGGCAATATTTGGGTCAGTAAATATTAAAGATTGTCACTTTTAGTTTAAAAAATCCCTCACAGAGGATTTGGGGGGTGACAAAGTTGATGGATTAGAAAAATATTTAACCCGCTGTCGGATTAACTCGAAACTCGGTACTACTAAAACAAAAAATACTTAAAAAAGTGATTTAGGGTTTTTCAAAACTTGACTCCTACGAAGTTGGAAAATTCTACTGCTTGCTTCCATTAACTCGAAAATGGGTATGGGTCTTTGAGTCAAGTTATGAACACATCCCAAACGATTTTTCAAAATTGGGTAAAAAGCTGGGATACAGTTTATTTGAAAAATCTGATCCCAAACTAAAAAATTGGCCCGAATACTTATTTATATCTAAATAAATGATAAAAATCATAAACATACATTTTCGAAATTATAAGAGGAAAGTACGAATTTCACGCGGACGAAGTCGCGGGCAGAAGCTAGTCTGCTATACATTTTAAAGATTTCGTACTAATTTGATCAATTCCAGTACAGTAAGAAAACACCTTAAAATATACTTAGTCCTACATAAAACCTCTACAATATTGGTAACCCTACTGCAGTGTTTGTATGGGAAAATTTAAATGATCAATATCTTTGAAACTACTCAAAGTTGCTCCGTCACATATTCAGGTTATCATTATCGTCCCCGTCACAAAATTTTAAACACATTTCGAAGGCCGATCATCAGGCAGCGGAGATACATGTGTCCAGCCAGCTTGAACTCAGGCTGACATTAAGTTTTTATTGATTTCTCGTAAACCCTTACATGTGACGCCATAAATCAAACTTTATTACTGTTACACATTGCGTCACTAAATGTTAGTAAAGGAACTATATTCGAAAACGCTCCCGTTATTGAGATTCGGAATTGCCAGCCAGAAGTTTTATACGTAAATTCAAGCTGGCTGGACACAGGTTATTGCATTTTTCTACTAAACCGCTGTACGTATCACAAAACTTTTAGCTCGATGCCTGTCACAAATTTATGTGACGCCCGTTGATATACAAAAAGTTGTCCAAATCACTTCCGTTACAGAGATTGAGAGACCAGCGAAAACTGGTTTTTCAAGCTGGCTGGACACGTTTTCGACCGATTATCTAAGATTCTGTAGCGTCACAAATTCTGAAATAAGGCTGTTTAGCCGTCACATAAAGTGCCCTATTGACCTAGTTAAATGCGAGCTATTTTGAAGATTTGTCCAGCCAGCCTGTGGCACATTAAGCATCCTAAGGGTGATGTGTGACGGTAGCTTGAGAAATTCAATTTTTTGGCATTTAGCAGATCAGTTTACATGTCGATCAAAATACAATTGGCCACAGTAACAAATATGCCTTTACAGAATTATAATCATTAAAATTATCAATACATTTCTAGAATTGGCGTCAAATGTGATGATCCCATCAAAAAGTCAAGAGGGTAATTGGAACTAGGGTTTAGGGTAACTGGTACTTACACGACCTTATTACAAAAATGGTTATATTTAGACCCAGGTTTAAACCATCGAGATTGAGTCAGGAGAACCATTATGGATTACTGGAGAGCAAATGGCTTATACATAGTACTAGCTTCTGCCCGCGACTTCGTCCGCGTGAAATTCGTACTTTCCTCTTATAATTTCGAAAATATATGTTTATGATTTTTATCATTTATTTAGATATAAATAAGTATTACCATAATCGCCACGCTTGGCAGGCGGGTTGGCGATCGCAGTATGGTATGGTGGTGGAATGCATAGAGAACGCTGCTGCCCGTTCTCCGGTACGCCCCTTAGTCGCCTTTTACGACACCCACGGGAAGTATGGGGTAGTGCTATTCTTTAAGTCGGCACCACACAGACTATTATGGCAACCCCCCCCCCCCCTGTTCGGGGAGGCCTATGTCCAGCAGTGGACGTCTTTCGGCTGAAATGATGATGATGATGATGAAATAAGTATTCTGGCCAATTTTTTAGTTTATAGCTCAAAGGGATCAAATTTTTCAATTATTTAGATATAAATAAGTATTACCATAATCGCCACGCTTGGCAGGCGGGTTGGCGATCGCAGTATGGTATGGTGGTGGCGAAAATGATTGATTCTTCATCTGCCTAGCCGTTTCCCAACTATGTTGGGGTCGGCTTCCAGTCCAACGGGATGCAGCTGAGTACCAGTATTTTACATGGAGCGACTGCCTGTCTGACCTCCACAACCCAAATACGATACCCCTTGATAAGATTGGTTGTCAAACTTTCGGGCTTCTGACCACCCCTAGCGACTGTCAAAGATCCACGAATGACAGCCGGGACCAACGGCTTAACGTGCTTTCCGAGGCACGGAGAAGTCACGGTATGTAAAGATGGACACCTATCCACTGACCAACCGCGGCAAGCGTAGCCTGCGTAACCTGATCGATCGATCTGTGCGGATGTTATTATTGATTATTTTCTGTAAAAAGTATTAATACTGAGTTTCGAGTAAATCGGACCGCGCGTTAAAATTCTTCCACACAAACTTTAACACCCGAACACAAGGGGTGTTGGGGTGTTTTGATAAACGAATAATGATAAACTTTATTACTTGCTTAGGCAAGTATTCTTGCCAAGTTTATTAACCAAATGAATAAGATTTTTCTTATAAACTGTATCCCCGTTTTTCACCCCCACAGGGGTGGAATTTCGTAAAATTGTTTGGGATGTGTTCATTACTCGACTCAAAGATTGCTTATACCAATTTTTGAGTTAATCAAGCCACGCAGTAAAGTCTTCCCCTATAAAATTAACTTTTCACCCCGTCAGGGGTAAATTTTCGAAATACGATGATACACGTTATTCTTTATTTTTGGTCGTAAGTATAAATACTGAGTTTCGAGTTAATCGGACCACGCGTTAAAATTCTTCCATACAAACTTTGACACCTTCCAATCCCCCTTCAGGGGGTAGTTCAGTTTAGAAAAATAAAGCCAAACTTCATAATTTATTTAGATAAGTATTCGTGCCAAGTTTCATGGTTATTAACTCAAGGAATAAGATTTTTCATACAAACAAAATCCCCTCTATTCACCCCTTAAAGGTTAAATTTCCAAAAACCCCTTCTAAGTGGATATCTACTCTTCACAAAGAACACACCCTCCAAAATTAATTTCTCTACCCAGCGGTAACGACCAGCGTTTTAGGCTGTGCGTTGATATATCAGTCAGTCAGGACAAAATTTCATCCCCCTTAATGGATGAAATTCTAACAACACCGTTGTGTTAGCTTCCAATCATAAGCCTAGATAATAAATTTAGTGATTTGTACGTCGAAAATTAATGATTTTCTATACACAATTTCATCCCCCTTTTTAACCCTTTTGGGGTGGAATTATCAAAAACGCTGAGACACGTATAAATTAATTTTCAATTGTCAGCCTAAATACAAAATTAGAAGATCCTAACTTCAAAACTGTCGGACTTTCATATAAACTTCCATCCCCTATTTTAACCCTTTAGGGGTTGAATTCGCAAAAATCCTTTCTTAGTGGATACTTACTCTTCACAAAGAACACACCTTCTAAGTTTCAAGTCTCTAGGTCCAGCGGTTTGGGCTGTGCGTTGATATATCAGTCAGTCAGTCAATCAGTCAGTCAGGACTTTGAATTTTATATATATAGATTGAATGTAAACAGCGCTCCAGGCATGGGGATATGTATGGCGGTCGATATACATATAATGCATAAGCAGAAAACAATAAGTGACTTCTTTTTACATTCAAAAAATCCCGTCCGCAGAAAGGTGTTGTTTTCAACAGACTGTGAACAGATGTTTTGTTTGTATTCCCGGCAGAATCAGCGCTGCGCTTTTGAAAGTTGGCAACGTCGCAAACAGCTGTCAAATACTTACCTGTTTTGATTAATTTGTTAAGAGCGTTTACGCCGTACGGCATTTCATACAAACTTTCAAGCCCTTATTTTTCGAAATGAATGAACTGATTTTAATGAAACTTCATACGCATATGCAGAATACAAAGGTCTAAAAAGTTAGTAGAGAACATTTTCGAAAAATAGTGTTACAGCCAAATTGGACCGATTTTAAATTTTCTATAGAAACAGAGATTTCCAGTTATCTTTTTTTAAATAAGACATTTCGAAAATGTTCTCTACTAACTTTTTAGACCTTTGTATTCTGCTTATGCGTATGAAGTTTCATTAAAATCGGTTCATTAATTTCGAAAAATAAGGGCTTGAAAGTTTGTATGAAATGCCGTACGGCGTAAACGCTCTTAATAGAACTGTGTGGAAATATCGCTCTCCAGTGTGCCGCTTTAATGGCGGATTATTTAAAAACTTAAACGAAACTTATTTAAATCTATATTGATCGGCATTGATGTTAGCTATAGATTTATTGAAAAGAAAAAATGGCGGGCACTAGGTATGCCAGGCTCCAAATAAAAATGTTCCATCCCATTTGAGTTTCGTACATGGCCGCGTGGGCTACCCTAGCGCACCCTGACACTATAGCAATCTGATTTGGTTTGTGTTGCTTATGGTATGAATAGTAGGTACGTGTTTATACTGACTGGTCATCTTCATGTTGGTCTCCGCGGGCGCGTCGCAGTCGGGGCAGTTGGTGCGGAACACCAGCACCTCGTCGGCCGCCAGCTGCTCGTACGGCATCGCGCCGGCGTCGGCCGGGCCCAGCAGGTGGTCCGCCTGGCCCGCCGGGTCCGCCGGGCCCGTCTGGCCCGTCTGGCCCGTCTGGCCCGCCTGGCCCGTGACCGCTCCGTTCAATTTCGGTTCTATTCGGTTATCTTCGTCGCTGACACCGTTGATTACCTAAAATCATTCCGACATGAATAATGAACCGGTTGAATGCTGTAATTACAGAAACAATTAAAAAACCATTGTCTCGCGTGGCTCCACGTTCGCATACGTGGCATGCGAAGGAATAATGATGTAACTAATATTTTGTTACAATATTATTTAAATGGGAATTTTAATGGTGTTTCTTGCCCGTTCTTCTCCATAGGCTTGAGCTTCACCTTTCTGACTGACCCCCCCGACCGACCCCTTTGACAATTCCAAAGTAAAGGAGGTCGGTTAATGGTTTAATTGAAATAAATGCTTTGAGTTTGAGTTGAAAACAAACGAGTTCGTGTACTCATTTCGTTAGTATCCGTCAGAGCGCGCATGTAATGTGTACCTCCTCGCTGTCCACGCGCTTGTAGATGCCGAGCGCGCGGTCCTGTGTCTCGGAGCGCTCGAACAGTACGCGCGTGGCGCGCGGGTCGCGGCGCGGAGCCTCGGGGTTCTCCAGGAAAGTGTTTCCTGCCGGAGGGACAACAGTTATGATGCAGGCAAGGACATAACATGCGATTTTCAATAAAAAAAAACATTGCAAAGTGAAAAATAATTCAATTTTGGAAGTCGGTGGCAAAAAACGGAAATACAAAAGGCCTCTAGAATCGCCTGCGGACCCCGATAGGCCGCTACAAACGCGTCTTCATAATACGGGAATTGCCCCTTCTGAGGGGCAATTCCCGTATCTTGAAGATGCGTGAGAAACTCTGGTTTCTCAATATAAATCTGACAGAGAAAGGTACGTCTCTCTCGTTATCATCAGATACATAGATACACGACACAACGACACGGACCGCGCGCCAGTGTCTGAGCACGTGTTGTCCGATGTCACGAGAGCGGCTCCACACCGCGGAAGCTCTCTCGTCGACTCGCATGAACGTCAGGCTAGACTCCGTCGAGCGCCGCTTGGTGGCGCTGGCGACCCGTATAGTCAAACCATTGACTAACTTATTTCCGACAAATCTATGTTTTGTAATGTGCAACTAGCTTCAACTGTGGCTAACTGACCAACTCTTTGACAATCCAAAAGTGCCTGTAAATGGTCTATTACAAATAAATGCTTTGAGTGTTGTGTTAAAAGGTTTAGTCTCACCGGTGACGTCGGTAAGCTCGATGGTCCAGGGCAGCTGGCCGGCCTGCAGCGCGCTGAGCCTCTCGATGAACTGCTGGATCTGCGCCGCCGCGGCCGGGTGCGCCGCGCGCCGCGCCGCCTGGTCCTGCGCCAGGCCGCGGATGACGCGCGACACGATGCCTTCGATGGTCGTCACCTCTGCGAGGAATGATGCAGCCTCGTATTCATGGTCAACAAAAGCGGTCTTATTGCAAAACAAGGATTTTCCTCAGACATGCCATCGAGCCAGTTTTTGTAAGATCTGACGATGACAATGTGGCCGGGTACTCAGATGTCGGGTTAGTATTAAGAACTCACCTTGTCGGAATCATCATCATCACCTGCCTGCCTTTTACCATGTCGGGGTCGGCTTCTAGTCTAACCGGATGCAGCTTAATACCAGTAATTTACATGGAGCGACTGCCTATCTGACCTCGACAACCCAGTTACTGGGTGATACAATACCCCTTGGTAAGACTGGTTGTCAAAGATGAATGATACGTCGACGAATGGTAGCCGGGACCAACGGCTTATCGTACGGAGGGGTATGTAGGTAAAGATTGTCACCCCTCCACGGACCAACCGCGGCAAGCGTAGCTTAACATGATCAATCGCCCCGTGCAGCTTATTATTACTTAGCCACAGGTCCATCTTTACCTCGTCGCAATAAACTTCGACATACAAACACTGGCTCAAGCGCGGATTTTATTACAAAATGGCGGCGAGCATTTTTTTCCAGACACACGTCACAAAATACAGACAGTACAGAAGACAATCTACAATTCTACATAAAAAGTGCGCTCGAGCAACGCACACATAGGCACCACTCACGGACACGTTATCTCAGACGGGTTGGGAGTATTGCGAGTAGTAGTGATACGCTGGTTCTGGCGCACCGATCTGAGGGCGGGTGTGCCAGAACCCCAAAACCTAAAAAAAAAAAAAAAAAAAAAAAAAAAAAAAAAAAAAAAAAAAAAAAGGTTTTGGGGTGCTCTGATCACGTTTCTGCGGTCCATTTTTGCGTAGGATGCGCGGTTCCGGAGATGTGCAAATCAATTAGCTGATTTATCTAATTGATTTCCGGTGCTACGAACCCTCATTAGTGTTTCATTGTTAATCCTCTTATCTATTCAACCTCGTGCACCCTCATTAGCGATGCATTGTTCGCCTAATCCTTGCATTCCTTGGCGTTCTTATCTACTATTACTCATTGCTAACCCTCAACTGCTTTTCTGAATCATCAATAAAACACATTCCTTCATTTTATTACAACATTTTATTTCTTATTTTCTACAAAATATGTGCGGAACATTTCATCCACTAAAATATCATTGTACAGTGTGTTCCCCGTAAATATGTTCGTAAAACTATGCATTGAACATCCCTGAAACTTATATAGCAAATACATTAAGCAATATTCACCACACACTGAAGTCCAATCATTCTGAATCCTATCAACATTCCAGCCCCATCTTTTGCAATTCCTTTTTAAAAACTCGAGATAATATTGCGTAGGTCCTCGTCCATATGAATCAAAATATTGACCGATGCCCTTCGTATCGATATGTACAGCTACCCAGTGTGAGCCTGGTTTATCATCCGTATCCAAATTGCATATTATATACGTCGGTACATGGGTATACATAGGTAGTCTATTAGCAGCATAAACATTTTTTTCTAGACTGGGATGGATCTTTTTTAGATGTTGCTGTACTTCAAGTGTATCCATGATATTACTGCTATTAGCAGATTATTACAGTACCAATCTGTTCAATGGTTGCCATAGGAATGTTCAATTATAGTGATTTTTGTAAATATATCGCATTCTTTTGAGTGACTCAGAAAACAAGCTGATGCCTGATGGGAACAATGTGCGATAACTTTGTTGACTCATAGAGTCACTATCAGTTTCGTTGAACTTAGGAATTTGCTTTAGATAAGAATGGTGCTATATAAGAGCGAACAGTTGCAGTCATGAAATCAGTCTATGGTCGTTTGACCACAGTGAATTGTATACCGATACTTCGTTTGTGGTACTTCAGCGCATCAATAATCATGGAGGTAAGTGTTTATTCTATTGACAAACTTACTTGTATATCTTTTGTTGTTCTTTTGTTATTTCCTAACGTGTGTGTGTGTGTAATCACAATGTAAACAAATTGATATTAACATGATATCTCTGTTGTTGCAGAGATCATTCAGCTTCGCAGACGATAATGAAAATACCTATAAACAGTATTACTACTCACCGCTCTCCCCTCGACATGAAGAAGAGGGCGATGATATCGTCATTAATAACACATGCGATGGTGGAAAAAGGAAATCGCAACCGATTGATAACTTTTTTGAAGTGGTGCCAAAAATAAAAAAGAAGAAACAGTTATCGTCAACCGTGGCACGAGCCGCTAGAGATGGTGTATCATACATTTCTACTAATTCTGACGACGGAGCCCAAGCGACGCATCTCATAAAAATTGAAATGTACGATATGAAGAAGCTATGTAAGATTCCAACTACCGATCATTGGAAGCACGCTACCACGAGGATTAAATATTATGTAAAGAATAATAAGGATAGCATCTACGACAACACAAACGGCCTCGTATACAATATTACAAAGACAATAGCAGAAAGTGAAAACGTTAAAAAATACTTTTTTAACAATGATAGCCACTAGCTGATTAGTGAATGTGATTCTGTTTACTTAAATTACTTCTGTGTACTCATTAGATTCTATCTGTCTTTCTAATCCTTTGCTAGACTATAAATATTGAACATTATTTGAAATTGGGTATCATTGGTCTACCGACACTTAACTGTTACTTACTGTGCTCATTCGACAGTGAATTCGATCAGGAGATGTCAAAAGTTTGTGATGAAATGGAGAAGCGTGAACTGTTCGATTCATCATATGATGATGAGTTGTATAATCACTGTGCAATGGTTGAAACAACGTTGATGTAAGTATTAAAAGTACAAACTCAATAAGAAATATTATTGTAGTAATGTTTTATTTTAAGATTTATCTAATAATTTTCTTGTTTTTTGTTACAGTCAACCACAAGTTGGAAGAGGTAACAAACGAAGTATCACTACTGATGAAAATATGAGTACCAAGAAAACAAAATTTGATGAAGGAGCTTCTACATCATCGATTGAAACCAATAACGTGGACAACAATAAGGTGGAATGTGACACATGTCATGTTTTTATTAATAAAAGGTATCTAAATAACCATTTAAAAAGCAATTCTCATAAAAATAATCTTTTAAAATCACATAGTTCATTAACAAATGTAACAGTTGTTGAAACCGCTTTTGGTAACCGAATTTTAACATATAGAATTAATAGTAAAACAACTCAATCGATGCAATATTTTGAAACACCGGAATCGTTTTTAAATTCATTAAAAATTGATATCTTATTTTTGATAAATGAATGTATTCAACAACATACAATTCTTAAAATAAACTTCATATTGCATGCTGATTTCATACAACAAACTAAAGACATTAAGAATACATTTGATTTTCAAACGTTTAATTACATAATTTGTCAGGGTGACGACTTAAATATTTTTTATTCATCATTAATAGACACTGTAGTTGGTAAAATTTGTCAATTTGAAAAAAAAGATAGTGGTTGGAGTCTTAATCAAATTAAATACATAGACATGAATGTTAACAAATTCAACCCCCTACGTGGTAGTTCATATATCGATCTTCCTCAAGATATTAAATCAAAAAAAGCTGTAATCAATGTTAAAAATAATGATAATATGTGCTTCAAATGGGCATTACTCTCTGGTTTATATCCTGTATGTAAAAGTGTAGATCGGGTAACATCTTACACAATTCATGGAAATAAACTTAAATTTACTGGTATTTCTTTTCCGGTTAAAATTGCAGATATATCAAAAGTAGAGAAATTAAACAATATTAGTATAAATGTTTTTGGTTTAGAGTATAATAAAGAAAAAAAGTGTAATTCTGTTGTAGGTCCTTTATACTTAACAAAATGTCGTACCCCTAATCATATCAACCTACTATATATATCAAATGGTACTAACAATCATTACTGTTTTATTAAAAACTTATCGCGATTAGTTAGTTCACAAATATCAAGTCAACATCGTGCAGTTTATATATGCGATTCATGTTTAATTCATTTCCCATCAGAGGAAAGACTTAATAACCATCAACAATATGATTGCGCTCACATTTGTACGGAATTACCCAAAGGTGAAAATTCCAAAAAGGATTGGTTTGGTAACGCAACATCAAATAATAAATTAAAATTTGATAAATTCACAAAAAAGTTGGAAATGCCCTTTGTGGTTTATGCAGACTTTGAGGCCTTTTTGAATCCGATAGAATCATGTAGTAACGATCCCTCCAAGCCTAGTACAATGAATATTCAAAAACATGAAGTGTATAGTTTCGGATATTACATTAAATGTTCATATGATAACAGATTATCAAAATATGAGACGTATAGTGGACCAAACTGTGCACAAGTGTTTATGAATCGCCTTTGTGAAGATGTGAAAACAATAGTTAAAAAAAATAGCTTCCAAAAATGCCCCGTTCCATTATCAGATGAAGATAAAATTAAATTTTCAAATTCAAACATATGTCATATTTGTGAAACTGAGTTAAATGAAGATCCTTTTTACGATTTTGATTGGCACACTGGTAGTTTAAGGGGTGTTGCACATCAAGTGTGTAGTTCTAAGTTCAGAACCACTCGTCATGTTCCAATATTTTTACATAACCTCAGTCACTACGATGCTCATTTTATTGTCCATGCATTAAACCTCGATGATGGCAAAATTGAAGTTATTCCACAAAATAAAGAACGATACATATCATTTTCAAAACAGTTAACAATAAATAATCAACCAGTAACTTTAAGATTCGTAGATTCATTGAAATTTTTATCGTGTAGTTTAGATCAACTAGCTAAAAATCTTAATGATGATCAGTTTACAGAACTAAAAAGAAACTATCCTAATAATGAAGATTTTTTACGTTTAAGACGGAAAGGTATTTATCCTTATGAATTTATGCGTAATAGTGATTGCTTGAAACATCCATCACTTCCTGATCAACACCAGTTTTATAGTTCACTCACAGATTCGAATATTTCAAATGATGATTATAATCATGCAAAAGATATTTGGCAACATTTTAAGTGTAGTAGTATGTCTGATTATTCCAATTTGTATTTAAAAACTGATGTTTTACTTTTGACCGATGTGTTCGAAAACTTTAGAAAGCTTTGTATTAAAACTTACGGATTAGATCCTGCCCATTACTATACTGCTCCAGGTTTAAGTTGGGACGCAATGTTAAAATTTACGAAAATAGAATTAGAATTGTTAACGGACTATGACAAAATTGCTTTTTTTAAAGCTGGTATTAGAGGGGGTGTATCTCAGTGTAGCAATCGTTTTGCTAGAGCAAATAACAAATTCATGGAGGATTATGATAGTGAAAAACCTAATTCATATCTAACATATTTTGATGCGAATAATTTGTATGGTTGGGCAATGTCCCAATCCCTTCCTGTTGGTGGTTTCGAATGGGTTAATTGTAATACGGATTATAATGTGTCGGATACATCTGATTTTGGTTATGTTTTAGAAGTTGATTTGGAATATCCTGATGAACTTCATAATTTACATTCTGACTTTCCGTTATGTCCTGAAAACATATGTGTGGGTAATACTACAGAAACTAAATTAGTTCCTAATTTAAATAATAAAAATAAATACATCATTCACTACAGGAATTTAAAACAATGCGTTGAAATGGGAATGATATTAATTAAAGTACATAGAATTTTAAAATTTAAACAGAGTTCTTGGTTAAAGAAATACATCGATTTAAATACTAGTTTGAGAACGTTAGCCAAATCAAACTTTGAAAAAGACTTTTTTAAATTAATGAACAATTCTGTCTTCGGTAAGACTATGGAAAATATTGAAAAAAGAGTAAACGTTAAACTACTAACTCACTGGGATAATCGTGGTAAAGTTTTAGGTGCTCAGGATTTGATTGCAAAACCAGAATTCCATAGTTTATCAATATTTTCAGAACATTTAGTCGCAATACAATTACGAAAAACAAAATTAATTTATGATAAGCCAATTTATTTAGGATTTTGTATTTTAGATATATCTAAGACCCTTATGTATGAATTTCATTATAACTACATGATTAAAAAGTTTAAAAATAAAATTAAGTTATTGTACACCGATACCGATAGTTTGATATATCAAATTTTTACAGACAATTTTTATGAGGATATAAAACCAGATCTACTTCACTATTTTGATACATCAGATTATCCAGAAAATAATATTTACGGTTATCCAAACATAAATAAAAAAAAGTTAGGTTTTTTTAAAGACGAGAATAATGGTAAAGTATTGAGGGAATTTGTAGGGTTGCGATCAAAAATGTATGCCCTGGAAGTAGAAGATAAATTTATAGCAAAGGCAAAAGGGGTTAACAAAAGTGTTACCAACAAAATGAATATGAAAAATTACAAATCGTGTTTGTTTAATAAAAATGTACAATATTGTAGTATGCTTCGATTTAAGTCAATCAAACACACTATTTTTACACAAAAAATAAATAAAGCATCTTTATCATATAATGATACCAAACGATGTATTATGGACAACAACATTGATACATTGGCTTGGGGACATTATAAATTACGCTAAGTGTTGATGTCAACTTTTTATTTTTATTTCTGTGTATGTACAAAATTTGTATCGATTGTAAAATTCTGATGTACTAATTGTGTTAGAGTTATAATTATTCGATTGTAAATAATGTTATATAAGTAATGATAAAACTGTGAACATACATTTGAGAAGATTGTAAAATTCTGATGAGTACTAATTGTGTTAGAAATAGTATGCGTATGAATAATAGTTTTTTTTCATCAATTTTATGTTTAATATAATTTTAGCAATATATACTTAATTTTTACAAAAACATTTTCATTTTTTATTTCATCCCTTTGAACTCCAGACGTGTGAAATGTTTCACTTTATCCATCCGTTTACTGCTATTGTGGCAGGGCCAAGTGGATGTGGGAAGTCAAATTTTGTAACAAATTTCATAAAATCAGTTAAAAAAATATGTAATTGTGATTTTAACCAGATCACATGGTGCTTTGATGAAATGCAACCTTTATATAATTTACCAAATGTTAACTATCATCAAGGAATTCCTAATCTTAACACATTGAAGGACACTGAACGCCTATAGACGTAATAACAATAAAACTTCTATTGTGTCTCGTTCAGTGTCCTTCAATGTGTTAATATGTTTGATGGTGAAAACCCACATCTTGTTATTATTGATGATCTAATGAGAGAGTCTGATGGAAGAATTGTGGATATATTTACAAAAGGTAGTCATCATAGGAATCTTAGTGTATTTTATTTAACACAAAATTTATTTCATCAGGGTAAAGGTCAAAGAGACATTTCTTTAAACTCAAGTTATATAATATATTTTAAAAACCCTCGAGATAAAACTCAAATAAGATATTTAGCACGACAAGTGTCGCCAGATAACCCAAAATTCATTGAAGATGCCTACAGGGATGCAACTTTAGAAGCGCATGGATATTTAATGGTAGATTTAAAACAGAATACCAATGATTTTTGTCGCATCAAGACAAATGTCTTCCCATTTAATGGACACTGTACAGTCTACGTCCCAACAAAAGAGTTTAAATACATCAAGAATCAAACAATTCAAATCATTTCTAAATGATGCATCGTCGACTCACAACGCATAAACATTTGCTAAGCGCTTTGCATACGCTTAAACCAAAATATCAAAAAGCGTTACTTAAAACATGTGATGAAGAAGAAATAAACTGTATTTGTGAATGTATTCATAACGTTTTACAAGGAAAAGTACCTCTTAAAGATCAAGATAAACAAAAATTGAATAAACACAAAAATATACTCCGTAAACTGGTGCATAAGTGTAAACATAAACTAAGAAAAAATATAATCATACAAAAAGGAGGGGCTTTCTTACCAATAATATTAGGTGCAATATTGAGTGGATTAGTAAGTGGACTAGCCAGTTAACATGGAAAATGCAAAGAAAATGATACTTATTGAACCTGGATTGATTGAAAAATTAAAACAAGAAAATAAGGTTAATAGTAATTTGTCTCGATTAGATATTGAAATGCAAAATATTATGAATAGTAAGACGGAAGACCGTAAGAAGTGGATGTTATATTTACAAACACTACAAAGATACCTTCACTTTACCGAAGAGGATCGACAACCACTCAGATTACCAATTTATTCTGATACATCTAATGAAGATCTAAATGAGTCTAAAATTGACTTTAAAAATAAAGATAGAGAACTAAAAAGTATAGTTGATGCTGAATCTTTGTTGGAGGAGAACGAATCCATGAAAAGTAAAGAAAAAAACACAAATCCACTTTACACACCAACTCAAATACTCAGTTTAATACCAAAAAGTTATAATAAAAAAGGTGAGTTATTACTAAACTTAGTTGGAACAAATAAAAGTAAAATACATTGGGATAATGAAGGCACAGTCATAATTGATAATGAAAAAATTCCTGGAAGTAATATTGTTGATTTAATAAATGATTCACTAAGAACCTTAAAAAGAAGTGATCCAGTTGGGTGGGATAGATTTGCTAAAGCATTAAAAGATATTAAAGTACCACTCACTTATATCGGAAACCCAAAGAGATGTGAGTTTATTAATCAGCTTCAAGCAAAAGATCTGAACAAAACCTCTGAGATTGAAGATCAAGAGTTTTCTACACCGAACAGTGGAGATAAAAAATTTATAAATAAAATACGTAAAAAGGTGGATTGGGAAAAATGGACCCCGTACTAGAAGAAATTAATAGAATTTATTATGATCCATCTAATCCCGCTGGTTTAAGTAGTATTGATAAATTATCAAAAGCCATGAAGGGTAAAATGGATAAAAAGCAAGTAAAGGAATGGTTACAATCACAAGAAACATACACATTACATAAACCTATTCGGAAAAAATTCCCGCGTAATAGGTACATTCTATCAAATATTAATGAACTGTGGCAAGCTGATTTAAGTGATATGCGAACTTATTCTCAATATAATGATGGTTTCAACTACATACTTTGTGTTATTGATGTATTTAGTAAATATGCTTTTGCAAGATCAATGATAAAAAAAAACTCAGAAACAACTAAAGAATGCTTTGAAAGTATATTTACTGAAAGTAATTCAACACCTACTCACATACAATCTGATAAAGGTACAGAATTTGTTTCAAAAGATGTACAAAAATACTTTAAATCCAAAAAGATTAATTACTATACCACCAACAATCCTGATATTAAGGCCAGTATTGTTGAGCGATTTCAAAGAACTCTAAAAATGAAAATGTGGCGTTATTTCACTCATAATAATACTTATAGATACATAGATGTTTTACAAGATTTAATATACTCTTATAATCACAGCATTCACTCTAGTATTAGGATGTGCCCATCTGATGTAAATTCCAGCAATATTATGACAGTTTGGACTAATCTTTATGATAGGAGGTCAAACAAACTTTCTTTAGAACACCCAAAACCAAAATTTAATGTGGGTGATTATGTCCGAATAACTAAATATAAACATGTTTTCCAAAAAGGGTATGAATCAAATTGGAGTGATGAAATATTTATTATATCTTCAATAATTGATAGATCTCCATGGGCTGTATATACAGTAACAGATTTACAAAATGAACCAATAGTTGGTACTTTTTATGAAAGAGAATTACAGAAGGTCACTTACAACCCCACCTCACAATATAAAATAGATAAAATAATTGACTCTCGTTATTCTGGCCACAGAAAAGAAGTATTAGTGAAGTGGAGAGGTTATCCAGATAAATTTAACAGTTGGATTTTAGCTTCTAGTTTAAAAGAAATATGAACAAAGAAAGTTTTTATTTAACTTTGCTCAGCAATAGTTCAATGGACTACTTTCCTGATAACAAGACCACAAATTTTTCAACAAAATTGCCAAAAGCTATTAAATTAGAAGGTGAATGGTCGGTTGGAGTTGTCGAGTTTCAATATCCATGTACAATGTTTACTGTTCAAGATCATGAAAATGTTATATACATTACAAAAACCATGTTAATGCCTACTGAAGATAAACCCTCAACAGTGTACTACAAAAAACATATTCCAGCTACCAACTATGATAACGTTGAGCATATTTTAAAAGCGTTAAATGGTATCAGAGAGAAATTAACATTTCGTCAAGATGAAATAACAAAATTTGTGTATGTTTCTGTTTTGGATAAAAATATAACATCCGTAACATTATCACCCAAATTAAGTTTACAACTAGGCTATGAACCAAATAAAAATCTCTTGGAAAGAAATTTTGGAAAGTGCCCTGCTAATTTACACTTAGGGTTACCATCTCAACTATTTGTGTATTGCGACATAATCGATCCTCAGATCGTGGGCGATGTCATGACTCCTTTATTAAGAATAATTTCATTAGATCCTTCAAAATATATTTATGGTGCAAATAAAATGTATGTTTTCTCTCCACCTCACTACTTACCTGTTATGCGAAGAGAGTTCGATACGTTGGAAATAGATATAAGATCGAGCACAGGACAAAAAATACCATTCCAGTTTGGAACCGTGTGTATTAAACTACATTTCCGAAAATTATAATAATGTATTCTCTTCGTGATCATCATAATTGTCCATATGAAAATTATTATACACATCAAGCTGGATCAGGAGTTGGAGTAATTTATAAGGGTTCACCATATCAACGCGGTCATGGTATTGGGAGCTTCTTAGGGGGTTTATTTAGATCAGTTTTACCTTTACTTTCAAGTGGTGCTCGAGTGATTGGTAAGGAGGCATTAAACGCTGGAGTTGGTCTTTTATCGGATATGGTTCAAGCGCGTCCTATGGAAACCTCAATAAAAGATCGTCTAAAGCAAGTTAGTACAAACTTAAAACGAAAGGCTGATGATAAAATTGATCGATTTAACATGACAGGATCTGGGTATATAACTAAAAGAAAACGACGGTCCCCGTTCATTCCACAATTAGCTGCTAAAGTGAAAGCTGCGAAAAAACTTGGTTTAAAACCAAAGAATATCAAAGATATATTTTCAAATTAAATATGTCTTTTCTTCATAATCATTCTTGTGAGTGCGCTAAGTCAGAATTGGATTTGTTTGCACTACCGTCTACACAAACAAGCATTGAAAGTGGATTGTGGATACACTATAAACCAATTTCATCTCTTGCTGATGATGGACCTATCGAGTTTCAAGTTCCTGGTACAGGCGATGACTACATAGATTTGTCTCATACATTACTCCACATAAAGGCAAAAGTATTAAATCAAGATTCAACTAACTTGGTATCGACTACAGTAGTAGCACCTGTAAATAATTGGTTGCACTCACTTTTTAGTCAACTTGATGTTTATTTAAACCAAAAACTTGTATCACCACCTAATAATACCTATGCCTATCGAGCATACATGGAAACCCTTTTAAACTATGCTCCTGCTGCTAAACAATCTCATCTTACTTGTAGTCTTTGGTATGAGGATACAGCAGGAAAAATGGATTCTACAGATGGTAAAAACATAGGATTTGTTAAAAGGCAAGAATTAGTTACTGAAAGTAAGGAAATAGAAATGATTGGACATCTTCATGGTGATATTTTCAATCAAGATAAATTTCTAATTAATGGTGTTGAAATGAGTGTAAAATTAGTTCGATCAAGAGAGAGTTTTAATTTAATTGCTGGGTCAAACGATGTAAAGTTTAAAGTTTGCATTACAGATGCAACTCTTATTGTCCGAAGAGCACGAATTAATCCAAGTGTATTACTTGCACACCAGAAAGTTTTAGCTTCTACTACTGCTAAATATCCTATTACTCGAGCTGAAGTCAAAGTTTTAACAATTCCTTCGGGTGTTCAAGGAAAAACTCTTGATAATATATTCTTAGGACAGGTACCCAAAAGATGTATAATAGGGTTTGTGAATAATTCTGCATTTAATGGTTCCCTTACTAAAAATCCATTTAATTTTGAAAACTATGGTATTAATTCTTTCAGCTTATATATTGATGGTCAACAAATACCTTCAAAAGCTTTGCAACCATCTTTTAATAATAGTATATTTACATCAGCATATCATACTCTGTTCTCAGGAACTGGTATTCACTTTCTTAATGAAGGAAATGCAATCTCTCATGAACAATATGCCAAAGGTAACTGCCTATTAGCATTTGATTTAACTCCTGATTTATCAGCTAACTCATCAACTCATTGGAATCTCATAAAGCATGGTAGTGTAAGATTAGAAGTACGATTTGAATCCTCACTAATACAAACAATTAACTGCATTGTTTATGCTGAGTTTGATAACATTATTGAAATAGATAAAAACAGAAATGTTACTGTAGACTATAGTAGTTAAGGTTATAATGTATATTGTGTGTTAGATTTATGTGTTATGTGTAATGCATGTTGTCTATGTAACTATGGGAAACATTATAAAATTAAATAAAACAAATTGTATTTAGTATACCATTTTTTATTTCTATAAAAACCTCCATTTAGTCTTATACAAAACACTGTCTGAGTTTAAACTTTACATAAGCACACTGACTAAACCACTGAACATGTTGTTGCCAAGGATCATCATCATCTTCCCAATCTTTTAAACCACCACCACAATGGAAACACTTGACCCTGTCTCCGTAGCCGGTATAAAAGAAACCGGCTTCTGCAAGATCTTCAGGCTTCTGTAGCATAACGAGAGGCCAGCCTTCGAAACTGAGAAACCGTCTAGATTTTGAACTGAAGAATGGATATTCAGCTCTTGTGTACTGCATATTTTTCTCATTTTCTTCTCCACTCAGTGTTGTAGCTTTGCTATTCAATGACGTGTTCTGTACACGTGTACCACACTCATCTCTTCCTTCTGTTGTTGGCTTTCTCTCAGCATCACAAGACGACAGCTCCCTGTACACACCTCATTATTAATATAAATGAGTACACAGAAGTAATTTAAGTAAACAGAATCACATTCACTAATCAGCTAATGGCTATCATTGTTAAAAAAGTATTTTTTAACGTTTTCACTTTCTGCTATTGTCTTTGTAATATTGTATACGAGGCCGTTTGTGTTGTCGTAGATGCTATCCTTATTATTCTTTACATAATATTTAATCCTCGTGGTAGCGTGCTTCCAATGATCGGTAGTTGGAATCTTACATAGCTTCTTCATATCGTACATTTCAATTTTTATGAGATGCGTCGCTTGGGCTCCGTCGTCAGAATTAGTAGAAATGTATGATACACCATCTCTAGCGGCTCGTGCCACGGTTGACGATAACTGTTTCTTCTTTTTTATTTTTGGCACCACTTCAAAAAAATTATCAATCGGCTGCGATTTCCTTTTTCCACCATCGCATGTGTTATTAATGACAATATCATCGCCCTCTTCTTCATGTTGAGGGGAGAGCGGTGAGTAGTAATACTGTTTATAGGTATTTTCATTATCGTCTGCGAAGCTGAATGATCTCTGCAACAACAGAGATATCATGTTAATATCAATTTGTTTACATTGTGATTACACACACACACACGTTAGGAAACAACAAAAGAACAACAAAAGATATACAAGTAAGTTTGTCAATAGAATAAACACTTACCTCCATGATTATTGATGCGCTGAAGTACTACAAACGTAGTATCGGTATACAATTCACTGTGGTCAAACGACCATAGACTGATTTCATGACTGCAACTGTTCGCTCTTATATAGCACCATTCTTATCTAAAGCAAATTCCTAAGTTCAACGAAACTGATAGTGACTCTATGAGTCAACAAAGTTATCGCACATTGTTCCCATCAGGCATCAGCTTGTTTTCTGAGTCACTCAAAAGAATGCGATATATTTACAAAAATCACTATAATTGAACATTCCTATGGCAACCATTGAACAGATTGGTACTGTAATAATCTGCTAATAGCAGTAATATCATGGATACACTTGAAGTACAGCAACATCTAAAAAAGATCCATCCCAGTCTAGAAAAAAATGTTTATGCTGCTAATAGACTACCTATGTATACCCATGTACCGACGTATATAATATGCAATTTGGATACGGATGATAAACCAGGCTCACACTGGGTAGCTGTACATATCGATACGAAGGGCATCGGTCAATATTTTGATTCATATGGACGAGGACCTACGCAATATTATCTCGAGTTTTTAAAAAGGAATTGCAAAAGATGGGGCTGGAATGTTGATAGGATTCAGAATGATTGGACTTCAGTGTGTGGTGAATATTGCTTAATGTATTTGCTATATAAGTTTCAGGGATGTTCAATGCATAGTTTTACGAACATATTTACGGGGAACACACTGTACAATGATATTTTAGTGGATGAAATGTTCCGCACATATTTTGTAGAAAATAAGAAATAAAATGTTGTAATAAAATGAAGGAATGTGTTTTATTGATGATTCAGAAAAGCAGTTGAGGGTTAGCAATGAGTAATAGTAGATAAGAACGCCAAGGAATGCAAGGATTAGGCGAACAATGCATCGCTAATGAGGGTGCACGAGGTTGAATAGATAAGAGGATTAACAATGAAACACTAATGAGGGTTCGTAGCACCGGAAATCAATTAGATAAATCAGCTAATTGATTTGCACATCTCCGGAACCGCGCATCCTACGCAAAAATGGACCGCAGAAACGTGATCAGAGCACCCCAAAACCTTTTTTTTTTTTTTTTTTTTTTTTTTTTTTTTTTTTTTTTTTTTTTTAGGTTTTGGGGTTCTGGCACACCCGCCCTCAGATCGGTGCGCCAGAACCAGCGTATCACTACTACTATTGCGAGCGTCCGTGTCATCCGCTTGAGACACGCGTATGTGAAGTGCAAAAATGGAGCAACAAAAAATGTCTATCTAAGCTCGATTTATATAATAGTTTCCTATTTTGAATCAGTATAAACAAAGTAACTTTTTTGTAAAGTAAATTCACGCCACCAAATATTACGTAAGTTGAAAACATGATTTTTTGATAGGTTTAGGTCTAAAACGGATAGGGCAAAATAAAATGTTTAAATAGGGTAATCCGTTTTGAAGTTATTATGGATTTTCGATAGTGAAAACTGACAAATGTAAACTATTAAGTATATGTTTTTGTTCTGTAAACTTTTTGTATTGCAATACTATGTTTAGTTTTGTTTATATATTTATTATAATATTTTAGAATAAGCTCAACAATAAATCAAACAACTAAATACGAGCGCCACTACCACGATAGTTTTTTGTGCATAAGCCAAAGTTGACAACCATAGCGCGACCGCCGAGCGTAGGTATGAAATATTTTGTGCACACGTCGGCTGGAAACAATATCTGAGGAAGCTACAACGTGCAGTGTGCAGTGTGCAGTGTACCCGCAACTGTCAAGTGCTGAGAGCCAGTCCTGTCCGCAGGATATTAACGTACCGACTACTCAAATTCATCCACATAAAGTCTAGTGAAACATTATTATTTCAAGTTAAACGAATATCAACTTTATTTTAATGGTAATTAAGTTGATTTCAGGGTGACTAATACTAAAGAAAAAGTTATAAAATAAAATATTTGAAGTTGTAGCTCAAACTAAACTTTATGAGTGGGTTTTAAACACTGACCTCTATAATACAAGTACGCTGGACTGCAGACTATGGATGACAGATTGAAGCCATTTGATTTTCGCCATTTTGGCGCTGATAGCAATGTGAAGGGACCATAGAACTAATATTAGAGATGGGATATATCCTACGATAAAAAAATACTTTTATGAATTTTATCGACCGTTATAACCACAGAGTAATTTATTACTTAAGAGAATAATATCGGATCACTCCCAGTTATTTTTATGCTTCATTTTTAAGTAATAGTGTAATTGCTCTGCAAAAGTTAAGGGGCCGGCGGAGCATGCGTAGTTCATACAAACGTAATACCAAAATAATTTGTAAATCAAACAAATTTTTAATGTAGTGTGCATTTATTCCGATTGGATTACAGAATATCTAGGTTCCCAAATATATATTTTGAATGGACACTGATTTAAAGACGAGTTATGAGAAAAATAAGTTTTCTATAGAAATTTGAAATTCACTCTCGTCTTTATATCAGAGTCCTTTCAAAATATATATTTGGGAACCTAGATATTCTGTAATCTAATCGGAATAAATACAAACTATCTTAAGAATATGTTTGAATTACAAATGATTTTGGTATTACGTTTGTATGAACTACGCATTAGCATGCGTAGTTCGCCGGCCCCCTATCTGAAAATTCATTAGGGCGCGGTCAGATCGCACGCTATAAACTAGTGGATAGTGTCCTAGTAAGGTTATAGCGCATGACGATCAGATCAGTGAGCTTTAAATATGAGGATAGGCTTAGAATTTAGCCTAAAAACTACTATGGTTGAGCTAATATCTCCTGGCTCAACTACACTAGTTTTACAATCTGAACTGGGGTCACATTAGGTCGCAATATGAACTAAAAACTATGTTGCCATTTCGCTCTAACCTAGTAAATCAAATGGCAGCTGTATTCTTCGTGACTTTGTGTTGCTTGTGTTGTCACTTTTGGTGTTCAATTTGGAAGAATTGAACCATGTTGGAAACAAAAAACAACAAACAGCGTCCATACAAATTCAATCAAATTCACTCAAATTGAATGCCTAAAGTGAACCTTGTAACATTACCATGTAGTCATTACTAGCGGAAAGGAGAGGGATTCCATTTTCATTATTGCGTGCGTACTAATGGAAAAAAACACAAGAAATAACAAAGTCCAAGTCAAATAATTTATTTCAAATGAATTAGACACTTATGAACGTCATTATTTTATTTCAAATAGGTACATAGGCACTTTTGAACGTCAAACATACAATAAAATAGAATTGATTCTAGTCTTCCAAAAGGCCGTGTTCGTATGGAGAAGAGCGTAAGTGTAGAGTGTTTAACGAAACAGTCCGCAGTGAAATTGCTACAAAGATGATAATTCGATTTAGGACTCCAATTTTCCATTTTCATGTTTTTGAGCCCTGCTTAGTTGATTTGGTGGAAAATCTGAAATTAAGTATTTAATTAAAGTAAAACTGACTAAAGTATACAGTACATTGTAGATGACAAGTTTTATTTTGATGTTAGGTCTTTACTTCGGAAACAAGTACACATTACATATAATACTATGCTTCCGCTCGCGGCTTCGCCCGCGAGATATGTCGATAAAAACTATACTCTGCCAAATATTGAAATCCGTTCAGTGGTTTAGGCGTGAAAATGTAACATACAGACAGACAGAGTTACTTTCGAATTTACCTATAATATTAGTATGGATTTATCTGTTGAAATTAGAAACTAGTATTTGCTAATTTGTTTTAGGTAGGTAATCAAATTGCAGAAATTTCTGGCGACAGTAAATTTCTATTTGAAAGACGTAAATTTAAAATTATTAACTGTCTGAAGAAAACTATCGACACATTATCGACATGGAACATTTACAACCCTATTCAAATTATTGTATTCACTAAATGTGAAAACTGAGCCCTAATTACACTTAAATATGATGGGATATTAATGAAAACATTTATTCTAAATATAAGATAGTAATAAAAATGCTCACATAAGCAATCGAAACATTTATAGTCGTAAAATTCACTTACTTGTGAAAGGTTAATCCGCTGTCTTTTTGGCAGCGAGTTTTACAAAATCCGCATGCTTTCATAATAAAAATGTTCCAAATATCACGTAGTAAACACAAAATACACAAATAAACTAGTTTTTCACGATTTAGACCTAAATCATCAGAGACGAAGTAAACAAATCAACGTCCATTTGAAAGAACGTGTCAATTTTAGTTCCTTGGGCCTACGAGCGGGGCGCTTTGAATCGGCACAAAAAACAACTGTCATTTCGTAGAGTATCGTTAGTCCAGCGTACTTGTATTATAGAGGTCAGTGGTTTTAAAGTTTTTTTTTTCCAAAAGCCCGTATTTGTTGACATGTTTGGAAACTAACTCGGCGTGTTTGTGTATGTATGTATTGTGAGATAAAAATACTACAAGATTGAAGATTGTGAGATTGTGTAATTTGTAGCAAATAAAGGTTTGATTTGATGTGACATGAACTAGTCCGCGGCGGATTTACAGTAGCAAGCAACCTATGGGCTGTTGCAAGTGTCTGATGAACATGTAAACAAATTAAGCAGGAAACGTCGGAGGTACATCTGGATGCCACATCAGAGTGCTACACAAGCGTAGGTACCTCTGGATGCCACAATAGATTGCCACACAAACGTAGGCACCTCTGGATGCCACAATAGAGGGCCACACAAACGTAGGTACCTCTGGATGCCACAATAGAGGGCCACACAAACGTAGGCACCTCTGGATGCCACAATAGAGGGCCACACAAACGTAGGTACCTCTGGATGCCACAATAGAGGGCCACACAAACGTAGGTACCTCTGGATGCCACAATAGAGGGCCACAATAGAGGGCCACACAAACGTAGGCACCTCTGGATGCCACAATAGAGGGCCACACAAACGTAGGTACCTCTGGATGCCACAATAGAGGGCCACACAAACGTAGGTACCTCTGGATGCCACAATAGAGGGCCACACAAACGTAGGTACCTCTGGATGCCACAATAGAGGGCCACACAAACGTAGGTACCTCTGGATGCCACAATAGAGGGCCACACAAACGTAGGTACCTCTGGATGCCACAATAGAGGGCCACACAAACGTAGGTACCTCTGGATGCCACAATAGAGGGCCACACAAACGTAGGTACCTCTGGATGCCACAATAGATTGCCACACAAACGTAGGTACCTCTGGATGCCACAATAGAGTGCCACACAAACGTAGGTACCTCTGGATGCCACAATAGAGTGCCACACAAACGTAGGTACCTCTGGATGCCACAATAGAGGGCCACAACTGCCACACAAATCGCGCACTAGAAATTGAGTGCTTTAATTTGATTATTCGAATATTTAAACCCGAAATTCTTATTTTAAATGAACTTGAAGACGTTTTTCATTTGAAAATTGATGTTAATTTTATAAGTTGCTCCTTTTAATGAGTTATTGCATACGAAATATTACGCTGTCAGACGAGACCACAGACCATACTACAGTGCGGCCGTCGAGAAAATGACTTCTTGACACCTGTCAGTTTCATACAAACGAATACGTGTTTTGCGAATTTGATCTTTATTAGCTTCTAGATACTAGAATTGTCGCACTGTCAGGTGTCAGGAACGCATTGCCACGACGGCCGGACTGTAGCTAATACGAATGCGTGCCATCTGCGTGGTACCGTACCTCCTTTCTGGCTCTGGGCAGGTATCTCGAAGTCCAGCTCGGGTATCTTGACGCTGGTGTGGTCGCTCTTCACCACCTGCCGGTTCAGGTCCTCGGCGCACTCCACCTTCAGCGTCCAGCTGGAACCGCGGGCTCATCGTCAGTATGAACAATAGTACCAACCTAGTCCCACTGCCATTCTGTCCAACTTTCCTCACCACGATTTCCTTCCCCGTTGAAGTCGTCGTCGTAAACTCAGAAAGTTCATTGTCAGTATGGTACCATAGAAAAAAACTGGCCAAGTGCGGGTCGGACTCGCACACGAAGGGTTCCGTACCACAAGGCAAAAACGCCGAAAAAAACACGTTTGTTGTATGGGAGCCCCCCTTAAATATTTATTTTATTTTGTTTTTGTACTTATTGTTATAGCGGCAACAGAAATACATAATTTGTGAAAATTTCTACTGTCTAGCTATCTCGGTTCTTGAGATACAGCCTGGTGACAGACAGACGGACGGCCAAACGGACAGACAGCGAAGTCTTAGTAATAGAGTTCCGTTTTTACCCTTTGGGTACGAAACCCTAAAAAACTGGCCAAGTGCGTGTCGGAGCACGCACAGTGAAATTTTCCATATTCGGGATGATTATTTAATCATGCACATAGTATTTCTCGAAAAAGCTAATAAAAATACAGGCTGTTGTGGAGCAGCGGAAGAGGCCTAAGTACAGCAGTGGACTGCGATAGGCTGAGCTCATTGATTTGTTTAGTGTATAAAGATAAAGTATTAAAACCAAAACGATTCCCAGTGGAGATCACGCACGGGCAAGCCCCCCAGCTAGATGGAATGGCTGGGACAGCTGGATGCGCAAGGCGGAGGCAGCGGCAGGGTGGCAGAGGTCTATATCCACTAGTGGACTATAGTGGCGAGTTGATTCATTAAATACTCTTAAACGTTAATTCTAACGAAAAACTTTAAAATATTTTTAACTAAAGTACTGACATGACGCCCTTCTCTGCGTAGGCGCCTCCGGGCTGGATCTCGTTGTTCTGGTAGCCGCATTCCTCGCAGGAGAAGGACATCACCACCACGTTCTTGTAGTACGGGATGCGCGTGAGCAGGAGGCGCGTGATGCCCTGCAATTCCCACAATATTAAACTGTTTTAGGGGTCATTCGTATTCATGATAGAAATACCTCATCATCTGCCTAGCCTTTTCCCAACTATGTTGGGGTAGGCTTCGGGGGATGTTAGAAAAGTATGACATTTATTTCTGTAAATTGATTCAAAAGAACAGGCGAAGTCTTCCCGTGTAGGTTCCCACAATTATCCACTTTAAGTAGATGTATTGAAGACTTGCACTGTACAGGAAGGCAGGTGGAAAACCCGTAATATCTTTAAAAAGTAACTCATTTACAGAATGGGAAGGCATGAAAGGAATTTTTCCTTGTTTATACAACTATTAGTAACCCGCCCCTGCTTGGCATAGTTTTCACGACCTGATAGAACAACCAGATTCCTAATTATATCTAAGTTTAATATGAATGTGTTATACACATAAACCTTCCAGAATAAATTCTGTAAATGATGGTGAAAAATACATCTAAATCCGTTGAGTAGTTTAGAAGAAGAATGCGGTCACACAGACAGACATGAAAAGCAACTTTAATGTATAACATGTACAGATGATCAACAACATCTTGTTGTCGTTGTCACATCTGTTCCTGGTGAATGTTTATTTTCCAAAGCTGGTGCAACTATGGCACAAAAATATAGAAACAAGTTGTCTGCTAAATATGTGCAGCGGTTACCTTAAACTGATCAGTAAACTATTACTACTAGCTACTAGAATGTGTTCATAGCTAGTTTTGAAACCAACTTCCGATCAAAATATGATTGAGATTATTGACAAGAAAGAATATTATTCATTTGGGGATCAAAGACCCCTCTGTGTGAATTGCAGTGTGCTTCTATGAGTCAACAATCTGTGCAGTCTCTTCCAACTCTTTTCCCAACTTTGTTGGGGTTGGCTTCCAGTCTAACAGGATGCAGCTGAACACCAGTATTTCACATAGAGCGACTGCCTAATTGTTTGATCCTCAAATGATTAAGATTGTTTTTTGTTTTCTTTTTTTTTCAATGTCTGTTTGCTCTTGACTCTATTATTTCATAAAAGGGGATGTCTGGGTTTTTATAGCGCATTTAGATATTATTATGTCCCGTACATTAACCAGTCTAGCACAGGCAGTCCAGTATTAAAGACAACAATACTAGATCAAATAACCTCTATTCGCACAGACAGTAAGGGTGTCTATAGCACTAGCCTGCCCACTGGCACACAGACATACAGTTTGATTTAATACTCTACTGCATCCTGCACTAGACTGATTACTGTACCGATAGTAAACGGGTCCTTAACCTCGGGTATCGATCGGACGGCGTCGCGATGCTGCCGTCATAACAACCTAATAGTCTTAATTAAGTAAACCAAACGCTATAAATAGGAATTAAAATTTTATGAAAAAACATTTATTGTTATGAACACGTTCGTGTTCGCGCGCAATGTTTACGTACGTTAGCGTGGCAGTTCATGCAGAGGGACTCGATCTCGGTCACCTCGGGGTCCGCGTCTTCCTCGCCGCCGAACTCGCGAAACACCGGCTCTTGTACTTCGTTCGACATTATTGGAAATATAGAAATCTTTCAGATATGAAAACTACGACGCACCGTATTCACCGCATACACGTTGTTTTGACTGCTGAAATGACAGTGACACTGACAGTTCACATTGACTTTGACGTAGGAACTTTGGCTGACAGTGGGCTGATGACGTATTTTCTTGCGTCAGTGGTGGGCTGACAGCGTAGACAGAGAAACTAATCTGTCTACGGCTGACAGCTGTTTAGGAGATAGGCAAAGAAATAGAATTAAAATGCCAATAATAGGTTTCCATTTTCCAGTAATTTGGGTGACTCTTATTAATTTTCGCAATATTTGACCTTCTTTTTAGTATCTCTGGAGTTCTTAAAATTGCAAGGATTTCAAGATCCCTTTGTATTTTTTATTATGTTCCGTACATGTAAAGTGAAGACTGCTTCAAGATCGAGCTCTGCAGTTGGTCTGCCACCATTCCTGTGCAAAAATGATGACTTATTGACTCGAGTAGAATCAGCAAGTCACGGTTTATTTTTGCAGCATAGTTATTTTTAATTATATGTTCACTTCAGTTGATCATAAAAGCACTTAACATCCGTACAATACACCCTTTTCTGGCATTTTGTAATCTGTAAGCGATAGTTGAAGAATTAAGTCCAATTAAAGTTAAGAGTCAATTTACATTTGTACCTATCTATCTCAAGTGATCGGGAGCCAGTAACTTAGTATCTAGTAGGCCAGTCGATAAAGCGAAGGTTACCGGCGACTCCCCGGTGCACGCTGAGCACATGATGTCATGACGAGTTATAAACACAACCTTGGAATAGCAACACACGCGTTGCGTCACCATTTTATTTTGGTCGATTTTGTCGCTTCTCTATTACCCAACCAAATTCAATACCACTTCTACAAACACAACTTGTACAAGCACATGTACTATTGTACCCGGTGAGGTTATAGCGAAGAGTTCCCGCTTGAAGTAGAACGCTAAAGCTATTTGAAATTGTATTTACATTTAGTCAACATTGAATCTCAGTGCGCGCTACTTGTGTGAATATATTTTGAAAACCGAAACAACACGTGAAGTGTGGTCTAGTCTTTAAATAAGGAATTTACATTTACTTTTAAAAACCGTAAGTACATTTTTATTATATTCCCGCGTTTACGCATCTATTTCAGTACCTACCTATTATGGATTGTAGCTAAGCCAAGGTATTAGGAACTATTTTAGCGACTATACAACTCGTACCTATTCGTTAATGACATCATTTCCAAATATTCGCTAGATTTCAAACAAAAAAAAATAGGCCAAAGGTTGCCGGTTGTTCTCGACCTGCAGGAGGGTAACGTTATACTTTATGTACCTGTCTTATTATGAGTAGATACACTGTGAAAGTCTAATTACTCTAAGCTGTGAACATTTCATTCTTTCAAGAAAATTATGGAATGACATAGTAACAGCCGTAAGTACCTACCTAAAACATAATTTATGTATGTAAATTTAGTCAAGTGATATAACAGATAAACATTTATATAACATAGCTTCTGCCCGCGATTTCGCCCCCGTCAATTTTGTTGGCTCCCCGACCCGACCCACTGATTTTTTGCTTAGCATTCTCTATGATTTCCTGTTTGCTCGGCTTCCAAGGGTTGTAGCGTGATGTTAGTTAGCTTTCCTAATAACCTTTCTCAAAAATTGGGCTATCAACATTGACTTATATATTACTTGAAATCATTTGGCTATCAATCACAAAAATATTTTTTCAAATCCGACTGTTAGTTCCAGAGATTAATGTTGCGCGTTATAGGTTCAAACAAACAAACCATCTCTTCAGATTTATTATTAGTAATAGTATAGATAGAAGTATACTATAGATGGTGTGATCTAAGAATTATTTACTGCTAAATCGCGCGCGGCACGAGTTACCGCGCTAAGTAAATAATAACGCGGTAAGATCTAAATAGGTCTCTTATTTATTATTTAGAGTGACTAGCTGAAGCGAGTGTTACATTAGAATAGGAAGGATTAACCAGTAACAACAGCAGTCGGTCAACGTGGCCGTGGGAACGTACGCGTAGGTGAAGTGAGCGTAAAGAGAGCGTGGGAACGTACGCGTAGGTGAAGTGAGCGTGAAGAGAGCCGTCAGTTAGTGGGAACGTACGCGTAGGTGAAGTGAGCGTGAAGAGAGCCGTCAGTTGGAGGGAACGTACGCGTAGGTGAAGTGAGCGTGAAGAGAGCCGTCAGTTAGTGGGAACGTACGCGTAGGTGAAGTGAGCGTGAAGAGAGCCGTCAGTTAGTGGGAACGTAAGCGTAGGTGAAGTGAGCGTGAAGAGAGCCGTCAGTTAGAGGGAACGTACGCGTAGGTGAAGTGAGCGTGAAGAGAGCCGTCAGTTAGTGGGAACGTACGCGTAAGTGAAGTGAGCGTGAAGAGAGCCGTCAGTTAGTGGGAACGTACGCGTAGGTGAAGTGAGCGTGAAGAGAGCCGTCAGTTAGTGGGAACGTACGCGTAGGTGAAGTGAGCGTGAAGAGAGCCGTCAGTTAGTGGGAACGTACGCGTAAGTGAAGTGAGCGTGAAGAGAGCGTGGGAACGTACGCGTAGGTGAAGTGAGCGTGAAGAGAGCCGTCAGTTAGTGGGAACGTACGCGTAGGTGAAGTGAGCGTGAAGAGAGCCGTCAGTTAGTGGGAACGTACGCGTAGGTGAAGTGAGCGTGAAGAGAGCCGTCAGTTAGTGGGAACGTACGCGTAGGTGAAGTGAGCGTGAAGGGAGCCGTCAGTAAATGGGAACGTACGCGTAGGTGAAGAGAGCCGTCAGTTAGTGGGAACGTACGCATAGGTGAAGTGAGCGTGAAGAGAGCCGTCAGTTAGTGGGAACGTACGCGTAGGTGAAGTGAGCGTGAAGAGAGCCGTCAGTTAGTGGGAACGTACGCGTAGGTGAAGTGAGCGTGAAGAGAGCCGTCAGTTAGTGGGAACGTACGCGTAAGTGAAGTGAGCGTGAAGAGAGCCGTCAGTTAGTGGGAACGTACGCGTAGGTGAAGTGAGCGTGAAGAGAGCGTGGGAACGTACGCGTAGGTGAAGTGAGCGTGAAGAGAGCCGTCAGTTAGTGGGAACGTACGCGTAGGTGAAGTGAGCGTGAAGAGAGCGTGGGAACGTACGCGTAGGTGAAGTGAGCGTGAAGAGAGCCGTCAGTTAGTGGGAACGTACGCGTAGGTGAAGTGAGCGTGAAGAGAGCCGTCAGTTAGTGGGAACGTACGCGTAGGTGAAGTGAGCGTGAAGAGAGCCGTCAGTTAGTGGGAACGTACGCGTAGGTGAAGTGAGCGTGAAGAGAGCCGTCAGTTAGTGGGAACGTACGCTTAAGTGAAGTGAGCGTGAAGAGAGCCGTCAGTTAGTGGGAACGTACGCGTAGTGAAGTGAGCGTGAAGAGAGCCGTCAGTTAGTGGGAACGTACGCGTAGGTGAAGTGAGCGTGAAGAGAGCCGTCAGTTAGTGGGAACGTACGCGTAGGTGAAGTGAGCGTGAAGAGAGCGTGGGAACGTACGCGTAGGTGAAGTGAGCGTGAAGAGAGCCGTCAGTTAGTGGGAACGTACGCGTAGGTGAAGTGAGCGTGAAGAGAGCCGTCAGTTAGTGGGAACGCACGCGTAGGTGAAGTGAGCGTGAAGAGAGCCGTCAGTTAGTGGGAACGTACGCGTAAGTGAAGTGAGCGTGAAGAGAGCGTGGGAACGTACGCGTAGGTGAAGTGAGCGTGAAGAGAGCCGTCAGTTAGTGGGAACGTACGCGTAGGTGAAGTGAGCGTGAAGGGAGCCGTCAGTTAGTGGGAACGTACGCGTAGGTGAAGAGAGCCGTCAGTTAGTGGGAACGTACGCGTAGGTGAAGTGAGCGTGAAGAGAGCCGTCAGTTAGTGGGAACGTACGCTTAAGTGAAGTGAGCGTGAAGAGAGCCGTCAGTTAGTGGGAACGTACGCGTAGGTGAAGTGAGCGTGAAGAGAGCCGTCAGTTAGTGGGAACGTACGCGTAGGTGAAGTGAGCGTGAAGAGAGCCGTCAGTTAGTGGGAACGTACGCGTAGGTGAAGTGAGCGTGAAGAGAGCCGTCAGTTAGTGGGAACGTACGCGTAGGTGAAGTGAGCGTGAAGAGAGCCGTCAGTTGGTGTGGAATGATAGCTCACTTCACACAGGTTTACACAGTTATTTTACAGAATAGATCGGCAGCTGTCGTTCGTTGTTAAGATACCTAGGTATCAGCACTTGATGATTACTTAGAATTATTACGTCATTATCACTACGCTTGTCAAACGCATCGTGGTGATAACATTTTCAACTTTCAAGTACAGACGCTAGCACATCAAGCTACCTGAAACTGTCTCCCAATCAATACTGAACCTAATGCTTTAGCAATAGAGTTGAAAACCTATTTATGAAATTTGACAGATTGTAATAGCTTGATGTGCTGGCGTCTGTACCTGCCTATACCAAAAAAACCGGGCAAGAGCGAGTAGGACTCACGCGCGCACCGAGGGTTCCGTACCATCTTGTTTTTAATTTTTCATCGGCGAGGCTGTAGGCCTCGCCGATGAAAAATAGCACACTTTTTTAGAAATCATCAATTAAAGTTACATTGGTTCCACTATCGGTCAAGAGATGGCGCTGACACAAAACTGCAATATTCTACACCGCAGAGCACAGTGTTAAAATTCTGTGACGAATAATGGCCTCGCCGTTGAAAATTTAAAAACATATATTATGGTGGTACGGAATCCTGCGTGCGGGAGTCCGACTCGCGGTTTTTTTTCACTGCTGGCCAAGCGCAGAGCTACAGATATCCTGATGTGCACAGACTACTTAGAGCTGATTTCTCAATCGACAGATAATTTTTATTTATTTATTTAAACTTTTCGCACAAAAAGGTACAAAGGCGGACTTAATGCCTTAGGCATTCTCTACCAGTCAACCAAGGGTGGTGAAGAGATTGGATGGCAGGTGCTTTGGTTGAGAGGAACAATGATAAAATTTAAAAAAACTATTAAAACTAGGTACACAAATACATAAATACATACATACTATTTACTATAATATATACTTATAATATATAATAATATATATACATACAAATTCAAGGGAGACAGGTGTTGAGATGATTCTACTCTATTTGTTTTGAAAATAACTCTGCAATTTCCGCTTAAATGCATAGCGACTGGTGGCCGTCCTGATATCAAGAGGAAGTGCATTCCAAAGAAGAATGGACTGAATATGAAAGGAAGAATCTATCTCTCTAGAACTACCAGTCGGATTTTAAAAAATCTTTACGCAGTTGATAGCCCAGTTCTCGAGGAAGAGTACCTATAGGCTATTTAACAGCACGCTATAGGACTCGTAGGAGCCGAGAAAATATAAAAAAAGTAAGAAAGATCACGAAAACTAATTAATAGCGTGGGCAGGTGATGCGTCGCGACAGGGTGGGTCGGGGAGAAATAAATTTTAAGCGAATAAGGTCAGATCGCTTAAAATAAGGAAGACATCGTAATGTACTCATCACGCTGAGTGCAGCACAGACTATGAGCCCTCGTACCAATGGGGGATTTTAAATCGTGCACTGGATTTTCAACCCTCTGCTCGCCACCGAGAGTTGAAAACCCCACAGTGCATTCTTTGTCACTTGGGATGGCTCTGTTGGATTCTCAATGCTCGGTTTAACACCGAGAGCTGAAAATCCAGTGCGCAATACAACATCGTCGCGGTAAAAAGTCGCTCGTGCGGACTCGGGCTGAGTGTGTGATACTATAGAAAACCATAGATATACATTCCACGCATGATCCCGCTGTGACGTCACAGCTCAGTATTTAGTATTTACCTATACATAACATCGCTGCAAACAGCTGAACATATCAAACTTTAATGGACTAAAGTCTAAATTACACACAGTAAAAAAATCTTCACCGCTATCATACTCAAATTCAAATCATTAAACGACATCAATACACTTTTGTACCCAATATAGCCATAGGTGGAGTAATCCGCCTATAATACCTGCTGATGTATGATAAAGTTTGGTAACTAATAAATAATATTTTATAATGGAGGTGCGGTGATGTTTTTATACTACTGCCAACTAGGTCATAGATATAAATGACTTAATAAAGTGAACGGAACCAAACGAAACTAAACGAAAGTACACTACAAACTAAGAAGGTGTAAATTTTCGTAATGATGGCACACGGAGTTTCAGTCAGATCGCCATAAAAAGCTATACTTTTTCTAAAAAATCCAAGTGGCATATTAAGTGCCAGACTGGGGAGCGGGCGCGGGGCGGGCGCGGCGCGGCGAACTCAAACTTTATGAACTTCCTTTGAGAGTTCATAGCGGGCACGCGGGTGCGGATGAGCGGCGTGGGCAGCTCGGCGCGAGCAGCGCGCGAGCAATCAGCCATAGCTGGTTCATGCAAGTGGCCGCAGTGGGTGCGAGACGCGGGCACGGGGCGGGCGCGGGCGGCCCGCGCGGTGACCGGGGTTGTCAAATTAGTTCGAGCTTTTTTCTAGTAAAAATAAGTCTTCTTCATCCTTAATATATTATTTGACAAACACTGGGCACGACATCACCCAGAACGCAGCCGCGCTCCAGTGCGGACAGGCAACCCGCGCGCGATCCCGCAATCGCGCCCGCCCCACGTCCGCGCCCACCCCGCGTCCCAATCTGGACGGACACTAACAGTAGGTTAGGTCCTTGAGCACGTGAGCAAAGAGTATAGTGTTATGTGTCAGGGAATCACCCGGATTTAGTCTATTATATTTCTTCAAATAAGATATTCAGTATTTTTTGAGGTGCTTCGGTTTTTTCGTATTTATTTGGTCACAATGTTAGGTTAGGTGGCGACTGTCAGTCGAAAATGCCTCGTTAGTTTAATTTTATGTTAAGATGCAAATCAAAACAAAACACACACTGACACATCTTCAAACACACACTGTCATTTTTTACAGCACTCACGGTGATATTATAAGGCATGGTCGGCGTTATCGCAAGATGGCGCATGTCATGACGTCATCTATGACGATTCCCGGGACATCGTTATCGCGCGTACGGGTTTAAGCACGCTCACATCTTTTATTTGCCAACTCGGAACGCAGGGTGATTATAGCTAATTCGGAACGCGGCCTTAATACGACGTGACAGTGACAGTTGAGTTGACAACTAACCTAACTTTTGTTTTATATTTTCTGTACAATTTTTTTTTTATTTTTTCACGATGGATTTTAACACAAAATTAATAGAATTAGTAAAAAAATATAAGTCCATTTATGATACTAACGACCCCAGTTATGGTGACTATGCACGCAAGCATGAGGCCTGGAAGGAAATCGCGAGGAAACTTGAAACGCACGGTAAGCAATCATTTCTGTTTATTTACGTAAACAATGGCTTTGTATGTGTTGACATGCATTTCTTTTTCATAGTTTGATTACGACAAGAGTTACATAGTAGGACATACAACTACACATAACTGTGTAGATCTTTAGATACTCTCGAACTTACATAAATAATCGAATAAGTTCTCCTGGATATGTCAAAATCACAAACCAGTCGCAACAAAGCGGCTACCATAGCAACATACCCAATGACTTTGGTTCATGTGCCGTCGATTTAAGGGGTGGGAGTGAAGGGGGGGGAGGGTGTACAACTCCCCCCTATGAAGGAAAAGTTCCGGTCCCCCCCCTTTTTGAGATACTTATGATGTTTTTAAAATACTAAGCTCACTTTCGAATTTTCTTGTATTGGCATCTATTTAAAGGTCAGAAGGGGTAGGGGGAAGTAGCAACCCCTCCCCCCCCTAAGCCCATTAAAGGAACTTTAAGACTTTAATATGGCCCAGAAGGATTTTCAAGGCTTAAAAAAAATAACCACGAAGGCCTCAAGAAGCCACAAAGCCTTCTAACCTTTAGCCATGTCGGATCTGCCCTAGAAAGATTTTACAGGATAGTTTATTTAAAAAAAACAAATTAAATTTTTTGTATGCAAAGTAATAGTGACAGCACAAAATGGCATCGTTTTATGTTTGGTTTCACATATCACCAATAGTGGCTAAATTATTATAAGTGTTCATTTAATAGCAGTAAATTAAAATCAGCGAAATATAAGTAATATAATGAAATTGTATAAAAACTCATAACTCACTAAATATGCATATTTATTTCATCATTAATATGCTGTTTAACATTTTAGTGCGTGGACCTTACGTAAAACGAAACGTTCAATAGTGAGACCAAAAATCAAAAGTAACAAAATATTGCTTAATTTCTAAGATTTTGATTATTTTTGTTCTCGTAAACCATTTATCTCCGTAAGTTAAACCTTTGCATGGAAGCTTCTAATAATAAGATCTTTCTGTGAAAAAAATATGATCTCTCAACTCAACGGAAGATAAACCAACGTTAGCCGAAGCCTGCAATCCCAGAAGGCTTAGGCAGAGGTGTGGATATGGTACACCCACATTTCTCCTGTTATGTATAAGACCCATGTAAGGCTGCCTGTCCACCAGAGCTGAGCGAGGCAGCGGAGCGGAGAAACGGATAAATTTTAACTAATAGGATTGCACAAAATCTCCGCTCCTCTTCTGTCCAATTTTCCTATTGGTTAATATTTCTCCGTTTATCGTAATATACAGGATGAAATTGATAACTTGCGCCAACTCGAAATAGGAGGTGCACGAACTGTTACATAATAATTATAAATTTTTATTTACTAAATCTAAATTCTTGAAAGAAATTGTATAATTATCATCTTAGATAGTGCAAACTAAGTTATCGCCTTCAAGTAAACACGAATTAGCGGCGTTCCATTAAAAAAAAAATATATTCTATTAAAACAAGAAAATTAAAGTATTAATATTAACATGCATCCAATAAGAAATCCATTCATCGCAGAGTTCACAACATAAATTAAGTTGGCAACGCGTTGAACTAGCAGTCATTAAACTACGTTTGACTGTTCCTATGAAAAAGGGTGCACATATGTGCATTTGTTTCCTTAAGGACATGCTCTAAATCTTTATAACACATTGAATTAGATATTTAAATTGACACCTATTCAATTTCATCCTGTATAAGCGTCTTAAAATAATTGTACATGTATATAAAAAGGGGGAGAAAGTATCACAAAAAATCGGGGGATAAAAAAACTCGTCCACATGCTGTCAGGAACAGGAAAAGTGCCCAAGACAAATTGTTTGGCAATGCTGCTGCTTTGGCCAAGAAAAGGCCAGCCCTCACGTCATGTGAAGCAACCAACCACATAGTGGTGTCTGGAATATCCAAGTGGGCAACGGGACCGCATGGCCTTAGTGTTTCAACCCCAAATGGCTCAAACATTCGCACAAGTCGACATTCATATGATAGTAATCTGTTAACTACTAATTTTTGAAACAGCTTATTGTTATGTACAGTCAACAAAAGAGATAAGTACACAGGATCGTCGGATATAGTTGAAGTTTAGTAAGAAACCGATGGATGTTGTCGACTGAAATTTAATTTGCTAAATGAGCTGTTTGTTTTCTATTAATAAAATAAAATTTTACTCGTGAACATCCATCGGTTTCTTACTAAACTTCAACTATATCCGAGGATCCTGCAAATTTATCTCTTTTGTTAACTGTACATCTCATAAAAGTACAAAAAAGGGAGTTTCCATTACCAGTCTCTTTTCTTTTTTCAGAGAAAGAATGTAAAAAGTCTTGGTTGTTATTACGCGAAGGATACCGACGATTCCTGAAAAAACAAATCGCATCAGAGAGGAATCCAGGTTACAAGAAAGAAACCAGGAAATGGACATACGAGGAAGATATGTCTTTTCTGTCACCACATTTCAAAAAGCGATACCTCGGTTCTCCGAATAACGAAATTAATGTTGAAGAGAATAGTCCTGAGAGAGATAATCAAGCTGTCTCTGCTACTCCTGAGGCTACCGAACAAAACCTCGCACTCCTAAAGCGGACTAGAACCCATGAAGTGGCCAGGAGATCTCGTTCCCACGAAACACATTCAAACACTCTAATAAAATACATATTGGACAAGACAATGAACAAGGACGACATCCAGCAATTCTTCGCCAGCATCGCCTCCACAGTGCACTCGTTCCCACCGCGTGACAAAGCCTTAGCAAAGGCGAGAGTATTTGAAGTTATATCTCGAATGGAGCTTGACATTCTGGACCGAGGGTGTGCCAGCTCTTCCCAATATACAGGTTCTCCAACGTCAGATGACATGGAGGCCATCGAATCCAGAAACAATTTGTACATCACTCCACCGCCGGACCCGTGCAGGCTGTCTTGGGGGGTGTTGGAAGCTAACAACGCCTGTGACGAAGCAGAACCAGAACTTGACATTAAAGTAGAACCAGAACAAATCCTTGGGTTAAACATGAAGCAAGAAACATAATATAATATGTTTTTATTTTTTATTCTTTTTTTTAATTGTATTGCCTTGTTGGTGTAGTTGCAAATGCGAGCTAATGGGCTTGAAGGTCTACTCTCTTAGTCCGTCAACGAAGATACGGGCCCGTCCGAAATTAGTAGATCCCTCAAACCCGGTTCCAAATTAAATTTTTCAGTCGAGTAGGTCACACGTCGGTTGTAGGGACAACTTTCAAATCGTATTGCCATTCATTCCTAGTTCGGGCTCCGAGCTCATCATATTTCCGTTGGTCTCGTGGTCGCAAGCGCGACTGTTGAGCGTGGGGTCCTGGGTTCGTTTCCCGGGTCAGGCATCGCAAAGCACATTAAGCCGTTGGTCCTGCGCCTGACCTCTCCGGTCGTGTCGGGTCGCCCCCCCATCGGACTATGAGAGTGAGGGAGCAGAGTGCACCTGTGTGTGCGCACACACGCCTGCCCTATAATATCTCCTGCGCCGAACGCTAGACTCGGCTATTTTGGTCTGGTGGACTATATACAATATATGTCTGTAAGTGATACGGAGTAGGAAACGCCCGTAACTACGGATTTCGTGCTGAGGGAGTTGACCCTCTGGGCTCTGGGGGGCAGTGTTGTTGGGAAGTTCTCTGAGCACCCAAGAGTAGACGTGTGCCTTAAAGGCAATGGGGTCTAGTACTTGAGACTTCTATATAAATATTATAAATTAAAGACACTTGCCGCCTTATTACAAAATAAGGTTTATCTTTAGATCTAGGTTTAAACCATCGAGCCATTTTTAAATTTCGAACTATAATCTGACAAAGTTAAAATTCATATTAGAAAAACTGAAGTTAAACCCGAGTCTACGTTGTCAATTTTGCATTAAGAACTTTACGCTTGTCGGAATAAAGTTCAAGATACATTAACTGGCTCGAAGGTTCACGCTAGGTTTAAAGTTAGAACTCGTTTTGTAATAAGAAGGTTGGTGTCTGGCTGTGTGATCACGTTATTCTTCTAAACTCCGCATCGGATTTTGTTGCGGTTTTCACCGTCATTTAGAGAATTTATTCCAGATGGTTGATGAGTATAATACGCTTATATTAATCTTACATATAAAGAAATCTCGAAGTGCTAACCAAGGGTGAGACACTAGTATAAGATACTGGCAAAATGTTTGTATGTACACACTCCTGCTGACACCTCCTGAGAATGCAGGCGTGATGTAAACTTAACTTTTGATATTCATATACACGTACTAATCGTACTACATACATACCTACACCTGTTTTTCCCAAAGGGAAAACGAAAATGAAAAACCAATGATATTATAAGTGTAAAATTACATATAATATCATCGTGAAAAACATACTTAATAAAAACAAGGAGGCACTGTAATTATTATTATCCATGTGTTAAAAATAAAACATCATCTTGAAACAAATATGGCATTTTAAAATTCTATTATACATAGACTCAGTAAACTTGTACCTACGAAACCGGCTCGGGTTACTACTAATCATTCGGCAAGATTCACAGACCGCACGGTTTTTTTACCTTGCTCAGTAAGCGTGTCATCATACCTTATTTGTATGGCATAAATGTTCTCGAATGAAACGCTCTCATTCAGTTATACGAATATGAACATTATTTGCATAACAAGGTTCATATTCAAATGAAAGCTAGCTCACATTCGCGTAGATATAGGTACGAATATGAACATTACATGCATAGCATGCATTTGAATAAGGTTAGTCGTATGGAACGCTTACCTACTTATTAAAATAAAATCGAAGTGCGATCTGTGAATCTAACTCCTAAGAGTTAAACCATTTCCTAACGCCTTTAAATACCTAGTTGAGCAGACGATGACGCGTCGCCGCCGCGCTCGCGCCGCGCCCACCCAACTGAGTAGGTACCAAACGTGACTTGTGAAGGACTTTCTCGATAACACCATGTAAGGTGAGCCACAGCCGGCATCACGCATGGGTTTACACTAAGTGACGAGGTCGGGTGCAGGGGTGCAGCCACTCACTAGCGACCATCCATTCATTACGTCACACGTTAGGGGGTTGGACGCGGAGTAGTCACAAGCTTCGTGACGTCACCGTCACGTCAATCTAAAGTAGGTACCTAGGTATTAAAACTCAATACTACCAACTCTATCTAAGTTCCTATAAGTACCTATTATTTTATGGTTTAGGTAATTTAAAATGGCAAAATTTTATGTGACGTCATGCGTCACACTAGGAAGGTTACACAACTTGACCACCAGTGCCAAGGTCGGGGGAGGCTCCAATGAAATTCGTGTGATGTAATATAATGGATGCAGTGACCTTTAGATAAAGAACGGATTGTATGAGAGTATTGTTCTAAACAATTTATAATGTCATGGTGACATGGCACATCATTCGGATTCGCAAACATATTGCTTCAACAACACTAAGGTAGGGCCTGCCCCCACTGGCGGCACGGCACGGCAGGCGATCCTTCGGCTCCAGTCACCACTACATCAAGCGCATCTGCCGGCAACGATGCCGCGGTATCCTCAGGAAAGCCGCGACGTCCTCATTGAAATTCAATTTTAATGACACTACTTACTCTTATCCGTCGCATAAAAATCCCTTGCTGTACCGTGCCGTGTCGCCAGCGGGGGCAGGCCCTAAATCGGAGTTCGGAAACGAGAAGGCTAAGGCTGGTTGTAGAGTCGCGCTGACCGCACACTGACTGTCGGCGCTGACAGCTTGAAACGTATGAACTTCTAGGAAGCGTTTTAGAATAACGCGTAGCTATCAGCGCGTGCGTTTCATACGTTTCGGCTGTCAGCGCCGACGGACAGCGTGCGGTCAGCGCGACTCTAAAATCAGCCTTATTCTCTATAAAAAAAAACTGTCAAGATTAGAGAGGGTTTTTGGCAGATCGATCTGTGATTAGAATGTGGAAATTCGTAATTTAGTAAGGGTCTTTTACCCGACTGCGCCAGACAGGACGGTAATGATGATGTATTGGATTTTTTAACCGACTTCAAAAAAGGAGGAGGTTTCTCAATTCGACCGTATATATATATATATTTTTTTTTATGTGTGTTCGCGGATAACTTCGTCGTTTATGAACCGATTTTGATTATTCTTTTTTCGTTGGAAAGGATATATGCCAAGGGTGGTACCATGATAAGGAAACCAGGATCTGATGATGGCATCCCAGTTAAATCGAGGGGAACATTCGAAAATAGTAGGAGCGACCAGTGCGTTTGTTAACTTTTTCATTAAGTATTTTAAAGCACTACAATTTGATGAAGGCCTGGAGTCGATCTGATGATGGAGCCGAAAGATAGTCGAGGGGACTCCTCAACTATCTACAGCAGTTACCTTGTGTTTGGGCTTGATTAATTTGTATTGTTGTGAACTTTACACCTAGATGGGTTGTGACTGTCATTAGGGGTCTGATGATCAAGACGAAGGACAGTTAAGGGAACTCCTCAACAGTTTACAGTAGCTACCTTGTGTATGTTCACCGATTACTCGAAAAAGGCTGGGCCGATTCCGAAAGTTCTTTTTTTATTTGAAAGGGTATACTCTCGAGGTGGTCCCATTATCATCAAATTGGAATCTGATGAGAGGATCCCATGGAAATCGAGGGAAACCCTCAAATTTTATAGGTAAACCTATAGATTTGGGTATTTTTTAAAGTAACTTGATCATTTGTTCTCGGAAATCATCATTTGGTAAAGTCATTTTGTCATTTGGAGCTGATGATGAAGACCACAGATGGCCATCGGAACTACTCAATGACAAATATTTCACGGGTTGCGATTCGATTACTTTAATATGTTTGCTAAGCAATTGCACCACACCACAATGCGTATGGTGAGTGATTGATGAGGAGTTCTTCTGGTACTTACCGGGAGAACTCCTCAACAATTAACGTCCCAGCATCGGGAAAAACAATATTTAGTAAAAGGTGATGAACAGTTGGCATTAGGCTATTGTAACTTAGATAAATTACAAACTGACCAACTAAAAAGTGAAAAATAAAAACATTTTTACAAAAAAAAACAACCGACTTCCAAAAAAAACACTACAAATTGAAAAATAACTTTAATTTCGGAAGTCGGTGTCGATAATCGAAAATGCGGAACCAAAGACACCGACTTCCGAAATTAAAGTTATTTTTCAATTTGTAGTGTTTTTTTTGGAAGTCGGTTGTTTTTTTTTGTTGTATGCAAAGTTATGGTGTTTCCCAGTAACTCGGTTGGCGAGGTTAGATAGAAGATAACTTCTCTTCTTAGTCTGTGGTTAGATAGGCAGTCGCTCCATGTAAAATACTGGTAGTCAGCTGCATCCGGTCAGACTGGAAATCGACCTCAACATAGTTGGGAAAAGGCTTGGCAGATTTATTGATGCTCTGGTAAATGTATACCCGACTGCCCCGGGCAGGAGGGTAATGGTTTAGGTATTTGAATCCGTTTAGTTGATTCGAATAACTCTCCGTTTAACACAATCGGTTAAAAATATGCATGATGTCATATTCTTCAACAGCAAATGTATGTAAATAATTTAAATCGTGAAGGCTTACTGAAACTTGTTTTTCAGTGTATAAAGCCAAGTTACTGACCGATACGCGAGGCCTTGGGTTTGTGCGTAAAACTTGCATTGTTTAAACTACCAAATTCTTGTATCTATGTACGTACAACGACTTTCAAGCTATACATTCCCAGTATATGCTGGCTTCTCATTGCAAAAGCCTACACATGGCGAGGTCGGCTAACCCTGCGAACGTATAGCTTGATACTTCGTCGTGTGTGCTTTTGTTGTGCTTATATAAAAAAAACTTTAGTATTTCGCCGAAATACTAAAGTTTCCTTCAAATAGGTCGGAAATAATTTAATCTATTTGAAGATTCTTGTAAGGCGTAGGCGTCATGTTTTACTGTTGAGCTCCTGATCTTAGTTCAGCTACACGATCTGACAAAATAATGTTTGCACTGCACAGGTACGCTCGGATACACATCAAGCTATAAATAACCAGTAAGTATATGTAGACTTTTGATTGAATTTAAACTTGATGTGTCGCCGTGTGTACACTTAAATTTCCTCAAAAGACCATTTCAGACACTACTGGGTCCTCATATGATCTGACCGAGGTTATGTCTGGACTTTACAAGAGAAAAAACTGCCGGAGTTTGTTTCCCAATGTCTTCTCAGGGTTGTCAGATATGAAAAGTCGACTACATCTAGCTTATTTTTTTAATATGACATGTAAAAGTGATTCCGATGTCCTGTTTACAGAATAGGTAAACAATTTCATGTCATCTCATTACGTTTCACTTCTACGTACACAATCTACTTCAATACACCTCGTTGGTCTAGTGTTCGTAAACGCGACTGCGCTGGGCAGTCGAGAGCGCGTGCGCGTGGGTTCGAGCCCCAGATCGGGAAGTCTTATACTATTTATATAAATAGTAGTCGCTCAGTCTGGAGTCATGGCCGGTGGATGACTAGAGGCTCGCTATCACATCAAAGTTCATCGAACCATAGATATTCTAGTCCATCGAATGGAACAGAAGACTCATAACTTACAGTCTAAACGTAGATATACCTACCTACTAATTTCACTTCTGCCTTTCCTTTCTGTCGGAGAATACTGGCGTGATGTTATGATGATAATCATCATACATAGCTATTCACAACCATTCGACAGACTTCCTAGTCAAAAATGGCTCATTTTCGGTTACCTGATTTGCCTAGTCTATCAACTAACAACATTTTCGGGTTTCGGATTTAGTGAACATCGTATACTTAGAGGCAAAGAGATTTAAGTAATTGTCTTTGTTTAGAGGACTTCTTCGAATTAATAATTCTTAAGATCTTTGTATGAAATTACCTATGTTTTACAAATAAATTATTCTATTCTATTCGATATCATTGATTGCGAAGTTCAATTCGGCAAGGGAGCGTATCGAATGGTTGAATAGCTATGCAGGAAGAGGAAATAGTAACCCCAAAATATTCGCATGATTAAGTTGGCATTGACTACCCTACTTCTTTAATAGAGAGTTGATTCATAGTCAGCGACTCTAAAGTTAGTTATGAAATAGCGTTACTCTACTGAAAAATCTATCTGAAGCCAGACGGCACCTCATAACTTATGTAAATCAGGTGGCGTGGCAAACGGCTTACATAAAATAAGAATTTATTAACCACTTTGCCAACATTCACGATTCCATTTTCAATTTTGACATATTCCCACTACATTGATTTGGTGCCATTTTTTGGCGATGACGTAACACATGGTCAATACTACTCGAAGTTAATTTTATTCGAATGATCGAAACGTGATGTAATGTCCAAATAAAAAACTTTGAGGCGCGCGATTTATAATTACATGAATAATAAATTTTTGTGCGTTGGTAATATTTACATTTTAAATCCGGATTTGACGGCATACCATACATTTATTAAGTCCTATAGCTTCTGCCCGCGACTTTGTCCGTGTGAAACGGCCCCCGACCGGTCGCGTCGCATCGCATCGCTCGCCCCTGGGCCCTGCTACTACTTCATCTTGGCGTGCCGTTCTTTCTGACTTTTTGTCCTTTTGCTCCGCTCTTAAAGCCCGGTTTCCACCGCGAAAGAGTAATGAGCCGGAAATGACTAAGCGGAGCGGACTTCGTTTTCATGAAATAGGTTTGCGTTTCCACCAAGAAAGAGGTTAGTCATCTGATTCCCACCGCAAAAGAGAAATGAAACAGAAGAATGAGCGAGCTCATTTTTGCTCTTTTTACAAGCTGAGTCATTTCCGCTCAACTCTTTGTTGGTGGAAACACATGCAAGCAGTTTTATCTTGCGAGGTAAAAGAAGTCATTAAAAGGTGCGCTCCGCTGGCGGTGGAAAGGTCGTAACGAGATGTTAAATGGTTATACCTAGGCGAGGTATAACCTTCCTCAAGAATTGGACTATCAAATTCAAATCCGTTTTTCTGGAGGGTACCTACACCTACCTAGTTACAAACAAACAAACATAAATTTTACCTGTTTATAATGTTAGTACCTAGATATTGTGTAGTGTTGCTCATGTATTAAACAGGTCTGCAGCACCTTGACCTAGAGGGTATAGACTGGTTTTTTATTAGGCGAAACTTGTTTACGTTGACATGAAAATGCAATTAAATCTTTACAGTGTAATAAGTACCTAATATAAGCTAAGTCAATGTTACAAGAGTGGGGCGTTGTTACTGTCTTGAAACTGAGGAATTAACATAACACTATTTTCTCTGCACCTACAATAACTTTATTTATTATATACAGGTTCAAATTGAAAACATGTGACAAACCGAAATGGGAAAAAAAATGTGGTCCCTTTAAGTCCCATAGTAAAAGTTGTTCATAATGATGAGTACAATCTCCCATTTCGATTTGTCGCATGTTTTCAATTTCATCCTGTATAATTATGTTCATTACTTCTATATTTATCAATGACGTCATACGGTGAGCGTCTGGTGTATTATCACGAAATGCCACTTGTGTAACTTCTGTCTTCTGTCCGTCATCCGTTATGTTGACACTCTGTCAGTCTGTCAGTCGCTCATTAGTGCCTTTGCTCGTTGTACTAGTGAAGTGCAAACAATATTGTTCAGAGCTCGTTGTATGCACTTACATCTTTCTATGATACGAGCAGCCTGTGGATCTCATACACGCTCCGCCCGCCCCTGCGTGTGCAACGTAATAATGCGTTCGGGGCTGCCCCGGTTCTGTAGCGCATTAAGGATGTTTACCGAGTCGCAAGCAGACTAGTTTCTATTCTACAATGCGAACACTATGCATGCACATCCCTGCTGCCCTGCGGCCCTGCGGCCGGCCCTGGTGCGCTGAGTCGCAACCGCGTAGAGGTTCCATTGTCAACACTGGAATCATTAATATGGTGTCCGTATTGAGCAATCGAAGTTTGTAATAAGTTTATGTGGACTCTTTTTAGGGTTCCGTAGGTACCAAAATGGTAAAACGAAACCCTTATGGTGAGACTCAGTCTGTCTGTCTGTCTGTCACAGTTGGATATCTCAAGAACTACTAATGCTATCAACGTGAAATTTGGAATAGTTTTAGATGATGTTTGCTCAACTATTTTGCAAATATTCTACACCCCAGTGTACAGTGTTAAAATTCTTTGACGAATATTATGCCTCCCTGATGAAAATTTAAAAACATATGATGGTACGGAACCCTCGGTGCGCGAGTCCGACTCGCTCTCGACCGGTTTTTTTATTTTATGTTTTAATTATGTACCTGCTACGATCCTTTGTTGGTCGAAAGAAACATTTATTCTTATGTAACAAAAGAGTATACTTAGTTGAACGTCTTTAGCTTCAATTCCAGAACCATGGGCAAGGACGACAAAGAAGACTCGGGCTTCGGGTTCAAGGACAAGGCGAAGGCGGTGGAGACGCTGCGCCTGCTGGAGTCGCACGACATGAACTACCGCCGGCTCACCGTGCGCGGGCTGCTGGGCCGGGCCAAGCGCGTGCTGTCCAGTGAGTAGCCAAGGCTCCACTGAACTCTTTCATGACACACTCATACCATAAGCCCATAGATCGTCTGTGCGACGGCCGCGAAACGGCCGAACCGTACATTTTGACCATGATGTACGGTTGCAGCAAAGCAAAGCGCAAAGCGATGACGAAGTAGATCGGACGGTTAAGCACAGAATTAACACTGGATGGATGAAATGGCGGCAGGTCACGGGGACAATCTGCGACTCCCGCATTCCCCTTAAACTTAAGGGGAAGATATATAAAACCATGATTAGACCTGCTGTCTTGTATGGATCAGAATGTTGGGCCACAAAAGGGATGAATGAAAGGCAATTGCATGCAGCAGAGATGAGAATGCTAAGAGGGATGTGTGGTGTTACACGAATGGATAGAATAAGAAATGAGTACATAAGAGGAAGTTTGAAAGTGGCACCGGTAACTGAAAAGTTGCGTGGGAATCGGTTGTCATGGTATGGGCATGTGTTACGTAGAAATGAGGAAAATGTCGTGAGGAGAGTTTTGAGTATGGATGTCGATGTCTATAAGAGTAGGGGAAGACCAAAGAAACGATGGATGGAATGTGTGAATGATGATATGGTTAGAAAGGGGGTGACTACCGAGATGACGACTAATAGAGAAGTATGGAAGAAAAAGACATGTTGCGCCGACCCCAAATAAATTGGGATAAGGGTAGAAGAATGATGATGTACGGTTGCAGCGTTAGGCCTTGTAGGGTTAGGGGCTTGCCTCTACTCAGTGAAAGCGCATTATGTATGTGTTGGCAATCTACTTTACATGAAATGTTTTGAGTGGGATACCTTTTTTGCCCGACTCTGCGGCAGCAAAGACAGTTTTTTTTTAAATGTTAGTTGCCTATGAACATCTACAATGCCTGAGTCATCGCGGGTCATTATACCAGCAGCCACACCAATACGAGCCGTGGTGACCCAGTGGTAACGGCCGCAAGCAGGCAGGCAGCTTAAATAAATTATTTCATCAGTATACTACTCTCAAAACGGCGAAAGAAAACATTGTGAGGATGTCCTAGAACCAAAATTCCGAACACATGTGACATCTACCAAACCGCAGTCCGCACTGGGCCCGCGTGGTGGATTACGGCCCCCTCCCTCTCACAGAGTGGAGGCCTGTGTCCTGTCCCCCAGCAGTGGCAACTTTACAAGCTGATTACGCTTGTGCCATGCCTGTGTCTGTCTAGTAAGGGTGAAGCCAGACGAGCGTAATTTTTTGAGTTGTGAGTCGCGTAATTTCGGTCGCGTAATTTCTGCTCGGCAGAAATTCGGTTGGGACGCCAGACGAGCGTAATTTGTTCAGTTGCTTTTCAACGTTTGTACTGTGTTTTTGTGTAGTGCAATGGATATAATAAAAAAGTTGTGTATTTACGATTTTTACGAAGCATATAGCGAAGACACAGAAGATAATCTATACTTATAATAAATCTGTAGAAGGGTCAATTCTGTACATTGAAAATATTGAAAAAATAAATAGCGGGGGGTGTTGCTGGATCGATACCAAACCCAAATATGTGATTAAAAAAATTTTTGTCTGTCTGTCTGTCTGTCTGTCTGTATATGCAGGCATCACGTGAAAACTAACGGTTCGATTTCGATGAAACTTGGTATAATTATACCTTATTATCCTGGGCATAAAATAGGATACTTTTTATCCTGGAAAAATACGTAGGAAAAAAAATCTTATTTTTCAGTTTTATTCATAGACGTTGTTCTGTAGAACCGCGAACACACGTTGCATTACCCGCAGTGGATAATTTTCCATTTCAATTTAAGAGAATACAGTTTCCTGTAGCTTTGTGTTACACCATGACAATAAATAAGGCTCAAGGTCAGACCCTAGGAGTTGCTGGCGTAGATCTTACCGCGAGTTGTTTTTCACACGGGCAACTTTACGTAGCTCTTTCCCGTGTGAGCAGTCCAAGAAATCTTCATGTTCATATTCCGGACGAGATCACTAACAATGTTGTGTATGCTGAAGCTCTCAATTAACTTTCTGTCGCATTGTCACGATCACTTTTTTATTATTGCAAACTTTTCGTCACTGTCAGTAATTTACTGCTACATGCTACTTATCAAGGTCGGAATTACTATGAAAAAAATACTTACTACAGAACGCGAGCTCAACAGCAGTAGCTCAATAGAGGGATCTCCTTAATTATTATAGGCTTAGCCGTATTTGGGAGAAATAAACCATCCACGCGAAGACCGACATCCGCGCGGACGGAGTCGCGGGCGGAAGCTAGTGATAGAATAAAATGCTGGGTGAATCCACTATACTTACGACTTTTCTGATAAATTCCACAGACAGCCTTGTCTTTAGCCGTTGTTCGACTTCAATTATCAATTTTTCCGTGTCTACAAACATTGTGACAAAGAAATTAACGTACCTATTGACTCCCACGCGTTCCGTGATTGACTGTCGATTCCCTCGCAGGGGGAGCGATTGCGAACTCAATTCAGCCGGGATTGTGGGCGTGAGTCGGCAGACAACTCATTTTGCGTCGCCGTGTGAACGAAACAGGATTTTTGTATGAAACCGAATGTAGCAGAAATTACGCGACTGAAATTACGCGACTCACAGCTCAAAAAGTTACGCTCGTCTGAGTTCTCCCTAACTGTCGTGGACCGGCGGGAAGGTGGGCCGTGACCTGCGGGTCGCTGCGGCGCTGCGGCCTGAATAATGCTGATGACATTTGTTGCTATATGGTTACTGATACGGTATTATCACAACAATCCACGCCCTCCGTGCTCTGTCGGAGTCTGATCCACAGCCTGTGGAGTACAGTCTGATCCTACGTTCGGTTGTCAATTTATACGAATTAATTATGTATTTATTGGCTCTTCAGTCGAACAAACCTAAAGTGTAGTCGTGAACTCGTCAGTCATGTATTTGGCGTTTATTAATGTTTTGTATGTCCGTTTGACAGTCGTTGAGGCCTCCTCTAGCCTGCTCCATTCCGGTCTCTCTGCCCCATGTTGTTCCAGCGACCTCAATATCAATTTGAGTAATTCTGTTTGCAGTGACAAAAGCAGAAGACAAAATAAAGAACATAAAGGAAGCGATGGAGGTGTTCGAGCAGTGGCTCGCCGACCTCGCCGACGAGAAGAACAAGAAGACTGACAAAAAGGAAGACAAGAGAGAAGAGAAGAGAGAGGAGAAGAAGAAGGCGGAGAAGAAGAGTGATAGCGAAGAGGTACGTACTTTATTGTTACTTACTGTACCCACGGCTGGTGCACACACCTCCACTCCGTGGGGCGCTGGGCCCAGTGAGGATTGGTGGATGTCACAGGTCTGAGAAACAGGTCGAATGTCTACCGTATGCTCATCGCCTTCAACAACATCCAATTAGTTACGTTGTTCAGTTGACATAATATGTTTCAAACAAATGAAGTAATATAACTTTAACAAAGTCCTTCAAAATCTTTTGGATTGTGATTGATAATGTTTCTAGGTTTGATTCCCAGGGCAGAAAAAATATTACCTATAAATAGGTTTTTCAATGAAGCAACAGCTATACCACTCACTTTGGCATTTATAATATTAGTTAGGATTAATAGCTGTTATGCCGCACTTTTATAAAAATAAATAAATACTTCCAGAGCTCTTCATCCTCGGACGTGGAGATGGAAGACAAGAAGCCGGAGAAGAAGGAGCTCCCGTCGGACTCGGTGCCCGGGCTCGGCTTCAAGGACGCGGCCACTGCCGAGGGCACGCTGCAGGAGCTGCAGGGCAGGGACCCCGACTACCAGAAGCTGGCCATCAAGGGGCTCATAGGGAGGGCTAAGAGGGTACTCACGTGTGAGTATATCATTAGTTGTGTACCTCAACGTGGAATAGCTTGTTTTTTTGATTTGTCCGCGGACCCCTAGAAGCATACCCCAGGTTGGGACACCCTACCGTAGCGAATAAGTGCGTTGTATCTTTGTTTGCATCACGCTGGTAATGGCTATCAGCGGCTTTCCCTTACCACATCCTATGGTCACCATAGGAGATTTATGTTCATCATCATCTGCCTAGCCTAGTCGGCTTCCAGTCTAACCGAATGCAGCTGAATAACATATTTTACATGGAGTGACTGCCCTATATGACCTCCACAACCCAGTAACTGGGTCTTGGTAAGACTGGTTTTCAGACTTTTGGGCTTCTGACTACCCGTAAGAGTAACGGCTGACAAAGATCCACGAATGACAGCCGGGACCAACGGCTTAATGTGCTTTCCGGGGCACGGAGGGGTCGCGGTATGTAAAGATTGTCACCCATCCGCAGACCAACCGCGGCAAGCGTAGCTTAACCCCTTATGAGATTTATGTTATTAAACTTTCATGTTATTGTGATTTATGTTATTATTCATCTTAAATTCCAGGCACCCGAGACGAAACAAAGATCTCGAACATCAAGGAGGCGATGTCGATCTTCGAGAAGTTCCTGGACGACTTCGACTCGATGCACCTCAGCAAACAGAACAACCCGTACGTCACCCTGGGCATCGTGCGGACCGCACAGAAGCTGGCCGGGGACGATGTTAGCGAACAACAGGTAAACAACGCCCCTAAGACGACCCACTGACCCAAAAGCGGCCTAGTGCGTGTCGGACTCGCACTCGCACACAGGTCGCACACTCGCACACGGTGGGCTCCGTACCACCGTGTAGTATTTAACAATATTTTTTTAAAACGGGGAACCCTAAGAGGAACGTTCTTTTCGGCGTTTTTTTTGCGTCCTTAATTTTTAACTTACTTATTTGTTGCTATAGCCGCCATAGCAATACACACTGAACATTTAAAGTGTCTACTTATTACGGTTCAAAAGATGACACACACATCACAGCCCTGTGACAGACAAATGGACGGACGGTAGTAATAGGAACCCATCTCAAACAAAGCCTAACGCGCCTAAAGAAGTTTTCACTTCAAAAAAGATGTTTCAATGCGATTTAATCACATCACTAGTAGAGTTAGTGTGGCAACATTTAATCACATCACTAGTAGAGATAGTGTGGCAACATTTAATCACATCACTAGTAGAGATAGTGTGGTAACATTTAATCACATCACTAGTAGAGATAGTGTGGCAACATTTAATCACATCACTAGTAGAGATAGTGTGGCAACATTTAATCACATCACTAGTAGGGATAGTGTGGCAACATTTTTTTACGAAATGACAGTAAGAAGTGTCATTTTACTACAACTAATTACAAGTTTGACCTTGACCTTAGTATATTTTGACGTTCTGAGATTTTGACGCTCGAAAGACGTTGCCAGGGGAGCGCTGTCGGTAAACAATTGTGAAATTGTATGAACAAAACAAGTTGGCGACGTTAGTTCCGAGTTTGGCCGCGCACCGCAACTTTGTATTTGATTTGTTTGTTTCCTCAGAAAGCGTTCATCGCGGCGTACAGCGCGGTGCGCGGCGAGTACAAGCGCCTGCGCACTGCGGCGCCGCACGACGGCGACAAGACGTGGGACATCGTGAGGAACCTCGCGCTCAAGGAGCTCAAGGAGAAGGTGCGTGCTCTATTGACACACTACTTGAACTGTCCGTGTATTCTACTCACTGTCTTGTGTTGTGGTCGCAAGCGCTCCTGCTGACAATGAGCTCCTGGGGTCGATTCCCAGGTCGGCCAAAGTAGTGTTGAGCTTTTTCTTCAGGAATTTCTCAGAAATAGCCTGGGGCTTAGATTTGTGCTCGGTTGAAGGAATAAGTTCTCCCCTTGTAACACAGGACGTGAACATCAATGGCGAAGTGTGGTGTGTAGGTACACCGAGCGGAACCCTTCAGGGCAGGCGTGTCTGTGTGTACTTGTAGACTATGCGCCGAGTGGGCGAATCTTCTGTATTATATTTCAGTGATTATCAAACTTTTACGTTTCGAAAGACACAGATCGGCTAGGTAAACATAGCTGGCGATATGGTGGACCATAGGACCCTGCCTTACCCTTCGAAGATTACAAGCATAATGTTAGCCTCGCTCACGCCATTTTTAACACGGCATTTAATGTACAAATTCCTATTTACAGCACGCCGACGCAAAACTCTTCAATGAAAAAGATGAACCAACAGCGGAACACTTGGAGATGCTCCTCTGGGCATACTCCCCCGAGCCAGCGCGCGTCAAGAAGTACGTGCCGGAGACCAGGGAGGAGAGGGACAAGGAGGACAGCGACAGGAAGAGACGACACAGTGAGAAGGAGACGGAGAGCTGCGACAGAAAGAGACGGAGCAGCGGCAGGGACGACGAGTCGCCGGCGAAGAAGACCAAGGAGTGATCGTGATTGTTGATGCATTTATTATTAAATAAATATTTACTTGATCGTATTGTGGACGTTTATTTTTGGAACGAAGTGCTTTATCGGAGCTTGTGGTAGTAAACTGGTAAAAATCGTCACGTAATGAAAAAGCGATATGGCCCCTCCATGCTACTTTATATTTTATAATAGACAGAGTTAGTTTTCATGGTTTTCGAGGGTGCTGAAGCCGATAGTGAGGTCAAAATAAAAATACAAGATGGCGGCTGCGAAAATTTTCCGTCATTTTGAATTTTTCTCAACCGCCATCTTGGATTCTCATTTTGAACTTCGTTCCTGCCGACGGCGACGGTCCCGCGATCCCACACGTTTTTGTTTCTTCCTTCTAATACAAAATATGACTATATAGTAGTTCTGGAGTTATGAGGGGGGGAACATGAACATTCACAACAACAGTCCAATCTACCTAGCCTTCGCCCAACTATGTTAGAGTCGGCTTCCAGTCTGACCGGATGCAGGTGAATACAAGTACATATTTTACATGAAGCGACTGCGTATCTGACCTCCACGAATCAGTTAGGCACTAGGTAACACTTAACCCCTTGGTAAAACTGTTGCTAGAGTTTCGGGCTTCTGACGACCAGTAACGACACACGCTAGTGTATTACATCCTCTTTGGTAACGACTGTCAAAGATCCAAAGATGACAGCCGGGACCAACGGCTTAGCGTGCTTTCCGAGGCACGGAGGGGTCACGGTATGGATGGCCACCAATCCAAGGACCGACTGCGGCAAGCGTAGCTTAACCTGATCGATCGACCCGCTGTTGTTACGTGGGTATGCTATGTCCGAGAGATACGTACATTTGATTACATAACATACCCGCCTATAATGTTCGCACTGCTGGGACACTGACCTCCGCTCTTCGAGAGTAGGGAGTGGGCTAATAGTCCACTACGCGGGCCCAGTGCGGGTTGGTAGATGTCACATGTCTTGTAATGTTTGGTTCTAGGACATGCCGGTTTCCTCACGATGTTTTCCTTCACCGTTTTGAGCACATTTGATTGGTAGATAGCATTCGTGGTCAGACACTTTTGAAATTGCAAAACTGGTAGGTATTCGGTCTAATGCAGTCAACTTATACTAGTTATTGATTTTATTTTTAGTGAAATTTACTTGTTGATATTCATAATTTATTGTTTTTTAGCTGTAAAATATTAATTAATGTTCTACATAATTTCAAACACAATGCGAATAGTTTTATGAATAAATAAATAAAATAAAAAAATTAAATAAACTTGAACTAAGAATCATTTGCCACTTTGTGTTGTGAGGAGGAGAGGAACACGTCGTTGAATAATATTTGTTTGCCTGTATTGTATACCATACGTCTCGACATCAGAGCCATCTGGTATCAATTTGGTCCATGTCCCATTTTATCAAAAATCACTTTTCAACTAAATGGTGTTCTGTCTAGCTAGGCGTTTGTATCTCAGCAAGCTCAATATTTCGTTTACGTAAAAATGTTCGGATATCCATAGTATCTACCTACACGAGAGCCTCGGGTGCCTCGGGCCTCAAACCTGCGGTCACTTTCTCCCCTCGGTGAACAATGTACCATTTTTAATGGCATCTCGTAGGTCAACCTAGGAGGTTGTCCGGTCTTGCCTGTGGGTGCCTCAATAAATTAAGGCCTAAAACTTAAAACCGGTCAAGTGCGAATTGAACTCGCGTGGAGGAGGGTTCCGTACGATGAATATTTTATCTACCATGTTTTTTTAAATCTGACCCAAAGTTTGTGGTAACTAAAAAAAACTTTAAATCATTGTAATTGAAAAACATGTTCTCACATGCATTCCAACTGGAAATGTAGGTAAGTTTATACGCATAATATTGAGAGATTTACCATGTTGTTTTAAGACCGCAGAATTCTTATAGGTTTTCCTGTAATCTATAGGTAAGTATAGAACTATTTTCTGTATTTTTTTCAAAATTTCAGGCTCAATAGTTTCGGAGTTAAGGGGGGGAATTGTCAATTTTCGTATATTTTCTTTAAGGGGGAAGCGCCAGGGTAGCCCGCGAAATTCAAATTTTCTTACGTTTTTTGCAATTGGCCGGTCAGTATTAAGTTGAACGTTGATTAAAATATGATTCGCGGTCGTAACAAATATGTATCTACAGAATTATAATCATAACAATCAGTAATACAACTTGTTAAGTTAGTATAATCCCCAAATGTCAAGATTTCATGAAATAGTCATTCTTGGGGATTACTTGGTCTTAGAGACTTGTGTTGATGACTTTAATGATTATAATTCTGTAAACACATATTTGTTACGGCCGCGAATCATATTATAATCAACGTACAACTTAATACTGACCAGCAAATTGCAAAAAACGTAAGAAAATTTGAATTTCGCGGGCTACCCTGGCGCTTTCGCCTTAATACAATTTACTTTAAAATTATGAAAAAATAATATTAGAAATCCATAAAGTAAGCCCTTTCATTTGATATGTCACACGGTACAGATTACGTTTGTTTTTTTTTATTTGCCCCATAAATGACCCCCATATTCAAAATTAATTTATTTACGTTACACGTCTTTGTTTGGGTCACAGAGAGATCCATTTATGTGTACCAAATTTCAACTTAATCGGTCTGTTAGATTCGGAGGAAATTGGCTGTGATAGACGGACGAACAGACCGAGTGATCCTATAAGGGTTCCGTTTTTTTCCTTTGAGGTACGGAACCCTACAAACTAACCGACTACATGCTAAAGGACACCCCCTGTGGGGTACGGACATTGGCTTGTGTCGGGTAACGTGGCGATTCTGCGATATTATATCGCGACGTAACACTTTTCACACTTGTGCGCCGCGAATCGCGGCCGCTACGAGCAGCGCGACACCAAAAAGAACATTTTGTACGGAATCACGGCGATACCGCAGCCACGGCCGCGACGTGACATGAGAGTATAAAGGGCGGTGCAATCCAAGATGAGCTCAGTTCTGTTGCCGACGTCTCTGAGCACCGCCACATCAGGGACATTGCACTATGGCACGGGCGACCTCCCGACTACATGCACTTATCTCCCGCGCAACCTCATGGTAGACGTCACAACCACCGGACTAGACGCCTGAGTAGGTCGCCTTCACTCTACACGCGACCTACTCAAACAAAATAACTCCACACTCGCCACACGACGCCCGCTGCGCGCAAAGCGTATAGGCGCCACGCGCGGTGCCTCACACACACACTTTTTTTTTTATTCCACACTCGCTTAAATATACAAGAAAAACGGACCGAGGTATGCACACACACCTCAAGTCGCTCGATACCCACTACAACGCCCCGCACCCGCAACGCTACCGGCTAGATCTGGTTACGTTGTTGGGGGGCGGGGACAGCATCCTCTGTAGAGGAGCACCAACCAAAACTGACGCCCTCGTTGCTGTATCGGCTCTTGCCTGGCATTCACTAGGGAACTAAGGATCTCACCCAGCAGGGGCCTGGTCGCCCGGGCGCGGGCGGCGCGAAGGACTTCGGGCGCTCCTACAGCTACACCCCAACGACACTCTTCAGAATGCCCGGGGGAGGTAAACCCCCCACAACTAGGTATGCAGTAATGCGATTCCGCCCCCTCCCGCGGGAGGGGCAGGAGAAACTGAACGACCGCGACGCGACGGTCCCATTCTAGGGACCGAGAGAGCAATGCCTCGGGCAAGGGGCCATAAAGCCCCAACACTGACGACCACGCGAGTGGAAGTATCATTCAAATAGTCGTTTATTTGTCGGAGACCTTCATCACTTATTGATGGACCGTGTCCGCCACGAGTCTCATCGAAGTGATCAATCGTTCAAAATCTAGTCGTGATCTCATCTCAGCGACAATCAACGTCCAAAACTTGTCAGGAACAGGGAAAGTAGGGAAATGTGTAAGTATTTGTGACAGATTGAGACTGAGATCCTGTTTGGGGTCTTGAGGTTGAACCGACTTGATACAGGCATGTTCCATAAAAATCTGTCTCAACTAAATGGTAATGAAGCTAAGAGTTTGTTCAGGTTCATGGCCCAAATGTAATCCGTAGCAGTGTGTATTTATGTACGACGGGAGTGTCATACGCATTGCGGTCATGAAAGGCTCTAAGTTATTAAATAAGTAATTGGCTCGTCTTGGCGGGGGCATTCCCTGGCCCCCAGATTTAAGGGGCTTAAAGACTTAGCCACAAAAAACGCAACTTTTAGTAACAATAAAAGTATATTATCGACTACAGTAAACAAAATCAGAAAAATATATGATATTCTAGGTAGATAGTGTGTTGAAAACATAATACAACCACAGACGAGTAGAATACAACTAATTTGATACGGTAGAAAAAAACCATAAAGATACCTCTAAAAACTTACAATAAAAACCATAAGAATAGTTATACATACAATCATTCTGAATTTTTCTAAGATTATTCTACAGGCAACATACTTACTAAAATACTAGTGTTTTAATGTTTTAGTCCAAACAATAGGTTTTTTGTAATTAAATAATTGCTTCATATTTTGCAATAATTAAATTACCTGCGCTGTGTCATCGCGCTTCTCTTTCTTTTCTATGCAATCCGACAGTGGCCGCGCTTTATGTCATGTAAGCTTAGATTAAAAAGACATTTTTTAATCTAAGCATGTAAGAAGCCCCTAAAAAAAAATTTTTTTTTGCCCTCCTGTATGTTTGTTTTTAACAATGGACATCGGACCGAATGGCTCTAATGTCGAGTTTTTACTTACAAAAAGTTCGTCAAAAAAAAAGAAGATTACATAGGTACAAACCATTATGCATCATTCTACCTTCTTTCGTTTGTTTAATAGTTTTTATAGCATCATTCCATCAATTAAAAGCTTAGGTTACGTGCTCTGTGCAATTAATCTGGATACCATTAGCACATTATTTATGTTTTTCATTCCTTACAATACACTCATGGGAATTAATGAAACCCACTGACCTGGTCAGTGATGACACCAAATAATTCATTAAGTGATAAGTATCAAATAAAAATTATTTTGGTTTTGAGATCAAATGAAAGATGAAACTCAGCTTCCTTTATATTGCTCAACGTAAACAAACTTCTCCTTAAGAACGTTCCTGTCTAAATGACTTCCAAACGAAATATTCATAAAGTTAAGCCAAATAAGTTTAAGATGAAATAATATTTATGGCAACTTTCATAATAATATAATTATGATCATTTATTTCACCAATAAATTCATTACTCGTATTCCAAAAATTATAGTAGCAAGCCAGAGCAAAACACATTATTATTCCATCCAGCAACAGAAATCCCCTACGCAGCTCACGTACAACGGAACGTCGACGGCAGGGATCGATTTGACACTTTGACAGTAGATTGTAAACACAGAGTACAATGAACTTCTTCATTTTAAACACAAACATTAATTATATTGCAGTAATTGTGAATTAAAACTGTTTCGTACAGTGTCACCACAGTGTTCTGTACCAATGACCGCCATGTTTGAGGTATAACTAGTGCGTTCTGTGCGCGGGTGCGACGGGGCGTGTGAAGCCGCATTTCGTCTATTTTTGGACGAAAAGTGAAGCAAAAAGTCGTGTAACTATCGCAAGTTCATGTTCAAGTGATCTCAGTGCCTGCGTGTACTTTCAGTGCGATACAGTGAAATTTTTGTGAAGAAAATGTTATAGTTTTAGACGTAAGTACCTACTACCCTAATGAATTCTTGTATAGAGTAGATTATGTGTGTGAAAGATGGTGATTTAATACTATAGAATTTGTGAGGGCAATTTCACAATGATCCTTTCAGTTCTATGTATAGGTTGAAGTACATGCCTTTATAAGGTGTGAAGGAAGTAAGACGTGCTCTGTGTGTTGGTTATTATCAAACAGTAATGTTCACTCATATTGCTGGCCACTGGCCGCCACTGGCCGGTGCTAGTGCTCTGTAGTAACCAGCTATTTCTAGTGACTGTTTTAAATTTATACATTAAAAAGCTTGGTGTCACTTAAATATTAAACAATAGCTTCTGCCCACAACATCGTCGGTGTGAAACACCGGGCCGAGGGCAGGGAGGAGGAAGAGGGTAGTGAGATGACCACAAGTAACACGGGCCGAGATGACATCTCCCTGCCCTCTTCCTCCTCCCTGCCCTCGGCCCGTGTTACTTGTGGTCATATCCCTGCCCTCTTCCTCCTCCCTGCCCTCGGCCCGTGTTACTTGTGGTCATATCCCTGCCCTCTTCCTCCTCCCTGCCCTCGGCGCGTGTTACTTGTGCGTCATCTCCCTGCCCTCGGCCCGTGTTACTTGTGGTCATCTTCCTGCCCACCCCTACCTACCCTCGGCCCGTGTTACTTGTGGTCGGCGCGACACGGTTTCTTCTTCCATTCTCGTGACGACCGTCACACTATCATTCACTCCCTTCTCTTTCATATCATTCCTCACACAATTTGTGTAACATTAGTATAGATTTTGGTAAACGACGATACATCACAATGTTGAAAATCTGGCAAATATTAAAACTAGATCAGAGAGATAAGAAAATACTCTTTTGAAGATAGAGAGAGTAAACAGTGAAATACCTCTCATCAAATTATTTAATTTTACCAAGTTATCTGACCATGACTGGGAAAGAAGATTGCAGATAAACAATAGGAGAGAAAAAACTTCAGTTCATTTAACTGTACCATGACACCACATCTGTATTCCCCAAAGGGTCAGGCAAAGCTGTACCAGGTACCTGTAGTAAGCTCACATTCCGCCAGTTATGTATAAGTATCATGTAATAGGGGGCGTGCCTATTGCCATCGGCAGAGCACCTATCCAGACCCTGGTCTGCTACTAAGAACTTACTGATGGAAACACGCAATAACACTGCCGGGTCTGGGAGTTGAAACATAACATCATTATCAGCCTAGCCTTTTCCAAACTATGTTGGATAACAATGTTATCCAACATAGTTGTTGTTGTAATGATATGTTATCATAACATAGTTGTTGTTGTAATGATATGTTATCGTCCTATCCTCCTAAAATCCTGTTTGCGCTATCTATATGGATCTAACCAAAGCGTTTGATTATGTAGATTACGAAATTTTGTTAAGCAAGCTTGAAAAATATGGTATCAGGGGGAATATACTTAAATTATTAGAATCCTATTTGAAAAATAGAAAACAATATGTAGAAATAACACAAATTTGCACAAACGTAGGTTGCGAGAAAAAATATCGATCCAAATGTAGGACAGTAAAGTACGGCGTACCTCAGGGCAGCGTGCTAGGAGCTCCACTCTTCTTGCTGTACATTAATGACCTTCCCCGACACATAAAATATCCTATGTATGAGGAGGAGGCCTTAGGCCTTTGTATGAGGAGGCCTTAAGTAGAGTTAGGGACCTAGAAGATGAATTAATTCATGCTAATAGTCGTATCACTCAGTTAGAAAAAGAAATAGAATGTAATCAGGTTAAAGAAACAAACCACTTATATAATGAATTATTAAATAGTAATTGTAACCCTCATTCATTAACAACTATTGACCTTACTGAAGATTCCTTGTTAAAACAGAATTACAGTTGTAAATTAAGTCATAACAAAATGAAAAAATATGCAAGAATGAATAGAATAATTAAAAAATGTAATCAATTTAGAAAACAACAAAAACACTTTTCCAAAAATATTTCACTGAGGAAAGAACGTGTTGATCTAATTAGTAAATTAACCAATTATCAAATTAAATTAGAAGACAGCAAAAAAATCTATGAAATTGATACACAGCGCTTACAGTCTGACATACAGGAACTTGAGGGCAGACTAAGTTCTCTTTACATTAAATATGTGGGTTCCCAGAACCAAATTAAAGAACACATTCTTGCAGCAAATGAGTTAGTTATGTGTCAGTGCATGTGTCAGACAGTTCCACACCCTGTCGCTGTCCAGCCTGAGGTAACGGAGGACCCGTCCCAGACTGAGAGTTTGCCTCAAGAGTGTATCCTTAACCAGAATGTATCTGAAATAATACAAGATCTTTCTCAATTGGGACAGCTTGAGACTGGTCCATCTTTCAGTAGTCATGATTGTTATGATTCGGTTATGTTCTCGGATAGTATAGGAAGAGGTTTAGGTAAATTAATTAGTAACAACCTGAGTTACTCTACTCAAAATAATTGTATGCCAGGGTCAACCTACAAACAAATAATGGCATCAGTAACAGGAAATGTATTTAATCCTAAAACTAACATTACTGTATTTGTAGGTAACAGTTCTAAGGTAAAAAAATATGAAATAACTGACTGTGTAACTGAGTTGTTAAAGTTAAATTGTAATAAAATAATATTGTGTGCTTTTCCATATTTTAAAAAATTAACAAATAGACAAAACAATTATATTCATATGCTTAATAAGCATATGCACTTTTTAGTTAGTCATTACAGTGACAAGCTTGTATATTTTGACACCAACAGTTTTGTAGAAACTTTAAAGTCGACTAGGGATACTGTGTATCTGCCTGTTAGCTTTAGACACATAATAGCAAGGCTATTAGCTTTTTATATAAACTCAGACATAAGTATTATGTCGAAGTCTTGTATTATTAACACCACAACAGTTAGTAATAATACTAATAATAAGGTGGTTTGCCTGAATGAATGTAGCTCAAATGCTATAAATATTTGTACAAATTATACGAAGGAGGTTCCATTTCCCTCACGCACTATGAGCTCATTGCCTGGTGATGACATTGAAGTCTTGGGATTAACTCCGGATAATCATTTAAACTAGTTTGTAAGACAACAGAAGGTACCAGTAATAATATTCTTATACCTAACAACAACAAGGTATCTTCTTGCTCTAAAATAAGTAAATATCAAAAAGGAGATCAGCAGAATGCCTTGACATTATTTCATCAAAATATTCAAGGCATTTCTTCCAAATTATTAGAAATTGAAATGTTTTTAGAAAAAACAAAGTTTGACATTGTTTGTTGTACTGAACATTGGTTAAAGGATTACCAAATGTTAATTAATTTTGAGAACTATAGTGTGGGCAGTTGTTTTAACCGTAAATCTATGCTACGTGGAGGTTCCCTAATCTTGATAAAAAATTGTTTAAAATCTAAGCAACGAAATGACATAGTGGGTTTATCAATTGAACATTGCATCGAACTGTCCTGTGTTGAGCTAGATAAGCATGTCGTAGTGTGCGTTTACAGACCCCCTAATTATCAGAACTTTTCTGTATTTGAGTCAATAATGGAAGATGTCTTAGCAAAACTTGCATCCATTAACAAAGCCGCAATTATTTGTGGTGATTTTAATATTAATATTTTGGAAAATAATTCTAATAGCAGTAGATTATTAAGCCTTTTTAAATCGTTCAATTTATCAAATGTTTTTACAGAACCGACTAGAATAACTCCAACTTCTGCTACTTGTATAGATAATGTCTTTTGCGATTGTGATTATTTAGATAAAGCCATCGTCAACTATCTGCCGTCTGATCATAGTGGACAAACGGTATCTTTTAAGTTTAAAACACCTTTGCAAAAAGTGCAAATACAATTTAGACCAATAACGACTGGTAAACTAAATAGATTCAATAGTACCCTAAATAATAAGTTAAATGATCTGGGCCATGATATGGATGATGCAAATAAATTGTACGAGGATTTCTTTTCAGTAGTGTACACTCAATTCAATACAACTTTTGAAAAGAAAACAAAAAACATTTGCCCTAATTTTATATTTAGTGACTGGGCAACTAGAGGTATTAGGATAAGTAGGGAAAGACTGTTCGAGCTGTATGGCCTTAAGCCTTACATCAATACTGTAACTTTCAGCAAGTATGTTGCTACTTATTCCAAAATTTTTAGAAATACATGCAAAATAGCCAAAGCCCTGTACATTAGCAATAAAATCAAATCAGCTGAAAATAAAATAAAAACAGTTTGGAAAATTATAAATAACGAAACTAGTAGAAATAAAAAACGAAACACTGATTACACATTGGAGACTTCACGTGGAGCCATAAGCTCTAACTTAGAAGTAGCTCAGGAGTTTGTAAATTTCTTTACTAATATAGGTACCATCAAAAACGACGGAAGCCTTAAATTCCTCATCCGACGTATCAATTGATTTATTAAGAGCAAACGTTCCAGCCTGCCCGGTTGAATTTCAATTTACACATATTAACCCCGTAACAGTAATAAAAGCTTTTAAGCAAATTAAGATCAAATTGACCGAAGATCTTTGGGGAATGTCCATTAAAGTCTGTGCCTCCATAATTGAGACTATTGCACCTTATTTAGCCTTAGTATTTAATTCGTGTGTTGATCAAGGAGTCTTCCCCGATTTAATGAAATTCAGTAAGGTAATACCACTTTTCAAATCTGGGGACAGTAAAGACACCAATAATTATAGACCCGTATCCGTGTTGCCGGTTTTCAGTAAGGTGTTTGAAAAGATAATGCTTAATCAGATGCTCAATCATTTTAACACGAATAAAATCCTTCACGATCAACAATATGGTTTCACCAAAGGACGTTGTACGACCGACGCCGGTGTAACCTTATTAAAACACATTTTTAACGCGTGGGAAGAGGCCCAAGACGCCATAGGAATCTTTTGTGACCTCTCTAAGGCATTTGATTGCGTCGATCACGAAACCTTGCTTTTGAAACTTGAGCATTATGGGCTTGGAAAACTTGCGCTCAGTTTAGTTAGTTCTTATTTAAATGACAGACAACAGCAAGTTCAAATAAATGGTGTCAATTCACATGGTTTAACAGTAAAAATGGGTGTGCCACAAGGCTCGATATTGGGTCCTTTCCTCTTTTTAGTGTATGTTAATGATCTACTCCATTTATTAAAAAATCAACCACAAATGGTGTTATTTGCTGATGACACTTCCTTAATTTTTAAGGTAAATAGACGTGCTACAAATTATGACGACGTAAATAACGCCTTACTGCAGGTCCAAAGTTGGTTCACTGCTAATAATTTAGTATTAAATGGAAAAAAAACTAAGTGCATAAGATTTTCTCTACCAAATGTAAAGAGTAGTGATTGTGAGATAGTATTGAATCAAGAGAAACTAGAATTCGTTGATGAAACGGTTTTCCTGGGGATCACGCTCGACTCAAGGCTACAATGGGGTCCTCATTTAACATCTCTTGCAGGACGGCTAAGTTCAGCAGCTTATGCTGTCAGAAAAATCCGCCAATTTACTGATATAGATACCGCGAGACTGGTCTATTTTAGTTACTTTCATAGTATCATGTCTTACGGTATTTTGCTTTGGGGCCGGGCTGCAGACATCGATTCTATTTTTATTCTGCAGAAAAGAGCCATCAGAGCCATATATAACCTCTGCAGGCGTGATTCTCTAAGGGAACTGTTTAAGGAAATTAACATCATGACGGTACCTTGTCAATATATCTACGAAAACATCATGTATGTAAGAAAAAACTTACATCTTTTTGGTAAAAGAGGTGAAAGACATAATTATAGTACTAGGAATAGGGACCTATTAGTTCAACCAGGTTTCAGACTGGCTAAAGTAGACTCATCTTTTATGGGGTACTGTTTAAAATGTTATAATAAAATACCTCCCCACATTCTTCAACTGAATGAGACAAAATTCAAGTCTTGTATAAAACGCACACTATGCAGTCAGGCATATTATAAGTTAGGGGATTACATCGCTGATAAAAATGCCTGGCTCAATGCTGGTCCTGCTCCACAACCACAACTAATTGATTAACACTTGAAAATACTGTTGGAGCTGCTGAAGGTTGTAAGATTATCTTTGCATTGTATAAACTCAATTTCCTTTGCATTGTATAACTGCATAGCACAGATGTGAGTTCTATGTAAGTATACCTTCTTTACCATTTACCGGGTAATATGTCTTTCATTGACTTGAATGTGCCATGGCGGCTGATAGTATGTCATGCTCACACAAATGTCTCGCTGACGGTGGCGTGTGTATTGGATCATTTAGCTCCCTTCAAAATGGTTGAGCTGAATGGTGCTGATCTATGCGTCATGTTCGTGAACGGGCGCCGTCAGTTGGGGCTGGTCATCACTCAGCTGCCTAGGCTTATTTTTAATTATTTTATTATTGGATTGTTGTCTTCTTACTATTTGCTGTACTCTGGACGCTCTTAACGCGTACGTATTTTTTTTACATCGTTCTCACATATAATTGCAAATTCAACATTAATGATGTAACTAATATTTTTGTAAAAATACAATTTAAAAGAGTGTCCATGGAGTTTCTTGCCCGTTCTTCTCCATAGGTACCTACGCTTTGGAATGGGCAACTAGCTTCATATTTTCTGTTTGACCGACTTCTTGACAATTCAAAAGTGCCTGTAAATGGTTTAATTGAAATAAATGGTTTGAGTTTGAGTTTGAGTTTATGGTACTTTTTGCTGACGACAGCACAGTAGTAATTAAATGCGACGATCCTATGACATATGAAAATGAAATAAATACGACATTAAATACAATTATATCATGGTTTGACAAAAATAATCTCATTATAAATTTAGAAAAAACTAAAATTATGCATTTCCACCAGAGAGTTCCGAATAAAATCCCTGACATTAATTATTTAGGGACTCAAATTGACTCAACTGCTGTCACCAAATTCCTTGGAATCATAATAGATAAAAATTTGACCTGGCGATCCCAGACAGACGAAATTTGTAAAAAAATTTGTAAATTCGCTTATGTAATTTACAAACTATCAAAGACTGTCAGCCATGAATCTGTATTAATGGCATATCACGGCTATGTTGCCTCAACACTTAGGTATGGCATAATGTATTGGGGTAACTCAGTCGACAGAGAATTTGTATTTAGAGCTCAAAAAAAGTGTATCCGATCTATGTGTGGCCTAAATAGCACCGACAGTTGCCAACCGTACTTTAAAAGCCTAAACATTCTTACTTTACCATCATATCTACGAAACTAACATATTTGTGAAAACACACATCTCGCAATACAAAGTAGCTTCCAAAAGCTATTATAGACAGTTACGGGACAAAAATAAGTTAGAGCTCGAAATAACACATGGCAGAACAGCCCTAATGAATAAAAGTACGTTCTGTATGGCCACAAAAATATATAACAAGCTGCCTGAAACGATGAAGTCACTAAATCTGGACAAATTCAAGAGAGTACTTATGAAAATTCTAATAGATAAATGCTACTACTCAATAAAGGACTATTTCGATGACAGTTCTATACTTCCTCCTCCAGATAGTTAACTTTGGGTCAATCATAAAATGTATACTTGCTTATTAATTATAGTTAGCCAATAGCTTCTCGACTTTACTATTTTTAAATTTATTTTTGTATCCACCATCTAACATTTTATTAATGGCAGTTGGAAAGTTTTTAATTTATTTATGGATTATTTTGACAATCTAGTACTAACTTGACTAATTCTTGTATTAACTTAATTAATTGACATTTTTCTTTTGTAATTTACTGACATTTCTGATTTATCTTTAACTTTTATTGTTGACATTATAGAAACATTTATTAATTTTGTACCTGATTTGACATTGCTGTTTATTGTTGAAATTTTAAATTTTATGAATTGTGTATTTTAACTATCGCTCACTATAATTCTATTTAATATTGTAAAATTAATAATGAAATAATTAAAATAAACTTACCTACTTACATTTGTACGCCTAATGGCAAAGCATAGAGCACTTTAAAAAATGTAACATCTCACACACCTGTGTATCTGTAACCTATGTTTACAAATAAATCATCTGAATCTGAATCTGAATCTGAATCGTAACATATAGTGACCTTATTGGTGATGTTCTTCAGAAAGGTCAGGTGAGTAGTACCTACTCGCAAGCTGCGTGCGTGTATGAACGTGAACGAAGTAAAAGGAGTATGTAAGGATCGTAGCAGGTGGCACTCTGTAGTGTCTGCCGACGCCGTGGCACCCCGTGGTGGGGAGGAGGCGAGAGTTTACTAGCAGACTAGACCAGTCCAGTTGATGACAGATGTATGAACGTGAACGAAGCAAAAGCAGTATGTAAGGATCGTAGCAGGTGGCACTCTGTAGTGTCTGCCGACGCCGTGGCACCCCGTGGTGGGGAGGAGGCGAGAGTTTACTAGCAGACTAGACCAGTCCAGTTGATGACAGATGTATGAACGTGAACGAAGCAAAATGAGTATGTAAGGATCGTAGCAGGTGGCGCTCTGTAGTGTCTGCCGACCCCGTGGCACCCCGTGGTGGGGAGGAGGCGAGAGTTTACTAGCAGACTAGACCAGTCCAGTTGATGACAGATGTATGAACGTGAACGAAGCAAAAGGAGTATGTAAGGATCGTAGCAGGTGGCGCTCTGTAGTGTCTGCCGACCCCGTGGCACCCCGTGGTGGGGAGGAGGCGAGAGTTTACTAGCAGACTAGACCAGTCCAGTTGATGACAGATGTATGAACGTGAACGAAGCAAGAGGAGTATGTAAGGATCGTAGCAGGTGGCGCTCTGTAGTGTCTGCCGACCTGGCTTATCCCATGTTCTATGTTATGGTTTCCGCACTTAGTCCTCCAAGTGGACCATTGTGCGTGCACACCTACCCCTTGGCAAGAAGGCGTGAGTGTATGTATGTATGTGTGTATGACATGTTAAATGATTGTTGATATTATCTGTATGTTCCAGAGTGCGGCACTCAGGGAGTGATGCAGGCGGCGGCGGCGGCGGGCGCGCGTCGGCGCAGCATGGAGGCCGCCAGCGAAGCTAGCTACTGTACGTATTACCACAGTATAAAGATGTATAGACTGTGGTATTACTTAGTAATATCATGTTCATCAATAATATTAATATTTGCTTAGCACAGTATAAAACTCGGTCATAATCAATGGCGGATCCAGTTTCCGAGGGGCTCAAGCCCCCCCTCAAAGGTACAATTGTTATCAATTACCCAAAACTGAATACATTTAATGTTTTCAAGTTTTATACTTCTGATGTTTTGTTTATGTGACGAATTTTGAATAGCGCGCTTTTTTAGTGTTTGCTAAAACCTGCCCTGGTCGGGGTCCCTTCCAAACGACAATCCTAGTAGATCCGCCACTGGTCATAATCAATCACTTATTAAGTCAGACAGATTTTTGAAGCATGCCCTTGATACTAGAAGTGAAATGATATTTAGTTCTGTAAATAATAAACAAAACATGTGAAAAGGATCTTATGTTTTAAAACTATATGAATTCGGTGTTTACTATCCGACTACTCTGAGAAGCAAGACCGAAACACACCCAGAGTATGTATGTATAGGAAAAGGTATAATGTGTCTCGTTATTATTAGGCATATTTTAATTACTGTGGGCGTACTAAGTGGGAAGTGTTGGTTATTGCGCAATAGAAAAACGGTTTGCAATTCAAATCAGATTATAATTTCATGAACAATTAAATCACACTAGCAAATCATACACTGTAGGTACACGATACAACCAGATACGGAACGCGACATAGTTTCTGAGCACACGTTGTCCGTACGATGTCCAATGGTCAAGTCCCTCGCCGCTTCGCCGCTCGCTCCTTTATACTGGTAGCAAAACAAGTCGAGCAGTGAGGCGGTGGGAGAAGTCTAGTGACGTACTTGTCGATGGCGTGATCGGTGCACGTGTTGTTTACAGCTTAGAGAAATGACGTATGGCAACGCCGCCGACATATGTATCCCTGTCTAACTCGTGGGCCTTGTTGCAGGCGAGAGGGAGACGTGGGAGGACTGGGGCAGTCGCTCCTCGCTCAGCCAAGTGGAAGAGGTATGTACAGCTGCGTCATGTACTAGTCGACTTCCGAATACGTTCGGCAGTTTTATAAATCTTTCCTTCATCAAATCAGGACATAATAACTTTGGAGGCTACGGCACAATAGGTACTGCATTGAAAAGTATCCTTAATAACCTGAAAACAAAGGTCAACTCAAAATAGCACAAACATTTGCCATAACACTTTTTGCAACGAATTGCGGTATGACTTGACTGGTAGAAATCGTCACGTACGGAAAAAGCGTTATCCCCCACCATGCGACTGTCTCTCTTTCCTCCTTCTCCCTTCCTTGCGAGATACTCGCACGCACACACACACTCGCATGTAATAATGCGAGTGTGTGTGTGCGTGCGAGTATTGCTCAAGGAGCGGACCGTCGACGGTCCCTGACGGGGCCGGCTGGCCGGGGGGTCCCCGACCGCACACGTACGTGTCTGTGAATGTACTAACTTAGTACCAGAACATACGACGCAAGCAGCAGTCTGTGGTCGCCGTGGTTGGCATACTTTCTTGTCCTAGGTCACATTTCTGGATGAAATTACACATAGTGACCGCTAATCGATCGTGTTATTTTGTTTCCTAATTTATGTTACCTGTGGGTACTTTGTACCGACCTTTTTTGTTGTCTTTTTAGCTCTGATCATAAAAACATTCAGATAGGTACCACAAAATAATGCAAGTGAATGACGTTTCAGTATGCTTGTACGTATGTACTTAGCTCTTAATTAGTGTCTGCCTTGCCAGAGCAAGAGTGAACAGCGAGGTTAATGCGTAACACAATAACAATTTGGCATTTCAGCAACATTCATTGCTTTACTTACGCTGTTGAGCAGACAAATTTGTCGAACATATGAAGCAATGGATTAGCGATATCCTTCAAAATGATACAGATTGAGATTGATAGTGTGTTACGCAATAGGGTGCAGGCATCTTCTCTCGCTTGCTCGCTCCGTCACAGACTTCATCCATCTCTCTCCATCAGACGTGATCGAGGTCAAGAGTAGCCCATTCGGCAATAAAAAATAAAACAAAAACGTGATGATGATTACCCAATAGTTGACCTCTGACCTCTGGGGCTCTGGGCAGCCGACTGCCAAGACAAATTACCGGAGCTGCAAAAAATTCGCTCGCTCGAGCCGCGCCCGACGCGCCACGTACCCGTGAAGTAGGTGATTGATGAGTTGTGATCTGATTGAGACGTCGAACATCGTTACAGAACTCTATAACATCCCGCCTGTACTCCGCGAAGGGGCTGGCAGACGCAGACGTGTACCATAGAGCATACGTCACGGAGCACAGAACACTATAACATCCCGCCTGTGGAGCCGCTTTACTTGTGGCCACTAGACCAAGCTGTAGTAGTAACAAGGCAACACATACACATTCACAGTCGTCGCCCACTTCACCATTGTCTCGGACGGTACCGAGACTCCTGCGCTTGCACACACATTCGCAGCGTGTTTATACAACAATTAAAGCGCGCGTCGCTTTGAGAGATTAAAATATTGTACTAAGGAATTACTTATGGAAAAACTAAACAACGCTGTGTCCTACCTGGGTATCAAACTCATAACCTCTCGCTCAGTAGTCGACTGCTACCATTAGCGCAGGTGCGCTCGCACGCGTCATACTCAGTAGTCGACCGCTACCATTAGGCAGGTGCGCTCGCACGCGTCATACTCAGTAGTCGACCGCTACCATTAGGCAGGTGCGCTCGCACGCGTCATACTCAGTAGTCGACCGCTACCATTAGGCAGGTGCGCTCGCACGCGTCATACTCAGTAGTCGACCGCTACCATTAGGCAGGTGCGCTCGCACGCGTCATACTCAGTAGTCGACCGCTACCATTAGGCAGGTGCGCTCGCACGCGTCATACTCAGTAGTCGACCGCTACCATTAGGCAGGTGCGCTCGCACGCGTCATACTCAGTAGTCGACCGCTACCATTAGCGCAGGCGCGCTCGCACGCGTCATACTCTTTGTAGACCGTCCTACAGTCGGTCAGATATTTTGTTTGTATCACTTGCGTTTTATGGGGCGTGTGTGTTCATACATTTAATTTTACAAAAATCAGCGTCTTGTAGTATTTAATGCCGTCTGCGAACGCTCTTGACCGTCGCAGGTGAATGGTTCCCATAATCCCATAGATATTTTACATTTCTATGATGGATCCCAAAGTCCGCGCCGATCCGAGAGAAAAAGATGGATGTGCGTTATGAAACCAGCGGGAAATTGTGTAACACTATCAAAAGCAATGACTTTCATTTTGACAGTTTAACAACATTCATTGCTTTATTTACGTTGTTGAGCAGACGCATTTCTCGAACTTAAGAAGTAATGGATTAGCAATATCCCTTAAAATGATTCAGATTCAGGCCCAAATTCACTATCATCACGTATATGCCTCACCTACCTAATCACGACATCTGCTATTCTCTACGACACAGTGAACGAAACCGCGCGATACAACGCGAAGTTGGCGTGGTTTGAACTGTCACAATACCACGCTTGACAACCTTACGTTACGTGGTCTGCCCGCAGTAAGACGCGGGGAATAATAATTACCTTACAGATTGGGGGCCCTGATTGATGATAGTGTGTGTTACAGTGCCGGATTAAGACTACTTGATGCCCTAAGCAATCCTCGCCTGTGGACCCCCCTATCCACTAGTCGCCTCGTATTTTTCCAAAACATCGACGAGCGATTTGTAAAGATTGGCGCACATCTCTAGAGTGACTTTTGGGTCTTGTAATATCTTCCTGATAAACAGCCTTGCCATTCATGTGCTAGCAAATACTGTTTCGGTGCTGTTTCTGCCTTATGGTGCCCCCCGAGACGTGATGCCCTAAGCAATTGCTTAATTTGCTTATGCGCTAATCTGGCACTGTTGTTACACAATTAGCTTGCAGAGGATGCAACACTCGCTCCACAAAAAGATGAGTTCTAGTTTAATTCGGGAGTGCAATGATGTATCGCGTCTGTAGCACTTCGTAAAAATATATCTCTCCGACTGGAGCAGGGGTACTCAACCTTTTTAGTTATTGGGTCACTATATTATGCGTGCTGTTGACTCAGCGTTGCTCCATTGCTCTTTCTGCTGTTGGTCGAGGGTGTATTTTCCAGTGAGGATGGCCATAAGCCAATATTCAGGGAATATTCGCTGGACAGTTTGTTGCGCCACTTCTTCTCCCCAGCTAAAGCACTAGGAGGTGGTGAAGGGCGCGCGTGTCGGGGGACTGTCTTATGTCATTTGGACGTTGATAAAGTGCTGATTCTCAGCCTAGTTTGAATAAATTAATTTTGATTTTGGTTTAGCAGCGCCCCTACGATATAGAAGTAGGACGACGAAGTTTTTTGCGACAATTACCCTTCCAAAGCAACTAAAAGGTTTATTCAACTTTTTCGATCACTTAAAAGGTACAACTAACTGACTGACTGACTGACTGTTAGGTACTTTTGACAATTTCGAATTCGACCAATCTTGTAATTATTTTGTTGCGTTGTTGAGCTACAGGATTACTGACAAATGCGTGTACTGACTGGACAGGTCCACTCAAATCTGTTTGGTGGTTCTTGTCTCAAAATACCATTTCAGGCACCGATCTACGTGGTCCTCACATGATCTCTCCAAGATTATGTCTGGGTTTAAAACAGACTTTGACCTCTGAGTTTGATTCGCAATTTCTTCTCAGGGGTAATAGGAAATATCAACTCCATCTAGCTTATTTTTATTTTTTAATATGACGTGTTTTTATGTGATTCCAGTATCCTGTTAACAGAATAAACAATTTAATTTCATAGAATTTTGCGCTAATAACAAGATCCCTTCAGGGTTGAGCACCACTGCCGGCTAAATAAAAATGTGTGTCGCGTCCACATGTCCGCTTCCGCATAGCAGTCATAATTTATATTATAAAAAAAAACAGCAGGTGAGCAGGGAGCAGGGCTCCCGCGCTAATTAGGACGAGCGCGCTCGCCGGTGGAACTTATTACTTTTCTTTTGGGACTCGAAAAATTACGTTCTGGCAGAGAACTAACTAGCGTTTTGTAGAGGAGCTATCAGGAATACTGCCACCATACCTTTCTTTTATAAAAGCGTAATACCACTCACTCACTCACAGACTGACTAATCAGTAATCACGAACTCTCAAGAACTATTAAACCTACAAACTTGACAAGTAAGGTCTTCATATGGTGTAATCAGGCCTCCTCGCTGTGAGAGGGAGTGGGCTGTAATCCACCACGCGGGCCCAGTGCGGGTTGGTAGATGTCATATGTCTTCGAATTTTTGGTTCTAGGACATGATGGTTATACGAGTCAAGTTTTTGGCAGGCTTGTGTTTGACCTCTACGAGTATGTCGCCAGATTGTTAACCGACCGATCTACTTTTGCCGGTCACCAGCACAGCTATTCACAACCACTCGATACGCTTCCGCACCGTATCGAACATCAATCCATGTCATCGTAGGTCCTCTAAACGCTGTTCACTACTCCAAAACCCGGAAATAATGGACAACAGCAATTCTTCCGACAGCTGTCTGCCGTCGGAGGCAAGGCAACAATGTGTCATTTTCGATATGATAGCCTGTCGGGTGGTTGTGAATAATTATGCAGGTGTAATTAGAGGCATGGGATGGCTGCATCAGTGATGACTCTACTATTCCAGACGTGTACAGGTGGCCGAGACCATTCGTAGATGCACCGCCTATTACATAACAGAGAACAGTATTAGTGTACTTTCTGATTGACTGAATCGTTCTAATAACGGAGTTTAATTGTCGCACGTGGCGTTCAGTCGTTATAATCAACTGTGGCATTGTACGGGATGTTATGAAACGCATCACTACGGTTATAACTAAGATTTTTATAAATAACAGCAAACTGCCTATTTGGCAGCAGAGACAATGTTTCGACTGGCACACCCACCCACGGCACCCAAGGCACCCACGGCACCCACCCTGCACCAGTTAACATTAAAACATAACATCACTCCTATAATCCTCGAAGTGTCAGACAGAAGTGTACCTACATAGTAGGTATACATATACACACACATTTCGCCACTTATTTTCAAGTCCCATGTATTATGGGGTACCACACTGAGAAATTAACCAATAACATTGCCCGGCCAGAGAATCGTACCCAGCACCTCATGTGCTCAGCATGCCGTTGCGACTACTACCCCAACGAGGCGCACATACGTAAACTCTCGCCTCCTCCCCACCACGGGGTGCCACGGGGTCGGCAGACACTACAGAGCGCCACCTGCTACGATCCTTACATACTCCTTTTGCTTCGTTCACGTTCATACATCTGTCATCAACTGGACTGGTCTAGTCTGCTAGTAAACTCTCGCCTCCTCCCCACCACGGGGTGCCACGGGGTCGGCAGACACTACAGAGCGCCACCTGCTACGATCCTTACATACTCCTTTTGCTTCGTTCACGTTCATACATCTGTCATCAACTGGACTGGTCTAGTCTGCTAGTAAACTCTCGCCTCCTCCCCACCACGGGGTGCCACGGGGTCGGCAGACACTACAGAGCGCCACCTGCTACGATCCTTACATACTCCTTTTGCTTCGTTCACGTTCATACATCTGTCATCAACTGGACTGGTCTAGTCTGCTAGTAAACTCTCGCCTCCTCCCCACCACGGGGTGCCACGGGGTCGGCAGACACTACAGAGCGCCACCTGCTACGATCCTTGCATACTCCTTTTGCTTCGTTCACGTTCATACATCTGTCATCAACTGGACTGGTCTAGTCTGCTAGTAAACTCTCGCCTCCTCCCCACCTCGGGGTGCCACGGGGTCGGCAGACACTACAGAGCGCCACCTGCTACGATCCTTGCATACTCCTTTTGCTTCGTTCACGTTCATACATCTGTCATCAACTGGACTGGTCTAGTCTGCTAGTAAACTCTCGCCTCCTCCCCACCTCGGGGTGCCACGGGGTCGGCAGACACTACAGAGCGCCACCTGCTACGATCCTTGCATACTCCTTTTGCTTCGTTCACGTTCATACATCTGTCATCAACTGGACTGGTCTAGTCTGCTAGTAAACTCTCGCCTCCTCCCCACCACGGGGTGCCACGGGGCCGGCAGACACTACAGAGCGCCACCTGCTACGATCCTTACATACTCCTTTTGCTTCGTTCACGTTCATACATCTGTCATCAACTGGATTGGTCTAGTCTGCTAGTAAAACTCAAAGCATGTATATCACACTAACTGTGCCCGCTGCCCGCTGTGTCTTCGTTCGCGTGCATGTCGGTAAACAAATTCAATTTCATGGGTTTTGGTGCTGAACCCTAATTCTTTTTCTAAAATAAAAGTAGTCTTAGTAACTCCATAACTCGCTGGCAGAACTGATGTTCAGTTCTGCCAGCGAAAAGTCCCGTCAAAATTGGTCCATCCGTTTCGGAGAAATGCCGGAACAAACAGACAGACAAAAAAAATGTTTTATGTTTTTGACTTTACAAACACACACTGCAATTTTATTTATGTGTAGACGTATAGATAAACCAGTCACAATTCACAGGCACTTTTGAACTGTCACAGAGTCGGTCAGTCACAAAGATGAAGTTGGTTGCCCATTCCAAAGTTCCTAATCTACAAAGTCACCGAATATGTTGACCTATTTAGAGCCACGACTTGAGAGTGTCCCGCTGAGCGCTGCAGTAACGGTTGCAAACAGGAAGTTATTTTTTACCGCCATTAGTGGACGCTATTTGTGGCTGCACGCGGCGTTTCCTTTGCCTGCCCAGCCGGCAGGGTGTCACGAGCCAATTAATGATAGACAAATTAATGGTTTATTTTTGAACCAAGATTGTGAAGTTTTCTCCGCCACCACGCCACGCTATGGCTCGCGTATAAGTAGACAAACAATGTTTTGCAGAAGACTGCCTCGATGGTCTAGTCAAGTGGCTGCTGAGGATGAGGTCCTGGGCGTGCTTCCCAGCTCGAGCAGTGTTGTTGGAGTTTTCCATCTGGAATTTTCGGAGTCTGGATTTTTGCCCGGTTGTAAACATAATTGGCGAAATGTAGGTGTACTATAGGTAGCTCTGCCCAACCCTTCAGGGCAACAAGGCGTTACGTTACGTAGTTCACAGACACGTGTGCCCGCAGTCGTGTGCCCGCAGTCGGGTGGGTACTTCTCATAAAATTTTCACGTGTGTCGCTAGCCGCGAGAACTGCGCTAATGTAAACATAGGTAGTCTACCTGTTGTTTGTAAATAATATACATCTGTACCGTGGAGATGTATATTATGTATACAAGCTGGGCGCCCGGCGCCCGGCGGGGTTTCCCTCCGGCTAATATGACGAACTCCTTTACAAACTTGAGAGCAACACTTGGAGGGGCCCGTGGCTAAATAATTACAGCCGCACAAGTCGATAGATAAAAAAAAAAAAAAAGATCAGGTTAAGCTAAGCTTGCCGCGGTTGGTCTGTGGATGGGTGACCATATTTACATACCGTGACCCCTCCGTGCCTCAGAAAGCACGTTAAGCCGTTGGTCCCGGCTGTCATTCGTGGATCTTTGACAGTCGTTACGGGTAGTCAGAAGCCCGAAAGTCTGACAACCAGTCATATCAAGGGGTATCGTATTACCCATCTTTACCTACATACCAAGACCCCTCCCGTACGTTAAGCCGTTGGTCCCGGCTACCATTCGTCGACGTATCATTCATCTTTGACAACCAGTCTTACCAAGGGGTATTGTATCACCCAGTAACTGGGTCGTGGAGGTCAGATAAGCAGTCGCTCCATATAAAATACTGGTATTCAGCTGCATCCGGTTTGACTGGAAGCCAACCCCAACATGGTTGGGAAAAGGCAGGTAGATGATGATGCTCAAGATATTATTTCCCATAAGAAAATAGTAGGTAGGTACTAGGGAATGCAGAACCGGTTCTGTCTTAAAGAACCGGGATTTTCGGGACCTTCTGGCTAAAGAACCGGGATTCCCGGTACTTTCGATACTTTCGATACTTTAAGTAAGCCTTTAAAAGGGGAGGCAGTCACCTCCTTCTGCGAAGCAGTCATGCTAGCGAAGGAGGTGGCGGGACGGTTCAGGGAGAGAGCCTCCCGTCTCAGCCGCCGCGGGGGACGCCCCCGGCGTCGGAGGCCGCGTGACGACTCCCGGCCACCGTAGGCGCGGGCCTGCGGGCAGAGAGTAATGGGTAGCTCACCGCTCGATCAGGACCAGGCCCGTGCCGGACGGCGCGTACGTGTTCCATGCGCGCCTCAAAGAGATATCAGCATCGAGGAGCCCCCCTTAGGGCCGAAGCCTGCCGGGTCAGCGGGATTGTCCGAAAGGGTTACCGCTGGCCCGGAACATAAAGGGCTAAGGAAGGAACACGGGTGGGTTTTAGTCAGTAAGAGTCTGACACTCCCTTCCGCTCCACCAAGAGCCGGAGGAGTCATTTGATGATTTCCCATCCAAAAAAAAAGCCTTTAAAAGATGAAGAGTTGAAACGGAGAAAGTAAAAGAAAGACGAAATGACAGGGCAAAATAAAAACATTTAAATCAAATCAAATAAAATGTATCATCCTATGTATGTGTAAATTATGCAATAAATAAATAAAACGTTTTATTTCTCGTTTTATTGGTAACTGCGCATATTCTACCAGCAACATCTTTATTAACATTAAAACATTTTTGTACCTAATCCTAGATAATATTTATCAGAAACATTTATTAAACATCTTTTCCAATCAAATGATTTAAAATTTTAAATCAACATGACTCCTATTGCAATTCTGCAGAACCAAATTATAATTTAAAACTTGCGTAATATCTATAAAAAAAAAGAAAAGGAACAGTGGAGTTTTAGCGTAGCATTAATCAGTCTCTCAATATTATTGATTAGATAATCTTAACCGACATTTTTTAAATTGTTATTTATTAACATAATTCATCATCATCATTTCAGCCGAAAGACGTCCACTGCTGGACATAGGCCTCCCCCAAGCACCTCCATTTCGACCGGTTCTGTGCTTCTCGCATCCATCGGGTTCCCGCGGCCTTCACAAGGTCGTCTGACCACCTTGTGGGAGGCATTCCAACGCTACGTATTCCGGTACGCGGTCGCCACTCCAGAACATTTCGGCCCCATCGTCCATCTGTTCTGCGAGCAATGTGCCCTGCCCACTGCCACTTAAGTTTGGCAATTCTTCGGGCTATGTCGGTTACCTTGGTCCTCCTGCGGATCTCCTCATTCCAGATTCGATCACGCAGGGAAACTCCATAGCTTTCTCCATTGCCCTTTGGGTGACTTTCAGCCTTCTTATAAGGCCCATTGTGAGTGACCACGTTTCAGTGCCATAAGTCATCACTGGCAACACGCACTGGTCAAAGACTTTCGTCTTGAGACACTGAGGTATGTGGGACGAGAAGATATTGCGTAGCTTTCCGAACGCTGCCCAGCCGAGTCGGATTCGACGATCGACCTCTTTTTCGAAGTTAGACCTACCTAACTGGACAGTTTGTCCCAGGTAAACATACTCGTCCACGACTTCGAGTGTAGTGTCTCCGATCTTTATGAGAGTGGGTGTTACATAGACATTTGACATGACCTTCGTTTTGTCCATGTTGAAAGAAAGAAAGAAAGAAAGAAAATACGTTTATTTGCAGTAAACATGACGCAATGAAGAACATAAACAAAAAAATATAAGAATGGGTTGGGGGAAACATGCGTCACATCCACGCAAAACGGCTATCGCTCAGCATTATGCTGCGACCCTATGCAAGACAGAGCCCCAGCGCTGGTTTTCAGCGACAGCCGGCGGATGTTCATTTTAAGACCCACTCTTTCGGAGGCTCTACTGAGGTCATCGAGCATTGTACTGAGGTCCTCCATAGACTCAGACCTGTCTCTCACCTCGCTGCAAAAGGATAGGTTTCGAGGTCTGATCCTGGAGTCGGACTGACATAGTGACGTTTTCGTACCGACACTTCAGCACCTCGATATACCGATAGTCGATCTGGCATCGTTGAAGAGACTGCAGCACAGCCCAATCAAAGGCTTTCTCGTAGTCCACAAACGCTAAGCAGAGAGGCAGGTTATATTCTTCGGTCTTCTGTATAACCTGTCGCAGCGTATGTATGTGGCGTCAACCTGCGCGCGAGACGGTTCGTGATGACTCTCGAAAACAGCTTGTAGACATGGCTCAGAAGTGAGATGGGCCTATAATTCTTAAGAAGGGCATTGTCGCCCTTCTTAAAGAAAAGTATCACCACACCTCTGTTCCATGCCTGTGGTGTTTTGCCCTGGAGTATGACGGAATCAAACATCTTCTGAAGGGCCTTAAGAACGGGTTTTCCGCCGGCCTTCAGGAGCTCGGCCGTAATTCCGTCATCACCAGGCGCCTTGTTATTTTTGAGCTACTTTAGAGCCATCCTAATCTCGTACAGGCTGACGTCCGGGATGTCTTCGGTATAGTGTCGGGTCAATCTCGCTCTTGGGTCGTTTGCTAGATCCATAACGGGGTTACTTGACGTGTATAACTGTCCATAGAACCTCTCGATCTCTCTCAACAGCTCAGGTTTGGCGGATGCGATCCTGCCATCATCGGTCTTTAGTTTCGTAAGCTGGCTCTGCCAAAAAGAAGCAGTCTTGTTTGAGTCTTTTTTGCGAAGCACTGTCCACCAAAGTCACAAACACAACGCAAAGCACAACATTCCGAAGACGCGATGGCCGCCACCAGCCCCTCCCGCACCCTCGTGCAGCATTCTCTTGTAGCATGCATGCTTCTTGTGCATGCTAGGTAGCAAGTGTATTCCACGCTTTAAGCGGTGGGGCTTTATGCTATAAAATTAGAAATATTCGAAACGCGAAGTATCTTTTCCCGAAAGTACCAAAAGAACCGGGATTTGGTTTTAAAAATCCCGGTTCCAAAAGCGACGCAATTTTCCGGGATTTCCCGGTACTTTCGGTTCCGGGATTTCCCGGGACTATTCACTAGTAGGTACTACGGATTTCGTTATTTGCTAAGAGAGCAGACGTCCAGTACAACAACTGAAAGCCAATTCTCGAAATTAAAAACAAATTTTAAATTAAAATAATTTTTAATTTAATTTTTTAATAATTTAATTAAATTAATGCAATCTCATCTCAGCGACAGTCAATGTCAAAAACTTGTCAAAAATGTACGTAAACTAGAAGTATTTTTGATAGATTGAGGCAGATGATGTTAAACGTTTGTATGTGAACGTTCTTAAAATTACGAGAATAGCCCCTCGGAAGTACTGTACTTATAATATTTTATACTGTAATACCCCAATAATAATAATTTAATATATTATAATAATATCATCATCACCATCTGCCAAGCCTTTTCCCAACTATGTTGGGGTCGGCTTCCAGTCTAACCGGATGCAGCTGAATAATAATATCATATAATTATTATATTATTTTAACTTATCTGTTTGGCAAACTCTCGTCTAGAGACAAGTGAGTGCCGGCAATGAACGAGAACCAGTCGGCCGCCGGTGAAAGTGAGCGAGCGCTGAGTAATTAATACTAATACGAGGATCATCCATTAATTAATTATGAATCCTTCTTAATATGTATGAATACGAAAGTGAATCTATTTCCGCTCATTAGTTGATCAGTCGGTTCCGGCATATGTACTGTTCCTACTGGGGTATGAGGAACAGGGTGTAAAGGTCACTGATCATCCATAGTACAGGGAGGATCCTCCGACCAGACGGGTGTCGTGTCTGGTGGGAACTGCTCGACGATTGATGTCGGGAAGTTGTAGATAAGGTCTATCTATTCATACACGAAATGTTTTTAAGGGGTCATTACGTCATTACGAACAACTTTTACAATGGGACCAAAACTGAAATCGCGAAAAAAAAATGAGATCAGAAAGTTGAAGCTAGTTGCCCATTCCAGAACGTAGATCTCTATGCAATGACGCAATGAATGTTGTTGAACTGTCAAAATGAAAGCAATTGCTACTGTTAGTGTGTTACGCAATGACCGCTGGACAGGGTTAGTTGACACAGAGATGTCAGCATCAAGGTAGGGGGCTCTTAGGGACGAGCCTGCCGGGTCAGCGCGAGTGTCCGAAAGGGTTTCCGCTGGCCCGGAACATAAAGGGCTAAGGAAGGAACAAGGGTGGGTTTTAGTCAGTAAGAGTCTGACACTCCCTTCCGCTCCACCCCGAGCGGGAGGGGGCATTTGATGACTTCCCATCTGCAAAAAAAAAAGGTATTTGACACTGTCACTGTTACCATACACCTGCCCGTATCTTAATTTACTTGGGGTCGGGCAACATGCCTGTTTCTTCCATACTTCTCTATGTTTGTTTGCACTTTCATCACATACGTTTGGACCAGACTATACCTACAACTACCTAGCGAGTGCGGGTAGCTTTGCAAAACAACATGGCGTGTGACGGCCGCTGCGCCTGCGCTTTCTAGCACGCTCTCTCAGTTTATGGTGAACCCAATTTTTGCTTATTAGATTCTGTATTTCAGTATTTGTACTGTTTTCATCGTAAAAGTTTTCTCTTAAAAACCATCATCATCATCTGCCTGCCATTTCCCAACTATGTCGGGGTCGGCTTCCAGTCTAGCCGGATATACCAGTATTTTACATAAAGTGACTGCCTGTCTGACCTCCACAACCCAGTTACTGGATAAGACGATACCCCTTGGTAAGATTGGTTATCAGACTTTCGGGCTTCTGTCGACCCGTACCGACTGTCAAACATCTACTAATGACAGCCGGGACCATGGCATAGACTTCACGTGCTTTCCGAGACTCGGAGGGGTGAACTGACCGCGGCAATGTTATTACTTAGCCACAAGCCACTGTTAAAAATAAGCCGATTTAATTTTGAAAGTTGGTACCTGTTTGGATGCGTTTTAGTCCTGAAACGTTCTACAAAAGGCCCAACTAGGCCAAACTAGTGGCCACCGCATGTACGTGTAGTCAAATTATTCACAAATACTGGCATAGTCACCCCCCAAAATTGGGGGAGGCCTATGTCCAGCAGTGGACGTCTATCGGCTGAAACGACGACTGGCATAGTCACACGGTTGAGGAACAGTTGGGTGATTGCAATGACGTCACTGTTACTGCATCATCCCACTACTGGGCAAAGGCCTCTCCCCATGATTTCCATGCAATGACGTATAAAAAAATAAAAAGATCACTTGATTGCGCCTTTTTGATTTTGACCCTCTCCATTCTTGTTGTTGTGTCTTTCATAAGACGAGGAAATAGCTTACCTATCATTTGTCGGAAACCGCGATTTGTTCAAGAATTGTAAATGAAGAGAATATTTTTTTTTAAAAGCTTCTTTTCGAGTGAGCTTTTTCATCACCGAAAATAGTTACGAAACACGATCGAGTTTGTGATCCGTAGTTACGTCGCAGAAAACCAATGACATTTATTATAATGTTGCCAACGACTCCACATTTGCCTTGTTAATGGGTAAAAGGCGTTTCTGTACCTCGTTTCCGGCAGCTACGATATTAATTTTGAGAATAGAATAGAATTGTATGTATTGTTGTTAGTTTAAATACTAGTGCTTAGTATCTTGAGTTACAGTGTAGTTAAGTAAACTAACGCGTATTACAATAGCAAAAACTTTTTAGCCACATAATTATATAACAATTTTAAAACGAATACTAAGCTAAGTAGCTATCGCTTTTCTTCTACAAATAATCCGTTACCTTGAGTTTCTAAGCTGGTTTCGGTGTTTGTTCTCAGGGTAGTCAGATAGGAACTGCCAACCTCGTTTAATTTTTAAATGTTTGTACAAACCTACTTACAGAAATTAAATCATTTATAATTTTAATGTTCACTAATCATTTCCCAGAAAATAAAAACAATGAATGGTAAATTACATTTACGTCATGGCAACCCCAGTTTAAATGCGCCATTCCGCGGCGCTCTACGTCACTCGGCGGCCGCTTGCCGCTCGCGTTTTACGTCATCAAATCAAAATAAACTTGAAAGTTGAAGTTAACATTTACAACAAAAATACACACAAAATAAACCATTTGCCGACGTTAATTACCGAAATAAAACACAGTGATCGTTGTTAGTGCTCAGTGAAGTGATAAAAACCGGTTTTAGTGTGTTTCGAAACAGAGAAAAAGTGTTTTATTACGGTTTTGTGGTGTTATTGTGAAGTTGTGAGCTGCCTAAACAGTGCGGTCTGGTTGTAGCGGTTGCTCACGGAGCCCCAGGGCCAGCGGTGGGCAGTAGGCCCTGAGCTGAGCAGCCGGTGAGCCGGTGGGCGACAAGCTCAGTAAACTTGTGTGCAACGGAGATGACCTACATTTAAGTGACGGTAATGCATCGTGACGTCAGCGGCGTTCGGCGTTCGATTTTTTGAAATATTGCCTGTGGATGGTCTTGGCGCGGAATTATTTTATTTGTTGTTTTTTTATTAGGTTTGGCGATGAGGTTCGATAGGGTATAACAGGAACAGGATGGCTGATAGAAGCCCTTAATGTTTTTGTACTCAAAGTTGTGTTTTGTTTGGTGAACGCTAATTTACTGGTTTTACGATCTACTTTCGCAATCCGCCTCCTTTCTTGACTAGTAAAATGTTTGCTTTATTAAGTTTACAGGTTTGCCTACGGCTAACATTTCAAAGTTAAAGTAAAATTCGTTTATTTCAACATTAAAATTATATTAGGGAAATAGCGTTGATCCCAAACACTAATGAACTTGTACAAAACAAGGTTGTTACATTGACATGTAATGAGACTATAACTGGTAGGTATTGAATGTTTTGTATCAGCACTCGAACTGCGTAACACACTATCAATCACAATCTAAATTATTTTGAAGGATATTCCTAATCCTTGCTTCACAATGATTGAAAAATGTGTCTGATCAACAATGTAAATTACGCATTGAATGTTGTTGAACTGATTGTTAGTGTGTTACGCAATTCCCCCGGTGGCAAAAAACTATGACACCGACTTCCAAAATTAAAGTTAGGTATTTCATAATTTATAAGGGGTTCCCAATAACAGCATAGGAACCCAAGCCAACCTCACCTGCTCGTGGTACAGCCTGCTTTTGACCAACAAGGCTCTGGCGACCCGCCAACCCGCACTGGACCAGCGCGGCCGGTTATGGTCCAAACCCCCCATAAATATGGAATAAGTAAATGGGGGAGGCCTTTGCCCAGCAGTGGAACAGAACAGGCTAAAAAAAATTCGTAATTTTGAGTTATGTTCTTTTTGAAGTTGATTTAATTTTTTAAATTACTTTCTTTTTTAAACCTGGGTCTGAAGATATGCCTTGTTTTGTATGAAGACTTAAAAAGTTAAATTAAATAATGTACTCATCAACAGTCAGTCAAGTCATACAGTTTTAAATAAAAAATTACTGCAGTGTCACCACCAGAGTACCGTATTAAAAGATTAAGCTTTCACAATCCATGCTGTAATGTGTAGCAGTAATCCAATCACATGAGCAAGCCAGTCTGTACACTAGGTACGCTTGGTACCGCTCTAATGGAATAATGTCCATATTAGGTATCAAGTGATATTGATTCCTAATGCCAGCTACGTATCACTGGGCAGTTGTTTACTCTAACTGGGCTTCTAAAATCTTAACTTATGATGGACACTTTTTTTAAATTAATAAACTTTTAAAAACTTTCTGGCCTTCTCTCACAGTTGCTCTCTAGGGCTCAGCTAGGGTACCCTGACCAAATAGTTATGTTAGGGTGGAACAGACCAAATGCAGCAGCAGCCAGTGAGTGCTACATCCAACTTGATTGCAGTTACTTCGCACTTTAGTATAGGTACAATCACTATAAGAGTGTTCAATGATATTTTTAGGAGCACAAAATGGGAATTATTAGAGGTTCATACATGCGTTTATTTAATTGTAATTAACACAACTTAATTACAGAAATTTTGATTGTGATAGTGAGTCGGACTAGCACGCAAGGGCTTCCATACCACCATACAATATTTTAGTGCCTTTCCTTTAATTTTGAAGTTTTATTTATATTTTTAGTTGTTATGGTGGCCGCAGTGGTTAACACTGTGCAAATTTCAAGTGTTAAGCCTTGGTTACAGGGTCCCGTTGGCAGCCATCAGGTACGGAACCCTAATTTGCCAAGTAATTACTCCACCAAATAAATAAAAAAAACAGATTTCTAATCTGTCATTTTGTCTATTCTTCCATCGACAAAGCGCGTTTCTTCGGTGGTCACGCTCCGCGTGCTGATGTCTGTGTAGTATAATAATTGCAAGTCAACTTATTAACTTGCTGGCCGCCATTCAAACGGTACTCCTTAATTGTAGTCTTATTGTTTGTCAAAGCATTGTGCTCCCAATAAGTGAGCTGCAATATTTGAAGTGCCGACATTGTATACGACTCCGTTCACATGACCATCCAAATGTAGTCCTGACTCCTGAGTCACAATCATAGTCATACTGTTTGGAAGGCTCGACTAGCGTATGTAGCAATGGAAATCGATCACAATTCCTTTCATTGATCACAATATCGATACCTATATCGATACAATACGTTACACACATAAAATGACAATTGACCGCAAATTTCTTTCATTTATATAGAAAATTTCTAATCCATTGCTTCATAGGTTTGAAAAATTCATCTCTCAACAACGTAAAATAACGCAATGAAATGAAAGGCATTCTATCAAGCGCTGGGCATGAGCTCCTTGACTCGACTGTCAGGTCGGCCAAAGTGTTCTTGGGTATTTCTATCTAGAATTTCTTAGTAGCAGCTCGGAGTCTGGATTCGTGACCGGGTACACAAAAAAGTACACCTTTGCCAGCCTTTCGGGATCAGAGGCGTGCTTTTATGTACCTATGTATCGAACACCGTAAACTATGACACAATGCTGCGAGTGTGTTGTACGTTATACCTAGGCCAGGCATTCGCCCCTTACGCCTCTGCCCAACCCTTCGGGCACACGAGGCGTGTCGAGCTGAAGTCGGGCTTGTATACTGTAGATACTAACAAGAGATCCTCAAAACCTTCAAAACTCATGGACTAGTTGAACATCAGCTTCAAGTGATACACTCCACTAATTTATATTACCAAAGTGATGTCATTCGAACTAGACTGTTAGCTAATCTATGATGTATGGCGCGTCTGTCTTCAGTTGCTTTCAAAGGATTACATTGTACGCCAAATGTTACAGACCGTCCGCTTTGAAATCTACTGAACATATTATAAACTTATAATAAAGAGAAAAGATTTGATTTTCTGTACCTAATTGTTTAGTTACGCTTTCACGCTAAAACGGCTGATCGGATTTGGATGAAATTTGGCACCTGGATAGAGTATGACCTGGATTAGGAGATACACTTTTTATCCCGATATTCCCACGGAATCTCAGTGTCCTACTGTCTAACACAGGTTTTTGACTATTGTTTTAGGGTCCTCACAACTTTGGCAAGGAAACTGTTCTGCAGTACAATGATGCGGTCCTCACAAAACAAACTTCCTCCCCCCTTCCCGCGCCAGTACTGCGTACTACGCACCTGACCTTTACGAAGGACATCGCCAATTAGGTCGGCTGTATCCTCCTAGCACCCTCCTCCTCCCTCCCCCCTCCCCCCGGGCGCCTCCATCCCTCGCGGCACTAGCGCTGAAAATAATATTAGCTATCCTTTCAACTGGACTATTTTTAACCCCCGACGCAAAAACGACGGGGTGTTATAAGTTTGACGTGTCTGTGTGTGTGTGTGTGTGTGTGTGTCTGTCTGTGGCATCGTAGCTCCCGAACGGATGAACCGATTTTAATTTTGTTTTTTTTGTTTGAAAGGTGAATTCGTCGGGAGTGTTCTTAGCTACGTTTGATGAAAATTGGTCCAAGATGGCCGCCGCCACAAAATGGCGGACTACATATTTTTTCACAACCCCCTTAATATGGGTATCAAATGAAAGGGCTTGAATAGTAGAATACTATACACTATGATAAATTTCAAATCCAAAATGGCCGCCACCACAAAGTGGCGAATTACATTTTTTTTCACAACTCCCTCAATATGGGTATCAAATGAAAGGACTTGACTAATAGTACTATACGCTATTACAAATTTCAAATCCAAGATGGCCGCCACCACAAAATGGCGAATTATATTTATTTTTCACAACTCCTTTAGGGAATGAGGAATATTAACTAACAAAAGGAAAACTAAAAACTTGAAAATATTTTTTTGTCTGATCAATGCTCTAGAATGATGAGGAAAGTGGAGTGATGACTGGTACCTACGATCACTGAGTTTGACTATTTTTATTACGAATGGAATTACTCGTATCCTACATAAAAAGCGTAGGTTCTACATCAGATAGTGTCGCAGTCCCATTTTATAAACTAGATCTGAAATACCTAAGATATCTAATAGCTATGAAATACTTGTACGAAAATTGAATAACTAAAGGAAGAACTAGAAAAATAAATACAATAAAACAAAAAAATCTGTTTAGTCTTAAAAATTATTCTTCAACTATAAATTAATAATTATTTTTTGACAGATAAAAAACCTGATGAAACACCAAATTACCTGAATTTTAAAACGCAAGAAAATAAAAGAAATGAAATAGTGTACAAAAATTAAGGAGTCCCTACAAAAAGCATGAAATAAAAAATTAAATTAAAAATTTAAAAAACCCCCGACACAAAAAAGTAATAAAATTAAATGTAAATAATTGGAAAAGGATCAAATAATTTAAAAACCCCCAACTTAAAGAATCTAGGTAACGAGACTAAAACAGATAAATTCATATGGCAGTCGGGGGACCTCTTTGATCCTTTTCCAATTATTTACATTTAATTTTATTACTTTTTTGTGTCGGGGGTTTTTTAATATCTTATCATATTTCATCGTCGACTGCTTCTCGGTGAAGAAAAGAACGGCACCTGTTGGTGAGAGGGACGTACGTGAGATACGTTTTGGGAGGATAGGCTGGTGCAAAATAATAAGAATATTATAATATACAATACACTTTAATAGATACATACATACTTACTAAATATTATATAAGCAACGAAAATGAATTACGCCACAATTTATTACAGCCACGAGAACAAGATCTTAACAACACGAAATGCAGTATTAAAATTTGTCATTAATGGTCAGGTCATACAACAGCCTTACAAAACTTAAACCTACAGTCTTACACAATATTGTTGACAGTGTAAAGCAGTTCTTAGAGTCTTTTAAACCATATTTCCGACTACCATGACAAAGACCGGACCGGGACCTCTGCATTAAAAATTAACGCTGTTTTAATAGTATAATTTTAATTAGTATAATTTTAATTAGTATAATTTTAATTAGTATAATTATCATCTAATTAAACCAAAGAAACAATGGAGGGACTGTGTGAAACGTGTGACACGGCTAGGAAGGGGGTGAGTGCCGAGATGACGACTAGTAGAGAAGTGTGGAGGTAAAACACATTATTTACAATCTAGCCAAAATAAATTGGCCTAATGGCAGCATAATTATGATGCTGATCATCTAATTCAACCAGTATTCTTGCTCAACAAAATATAACAAAGTTATAACGTAAAATAAAGCGGCGACGAGCTCAGCCACAGCGCATTGTCGTCATATCGCGTCAGCTACCCTACTTACCCGGCTCCGATACTTACCGCATCGATGAGATAGTGATCTGAGGGGCTATCAAATTCTCGTAAGTTTGGGAACGTTGAAATGAAATGAAATGAAATGAAATTTATTTATTTGCTAGAATTGTAGTACATTACAGATGGTCGTTTGTTTTAAGTTTCTAAAACAATTCGCTAAAACTAGCATGCAAAATTATTGATAACATGAGTTAATAAATGAAGCTAATAAAAGTGGTACATATATCATTGTTATTAATTAGATTTAAATGTCAAGTATTTGTCAAATTGTAATAGTTACATGTCAGTATGAATCTTTAAAGTCTAAATACTCCTTCACAGAATAGAATGATTTTTCTATAAGCCATTTGAATATATAAGCCGTTCACAGTCTGATCTGTCTCAATCTGTCAAATATTATACATTATAACCTTTATACATGACATTGATTGTCGATGAGATGAGATTTATCTAATCTTAGAGCTCTAATTATGAGAATTGGCTCTCTGGTGATACGCCTGCACTAGGTCCAGTGTGCAGTGTGCGGAACTTGGCAACTGCTCCGTGCTCCGATGTAATCCATAGCTTGGCCTTGACCTGAGCCGTCGCAGTGTCACAGTACTCACAGTGTCGCAGATGCGGGGCTGTTCGCGACCTGGTACATGTTATCGACCACTTTTGAACACGAATTTTCTTGGAATAGAGTATGTTGATGAATTATACTCTTCATAACGATGATATCTATAGATAATACCAATAATGAAGTTGAAGAGTTTATTTGACCGCTCTATCTCTGAAACTCCCAGTCGGATTTGAAAAATTCTTTTTACATGTGATAGACCAATTCTTGAGGAAGGCTATAGCTTTAGCGTAGTAACGATAAAGCTGAGTAAAAACAAAAGAACTCAGTAAAAACGCTGAGCGTAAACGAAGTAATAGCGCTGGCAGAAACTATACAATTTATAATTTAAGGAAAAGGGGAAGACTAAAGAAACGACGGATGGACTGTGTGAAAGATAAATTATGGCTTGACAAGTGCTGACTACCGAGATGACGACTCCTAGCGTTTTCCCAACTATATTGGGGTCGGCTTCCACTCTAACCAGATGCAAGTAGTAGTATTTTACATGGAATGACGGCCCAACTGATCAATATGGAAGTAGGGAAGTAAAATACATGTAGCGTCGACCCTATAAACTCGTTGTTACTAAAATCCCAGTAAATTGGGATAAGGAAAGGGTAATAATGACGATGAGAAGGTCCCCACTACGCTTTGGAATGGGCAACGAGCTTCATATTCCTGACTGACCGACTCCTTGACAACACAAAAGTGCCTGTGAATGGTTTCGTCGTTTCAGCCGATACACGTCCACTGCTGGACATAGGCCTCCCCCAATTTTGGGAGGGTTTGCCATAATCGCCACGCTTGGCAGGCGGGTTGGCGATCGCAGTATGGTATGATGGTGGAATACATAGAGAACGCTGCTGCCCATTCTCCGGTACGATCCTTAGTCGCCTTTTACGACACCCACGGGAAGTAAGGGGTGGTGGTATTCTTTAAGTCCGGCACCACACAGACAAATGGATGGTTTATTTGAAATAAATTCTTTGAGTTTCAATATAATGTAACGTTTAAAAGTGTTGGTCTTATTATGCGCTGCAGCATCAGCTGCATTAAATTTCAGTAAGCAATGTAGCATAACTCCGCGTAATACTTTAACAAAGCTGTACGGGAATCTCAAAATATCTTGATAAATAAAATTCTTTTCAAAGAGCGACAAATATAGGTCACTGGATATCGACCAACTACGTAGAAGGTACACTTCGTAGAAACTGTATATTTATTAAACACAGGTCCATGATTTAATACGGAATACGCATATAGGGTCAAGTTAAATTAGCTAGCGAAACTCCGCGGACATGATGGGTATTAATATCTTAACACGATAAAACAAAAAGAAAATAATTTGACGATTTTTTCGTGGGGTCACCGACCGCAGTTAGTGTAGTCACTTGAAATATCAGTTTAAAAACTGGCCAAGTGCGAGTCGGACTCGCACACGACGGGTTCCGTACAACAAGGCAAAAACGCCGAAAAAAACATGTTTGTTGTATGGTAGCCCCCCTTAAATATTTATTTTATTTTAATTTTATTATTTATTATTAAAGTTAAAATACAATTGAGTATTTTGTGAATATTTCAAGTGCCTACCTGTTGCCATTTTTGATATCGAGCAAAAAAATCGCGTTTGTTGTATGGGAGCCCCCCTTAAATATTTATTTTATTTTGTTTTTAGTATTTGTTGTTATAGCGGCAACAGAAATACATCATCTGTGAAAATTTCAACTGTCTAGCTATCGCGGTTCTTGAGATACAGCCTGGTGACAGACAGACAGACAGACGGACAGACAGCGAAGTCTTAGTAATAGGGTCCCGTTTTTACCCTTTGGGTACGGAACCCTAAAAATCGGCTTTTTAGGGTTCCGTAGCCAAATGGCAAAAACGGAACCCTTATAGATTCGTCATGTCTGTCTGTCTGTCTGTCTGTCTGTCTGTCCGTCCGTATGTCACAGCCACTTTTCTCCGAAACTATAAGAACTATACTGTTGAAACTTGGTAAGTAGATGTATTCTGTGAACCGCATTAAGATTTTCACACAAAAATAGAAAAAAAAACAATAAATTTTAGGGTTCCCCATACTTAGAACCGAAACTCAAATTTTTTTTTTTCATTAAACCCATACGTGTGGGGTATCTATGGGTAGGTCTTCAAAAATGATATTGAGGTTTCTAATATCATTTTTTTCTAAACTGAATAGTTTGCGCGAGAGACACTTCCAAAGTGGTAAAATGTGTCCCCCCCCCCCCCTGTAACTTCTAAAATAAGAGAATGATAAAACTAAAAAAAATATATGATGTACATTACCATGTAAACTACCACCGAAAATTGGTTTGAACGAGATCTAGTAAGTAGTTTTTTTTAATACGTCATAAATCGTAAACCACAATTTACCATTCATTCAATCAACTCAAAAATAAAAAAAAACATTTAATTTCATAAACATAAACCTTATGCATAAACCCGGATGTTACGGAACCCTCGGTGCGCGAGTCCGACTCGCTCTTGCCCGGTTTTTAGGGTTCCGTACCCAAAGGATAAAAACGGGACCCTATTACTAAGACTTCGCTGTCTGTCCGTCTGTCCGTCTGTCCGTCTGTCCGTCTGTCCGTCTGTCCGTCTGTCCGTCTGTCTGTCTGTCTGTCACCAGGCTGTATCTCAAGAACCGCGATAGCTAGACAGTTGAAATTTTCACAGATGATGTATTTCTGTTGCCGCTATAACAACAAATACTAAAAACAAAATAAAATAAATATTTAAGGGGGGCTCCCATACAACAAACGCGATTTTTTTGCCCTTTTTTGCTCGATATCAAAAATGGCAACAGGTAGGCACTTGAAATATTCACAAAATACTTAGTTGTATTTTAACTTTAATAAGAAATAATAAAATTAAAATAAAATAAATATTTAAGGGGGGCTCCAAACATGTTTTTCACACAACAAACATGTTTTTTTCGGCGTTTTTGCCTTGTGGTACGGAACCCTTCGTGTGCGAGTCCGACTCGCACTTGGCCAGTTTTTTTTATTCTGTAAACTTCACAGCTGTGATGGATATCTCATCTCGATATCTCAGCACGACAAAACTAAACAAAACAGATTTTCGCAACTCATATTTCAAGTAACAAAACATCCAGGCGGTCATTACCCACCACGTCTGTACTGTATTGGTCGTCCCACCTGACTGTTTACTTCTGCTTACGTCACTTCAGGATGTGCGTAACAAATATAGGTTACGCGTTATGCTGCAGTAATTTATCGCAGAGGTCAGTGTGACCTCAGATAGAGACTGCATATCTTATAGTCTTCTGACCTCAAAGTGTAATGTTAATGTTATTCACACGTTACATGTCGCTCATAAATCTGTAGGATGTTAGAAAAAGAGGGTCTCGTGGCTAAATAAAAACAGCCGCGAGTCGATCAAAGGTAATGCAGTAATTTATTGAATGGTTGACCATCGATTGCATATCGAGACTCCCCGGCTGTCATACGCAGATATTTGGCAGTCGTTACGGTCAGTCAGGAGCCCAAGTCTGACAAGCACTTACCAAGGGGTATCGTTTTACCCAGTAACTGGGTCACATGATACCCCTTGGGTTCATCTTTCTTGGGTCCATGTTAAAGTACTGGTATTCAGCTGCATCCGGTTAGACTGGAAGCCGACCCCAACATAGCTGGGCAAAAGCTAAGTAGATCAATTTGTTGTTATAAATTCGCAAGCCGTTTACATAGTTACTATATTATAGCAACCTCAAGGCTTTTCTCAAAGTCTTTCGTTCTAAAAGTAAGTCATTTTGTTAAAGCTCTCTCCGCTCCTTCAGGCGTGAGTAATCCCAGTAATTGTCGACTGGTCTTAATTCGTCCTGAGAGACTGTCGCTTGTGAGTCTGTGACCCGAATCGAGACCAACCTCTTTATCTCCAAACTTGGGGTGTTTACTTTTCTTGTAAGTACAGTGCAGAAGTTGTGGGAAAAAGTAAGAGTTACTTACTTGAACATAGGTACAGTACACGCAGGAGGTACATAGCGGACGCCCCGGAAGTACAACTTTTTGTAGCTAAATAACTAAAATTCAAACGGCTTTATTACAAGGCAAGGTTAATTTTAGACCCCAGTTTAAAACATCGGCCATTTTTTAATTTCGAACAAAGTTAAAGTTTTTATTTACAAAAAACTGACGTTAAATCCGAGATAAGTTTAAAATAAAGTAATTATCTCGCAGGGTTAGGCTAGGTATAAAGTTAAAACTCATTTTGTAATAAGACGGAAAGCATTTACAGGCACTTGTGAATTTTCAAAAGGTCAGTCAGAAAGTGGCATGGAAAGGGCAGCTTCGGTTGCTCATTCCAATACGTAGATCTCTATTAGAAGAACGGGCACGAAACTCTTTTGAATCAAGATATTACAAAATCCTGGGTACATCATGGCAGCTTCGATATGTGAGAACAACATTTTAGTAAGAGATAAAACCGCCTGCCTTGAGGCGTTCTCATCGACTTTGACGACCTAAATACACAATCGTTTGACTAATCATCTCTCATATCTGTTTGCTCCTTCGCTTTATATTCGGGGCCATATTTCCGATTGGCGGATCATATCCTGGAATCGGAAGACAATTACGACCAACCAATATTTTTCTTCAAACCAATGCCTTTTGGCATCAGAATATTACTTTTTACGTTTTTACAACTATTTTAGGGTCGGCTTCCAGTCTAACCGGGTGTAGCTGGATACCAGTATTTTACATGGAGCGACTGCCTATCTGACCTCCACACGATATCCCTGGGTAAGACTGGTTGTCAGGCTTTTGGGCTTCTTACCACCGTAACGGCTGTCAAAAATTTTGACATAGGGATCCTCTAGGCCCAGGGCAACTTATACGTCGCATAAAAGCGAAACTGTGCATATGCTGTCGGAGATATTTTTAACGCTTTCGGAGCGCAAGTTTCGTATTTATTAACCGACTTTAAAATATGAGGAGGTTCTGTTCGTCTGATGTATTTTTTTTAATATTTTCACAAATTATGGTGCGATTTTAAAAATATTTTTTTTTAATAGTTAGAGGAAGCTCGCGCGGTGGTCCCATTATGATATTAAATTTGTTTTTAATTTCAAAATTCGGTAGCAAAAACAAAAATACAGAACCGATTCCCGAAATTTGTTATTTTTCACTTAGTACTTAGTACTGTTACAAACCTACTTACAAAAATAAAATCATTTATCAATAGAATCACGGGTCCTGAACTTACTTACTTATCCAATAGTGTGTGGTGTATCTCGTCAATACTCAATACTGTTGTATCAATACGCGTTAGTCACACGCGGCTGACCCGGAATACATTACGCGCGGAGGTTCAGAGGTGAAGGCACACAGTAAAACTGCTAGTGATGCACTGCTGCAGCAACCTGTTTACGACTCTATGCATTGTTCTCGCAAGAGCTTTCTATTTGCTAAGTTAAATCGACATAAACTCTCGACAACAAAAAACATCGACTTATATTCTAAAGGAAGATATTTGATTTTTTGTGTTTTGTTTGTTACACTTTCACGCTAAAATGGCTGAACTGATTAGTAGTAGCAGTAGTAGAGCATGACCTGGATGGGATACTTTTTATCCCGGTAGTAAGTTTTCGTGTGATAATTTCCGACCTCCACTAGTGCGGGGTCGCGGACACAAGCTAGTTATACTTACAGCCAGGACCACATCATACTCAATAGTTTATTGCATCGATAACTTCCAGGTGAGACACTGTCAGCTGCGGCGTTTGTTGCCGCGCCACTTCTCACCAGCTAAGGCACTAGAAAGTGGTGAAGGGCGCGCGTGCCGGGGAACTGTCTTTCATTTTGGCGTTCAAAAAGTGCTAAATCTCAGCCTGATTTGAATAAACGACTATTCATTTGGGACTTTTATGTGATAAAACAAGTGTCTAAAAAACAAAATGACCACCGCTACAATTCAGCACAAAAAATACAATCTGCATAAATGCCTCAGTCCATATATAAAGTTGTGTAAGCAAGCATCCTGTGCACAAAAAAAGTATGTAAGAATAGTACTTCCTTATCGTCAGTAGTTCAAAGTAATGTATTGAACGGTGCCACGAGTTGTATTCTGCCACCTGCCATCTGCCGCTACTGCTGCGTTGCTGTTGCTATGCTCCAATTTGAAAAAGCCAAGGAATATAAAAAATGTTGAGGAATAATGTTATCCTCCTCCTCCTTAGTCGTTTACTCTTGACAGAGTGGTCGTGGACTCGTGGTTGATGACTCTGCATTTTCTTTGGCCAAAGCAGCCGTCGCGGTGCTGCTCCACTTATTCCGGTCTTCAGCGTCTCGGAAATTCTGAACTGTGGAGGTTCTTATCAATAATGGAATAATGTTACACTTACTGTCACTTAAGTTACCTTATCTAAACGGTCTAAACTAATATTAGATTTAAAAGAAACGATTTGATTTTTTGTTTGTTTCGCTTTCGCGTTAAAACGCCTGGACGGATTTGGATGAAATATAGTTCATGGGTAGATTATGACCTAAACTAGTACATTAAGATATTATTTATTCTGATATTCCCAAGGGATAGAGACTTATGCGGGTGGAACAGCGGGGCGCAGCTAGAATAAAATAAATAAATATAAAGACTACCAACCAGTCTTACCGCATGGTGTCATGTTACCCAGTAACTGGGTTGTGGAGATCAGATAGGCACTCGCTCCATGTAACATACTGGTATTCATTTGCATCCAGTCAGACTGGAAATTAACCGATCCGGTTAGACTGGAAGCCGACCCCAACATAATTGGGAGAAGGCTAGGCAGGTTCGATAGTTCAATAAATTATAAGAATTAAATATTGTCGATAACTTTGGCAATGTTTTATTTTCCAGTGGCACCTGTCACTGGCATTCATTAATTCATTCTAGGGTTAGTTCTACAACTGGTCGCAGTAACCCATTGACTTATACAGGGTTATTTGTAAAACACCAAAAACCTCTTGAGGTCATTGTACTCATGCCCATGCAGTGCCCATGTAGGTGCCATGTAGGTTTATGTGAAATAAAACATTTTGATTTTGATTTTTTGATTTTTCATCATTATGATTAACTTTTACTATGGGACCAAATCTACAATCGCGAAAAAAAATCAGCTGTTCCCTACATTTATGTTCGTATAACTCGTCAAAATGTGGAAAAGTTGTTCATAATGATGAGTACAATGACCTCTTAAGAGGTTTTTGGTGCTTTACAAATAACCCTGTATAAATATTACTCGCATACAGTAACCACTTGCCATCAGAAAGACTACCTACAGGTTTGAACGCCAAATGTCAACCGAACACATAATGCTAAACTACAAAGGTATTCCAATACTCTCTTGGTGCGACACAAGTAGTGCGCAATAAGCTCTCCCAGTGACGTCACAGACCCTCTCCCATCCCCGCATCCCCCCTGCCGCCGACTACATCATGGGCTGGCGACAAAGGGTAGACAGGTACTAAATACTTGTGTTACCTAGATACAGAGCTTAGCGTTAGGACATTCCGTTACTCAGCCACCTTGTTACTTAGTGGTGGAGCCTTTTGTGAAGGAGCTAGGGGCTAATTACCGGTAAAGTTGGCCTTGAACTGGTGTGATACCGGTACTAAATGTAGTATCTGTACTATTGGTATTATTTCTAATCAGTATCGGTACTGTACCGGTACCAAACTAATATTTCCGTAAGTTCGAGTGAGAAAATATAATATAGTAAGTAAAAAAAAATAACTTCAAGCTTGCCAACTGTTCGGTTCCTCGTACAATTATATGAGGTGGCGCGCGCCGGGCACCGGTACTTGTTAGTGCGCTACTGCTGAGTGTGCGCTCCTGGGTTCGATTCCCAGCTCGAGCATTGTGTGGGGCTTTTCCATCTGAAATTTCTCAGTAGCAGCCCGGAGCCCGGATGTGTGCCCGATAGCCTCGCCGCCTGTCACATGGGACTTAGACATAACTGGCGAAATGTGGTACTTATACACACACAAATGTTAGGTGTACTTATACACCTCAGCCCAACCCTTCGTGGATTACACAGGCGTGATGTTATGGAAACTAAGACTGTATCCGTTTCCACTTTACCGAGCTTGCGGTTTCGATTCTTGAAGCTATAGCTAATTATATTATGACTAGTATTGGGTTCTCTCACCGTCATACACATAGGATTACAGCTCGCTTTGAAGTGAACCAGTGAACTAATGAATAAATACCAGGGGACTGCGACCAATCATTGCGTTAATGATGCTTGCTTGGTTACCGATCTAAATCCTCATGTTGTTTAGTAACTACTAGTTGCTGCCCGCGACTTCTCGGGAAGATTCTCCTTTTGACATAAAACGTCCTGACACTCAGGGATCGTAACTTTCAATTAGTGAAAGAATTTTCGGAATCGGATCCGAAGATCCGAACATTACGCCCTATAAACAAACTCAATTATTTTACCTTTGTAATATTAGTATCAAATATATCTCATCATCATCTGCCTAGCCTTTCCCCAACTATATTGGGGTCGGCTTCCAATCTAACCAGATGCAGCTCTGAATACCAGTATAGTATCAAATATACCACTGGCCATATAGCCGCTGCAACATCAAACCATCAACTATACAATGTACCAAATGTTAGTGCTACACTTTCCATTTTATTATCCTTCGAGTTTATCGCTCTACCAACTAAGTAGGTACGCAACAGGCATTATTCAGACGCTTTCCCCCTGTTTCCGAGAAAGGCGATAACCGCAGTGACCTCTATTTACGACGTGGCGACAGACGGGTAGACAGGTACAAAGTGTCCGAAATCTGGCGTTGGATGAGTTCGGGAACTGATCGAACTTCGCTAATAATAATGCATCTGAAAATAATTGACAATCGCGGCTCTCTGATGTGAAAGGAACTTTCAATTGAAGGCCATTAATGGAATGTTAAGTCTTCCTGGACCTAGTTTGTAACAATGAGTCCCTTGGAGTGTAAATGTGGACTGTTCCACAAACGATGGGACACTTAATGTCGTGTCTTGCGTGTCATGCCAGCTGCACGTTACAGGAACCGATGGACGCTGGTGATGGCGCCAAACAAGTAGCCGAATTCTGAGCCGAGTCCATTTAGATTGCTATCGACACGCTAAGAAGAAGGAGCGGTGGTTTCAGATGGCTCGCCTGCCTTTGTTCCAACTAATATTCTAATATAAAAATATACAGCTAAATGCATAGATATATGAACAAATATAGTTAAATTTATACTTTTACTTCTATTCGTAAGTGATTCCATGAGATACGAAGTATTTATTTTGACTTCTGTTTTTACAGGAAACCACTGAACAACTTGGCATTTTTATATTTTATCACGATCACGGTCGAAATCGCACTAGTTCGCGGAGACGGCCATTTGCCTAGTACAGGCCCGTGTTGCTCATGGCGCGCACGCCCCCATGCCACTTCTCCTGTTTTTTACATTTCTATGGCTAAATGTCTGCCTCGTTGGTGTAGTGGTCGCAAGCGCTACTGCTGAGCGTGAGGTCTTGGGTTCTAGTCTCAGGTCAGGCAAAGTATTATTGGGGTTTTCCATTAGAAATTTCTCAGTATCACCCCTGAGTCTGGAATTGTGTCTCGTTAATGGCAAAAGGCTCACCTCTATTACATGGGTCTTAAATATACTTAACTGGCGAGATGTTGGTGGTCTATAGGTACTCACGTCTGCTGAATCCTCTGGGGAGTAGAGGCACGACGTTACACCTGGCGCTGAGGACGTGAGGGACAAGTACTTGTCTGAAGGAAACATAAATACGGGTCGATCGATCTGTCACGGCTCAGAGCTATTTATATCGGCCCTCGCTCGCCCACGCGAGATACACCCCATCTGAATACTTTCTTAACTTGCGGTCTTTGAAGTGTGTTCTATGGATAACCTGAATATCATGTCACCTGCACCTATAATGTTCCCACTGCTGGGACACAGTCCTCTTCTCGGTGAGAGGAAGTGGGCCGTAATCCACCAGGTCTCCTCTCGGTGAGAAGAAATGGGCCGTAATCCACCAGTCCTCTTCTCGGTGAGAGGAAGAGGGCCGTAATCCACCAGTCCTCCTCTCGGTGAGAGGAAGTGGGCCGTAATCCACCAGTCCTCCTCGCGGTGAGAGGAAGTGGGCCGTAATCCACTACGCGGAACAGAGTGCGGCGAGGTAATTGCGTAACACTATCAGTAGCAATGGCTTTCAGTTCAACAACGTCCATTGCGTTATTTACGTTGCAATGGATGATTGATAGTGTGTTACGCAATTTGGGTCCAGAACGACTCGTCTTTTGTTACAGAAAGCATAGTATTGTAGCAATGAGAATATAGCATGACGCTACCCTCTTTCTAGTAGAATATTAACGACGCCGCATTGGGGGGGGGGGGGGGGGGGGTATTGTCGTAAGTCCTACTGCGGTACTATCAGTTTTTATTTACGCAGTCTCTGGCGATGTGACGCACTCCGCAAAGTTCTAACCACAACAGTTTGAGGAGTTTGTCTATTACCTTCTATGTTATGAATGTTGTGAGGTACCATGTGGACCTAGGTTGGGTTCGTCGCAGTTAAGGGATGAAGGGAAGTGCTAAAGACAACAACCCAAAGGCTTGACTTACATAATAAAAAGGTCACATAAGCAACTGAAGACGATTCTACGTCAAAACTACTTGATACCTACCAACCATAGAAAATATACAGGGTCCCATTAAAATAGATGGAACAGCGCTCAGTACGTCTAACTAATGTTTAGTTAGACGCAAAAAAAAACACTGATTAAAGTGATTTTATTATGACCTAAAATAATAAATTGCTGGCACATTAGTGTATTTTCGTTAGCTGATTTTATTTTTCTTGTGAATATCTATGCGTTTTTCTTTTATATTTTTTTACCATCGTCCTTATTTTGGTGGCCTGAATGATTCCTAAAAGTTTGTCCACCTATTTTAATGGGACCTTATATATCTATGCTACCAACTGATAGTATCGTTCATTGACGTTAAATTGCTTGAAGTTCCACTTTTTTTTGTGGGAACTCATCAAATGACCTCTTCCGCTTTGGGCAGAGCGGGAGTGTCAGACTCTTACTGACTAAAACCCACCCGTGTTCCTTCCTTAGCCCTTTATGTTCCGGGCCAGCGGTAGCCCCTTCAGATGATGCTGAAATCTCTTCGAGGCGCGCGTGGACCACGTACGCGCCTTCCGGCACGGGCTTGGTCCTGACCGGACGGTGAGCTACCCACGATTGGACACTCATAATGTAAAAAAGTTGCTTCGCGAAGCTTCAAAAGACTTGAGTAACCAAGAACTATTTGACACATTATAGCAAAGAGATGAGATGAGATCATCAATGTAGTGCAGCTGAGTACACGCCTCCCCCTTTAATGCCATGCTTCGGCCTGGCCTGTGCGAGTTTCATCCAGGTCTTTCTTGAAATCTTCTGTAGGTCGACCACGTATCGCGTATACGCTATGCGCGTATACGCGATGAGTGGTGCAGTTGCAAGACATATTCTACACCAACACAGTCAAATGTGGATAAGAGCAACATAAATAACGAAATAATATGTAACATAATAATTACCTCGCAAGCTTTAATTTATTACATTGCCCAATAACTATTAATATACTTAAAACCCTTTTAATCCCCACTCTCGTTTATCATCGGCTGATCCCGACTGACACCGAAAGTACCCGCAGTTATAAAATAAGTATACTGCACTACATAATACAGCTGAAGAGTTGGTTTGTTTGGACGCGCAAGGCTTTGGAACTACCGGTCGGATTTGAAAAAATATTTTTGCATTCATTACCTAATTCTTGAGTAAGGGGGCTATTCAAGTATTACGTAAGCAGATTTTTTGCAATTATTAACCCCCTCCTCCCCCTTGTCAAAAAAAGTAAGCATAGCTCTTACCCCCGCTCTTAAGCTTATGTAAACTTTGTTGGTACATGCATTTTTCAATATGTTCTGGTTTCTTTATTGATTCAAGAGCAGCATATATGCGTTTCGTTTTCAACCATAGACAAGTAGGGTTGCCATAATTATGTGTTCAAACAAAAATCAACAAAATTTAGTAGAAAATCCGAAAAAGTAAAAAAAATACTGCTGACGTAATGACGATCCCCCATGTCATCAAAAATAAGCAAAGCAAAGACCCCCGCCCCCATGTAGTGCTTACGTAATACTTGAATGGCCCCAAGGCTATTTAACATCATGCTACTACTCCTATGTGCTCAGCAAAAAGAAAAAAAAGTCAGTAAGAGAGCGATGCGATGCGACACGCAAATCTCAGAACTACAAGTAGGATTTGAAAAAAAACTTTCAGTTGATAGCCCAATGAGGAAGGTTATAAGTACGTAAGCTAATCACCCTTAGGAGCCAAGCAAAAAGATAATTAATTTTTTTTTTCAAAACCTATCGAGTGGGGTATCAAAATAAAGGGTTTTAAAAGGTGATTACAAAAATATATACAATATATATACTCAAAAGCAATTCGAAGTGACAAATCGCAAAAAAACACTTACCAAGAACTAAATCGTCTGCGAAATCTTTCAAATTTGTAAACTAAAAAGCTGGAAATAAAAAAAAAATTAAATTAAAAATTTAAAAAACCCCCGACACTAAAAAATAATAAAATTAAATGTAAGTAATTGGAAAAGGATCAAATAATTTTAAAACCCCCAACTTAAATAATCTAGGTAACGAGACTAAAACAGATAAATTCTTATGGCAGTCGGGGGACCTCTTAGCATAGAAGGTGTTCCACAGAACGGTCCCCCGACTTCCATATGAATTTATCTGTTTTAGTCTCGTTACCTAGATTTTTTAAGTTGGGGGTTTTAAAATTATTTGATCCTTTTCCAATTACTTACATTTAATTTTATTATTTTTTAGTGTCGGGGGTTTTTTAAATTTTTAATTTAATTTTTTATTTCATGCTTTTTGTAGGGACTCCTTAATTTTTGTATTTCATTTCTTTTATTTTCTTACGTTTTAAGATTCAGGTAATTTGGTGTTTAATCAGGTTTTTTATCCGTCAAAAAATAATTATTAATTTATAGTTGAAGAATAATTTTTAAAACTAAACAGAATTTTTTGTTTTATTATATCCTTTTTCTAGTTATTCAACTTTCGTACAAGTATTTCATAGCTATTAGATATCTTAGGTATTTCAGATATAGTTTATAAAATGGGACTGCGACACTATCTGATGTAGAAATACCTACGCTTTTTAAGTAGGATAATTCCATTCGTATTAAAAATAGTCAAACTCAGTGATCGTAGGTACCAGTCATCACTCCACTTTCCTCGTCATTCTAGAGCATTGATCAGAAAAAAAAATATTTTTAATTTTTTTTGTTTTGATTTCGTTAGTTAATATTCCTCATTCCCTTTCAATATAGTATATTATTCTATTTGTCAAGTCCTTGCGTTTGATACCTATATTGAAGGAGTTGTGAAAAAAAAATATTATTCGCCATTTTGTGGTGGCGGCCATCTTGGATTTGAAATTTGTAATAGCGTATAGTATTCTACTAGTCAAGCCCTTTCATTTGATACCCATATTGAGGGAGTTGTGAAAAAAAAAATGTAATTCGCCACTTTGTGGTGGCGGCCATCTTGGATTTGAAATTTATCATAGTGTATAGTATTCTACTATTCAAGCCCTTTCATTTGATACCCATATTAAGGGAGTTGTGAAAAAAATATGTAGTCCGCCATTTTGTGGCGGCGGCCATCTTGGACCGATTTTCGTCAAACATAGCTAAGAACACTCCCGACTAATTCACCTTTTAAACAAAAAAAACAAAATCAAAATCGGTTCATCCGTTCGGGAGCTACGATGCCACAGACAGACACACACACACACACACACACACACACACACACAGACACGTCAAACTTATAACACCCCGTCGTTTTTGCGTCGGGGGTTAAAAAGTTATTTAAAAAAATCAAAAAACCCGACTGCGGTAAAAAACTTAGGTAAGTTAAAAGAAACTGAAAAGCTAAAAACAAGCCCATTTTAAATTAAATAAAAGTTGGAAGCAGGCGGGACCCACATCATTTTTATTGTATTTTCAAATTCAAATGGGTCCCGCCTGCTTCCAACTTTTATTTAATTTAAAATGGGCTTGTTTTTAGCTTTTCAGTTTCTTTTAACTTACCTAAGTTTTTTACCGCAGTCGGGTTTTTTGATTTTTTTAAATAACTTTTTTATTTCCAGCTTTTTAGTTTACAAATCTGAAAGATTTCGCAGACGATTTAGTTCTTGGTAGGCGTTTTTTTGCCATTTGTCACTTCGAATTGCTTTTAAGTATATATGTTGTATATATTTTTGTAATCACCTTTTAAAACCCTTTATTTTGATAGGTTTTGATAGGTTTTGAAAAAAAAAATAAAAAAAAAAATTTAATATGGCGTCCAGTAGTCGCCATATTGAATTTTTACTAACGTCTTGTCTTTAGTGACACTCGCCGGACTAAGAGGAATCGATTAACGTGTGAATCATAAAAATCGGCCCAGGCGTTTGGTCTGTATAGTGCTTCAAAGGAACATATAAACATACATACATAGGCTGATGAACACATTACCACTCCTTTGCGTCGCGCAGTCGGGTAAAAAGCCTTAAGGTGAATGCTCCAACCAGCCCGCGAAATTCAAAATTTCTTGCGTTTTTGCAATTTGCAGGCCAGTGCTAGGTTGTATGTTGATTAAAATATTATTCGCGGCTGTAAGACATATGTAGTTACAGAATTATAATCATCAAAATCACCAATACAACCCTCCAACTTCATAAAGGTGTAAGAACAAAAAAAAAAGACAAAAAATAATTCCTACAGCTTTATGAATTTAGAGCGTTTCATTGATGATTTTGATGATTATAATTCTGTAACTACATAAATATGTCTTACAGCCGCAAATAATATTTTAATCAACATACAACCTAGCACCGGCCTGCAAATTGCAAAAAACGTAAGAAAATTTGAATTTCGCGTGCTGGTTGGAGCATTCACCTTAAAGAACGCTAAGCGAAAACGAAGTAAAAGCGCGGGCGGGCGATGCGATGCGACGCGGTGGGCCTAAATTTCACGCGGCCGAAGTTGCGGGCAGAAGCTAGTGAAATATAAAATAAACCAAGATGGCGGCTGCACCGTTCCGTTTGATGTAACCGTTGCACCATCACATCACACGCCGCTAATAAAAAGTTAACGTTTTCCATGCAGGTGACGCAGGTGATGCAGGCCGCTGACTGCCATTAATCTTACTTATCTTATAGCTGTTGTAACTGGCTTCCATATCTATACATGTATATTAAGCCTCCTCTACACGTCGTCAGATGCATCAGCAGATGGCCATCTGCGAATGCCTCCGCCGACGTGTAGACGGGGTAATTTTGCTAGTCTGTGGTAGGTATTTAGCCTCTGCCGACGTCAAATACCTACCACAGACTAGCAAATTACCCCGTCTACACGTCGGCGGAGGCATTCGCAGATGGCCATCTGCTGATGCATCTGACGACGTGTAGGCGAGGCTTAAAACTCATTTCGTGGCTGTATGTCTGTGTGACCGCGTTGTTCTTCTAAACTACGCAACGGATTTTGATACCGTTTTCACCATCATTTAGAGAATTGATTCCGGAAGGTTTATGTGTATAATACGTTGGTAATAAACTTACATTATTATTATAAAAAAACCTCGGTGTTTTGTCAAGTCGTAAAAACCGTGCGAATTAAGTAGGGGCGGGTCGCTCATCATCATCATCTGCCGGCCTTTTCCCAACTATGTTGGAGTCGGCTTCCAGTCTAACCGGATGCAGCTGAATACCAGTATTTTATATGGAGCTACTGCCTATCTGACCCCCACAACCCAGTTACTGGGTAATACGATATCCCTTGGTAAGACTGGTTGTCAGACTAGCCGCCGCGGGGGACGCCCCCGGCGTCGGGAGCCGCGTGACGACTCCCGGCCACCGTAGGCGCGGGCCTGCGGGCGGAGAGTAATAGTAGCTCACCGTCCGATCAGGACCATGCCCGTGCCGGACGGCGCGTACGTGTTCCATGCGCGCCTCAAAGAGATGTCAGCATCGAGGAGGGGCCCCTTAGGGCCGAAGCCTGCCGGGTCAGCGGGATTGTCCGAAAGGGTTACCGCTGGCCCGGAACATAAAGGGCTAAGGAAGGAACACGGGTGGGTTTTAGTCAGTAAGAGTCTGACACTCCCTTCCGCTCCACCCAGAGCGGGAGGAGTCATTTGATGATTTCCCATCCGCAAAAAAAAAAAAAAAAACTTTCGGGCTCATCTCTTTCGTGCTTTCGGGCGAGTCGCTCATGTACATTACACTAATAATAAAACTGAAGAGTTTGTTTGAATGCGGAACTGGATCTGCCATCGTCGGATTTGAAAAATAAGTTTTGTATTTGATAGCCCAATTCTTGAAGAAGGCTATTATAGGCTACTTAACATGGTGCTAGGACCACTAAAACTCGAGCAAAAAAAAAAAGTAATACCGTGGGCGGACGATAGGGTGCGACGCGGTGGGTTGGGGGACGGAATTTCTCGAGGGCAGAAGCTAGTTGAATTTATTTAAATATTATTTTATAATTTATTAAACATAACTGTGAAGAAGTGTGATTTTATTTTTGTCAAAATCATAACTATTTTCATCCGCTTACGTCCGGGTAACTTGATCACGCTCTTGGGAAAAAAATTATTATAAGTTAATTTGCGGCAAAAATGACGGAGAGAAAAAACACAAAAAAGTTATTTAAAAAAATAAAAAAACCCGACTGCGGTACAAAACTTAGGTAAGTTAAAAGAAACTGAAAAGCTAAAAACAAGCCCATTTTAAATTAAATAAAAGTTGGAAGCAGGCGGGACCCACATCATTTTTATTGTATTTTCAAATTCAATTGGGTCCCGCCTGCTTCCAACTTTTATTTAATTTAAAATGGGCTTGTTTTTAGCTTTTCAGTTTCTTTTAACTTACCTAAGTTTTGTACCGCAGTCGGGTTTTTTTAAATAACTTTTTTTATTTCCAGCTTTTTAGTTTACAAATTTGAAAGATTTCGCAGACGATTTAGTTCTTGGTAGGTGGTTTTTTGCGATTTGTCACTTCGAATTGCTTTTAAGTATATATGTGGTATATATTTTTGTAATCACCTTTTAAAACCCTTTATTTTGATACCCCACTCGATAGGTTTTGAAAAAAAAAATTTAAAAAATATATTTAATATGGCGTCCAGTAGTCGCCATATTGAATTTTCAAAAACGTCATGTCTTTAGTGACACTCGCCGGACTAAGAGGAATCGATTAACGTGTGAATCATAAAAATCGGCCCAGGCGTTTGGTCTGTATAGTGCTTCAAAGGAACATATAAACATACATACATAGGCTGATGAACACATTACCACTCCTTTGCGTCGCGCAGTCGGGTAAAAAGAACAAGCATCGCCAAAATAACTTCACCGTTATCGTGACAAAAACCGACTTAAGATTACGTATGTTTAAGTGGCTCATCATCGTTACATCCACTGATAAGTAAGAATTCGCTTTTTGTGAAAAGAAAAGCATGTTCTTAAATTAGGCAGACATTTTTAATGTGGGTCTCGGTTCATCGGTCGCCTGCCCTAATCCCAACGTATTAAGGCTCTTTCAAACAGGCGCGACACAAAGGTACCGCAAGTCGCGCACGAGTGGTGCCTTTGTGTCGCGTGCGATTATGTCGCGTGTCGCGCCTGTTTGTAGGAGCCTTTAGTGCTCGGCGCAACATGTCTTGTCGTCATCTCGGTAGTCAACCGCTTTCTAGCCATATCATCTCTCACACAGTCCATCCATCGTTGCTTTGGTCTTCCCTAAAATAAAAAAAAACAAAATATTTACATAAATCCACATGGGCACTTATGAAACGTCAGAAGCTAGGTGCACGGTTCCAATTGGTCGTTCTCCATCTCTCATAGCCCTCATTTATACTCAAAATAATAATTGAGGCCCCGTGATTATTTAAGCTTTTCATCAAAACTCCCAATGGTTAAAAACGGTCAGTCGTCGAGAATATGTTTTCCAGCAACAAGACGGGATGCATCGCAGCTTCGTTTGATCTGTTGCAACATCAACGCGGATATAAAAGCTCTCATTTTTATATTTAGGCCGCGCTAACTGACATGGGTCTTATTTATCTTCCGCCTTCATGCCCAGTCACTTCTGTACACACACACACACACACACACACACACATATACATAAAGTCACGCCTCCTACCCAATGGAGTCGACAGAAACTACAGAAAGCCACCTGCCAAGGTCTTTACATACTCCTTTTGCTTCGTTCATCAGCACAGCTGTTCACAAGCACTCGATACGCTTCCGTACCAGTTCGAACATCAATCAATGTTATCGTAGGAGTCCTCTGAACGCTGTTCACTAGTCCAAAACCCAAAAATTTTGTAGTTTATATCAAATAGACTAAGTCTTCCGACAGCTATTTGCTGTCGGGAGCAAGGCAAATCAGATTATCGAAATGTGTCATTTTTGATACGATAGCCTGGATGGTTGTGAATAGCTGTGCTGGTTATACAAGCGCGGGTTGCGAGTAGCTACTAAGCACCGGACCTTTCTGAAGAGCTTCGCCGATAAAGTAATTGGCTTCCTTACGTTTCTTTTAGATGAAGTTCTTATTAAGAGATGTGAACTATGAACTTGAAACAAAAACAAACTTGTTCATCCTCGTTAATTAACGAACAGCTAAGAATACTTTGGAGGCCAACATTACATTCTACACGGTTGAGTTTTGTAAGTATCAACCACCGTTCGTTACATTCAAGGGTCTGGATGTTAAAAATATCGGAAATGTGGACAAAACCACCTTTTAAATAAGTATACGGAAATACTTTTTCTCATACTAGCCAATTACAAGAATAGACTTCGAACTCAAGTCGGCCGGAGCAAAGACAATCTCCACAGATGGGATGTTCACGGACGGCTCAGATCTGGCGTGCGCATGCGGCACCTCCCCACAGACAATGGCCCACCTTCCATAATGCGCCACATGCCCAGTCACCTATGCATTTGATGATCTTATGACTGCGTCAGTGAGCGGAGTCCGCGCAGCTGAATATTGGGCAAAAATGTTCAAACTTTTTGCCATCAATACGCTAAGGCTAAGTGTCTTGGCAGGAATCGTCGGTCAGTGGGTCGTTTTACCCCCAATGAAACTTATTGGTGATCCCTAGTCTATGAGATAATATATAGCCAGTCTTTTATAAAGAGAGCGGCTTCCGGTTCCAAATTACCCTAATCCATCTTACGAGCACTACGAGCATGTCGTCCGAATAGCCAATCCGACTATTTTATTTTCGATGTAATCGGATGTAATATAAAATAGAAAGACCAATGTTTCGTTACATTAATAACTGTCGCGTCTGTAATCCCTGTCAGAGATATATAAATTACATATTATGTAGATGTACATACATCTATACTTTTATACAGGGTTATTGGTAAAACATTAACAACCTCTTAAAAGGTCATAGTAAAAGTTGTTCACAATGATGAGTACTATGACCTCTTAAGAGGTTGTTAATGTTTTACCAATAACCCTGTATATTATATAGAGGTAAAATTTGTTTGCTTCTAAGTGGGGGGTTATCTCCGGAACTACTAGTCGGGTAGTTCCGGTAATAGGCTATTTAGAACAACAATAAAAAGTCAGAAAGGACTCTAAGCGAAAACGAAGTAGTAGCACGGCGAGCTACGGGAGGCGACGCGATGGGGCGACATTTCAAGCGGACGAAGTCGCGGGCAGAAGCTAGTATATTATAATGTTTTATCGTGGTGACCTGAAAGCTGACGCAATTAGCTTCTAAATACGGTAACTTACCCAGTCTGTCGTACAAGTAATTAAAGAATAACTTGACGAAGAAATCAACAGGAAGTGAGTTATCATTCCTCGTTCCTTCTGTATATGAGGATAGTCCGTAGGGTCCCCGAAACGACCAATTGCAATCAATTGCTGTTGTAGTAATATTGTCAATTGCATTTGGTAGAGGATCAATTTGCGCACCAATACTCGCAACCGGCGCGTGCGCGTATGACCAGATATCTGAACGTGATTGAAGCAAACGGAGTAAGGTATAAAAGGTGTAATGATCCTAGCATTCCTAGCAGATGGCGTTTTGAAGGTTCTGCCGACCCCTCCAGTGGGACATCCTCCGACACATCATCTCCTGGGACATCATCCGTCACATCGTCGCTCGCATGATTAAAAGTCCTATTTCATTTTTCTAATTTTTTTGGCTGATTTGGTTTGAGACAGCTACATTTTTCTATTCGTGATTCTACACTTTTCACTAACCGCTGTACCTCGTATATCAAAGATATCAAAATATAACCATTTTGAAAGGTGAGAAAATGTAAAGAATTACGGATAGAAGAGTGTAGTTGTCCTGACTGAAATCGGCTAAAAAATGAGATAGAAGTCCTATCTCATTTTAGCCATGCGAACGACGACATGAATGCGATGACGGACATCGTCCAACTTGATGAAGGGCGACCCAAACCCCGCTCTTTATTAAAAACTCCGTAATGAACTGCCCGACGTCGACTCAGTAACTTGATTATGTGTCAGACGGTTAGGGTAACATGTTGTAATCTGTTTGGACAGATGTCAGCGGTAATGAGGTCAGCGCGGCCGCGGTCTTACCACATCGCGGATAAACTGTCGCGAGCTTAGACAAGTAAAAACACCGCTTTGTAATAAAATAAATCAGAACAGAAAGCGGCCAAGTGTGAGAGTTGGAAATCCAGTGCGCGATAACTTCCCTCCGCGCTTGGTATATCCGCCGCTTATTTTTGCGTCGGTGCGGATGTGGGCTTAGAAGACCTTTCGGCGTCTCGCAATAACACCAAAAAAATTCGCACTTTTTTGTCGTAATCGCAACATCGCTGCGGATGACTTCACATACTAATCGAGCTTTTTGTATGTCGGAGTCGACGAGAGTGCCTTGAATGTTGATCCTAAGCGCCTTGTACAACGCCTACACTTAAGGGGCTTATACGACCTAAAGCGCGGTCAACTGTCGGACTGCATAGAGAAGCGCGATGACACAACCCTGGCAATTTATTGAAAAATATGAAGCAATTATTTAATTACAAAAATTTATTGTTTGGACTAAAAAATTAAAACACTAGTGTTTTAATATGTTACTTGTAGAATAATCTGACAAAAAATCAGAATGATTGTATTTATATTAGTATGGTTTTTGTTGTTCAAAGAAAGTTTTTAGAGGTATCTTCATGTTTTTTTTTATTGTATAATATGTCCAGACTTCCAGGCTTCTGTAACGATTGGACCAACGATTTGATGTGCTGTCCGAGGCACGGCACGAGGACAATTAAACCATTCACAGATACTTTTAAATTATAAAAACCGGGCAAGAGCGAGTCGGACTCGCGCACCGAGGGTTCCGTAACATCCGGGTTTATGCATAAGGTTTATGTTTATGAAATTAAATGTTTTTTTTAAATTTTTGAGTTATTTGAATGAATGGTAAATTGCGGTTTACGATTTATGACGTATTAAAAAAAAGTTCAAACCAATTTTCGGTGGTAGTTTACATGGTAATGTACATCATATATTTTTTTTAGTTTTATCATTCTCTTATTTTAGAAGTTACAGGGGGGGGACACACATTTTACCACTTTGGAAGTGTCTGTCGCGCAAACTATTCAGTTTAGAAAAAAATGATATAAGAAACCTCAATATCATTTTTGAAGACCTACCCATAGATACCCCACACGTATGGCTTTGATGAAAAAAAAAAATTTGATTTTCGGTTCTAAGTATGGGGAACCCTAAAATTTATTGTTTTTTTTCTATTTTTGTGTGAAAATCTTAATGCGGTTCACAGAATACATCTACTTACCAAGTTTCAACAGTATAGTTCTTATAGTTTCGGAGAAAAGTGGCTGTGACATACGGACGGACAGACAGACAGACGGACAGACAGACAGACAGACAGACAGACAGACATGACGAATCTATAAGGGTTCCGTTTTTGCCATTTGGCTACGGAACCCTGAAAATGTCGGCCATTTAGTCAGAAAGTTGAAGCAAGTTGCCCATTCCGAAACGTAGATCTCTATGGAGAAGAACGGGCTAGAAACTCCAAGGATACCCATCCACGGACCAACCGTAGCTTCGACTCCGTCTATGGACTCGTGCGGCTGATATTGTCAATGTAAACTACATTAACCACTGCAAACACGATATCCCACACCTACTTTACAACGTCCAGCTAAAGTAACGCGTATAACATCCAATATTGACTCACACCGCGCTGATAACGCGGCCCTGCTCAGCGCTCAGTCACGCTTATGCTCAGGTGTTGCGCATGTATTCTAAGATAAGTTTCCCATTCCCGCGATGTTTCCCCTATTTTTGCATCATAGTGTTCTTTAATGGCACAAAGCTCGCCGTCTATTACATAACGTATCGCGGGTGCACTACAGTAAACCTAAACGATTTCGCCTGGAGCTAAACTGAAAAGCCAACACGACTGAATCGAGTCCCCAGTGGCTCCTTGTGTTCTGAGTTGAGCTCAAAGAGAATATAGTCTTTGGTTGAGCTACACAATTACTGACAAATGCGCGCACATTGACACTAACCTACATGATCCTCACCACAAAACAGTTAATTAGCTGTTCTGTGGTCCTCACATGATTTGACCAAGATTATGTCCGGACTTTAAGACAGACTGTGACGTGACACCTAAGTTTGTTTCGTCATTTCTTCTCAAAGGTAGTATGATAGGAAATATCCACTCCATCGAGCTTACTTTTTAGGGTTTCTTATCTCAAAAGGAAAAACGGAACCCTTATAAGATCACTTCGTTATCCCTCGTCTGTCCGTGAGTCAAGACCCTTTTTCTCAGGAACGTGTGGCTTGACCGTTTCGCTACCATCACATGAGCGTAAGGTGAAAAATGTATTCACTGTTCATTACTTTTCTGTTATACAATAGTTCTTGTAGTAACGAAACGGCCAAGCCTCATATTTTGACTAAGGTGTAGTTTGTGAAGTTAGGGCTTGTAGAGTTAGGGCCTGTAGAGTTAGAAGCTTGGCTCTACATGATATCTGAAAACTTTTTGACAGTACGAGCCGTATGTGGTCTCGTCTTGACAACATTTTACATGAAAACGTTTTTGGTAGGATCCTATTTACAGAATATACTATTTCATTTCATCTAAGAATTAAAAGTCTTGCGATGTTTTGTGATAACTATGACAATATCGCAAGATGACAGCAATAATGAGCGCACTGGCTTATACTCATTCAAGTGAGACCGGAGATTTTGTTTTTCAATAGCTGTGTGGACCGCGCGCCGCCGCGCCGGGCCTGCCTGCGTGGAAAGTTTTTAATTTTCCGGGGGAGAGGTCCGGCCTCCGGGATGATAATATAAGTACTACAATATGAATATATTCCAAAATACAGTGAACAGGCATCTCCTGGGCACGCTCGTTCCATCATAGACCTCATCCACCGCTATCTATCAGGCGAGATCGAGGATCTGGAGCAGGCCCAGCCAGCAACAAATATATAACCCATAAATAACATCACGCATCGCCGTCTATCTATGAATGTTGTTGAACTTTACTACTTAGTTAGTGTATTACGCAACTACCCCGCTGGGACTAAAACCCAGGACCCTGCGCTCAGCGCCACTGCACCGACGAGGCACACCCAACTCGGGTCTTAAACATAATTTAACATTATGTCTGTAATCGCGAGGGATTAAGCAGAGGTTGCCAACCACATTACGCCAAAAAGTCCAATGGCCTTGCCCGACCAGGGGATCAAACCATTAACCTACGCTCAGCAGTCACGTTTATACCACTGAACCAACGAGGCAGTCTCAAACCAGTTTGGTCGTAAAATCATTCCGAAGTAGAAGTATTCATATAAGATAAATAAGTTTTCGTTCGCGTATTGTATTATCAAATCTGTTGTAGCGCGGCCTCGCGCCTCCGCAGAAGTTTTTCAATTATAGGCGTATCTGAAGTCAGACAGAGGGCAGCAGCTGTTTCTATCACTGTTGTGAAACGGCGAGTTATCTTCCAGAATAAATATGGAATCTTTGTCTCATTGTGTCGACACATTCATGTAGCTATTTACATCTGAATGTATTACTTACGGGAGATGCTATGTCCCGATGATGCGATGTGCGATGTGTGTCGATGTCGGAGCCCGCGAAATTCAAATTTAATCATTAGCAGGTCAGTGTCAGGCTCAGGATACAAACTGACAGTGACCTGCTAATCAGAAAGTCGATTTAGTTACACTATTTATAACTCAAGAACGGCTGAACCGATTTGGCTGAAAATTTGTGGGGATGTAGCTTAGAACCAGGAGACGGACATAGGATACTTTTTTAGGGTTCCGTACCCAAAGGGTAAAAACGGGACCCTATTACTAAGACTTCGCTGTCTGTCCGTCTGTCCGTCTGTCCGTCTGTCTGTCACCAGGCTGTATCTCAAGAACCGCGATAGCTAGACAGTTGAAATTTTCACACATGATGTATTTCTGTTGCCGCTATAACAACAAATACTAAAAACAAAATAAAATAAATATTTAAGGGGGGCTCCCATACAACAAACGCGATTTTTTTGCCCTTTTTTGCTCGATATCAAAAACGGCAACAGGTAGGCACTTGAAATATTCACAGAATACTCAGTTGTATTTTAACTTTAATAATAAATAATAAAATTAAAATAAAATAAATATTTAAGGGGGGCTCCCATACAACAAACATGTTTTTTTCGGCGTTTTTGCCTTGTGGTACGGAACCCTTCGTGTGCGAGTCCGACTCGCACTTGGCCAGTTTTTATATTTTTTTATTTTTATTTTACTTATAGGAGTAGGGTAGGAGTAGGTTAGGAGTAGGGTAGGAGTAGGGTAGGGTAAGGGGTAGGACACAACGCGAACGAAACAGCGCCAGGCAGCTAGAAATAATTTATATGGCAAAACAACGTTTGCCGGGTCAGCTAGTAGTTGAATAAAATATGATTCGCGACCGTAACGTGTATCTACAAAATTATAGTCATCAATACAACCCTCTAAGTTCATATAATCCAGTTGAATAACTATTTCGAAATATCAATCAATAGGATTATAATTATGAACTTGCAAAAAACGTAATAAAATTTGAATTTCGGTTTCTTTAAGTGAGGTTATCACATATATTGAATTCAAAGAACAAGGGACTTCCTTGAACAATGGAATGGAAACAATATGCGTAGATCCTTCCTGAACATCTCTTAACACATTTCCTACGCTATTTCCTTACACACAAAGTTCAAAATCGCGTTAACATAAACATTTTCTATAGACTCCCTGCAGACGTCCCGCTTTCCTAATCGATTCTCTAGCAGTGCCTGTGGGTATAGAATTATCCGCACTATTTTGAACCTTAGCATCATAACTATAAAGCCCACATTTCCACGTACTCGTGTTGAAGTATTTAGGGATTTGACCGTGAATTCTGAACGTGGGAACATTATGTAAATAATACAGAAGGTCTGGTCCACATAAAGTTATCTAAGACTTTGGGCGAATCCAAATTTTTTGCTTTTGATTTACCTCATGTAACATCGCGCCTGTACGCCCGCAGAGTCAGTCAGCGGTGCATGTATTATAGTACAGCCACGTGTCGCCAGGTGTAAGTCCCATGTAGATGGAATGCGCTTTACTTTGTGTCAATTATTTCGGGATGAGGACGTAAGTCAGACTACAGCACTATAATGTATAGTCCCATTTACCAAGGTAAATTTTGAAAAAGAGTAACCGTGGAGTTTCTTGCCCGTTCTTCTCCATAGGAAACGACCAATTGGAACCGTGCACCTAACTTCTGACGTTTCATAAGTGCCCATGTAGGTTTATGTGAAATAAAATATTTTGATTTTGAATGCATCGTGCGAGCAGTCTGTAGTGGTCAAGTGGGAACTGCTGCGACTTACGCGCTGGAGGTCGTAGGCGTCTTACTTTGTGTCAATTATTTTCATCACCACTGCTCTCAAAACGTTAAAGGAAAACAACGTGAGCAATCCGGTATGTCCTAGAACCAAACATTCAAAGACATGTGACATCTAGCAACCCGCGCTGGTCCCGCGTGGTGGACTACTGTTCACTCTCACAGAGAGGAGGCTTGTGTCCCAGCGGTGGGAACGTTATAGGTAAAAGGGGGAGAGACCAACCGGGCACAAACCCGCACTCCGGGCTGTTACTGAGAAATTCCAAATAAATAGACTTGATTTCCAACAGACATTAGACAGCTAAAGCCAATTAGTCATTTGCATTAATTGGAGACTCAATTAGCTAGCAGACTTATCACAAATTACAGCACACGTAGTGACACATGACGTGTTTATATTCACTTCCCAGTTGCCGCTCACGCTCAGGCTTCCGGGTGCCGGTTGGCGGCTGTACTAAAGCTTACATGAAAAATCCAAATTAACTCTGCTTTTACTAAAGAAATATTCATTAGGCTTTTTTCCTTGCTCCATACTTGTTCCATCACGGTAAATACGCGCTCGCAAGAAGCATAGGGACAGGAATGAAATGAACAAACATGACGAGTAACGACGTGCGAGCGACGGATGCATATCATTTTAGAAAATCCGGAGAAATTATTGCACCCCGGGAGGTCGGGACGTTAACCATTATTACCGGAGTGTCACGGGCATTCCGGGAGGGTCGGGAACCCTAGACACAGGACTCTCTTCGAGAGGGAGTGGGCCACGCGGGCCCAGTGCGGGTTGGAAGATGTCACATATCTTCGAATTTTCGGTTCTAGGATATGCCGGTTTCCTCACAATGTTTTCCTTCACCGTTTGGAAATTTTCTACACTTAGTAAAGCGTCTGCCTGGTACGAACCCACGACCAACAACTCGAGTGCTCCACTGCGCTTGCATGTCGCACGTACACTTACAATTTACGGTCGGGTCACCGGCGCCGCCTGTCCGGCAGCCGGGCTGCGTGGAAAGAGGCCTGTAGTCCTTCGCCATTAGACGTACTTACACTTACACTGAGATTGTGTCGGGTGGTGATATCGATTGAGCTGTGACCTATATGCGTTAGCTATCTCTGTAATGACCGGTGCGCCTCGCTGCAGATCTCGGATACGTGTGTGCTGAGGATAAAGATGGATGCCAAACTCAATGCAGGATTTTAGATCAAACAAATTATTTTTATTCATTCTTTCATAATCAACCTACTTATAATGTTTCCCACTGCTGGGACATGGAGTTCCTCTCTGTGAGAGGGAGTGGGCCGTCGTAATCCATCACGAGTGCCCAGTGCGAGTTGGTAGATGTTACATGCCTTCCAAATTTTTGGTTCTAGGACGGTTTCCTCACGATGTTTTCCTTCACCGTCTTGAAAGCTGTGGTTATGAAATTATTGTCACAAAGTGAAGCGCCGTCTGGGTTCGAACCCCAGATACCACCGGGACCTCACTGCTCTCATCATTCATTGCTTCATAATCATTTATTGCTTTGTAAAAATGATTTGCGGAATGAAAAGACACGTCTTGACGTACTCTCTGACTGACTCATCAGCGCCCCCCAAACCCTCGGACTTAGAAAGTTAACATTTTCTAAATCCACGTGACTGGGAATAACACAGGGCGGATGAAAGCGCTGTCAAAATATGATACTTCAGCTACATCAACACAAGCAACCGCTCGCGACGACTCCCTTGACATACCTTTCGTCGATAAAGAAATGAACATGTCATGTCTTACTGCACTTACTTCCAACACTATGTCTCCCCGTGTTGTCTGTTTGGTCGACCGTACAGTATTGAGGACATGACATACTCCACGAATCGAGTGCCGTAAGTTTATAGCCTGCCGTGCGTCGCCGTCTTGGGAACCATCAAACTTTATGCTTGTTTTATTGAGAGGTCAGCATTGATGGAGCACGTATGTTACCCATCTATATGGGTAACATACGTGATATCGGAAGAAGGTATTCCTTTTAGATCGGTTTAGTGTTCTAGTATTTCTGGTACCTGTTTTGATAAAGCTATCTATACAGGATGGTCAAAAAGTCGGGGAATCAAACGAAATAGGGAGATAAATGAGGTCATTTCCAACGCTTTTAAATGTGTGTGTGCTATTATAGGTCCACTTGTGCCTAGCCCTGCGCGGAGAAGAGGCGTGATATATAATGTTGTTACTCAGCTGCAGAGGACTATTCACCTTCAAGGCATTTTTCTATTAATTGATATGATGATCCTATCTCCTAGAAAGTTGCTCACTGAATACCTTACCTACTGTGCAGTCGCGATTTATTTGCCAAAAATGTAAAGAAATATGAATTAATGGAAAAACAACTTTAATTCCTACACAATAAAGTTCAGTTTACGCGAAAACTTCGATTATTTTTATAACTTTGTCAGTCACTCTGAAATCAACTTAATTGTCATTGAAATAAAGGTGATATATGTTTAACTTGAAATAGGGTAGGGGTGTGCAGCACTGCGCACTTTTACTATACCTATACTATTACATCTTAGCAAAGATTATCTTACAACAAGCGCTGCCTTTAATCACATACAATTAGCATCATTTATCATTGTCTTCAGGGCCTCCGAGCCTCAGGTCATCACTCCTCCCACAGTTAAATCGTGTCAGTACTCACACAATGGTCACGAGTATGACGCATTTGACGAATACCTACATCGGTAGACAGTGGTCTGTCTACCGATGGATACAGTCGTACGAGTATACCTTGACGATATGATCAGCATTGTGCACTACTTCTTTGTTCTGTCACATCCTGTGTCTGTGTGCTCAGTTTGGGGGTCTTAGACGTAAATAAATTTGTTCAACACGACTTGGTTGGATAAATTGTACATTTATGAGGAAGATTTATAACGACGGACGAGTCTTTTGTCATCCACCGGGCATTAGATCCAGGCTCCGAGCTGCTACTGAGAAAGTTCTAATGGAAATACCCAGTAACACTTAGCCCGGGACACTTAGCCAGTAACACTTAACCTGGGAGTCGATTCCTCAACCAAACAACCGGTCAAGTGCAAGTCGGACACGCGCACCGGCTTCCGCACCGGGTGGTAGGTATGCAACTACAAATTTACGATTTTCGGATTTTTTACTTTACTCGTGCTACATTACATTGCTTCTTGCCAAATTTCATTATTCTAGGTCAACGGGAAGTATCCTATAGGTTTTGATTTCCTTGCGAGTGTCAAAATATGCGGCATAAACGGAACATAAGCGCCCGTATCTTTTCACTGCGTTGACTTAGAAGTTTATTTCAACTTGATAACTCCACGCGTTCCTGAGTAAAAGGGTCCTGACAGACGGACAGACAGACAGACGGTCAATGAAGTGATCTTATAAGGGCTCCGTTTTTCCTTTTTGATGTACGGAACCCTAAAAACTAACAAAAAATTATGAGTCAACTGAGAATAAAAGCATTCGAACGGTTTGCGTGAGGGGATTCCCATTAAATGTTAACTATTACGTAAGTAACGTATTATAAACCCAACGTTATAGGTATAAGGTTTGAATTTCATTAAAAACTAACCGTACTTGCACATTATTTGGTGAATCCCCGAAAATAATGATTAGATTGCTACTTCGAGAAATGTACTTAATCGAAATTGTAGTTTTTTTTCAAGTGTTATTAGGGTAAACTTTGAATCTGCAAAATTTCTAGTTTTGGTAATAAATAGGTATCAATTAATATAAATAATACCCCGATTTGAATTGTATACACGACAATCTATTACAAAATTAGTTTGTTAACAAACACGAAGAGAATAAAACCTTCCCGGGCGGAGCTTTCCTTGTTGCCACCCCGTTTCAAGTCAGTGACGCGTCGGAAATTACTCGCCTTCATTTCCTTGAGTAGTTCATTGTGTATTGTGTCTGCCGAGGAGACGAGCTGAATGCCGGCCGGAGACGCGCTGAGATATAGCCGGGACTCGCCTGGATACGCCCACAATACTCAATACGCATCATTCACTCGCGATCACCCACTAAGAAAGCACGTAATTCGCTCGTCTGTTTCGCACTTCGCGCGATCGCTACGCAAGTACCCACATACCTTGCTTGACCGGGCCGTTAGATCAGTGGTTCTCAACATTTACGTAGTTTCAAATTTCAACTAAACCATGATGAAGTGTGCCAGCTGCAACTCGGACTTTAATGATGGCGTTCAGTGTACCGCATGCAAGCGGCACCTCGATTTTGGCTGCGCAAGCATCACGGAGGGTGGGTGGAGGAAACTAGGAGCTGACCGAAGGGCGGCTTGGAAATGTCCTAAGTGCCGAATTTCCTCACCGTCACCGACCCCATCCCTGTCTCCACTACCAACACCTGAACCTGCGTCTTTGGAAACGATCCTGAATGAGATTCGTGAGCTCAAGGTTCAACTGGCTGGCCTGCCGACGCTGTCTGATGATGTCAAATACATAAAAGAAGAACTTAAAGAACTCAAGGTCAGTTGTGAGTTCGAGGGTAAAAGGCTGGATGATTTCTCTGCTAGACTTACAGGCATTGAGACTAGAGTTGCTGGTTTTGAGCATCTACAGGAGTCTGTTTGCTCTCTTCAGTCTGACATTGACTTGATTAAATCGGAATTGTCCGCCAGCGACCAAAGATCAAGACTCAACAATGTTGAAATTAAGGGCATTCCCCTAAAAAAGGATGAAAATCTGTTCGCTGTCTTGGATAATATCAGCCAAAAGGTCAATTTTACTTTTCCGAAAACCCAGATCAACTACATTTCCAGGATTCCATTGTTCAACACAAAGGAAAAGTCAATTGTGGTCAGCTTTCTGAACAGATATGTCAAGGAGGACTTTGTTGCGGCTGCTCGCTCTTTCAAGACGTTATCCGCCCATGACCTTGGATTCCTGGGCCAAACGAATCGGGTTTATGTGAATGATCACCTCAACTCTGATTCCAAAAAGTTGCTAAACAAAACCCGAACAATGGCAAAGGAGAAAGAGTACAAGCACGTTTGGGTCAAACACGGAAAGATCCATGTCCGCAGGCAGGAAGGATCGGCTGTTTTCGTAATAACTAAAGAGAAAGATTTAAACAAGCTAAATTAGAGTGGCGCATCCTTCGGTTATCATCATTTTATAATAATAATTTTAAACATTTGTCTAGAAGTAGATTAATTATTAATTATGTACTAATTTTTCGCTTGAATTTTTGTAAAAGGTTTAGCATCGCTGACGTGCTCAAAGCTTCGTCACCTCACTTTTGTATTCGTAAATGGGCCTTATGTTTTTCTTATCGCGCTGTTCTAATAATTGGAACATCTCAATCTATGCTTACCTCGCTCGCACTCATTACTGAATCTAATTGCTGCCTGCTTCTTCACACCTGTGATATTGCTGCGTTTTTTGTGCCGTCTAACAATAGTGTATGCCTAATTACCCTACATACTGGATTATGGTTCGCTTTTATTTTGTTATATTACAATAACTATGAGTATCTATTATCCGTAAACATTGTCACTGACATTGCAATCGTTAGTCTTTTAGTGTATTGTTACTTAAGTGGTTGTTATCGTGCTAATAATTTTGTTGCTACAACTTGTGTAAATTATCGATGGCTATGAACGCTAATAAGAAACTGCATATCTATTACCAGAATGTTCGTGGGCTCCGTACCAAGACTGAATCCTTCTTTCGCCAACTATGCCTATGTTCATACGATGTTATTGTTTTAACGGAAACTTGGTTAGTCGACGGCATATCAAATTCGGAGTTATTTGGTGATCAGTTTATTGTGTGGCGTCGTGATCGGGATAACTGTCTCACAGGGCAGTCTCGTGGAGGTGGTGTCTTGGTGGCTGTCCGTAAGTATATTTCTGCGGTTCCCCAACCATTATTTCACTCCTCGGCAGAAGACTTGTGGGTAACTTTAAGTGTACGTCAGCCTAACACAAGAAATTACCTAAAATTGAATGTTTGCGTCATCTATTTATGTAAGCAAAACCGTGGTTACTCTTTTTCCGACCAATTATCCAATTTTCTCCATAGCTTAAGTAGTATAGTACTAAACAATCCAACCGATAATTATCTAGTTATTGGGGATTTTAATCTGAGCGGAATTTTGTGGCAATTAAATGACAACATTTTATTACCTGCGAATATCTCTAATGGCGATGAATACATGCTAACAGATGAATTGCGTGTTTTGGGGTTCAGTCAATATAATGGAATATTAAATGCATATGGTAAGATTCTGGATTTAGTTTTATGTAATGAAATTGTTTCAGTAAGTGAGTGTTTGCTGCCTTTATCACCTGCTGACAAATATCATCCGGCCCTCTGTATTGATGTGAACTTTGCTGAGTACACCTATTTAACTCCCGCTCCCTTTATTCGTTACCTTTACGGTAAAGCTGACTTTGCGGCCATTAACAGGGAAATAGCAGCCATAGACTGGACAAACGTATTTTTTGACATGTCGCTTAACGAAGCCGTACACTACTTTTATGCTACCATAGCGGATATTCAGAATAAGTTTGTCCCCACTAAGTCAGTTTATCACAGCTCGTACCCTATTTGGTACTCCCCAGCACTTAAACGCTTGATTAAAGAGAAGTTTAAATATCTCCGTAAATTTAAGACCTATGGCAGACTTTCAGACGAGGCGACCTTTAAACATTTGCGTGAGCGAGTTAATAAACTAGAAGCGGATTGTTACACCAAGTACTTAACTGATACAGAAGCCTCCATCGAAAAGAATCCTAAACGCTTTTGGAGCTTTGTGAAGCAGCGATCTAAGTCCAATGCAATACCCAGTTTCCTCAGGTATGGTGATGTGACGATTTCTTCTCCCGAGTCTATTTGTAATGCATTTTCTTCCCACTTTTATTCTACTTTTCTTGATCCTGCCAATGATGTGCCTACCAATTATTGTCCTCCTCAAACTGCTACAAACTCTAACATATCCTCTGATATTCACTCAATTGAGATTGACCTAAATGTTATAGTTGAGCTAATTAGTAAAATCGATCCATTTAAATCTGCTGGTCCGGACCACTTATCGCCTAAATTCCTGATTGGGTGTGCTAAAACCATTGCCTTGCCAGTATCTCTATTGTTTAAAAAATCGCTCTCTTCACGTTCTGTTCCCCAAATCTGGAAGTCTGCTTTTATAACTCCGGTGCATAAAAAAGGGCACAAAAACGAAATAGTTAATTACAGACCTATTTCCAAACTGTGCATATTAGCAAAAGTTTTGGAGAGGGTTGTCTACAACCAAGTTTACGCAGCGCTGCGCCAGTCTTTTAGCCCTTCTCAGCACGGATTTCTTAAGGGCCGTTCAACTGTCTCTAATCTGACTCTGCTCAATGACTTTCTAACGGAGAGAATGGACAATGGGGCACAGGTCGATGTCGTTTACACGGATTACAGTAAGGCTTTTGATAGAATTGACCACAATATCCTTATAACAAAGCTTTTCAACAACGGTATCAGAGGAGATCTACTTCGTTGGTTTACCTCATACCTTGAAAACAGATCGCAAGCTGTCGTTATCAGTAATTACATGTCGAGCTGGGTTTCAGCTCCTAGTGGTGTTCCTCAAGGCTCCTTATTGGGTCCATTACTCTTTATCATTTATGTGGGCGACATCGACTCGTGTTTCCACAAGTCAAACTTACTTTGTTTTGCTGATGATATGAAGATATTTTCTGCAATATCATCGGATGATGACATGGATGCTCTCCAATCTGACCTCTCGCGATTAGATGACTATTGCTTAAAAAACAAACTGGACTTGAACCCTGCCAAATGTTCTGTAATCTCCTTTAGCAGGAAACGCGTCCCTCTCCCTACTACATATAAACTTAAGGGGCAGCTATTACAGAGATGCGACGGTGTACGTGACCTAGGCGTTTTTCATGACTCCAAACTCTTATTTGACGTGCACATAGAACAAATAGTGGCCAAAGCTTCAAAGTCATTGGGTTTTGTTATGAGACTCGCAGGGTGTTTCAAAAAAGCCAAAACCCTTAAGATTCTTTATTGCTCTTTTGTGAGAAGCCATCTTGAATATGCGTCACAAATTTGGAACCCGTGCTATGGCAAATACATTGATCGTATTGAGAATATACAAAAACGATTTATTCGGTTTCTATGTTTTCGGCTACGTATACCATACCATTCTGATGATTACATAAATCTTTGCAAGAAATTTCACCTGCAGCCACTTATAAATCGTCGTCGACTAGCAGATTGCACTTTTCTTTTAAAAATTTTAACTAACGAAATTGACTGTCCTGATCTCCTGCATAGACTGCGTTTCAATGTACCCCAGAGATCAGTTAGATTTAATCCACCGATTTCCATTCCTTTTTCCTCTTCTAACTACAGGCAAAACTCATACATGTTGCGAGCGAGTAAAGACTTTAATATTCTTTGCAAAAAGTTCTCATTTGACCCATTTACCATCAAAACCTATTCTGCACGCACTCGGCTGAACGCTGACTTTTTTAAAAGTGCATAGTGCTTATATACCTTATATTTGTATTCCTTTTTATAGTGCTTGTTAGTGATCCTAAGATTTCTACTACATTTTCTGTTTTTACCCGTGAGAACCTGTAATTGGCTTTATGTATAATTTACTATTGTTATGCTTTTGTTATAGCTGTTGGTTCTCCTATAAATAAATAAATAAATAAATACCTGGGCACCCGAGGAACGGCAAAGTGATGTATTCAAGAGGGGATGTATGCATAATTGTACTACAATAAGTACTGCGAATGTTGCTATAGCAAGGTTGTCTAAAGAGATGCTTTAGCCCTGTTTACAGGACACAAGTTCCTGTGCCTGTGGCATACAATAGAATTGAAGCAAAAAATCACTTGCATCATCTAAACGAGGGATTCTTTCCATTCTCGCTACTCATCTACCTAGCCTTATCCAACTATGTTGGGGTCGGCTTCCAGTCTAACCGGATGCAGCTGAATACCAGTATTTTACATGAATTGACTGCCTATCTGACCTCCACAACCTAGTTACTGGGTAAATACGATACCCTTTGCTAAGACTGGTTGTCATACTTTCGGGCTTCTGACGACCGGTAACGACTGCCAAAGATCTACAAATGACACCGAGGCACTGAGAAACTCAGACCAACAAAAAAAGATAGACAGCGCGCCTGAAGCTATGTGTGAATCGAAGGCTTGCCATTTGTTAAATTTTTTCCCTATAATTTGGGGATATTTGTGCGAGTAGGAACTAGTATAATATTGTACGAGCAAGATATTGTTGAGTATGGTATTGGTATAAATTGGAAACCCAAAATATTCAATACATAAAAAAGAAAATAGGAATATAACTCAAAGTAACAAATCGTATTTATATGTAGGTATGTATTAATCGAAAGCGGAAAATTAAAATCGTATTATGGCAACCCCCGCACCTTATGTCACTACTTTCGTTCGTTGAGGTTTTTAGTTCCAAGTAATCTAAAATTTAATATTATAGAAACTATATTATTCCAAGTACTTACAAGTGAAAAGTGATTCCGTGAGACTTTTTATGTGATTTGCTGTTGTTTTTGCAACTTTTCACTGCACAGGAAGGCATAATTTTATTTTTTTAATCTATGTTAACTTGACGACGACTCGTGACGTACTAAGAGCGATGAGCATGGTTTTAGTGTAGGTGTGTGCGTGAACGTGTATGTTTACTTGCAGGAGCACGGTTTTATGGCTTCACTTTTGATGTTCGCGGCGCGCCGCCGCCGTCTTTCTTTTTTTGTTGGTCTGAGCTGAGAAAAGAAAAGGGGGACCACCGAGATGACGACTAATAGGTATGGAAAAAAGATTATGCTGCGCCGACCCCAAATAAATTAGGATACGGCTAAGAGAATGATGAATGATGATTGTGAACCATTTTAAATTGTAATTCGTTATCCAAAACTCATCCCAAATCCTTGCAAGTAATTTCCCAAGCATTTCCCTCATTAGAATACACATACAAACACTAGTTCGCCTGTAGAAAACACGCAACGCATACACAGCTGACTCGGTCAAGGTCATCCTCCCCCCGCCCCCGCCCCTCCGCTCCGCCACCGTCCCGCCCCGCGCGTTTGGGGACCATTCGCGAAGGATCCTTGGTTGTGGTCGCAGTGGTAGAGGGAAGAAATTATTACGTTGAAGCTGTTGTTAATAAAAGTTTACAGAAGCTAGTTGTGCCTATATAAACAGTGATGACCACTATTTACAGAAGTTAGTTGTGTATAGACAGCGATGACCACTATTTACACTAGATGACCACTGTTTACAAGAACAACGGCAAATCCTTTGATGTTGCAAGTGCCTAGAAGTAGCGCGCGGCGGCCGTATTTCTTATACTTATTCCAAAAGTTTTGTTAATGTAAGAATAATTAATTTGTTCAAAAATACCAACGTAACGTACCTTTGTGATATCAACTTACAACATAGGTATAACTTTAAAAGTTTGTGTGTGTGTTTATATGTTTGTTACTTCTTCACGCTCAAACGGCTGGACCAATTTTCATAAAATTTTGTATGGAGGTAGCTGACACCCTGGATTAACATTAGGCTTTTTATCACGATATTTCCACGTTATCGACATTTACGCGGGTGAAATCGCTGGGTGCAGCTAGATTCAAATAAAGGGATTTGGATGCCACCGAGGAGCTTTTAAATAAACTTGAGCGTTTGCAAAATATCTGTATTCGTTTTGTTTTTAACCTTAAAAAGTATGATCATGTCTCCAACTTTCGCAAGATCCTCAAGTGGCTTCCCATTCGACTTCGCAGGATCTCTCGGAAATATCCGAGAGAGGAGATTGAATAGCAAACACAATAGTGTTTGCTATTCAATCTCCTTCACAATCCTAAAACACCATCCTATCTGCGGGAGCGTTTTTCCTATGCCCGTCCTTCAGATGCGCCTTGCAGGTCGCATCTTAAAAACCTTCTAAAGTCCCCTCCCCACTCCACCGACTTCTACTCCTACTCCTTCACAGTGCACGCGGTGCGGTTGTGGAATTCACTACCGCCTGAAATTAGGGACTGCCAAACTGTTGCAGTTTTTAAAAGAAAAGTTAAGGAACACTATCTGTCCACTTTATCATAGTTGTGTATGTATTTATTATTTTAATTGCATTATATTTAATAAAATTCTAGTGATATTTATTTTGGAAGTATGTATGTTTATTTGTATGTAAGTATGTAAGTATATTCTCATAATACTTGTTTAGTTTTATTAAGTGAATTGTTTTTAGATTTTATGTGTTATTTTTTTTGTCTCCTTTACTCTTTCGCACGCTGTCTACATCTCTCTATTTATTGTCCTATCGCAGGTATGCTGGAAGAGATTTCTTATGAAATAAGCATCACCTTTGTACCTATTTTTCTGTTCTGTTTTTTCTTGTCTGTTTATATATGTGTGTACATAAATGGTAAAAAATAAAATAATAAAGGGATAATTGCGTAATACACTAACATTAGAAATGGATTCAGATATATGAAGCAATGGATTAGCAATAGGTATCCTTCAAAGTGATTCAGATTGTGATTGGTAGTGTGTTACGTACGCAAGTAGGGTGTAGGGTAATGAATGAAAAGTAAAGCTAATAAGAGCGACATTCAAAAGTATCGACCATACAGAAATGGAGCAGAAATCCTACTATCCTCATCATCTGCCTAGCCTTTTCCCAACTATGTTGAGGTCGGCTTCCAGTCTAACCGGGTCCAGCTGAATACCAGTATTTTACATGGAGCGACTGCCTATCTGAGCTCATACATTCTGCACTACCACGGCGAGATAGTGCAGTTATGTGGGACTCTCATCTGCCTAGCCTTTTCCCAACTATGTTGAGGTCGGCTTCCAGTCTAACCGGGTCCAGCTGAATACCAGTATTTTACATGGAGCGACTGTCTACCTGACCTCCTCAACCCAGTTACTAGGCAATACGATACCCCTTGGTATGACTGGTTGTCAGACTTTCGCGCTTCTGACTACCCGTAGCGACTGTAAAGATCGGCTTAACGTGCTTTCCGAGGTACGGAGTGGTCACGGTATATATAAAGATGGTCACCCATCCACAGACCAACCGCGGCAAGCGTACCTAGCTTAACCTGATCGATCAACCTGTGCGGCTATTATTATTTAGCCACGAGCTCTTTTAAGTCGATCCCAACATATTTGGGAAAAGGCTAGCAGATGGATTTGAAGACTTATAAAGACGTTATTGTCCAGTGTCATGATTTCATAAAGATGGCGGTGAACGATGAAGCTACAGAATGAAGAGTGTCTTGTTGACTTTGGCATGCTCTGTAATTGGATCGATTTAGATAAATGAGATCTTAATCTGTTTGTGTTGGCGCGTTTTCTATACAATATCGAGTGTCGGCTGTCGAGTCTGTTTCGGAGGTGGAGCTGAACGCCTCACTTATTATCATGATTATGGTCCGCCCACGTATTAACATCTGTGGCTGAACCAAAGAGGTCTTTGGGGCGGCTCATTTCGTTGCATTTTTGCTGACTTTATTAACAGAATAGTTGTGTGGAAAACTTTTATAAGAGTGGAGTCATCCGAGAATCCGGCTCGAAGGACCTAAGACGGTCGGACGGCAAAATTTACGACGGCGACAAGAGTAGGGGACGACCACAAAAACGATGGATGGACTGTGTGAGAGATGATATGGCTAGAAAGGGGACTACCGAGATGACGACAGATAGAGAAGTGTGGAAGAAGACATGCTGCGCCAATCGCAAATATAACGGATAAAGCTCATTCGAGCTTTATCTTATTTTATATATATAGGAGAATCCACTCCACTTCCACTTGATCCATTTCATGTTGTGCCAAAAAAACAGTACTTTTTTGTGGTACTTATTAGCATTAAAGTAGAAAAGCAATTTGCGTAAGACAAAAGCATTATTGCTTTTGTCTTACGCAAATTGCTTTTCTACTTGTAAAATTTCCGAATAGGTTAGGTTACCCGCTATCGCTTATAAAAGCGAGGCCACACTCCTTCGGGGGGAAGTTTTGTGGCAAAATGCGCTGATTGTATTGGCTTCCCCCCTGCGCACGGCTACGAGCGGCACGAGCACAAGATACACAGGAGCAGAAGTTCTGCGGCACCTTATGTGGGGACTTACTTTACGAAGCAAACATGTCGCTTTGTGTGCACTGCTGCAGGGCTGCGGGAACTTTAACGTACGATATAGGGGCTAAAATTCGGTCAGGAGGATAATTACTAGCTTCTGCCCGTGACTCCGTCCGCATGAAACCTCGGCCTGCGACCCACTGCATCGCATCGCATCGCCCACCCGCGTTATTACCTCGTTTTCGTTTGGCATTCTTTCTAACTTTTTGCTCGGCTCCTCAGGGTCGTGACGTGATGTAGAATAGCATAAAACCTTCTAATCTCTGGAACTACTGAATTTCAAAAATTCTTTTTTCATTTGTAAGCCCAATTTTTTGAGGAAGGCTATAGGCTACTTAACATCACCCTAGAACCCTTAGGAACCGAGCCAAAACAAAAAAAAACCGGCCAAGTGCGTGTCGGGCCACGCAGTGTAGGGTTCCGTAGTAGCCCGTTATCACAATGTAGTACGATTCTGTTGTTCTTTATTCTGAATAGGTAAAAAAAAAAACATATTTTGGTTTTCAATGCAAGTCTTTACCCATTATAAACAAGCAACTACTTCATCTTAGGATTAATGCTAAGGATTTTGTATTTGGTACAAAATTATCCAACACCCATGTTCAACGACTATTACTGCTAAACTAATAAAGTTATCTTAACCGCTATACTTTTCCTTTAAAGTTCATGAAATGCACTTTCATCGAGAATTTTTCCAGATTTTTCAAGCAAGTAGTTTAGCTTTTAGAGGGGGGGGGGGGGGGCGCCCTACTGGAACAAAAATTTGCACTTTAAACTTTAATATTTCGTAAATGGAGCATTAAATAGAAAAATAATTTTAGCATTCCCTAAGCCATTTTAGAAGACCTATTCAACGATACCCCACACGATGGGGTAGATGATGAAAAAAATATTCATCCCCACTTCACATGTAGGGGAGCTACCCTAAAAAAAAATATTTTCCAAAATTTTATTTCACCACTTTGTTGGCGTAACTGATATACGTACTCCTACAAAATTTCAGCTTTCTAGTGCTAACGGTCACAGAGATTAAGCGAGGACGGACAGACAGACAGACGGACGGACAGACAGACATGGCGAAACTATAAGGGTTCCTAGTTGACGGAACCCTAAAAAGTCAGTGTATTTCCGCATTGACACTTTAATATTAATCCGTAGCTACTTGATAAAAAACACCCAACCAAGCCTTCTGCACTTTCTACCCAGTGGCAGAGGGTGAAAGTGGGGTAGTGTTACTGGATGCCCCACATCCCGGCCCGTGGCGCGCGGCCAGTTGACTCATTCACCAATTAGCCAACATGGCGGCGACTCAATGACTGTTCCACGAACACGATGGCGGATCAGATAGCGTGTCTCCGGGAACTTCTTCATCCGAGCGGTTTTGTTGCTATTACGAGGGACGCTTTGACAAATAACAGTAGTGCTATTCTGTAAAATCTCAGTGGGAAAACTTGGGTGAAGTGAGCTGTGTATGTATGCCATAACGTCACGCCTCTTGTCCTCAAAGGGTCAGGTAGAGGTGCGCCTATGATAGTACACACACATTTCGTAATTTACGCAAGAATAGAATTGTTTGCCAAAAATAACATCGTTTTCGTCTGAAAGGATTCTTTTCATATAATTGAATGGTAATGGCGAGCTGTCGACATTACGCGAAGGTCGTATCGGGACTAAATGTCTAGACTAACACATTCTTTAATCTTTATTTCTTTACAGGGTTTTTTCTATAAAGAATATGTCATCCCGAAAATAAATCGATTATTTCTACCCGCAACCTTGTACCCATACCTAATACTTGCGACTGCGTCGGCAACTAGACGCAACGACAGGCTGCGACCGACAGTTCGCATATATTTCTCCGCACACCTTGGCGTCAAGTTGCAGAGTCGCAACGATAGGTTAGGAGAGTCGTAGCGACTAGATGCACGGTGCACGCGCACACCCGCCGACAGGCTAGGGAAGTCGTAGCGACTAGATGCACGGTGCACGCGCACACCCGCCGACAGGCTAGGGAAGTCGTAGCGACTAGATGCACGGTGCACGCGCACACCCGCCGACAGTCGGATGCGCTTTGCCTTCGCTCGATATCACCAAGGCACGTGCAACGAGAGGCTCCATACCAGTACTAACTCACAAGATGGACAGCACGACCCAAACCGTCGACAACGTGCCGCTCGTTTGAGTAGGTGCTCAAATACACGAGCGGCATGTCGACGGCTGCAGTTCCCTCTCTCGTGGACGCGTGTCGCTCGTGTATATGCACGTAAGGCACACTGTGTCCCTGTGGGGATGTGTGGACTGACGTCTACATAATTAACACGGAGCCTAGAATAGGACTAATTACTGCTACGCACGCTGCGTATTTTGAAACTATGTTTTTAGCGCGGAATGTGTGAGGTTGAGACATTCTAGGGATTTCACAACGATGGCGAGGCTTCCGAGTCTGCCCTTTTGAAATGGATTTTATTTTTTGTGACAAAAGTAATTACTCCATGTTATCATTTTGGGCTATGATTGTATGAATCAAATTAACATATTTTATGGACGGACGGCTTACATTTTTTCCTAGCATAAGATTTTATTAAAGATTCTCGTCTTGTATAGATACGAACCAGCACCCAAACTCAATCTGATTAATTTCGATGGATATTGCTGTTCCATTGCTGCATATGTTTGAAAGTCTGCTCAACAACGTAAATAACGCAATTTATTTTGTTCAACTGTCATAATGAAAGCCATTGCTATTGATAGTGTGCTACGGAATTACCCCGCAGGAAACTATGCCTTAATACATAAGAGAATCGAAAAACGAATCGTATCGATTTGTAACTTTAAAATCAGACATTGTTTAAAAATAAAATGAGAAAATTATGTCTGTCTGTTTATTTACTTTAAATACATAACAAATAATCATTGTAATTAATTTACTAAACACCGCGACCCTAGCGCCATCTAGTGACGTGGAGACTACGCTCCACGAGCCTGCATAGACCCACAACAGACGTCGCCACTTGTTGCGATAAATATCTATTTCTGCAACGTCACAATATGATGTAAAAGAATTCACTACTCAGCACACTCACAACATTGTTTGGAAGTAGTTGCAGACTGCCTGTTACTGCTCATGTACACGAGCGGCACGTTGTCGACGGCAGAGACACCTGCAGCCGACACTAGTCGGCGTCAGCCGTAGACGTGTCGACGGCTGCCGGCGATATAAGCAACTGCAGCTGCATACACGAGCGGCACGTTGTCGACGGCAGAGACACCTGCAGCCGACACTAGTCGGCGTCAGCCGTAGACGCGTCGACGGCTGCCGGCGATAGAGGCAACTGCAGCTGCACACACGAGCGGCACGTTGTCGACGGCAGCAGTTGCCCGGGGCGCTCATGTGTATGAACACTTACATACCGAATAGCTTGTTCGACTGCATATGTACGCAAAGTAAAACTATCTGCCATACAACTATTTGTTATTTGCGGGAACTACCTATCTACGAATTCATCAACGAAAATATGCCCTTGACGAAGGCGCGAAATCCTAAATAACTCTTCCTTTGAATCACCGTGTTGGGCATGACTACTTAGACCAAGGTTAGACTACATCCCTTCAAATGGCACGCCACAGATATGTCGGAGCGGCGCGCGCCGTCTGCTGGCAGCGCGCCAGGCGGGGTCTGTGAACGATGCACTATGCGACACTCATTCCAACTGTGACTTAACGCGCTGTCACTGAGGCACGCGGATGTGTTGTAGGGACCTTGAACACTTGTGCCTTGGCGGGAACTAAACTATAGTTGCTATAGTGGCACTACCTGCAGGGCAGACGCCACTTCTCATACAGACCTACAGGTAGAACGAAAATATCAGCACTCTTCACCGAGTTCAGACCATTCAGTTCAAGGGTTCCTGTTTCTTTTAACCTTTTGAACGGCATTGTCACATATATGTGACAAACGAAATCTTACCCTGAACGCCAACGTCACAAATATATGACAATATACACGTCGCACCATATTATGAAATAAACAATTTAATCATTACTTTTGTGTGTTTTCATTTATATAATTTAAAAGTTGAAAAAAGTGGCCTGGCGTCAGGGGTGCGGTACGGCGATACGTTTATACTCTGGCGTTCAAATGGTTAAGAGGAGCTTGTGGCTAAGTAATAGCAGACGCACGGGTTGATCGATCAGATCAAGCTACGCTAACCGCGGCTGGGTGTCCATCTACATACCAAGACCCTCCGTGCCTCGGAAAGCACGTTAAGCCGTTGGTCCAGGCTGCCACTCGTAGATCTTTGATAGTCGTTACGGGTCGTCAGAAGCCCGAAAGTCTGACAACCAGTGCGGTTAGTGGAAGTGCTCAGGTGCCGTTCGTCCAAGTGCGGTTCAAATCAGTGCTCTGAGTGGAATACCACATTATCAGTCGCAATGGCTTTCATTTTGACAGTTCAACAACATTTATTGAGTTGTTTACGTTGTTGAGCAGACAAAGTTTTCGAACATATGAAACAACTAGCTGCGCCCCGCGGTTTCACCCGCGTAAATGTCGATCCCGTAGGAATATCGGGATAAAAAGTAGCCTATATGTTAATCCAGAGAGTCGGCTACCTCAATACAAAATTTTATCAAAATCGGTCCAGCCGTTTGAGCGTGAAGAAGTAACTAAAATATAAACACACACACAAACTTTCGCCTTTATATTATTACTAGCTGCGCCCCGCGGTTTGACCCGCGTAAATGTCGATCCCGTGGGAATATCGGGATAAAAAGTAGCCTATATGTTAATCCAGGTTGTCAGCTACCTCCATACCAAATTTTATCCAAATTGGTCCGTTTGAGCGTGAAGAAATAACAAACATATAAACACACACACACACTCACAAACTTTCGCCTTTATAATATTAGTGTGATTATTACTAAGTGTGATGGATTAACAATATCCTTCAATTTATTGAAATTGTGATTGATAGTGTGTTACGCAATTATTAGGGTGCCGCCCATCTGCCGGTGCCGCCCATCTGCGGTGCCGCTCATGTATGTGACCCCGAGTTGGAGCTAGGTCCCCGAGTCTCCGGGAACCATGTGTGGCTCCACTGTACCTACTTCCACACCCGCGCGTCCGATGCTTCACAATTTTAATAGCTATACATGTCGTTATGTTAAACACTTTTGCAAAATCCCGCACTTCGCAAACGCATTGTTTTTGAGAAAAAATCTTAAAGTTACAGAAAATTAAACAAATTTACATTATAAAATTGACATTTTACCATAGACAATGTACGAATTTCACTTCTAGGTCGTTCCGTTTTAAGTTTAGACAAAGTGACGGTAGATTTTTGTGGTTTTTATTATGAATAGTATAAGTTTTTTAACTTTAATCCATTTTTAACTGGGTAACGAAACGTAATCGAATGTAAGTGAGGGACGTTGACGTTTGACAGTTGTCATTCGTCTTTTTAAATTATTTTTGTTTTTTTTTTGTGTTTCCGATTACACTACACACTAAACTAACATAATAAAGTAACACATTTGTAATGACAACTTAGGATGCAAGAGCGAGCGAAGCGAGCTCTGGAGTTGGAGCACCCCGACTCGGACAGGTTAGGTTCGAAGGGGATGACGAGAGCTCGAGTGAGCGAGCAAAGCGAGCGAACGAGCCCCCGTCATCCCCTTCGTGTTAGGTTCCTTTAAACCTTGTAGACAGAAATAGGGGCCCCGCGAAGCGGGGCTCCGTTGACTACGCCTAACCACATATTTTTGTACATTAAAAAAAAACTGCGATTTTTTTTCTCAGCCACTATGATTTTGCGAACTTCGCGGTTTTCAAATTTACACTAAAAAGGGTCTATTCTATCCAAAAAAAAAATAGCTACTATCAAAAAGCGCCGGGTGTGGAAGTGCAGCGGTTCCTCGGGATAAAAGTATCCTATGTGTTAAACTATCTGTGTGCCAAATTTCATCCAAATCCGTTTAGTAGTTTTTGCGTCAAGAAGTAACAAACATACAAACACGCTCAGAAACTTTCGGCTTTATAATATTAGTGTGATTAGATTAGTAGGATTTATGAATAAGTATTTTCTTTGAACATTTGACAATATAGTTACTTTTGGCTTGTAATATGTACAATACGCTTAACTGTGCGACAAAAAACTGAAGGGTAATTCTCGTAATTTGAAGAACGTTCACAGTCTGATCTCAGTCTCAATCTGTCAAAAATACCTCTAATTTTACTACTTTTTGACAAGTTTTTGTTTTTCTTTGTTTGAGTGTTCTACGGTGTCTAGCTTTGGGCAGCGTCTTGTCTCAGCAGTTTCTACGGTATCTTCCTTTGGGCAGCGTCTTGTCTCAGCAGTTTCTACGGTGTCTTCCTTTGGGCAGCGTCTTGTCTCAGCAGTTTCTACGGTGTCTTCCTTTGGGCAGCGTCTTGTGTCAGCAGTTTCTACGGTGTCTTCCTTTGGGCAGCGTCTTGTGTCAGCAGTTTCTACGGTGCCTACCTTTGGGCAGCGTCTTGTCTTACAGAGTATTTATTTGTATTTACAGAGTGTCTACGGTGTCTACGTTTGAGCAGCGTCTTGTCTTAGCAGTTTCTACGGTGTCTACGTTTGAGCAGCGTCTTGTCTTAGCAGTTTCTACGGTGTCTACCTTTGGGCAGCGTCTTGTCTCAGCAGTTTCTACGGTGTCTACCTATGGGCAGCGTCTTGTCTTAGCAGTTTCTACGGTGTCTACCTTTGGGCAGCGTCTTGTCTTAGCAGTTTCTACGGTGTCTACCTTTGGGCAGCGTCTTGTCTCAGCAGTTTCTACGGTGTCTACTTTAGGGCAGCGTCTTGTCTCAGCTGTTTCTACGGTGTCTACTTTTGGGCAGCGTCTTGTCTCAGCAGTTTCTACGGTGTCTACTTTTGGGCAGCGTCTTGTGTCAGCAGTTTCTACGGTGTCTACTTTTGGGCAGCGTCTTGTCTCAGCAGTTTCTACGGTGTCTACTTTTGGGTAGCGTCTTGTCTCAGCAGTTTCTACGGTGTCTACTTTTGGGCAGCGTCTTGTCTCAGCAGTTTCTACGGTATCTACTTTTGGGCAGCGTCTTGTCTCAGCAACTTCTACGGTGTCTACTTTTGGGCAGCGTCTTGTCTCAGCAGTTTCTACGGTGTCTACTTTTGGGCAGCGTCTTGTGTCAGCAGTTTCTACGGTATCTACTTTTGGGCAGCGTCTTGTCTCAGCACCAGCAATTTATTGGAACGAGTATGTTTTGTCTGAGCCCTGGAGACGGGAGCAGGAAGTGCTCTATAACTGTGAGTTCTCCGAAACGAACAGTTTAATTGGGAGCTATATTTAGCCGACAATTGTTTCAGATCTATTTCTACTGAGTGCGGGCTCTGACCGGAACTGGGCCGACGAGAATTATTGACGTTTATACTTAAACTAGCTTCTGCCTGCGACTTCGTCCGCGTGAAATTTCTTGATCCCCACTAGAGAGACCACTAGAGAGCGTATAGGTCGATTTCTTCGAAGCACACGCGTAATGTAACAGACGCAAAACGTTGTAACCTTCAGTATCTCCGGAACCAGAAGGTTTTAATGAAACTTCATACGCATAAGCAGGATACAAAGGTCTAAAAAGTTAGTAGAGAACATTTTCGAAAAATAGTGTTACTGCCAAATTGGACCGATTTTAATTTTTCCATAGAAACAGAGATTTTCAGTTATCTTTTTTTAAATAAGACATTTCGAAAATGTTCTTTGTATCCTGCTTCTGCGTATGAAGTTTCATTAAAATGGGTTCATTCATTTCGAAAAATAAGGACTTGAAAGTTTGTATGAAATGCGGTACGGCGTAAACGCTCTTAAATCATAACTTGAAGAGATGCCACTCTCACCTCACGACACACTCCGAGAGTGTGACCTTACTTATCCCGGAGTCATTATGCTACTAATATTAACAAAGCTATCAACTCCGCGTCTGTCGATGTATGTACGTGACTGCGCCGTGTTTATGATACCTTCTGATATCTCCGTCCTCACAGGGGCGGGGCGTGCGTGACTATACATACATTTATCTAAATATGAATACATAAATAATAACATAATTTAATAATAATGAAAATACTTTTAGGAATTTCATAATAATTATCAACATTATTCTTACGCGATACATAAAATAAATATAATATACATAATTATACACCCAATTACAATACTTAATAAAAATATTGAATTGCTTGAATTGCTCTCCCTCTCACCTGATGTTGCTGTGCCCGACCTGCCGACGGGGTCCATAGTGGTCTTTTACTTTGTCATATTACCCAGTAACTGGGTTGTGGAGGTCAGATAGGCAGTCGCTCCATGTAAAATACTGGTATTCAGCTGCTGCATCCGGTGAGACTGGAAGTCGACCCCAACTATGTTGGGAAAAAGGCAGGTGATGTTCAGCCTATAATGTTCCCACTCCTGGGCCCACTCCCTGTGCCGGAGTCCTCCACGCGAATCCATTGCGGGTTAGTGGATTATGATGATGATAAAGAATTTCAATATCGTCGACAGTTCCGAGTATTCTCATTAAAACAAATCATGTTTTAAATATCAAAACCGATGTGGACAAATCATATACATCTGTGTGGTTCTTTCCTCAAAAGACCATTTCTGACATCAATCTACATGGTCTTCACACGATTTGACCAAGATTTTGTCCGGACTTTAAAAGAGACTGTTACCTCTGAGTTTGTTTCGGCCTTTCTTCTCAGAATAGTCAGATAGGAAACGCCGACCTCATCTAGTTTAAAAAATATAATTGACGTGTAAAACTGTTTGTACAAACCTACTTACAGACAATAAATCATTTACCATACAGCCTGAAGCCGTTCACTAAAACAGCACCCCAATTCCGTAATACACTTTTTTTCACAATCCGAAGGGTTTTGAAGGAAATACGTAACCCATTGCTTCATATGTTTGAATAATTCGTCTGCTCGACAAGGTAAATAACTCAATGAATGTTGTCGAATTGTCAACATGAAAGGCTGTGAAATTGTTAGTGTGTTACGCACTACCTACCTCGCAAGTTTAACATCACATTCGGACCAAAAGTGTTAGTAGCTACACGGCGTACTATTTCTTTTTCTATTGATAAATTAATGATACATGATTTATTTTCTGTAAGTACGAGTAGGTTTGTACAAACACTTTTACAATTCAATCATATTTTTTTAAACTAGATGAGGTCGGCGTTTCCTATCTGGCTATTCTGAGAAGAAAGGCCGAAACAAACTCAGAGGTCACAGTCTCCTTTAAAGTCCAGACAAAATCTTGGTCAGATCGTGTGAAGACCATGTAGATTGGCGTCTGAAATGGTCTTTTGAGGAAAGAACCACACATATTAAGCGGACCTGTCCAATCAGTGCACGCATATCATGCAGCTCAACTCAGAACTTGAGGAGCTCAACGTTTTGACGTTTTGATTCTTATTAGTTTTGATTCTATTCGGCCATTATGAGGCACCCCTTCAGAGGAGGGCATCACGTGGTAGTTGGTAGTGAGTAGGCCCCAAAGGTCGGTGAGCGAGCCTGACGCGCACTTGACTGGTTTTTTTTATTACCGATTTGATTTTCTGCATTAGAATGGTTTCCACACCTCGAAGATATTTTTTTATATACCACTTTAAGGCGATTATCACACTGCCACGCACCACGCTGCATGTTGCGTGTAACGCACCCACGCGCGTGATTTTTTACATACAAATTCAATAAAAACGAACTCACGCGCGTGGAATTTGGCTCCGTTTCCCGCTCACCGCTGCGTGAAACGCAGCAGTGTGCCAATCGCCTAAGACGTAACTTCTGAACTATGTCACGTCTGCCTGTCTCCTCGGGGATTACAGGCGCAATGCTTTGTTATTTTGAAACCCACAGCAACAAGCCACCATCTAGCGCAGAACTTGGTGCTGGACAGAGCTTCCGTTACTAATAAAGGTCGAAAAACGTCCATTGTCGTTTGGTCTGTAACTTCAACAATACTGGGTAGATTTCAGAGGTCTTCTAATATGGGTTGTAGTCGAACATCATTCAGTATAACTTGGTGCTGGTTCTTGGTTCAGTATAACTAGGACTTTCTTTTATATAATTATATAGATTTGCAAAATAGTTGGGCAAACGTCATCCATCTAAAACTATTCCAAATTTGAAGTTGATAGCATTAGTAGTTCTTGAGATATCCAGCTGTGACAGACAGACAGACAGTCAGTCAGACGGACAGAAAGACTTAGTCTCACCATAAGGGTTCCGTTTTACCATTTTGGTACGGAACCCTAAAAATGAGCGTAGGTACGTTGACAGTCGTGCTTTAGATCTAAAATAACAGTATGACAAGCTTTTAACAACACAAACAAAATAAGTTCAATTACGAAATTACAACCGTAGGCTACGTTTATGGAATTTGTAAACTTCCCTCTCTGTAACACGATCACTTGCTACAGTTTCAGATGTCAATATATAATACTCTCGACAATATTGTCGGAGCCCAAAACAACAGAACATCAATCAAATTGTTGTAAAGTTTCTTTTGTTTTTCTTGATAGATTGATTGAAGCTCGACGAAGTATTGGCGGTAAAGTAGGAGCAAGGTTCAATGCGAAGAGGGTTTCAATGTAATGAGAGGTTTTTCTTTTGAGTATTATAAAAAAACATAGTTTCCAAGAACCCTGAAGATGGCGCTGAACTGACTACGTTACTAGGTGCCAAAGTCAAAACGCTTGGAAAAAAAAACATTGCGTCACGTCATATACACTCGTTGAGTGACAGTTTCGTTTGCTTTCGTTTTACGATCTCAAAAATACATCCAAGTGAATTAATAAAAAAATTATGTGACGTAGTAACTTACCAAGTTCAGCGCCGTCTATCCAGCGACTAGGGAAGCGTTAAAAAAAAACAGAAAAAGAAAATCCCTCATTTCTGAGCATCGCGCCTGGGTCCTCCTAAGGGTCTGGCAGAGGTGTCCTTCTGTGCACCCACAGTCCGTGATAGCCAAAGAGGTTACCCCTAACCTGTTGCCGCTAACTTGCTCCTTCATTTCAACACGCTTTCGTTAACTTCACTTATCCATACTGTAATATTATATTTTATAATTATATCATATACCTATGTATTCTACTGTGTGTACATAATTTATAAAATAAAGAAATGCGAAAATGTGTCTTGTCTGCCTGTGGGGCCATTCAAGTATTACGTAAGCACTACAGGGGGGCGGGGGGGTCTTTGCTTTGCTTATTTTTGATGACATGGGGGATGGGGGGGTCTGGATGGTGATTACGTCAGCAGTATTTATTTTTTTACTTTTTCGGATTTTCTACAAAATTTTGTCGATTTTGGTTTGAACGCATTATGTCAACCCTACTTGTCCTATGCCTGAAAAATAAAAGCATTTTCAGGGGTTCCCGAAAATAATGGATACGATAACTCGCTTAGAACCGAGTAAATGAAATAAAATGCATGTACATACCAATGTTTATGTAAGCATGGGAGGGGGGGTAAGAGCTATGCTTACTTTTGCTGACGAGGGGGAGGGGGGGGGGGGTTAATAATTGCAAAAAAAACTACTTACGTAATACTTGAACGGCCCCTGTTATGTCTTCACGGTTTATCCGCTGAACTGATTTAGATGAAAGGAGATCGACAGTATTGGGCTAAAGTATGTACAGAAACGATATGTATATTAAAAAAAACTAGATTTTTTACTGATTAAAAATAACATGTAACAATAATAACTTTCTACCGGAATGAGCTAAAAATTATAATTTGAAATATGGTTTTTAATTATATGTAGTTCTAAAACTAGCTCCGTAAACAAGCTGTCAGGTCATTTTAAGTTCGTTCTAAAACTAGTAGTTCTAAAGAAGTTATTTAAAAAACGATATCTATTTTGTTTAAGCATTTGTCATGAACATTAGAATCATATAGAAAATAAAAAAGGACATTTGATGAATTATTTTTGTTTTAGTAATAGTTATTTAACAATAACATCATCGTTCAAAATCGTGTATCGGGCGACTGTTTCAGAACGAAAAAATATCGATGTTTGTCAAAATGTCAATGTCACGTCACTCCCGTCATTCGTTTTCGTACTCGTGCGCTTACGGATGTGCTTACTCGATTTCTGCTATTTTTCTGACGACTTTGGATTGGTTTTACGGACTTGGATACTTACTCGAATTGTGCTATTTTTCTGACGACTTTGGATTGATTTTACGGACTTGGATACTTGTTATTGTGTATTTTGTTGGACACCGATTTTGCTTATAGACTGGACAATGGTGAATTGCGTCAGTTGTGGTATCGCTACTGATCGTAGCAACGCTACTGGAAGTGTGCCTTTACATGATGAAGCAGTTCTTTCTATAATAAGGGCAAGGACTGGTCGTCGAACAGTAAGTATCTATAGGTTTACTATTATTTTTCGATTGGTACTGATTTGGGGCGTTACACGCTCATATAAAAAGGCTCTAATCGGTTTCGATCAATCAATCGGTCGCATAATTTAATCAGAGATAGTTTTTAACGGTTTGTTTATTCTTTACCTATTGAATCACAGCTAGGACGAGTCACTGACCGAAAATATGTCTGGTATTCTAACATTGTATACATTTTCTTTTGCAGATTAACAATGCAGATCATGTGTGTTCTTCTTGCTGGAATCTTGCAAATGATACATTGAGATCTGAGCAACAAGAAACAAGTTCAAGCTCTACTGCTATGGTTGGACATCGAAGTGTGTGTGTACTCTGTGGCCGCTCTATTCTTCGGACACGCTTTCACTCTTTGAGCAGTAGTACTGAACGTGAAGCTCGGATCTATAATGTTATTTGCGAATGGATAATGCCACGAACGGTAAGTCACATTTAACAAAAGCTTCAAATAAATAAATAAATGTGTTATTGAGTTTACCATTTTATAGACAATTGTATAATTCATGTATGGTTATTTCTACAGGTGGAACTGACCAGCCGCTTGTGTCATCCCTGCTGGATGAGAGCTGATAGGGCCAGTCGCCATTTTATCTCTGGACCATCTACCTCGAGTATGGCACCTACTGTAGAAGAATCACCTCAAATTCTGATTGAAGATCCTCCAATGCATGTGAGAAATGTTGTGTCTGGCGCAAGTACTTACGCAGACCAAATTGTTCTACCTGACTATGTTAGAGCTATTGAAACAGAGTCGCGATGCTTTATTGAAGGATGTCGGGGCCGAGAAAGGAATAGAATCTCTGTATCAATTAGAAAGGTAATGCTGGAAAAATATAACTATTATATTCCACAAAACAATCGTCTCTGTGATTTTCACAAATATGTAGATTCAGTGCAATTTATTAGTGGAGCCCTTGACAATTATTTAAATGTCTTCAATGCAGTGCATATTCAAGATATGTTATCACTAAAATCTTCAAACCATATGTTTATAGATTTTGACGATCTTGATGATTTGGATGATGGTATTGTTCATTTTTGGACTGGACTAAATAAAGATCAATTTAATAATCTATTTCACGAGGTTACACCATTCAGTAACGTTAAAAAGGGTCGTACTGCACTGGGTGTTTATTTGATGAAATTAAGAACTGGTGATTCCAATGATCGTATTGCAACAATGATGAAAATTCCAAGGAGTTCACTGGAAGTATTAATGGGACAGGCACGTGATATCCTAACAGAGTTTTTTGTGCCACACCATTTGGGTTTCCACCATTTGAATAGGCAACAAGTATTAAATAAATCACTTTTAATCCCAAAGGGTTTGTTTGGGAACTTTGAGGGACAGGAAAGACCATTGGCCATTTTTGATGGAACATACACATAATATGTTCAGAAGAGTTCCAATTATTCATATCAAAAAAAAACATATAGTCTACATAAATACACCAATCTGGTGAAACCATTTATGATAGTATGTACAGATGGCCATATCATCGATGTTTTAGGTCCCTATCCAGCAACAACATCAGATGCTGATATAATTAATTAATGTGAGATTCAAAAACCAAATTCGGAATTGAAAGAATTCTTTAGACCTGGTGATGGATTTATTCTAGACAGAGGATTTAGAGACGCCTTGCCCATATTAAATGACTGTGGTTACAGAACGTTCGTGCCTGGTACATTACAGGTGGGTGAAACACAAATGTCCACACTTGCAGCTAATAAATCAAGAGCTGTCACCATTTGTCGATGGGTTGTAGAAGTGGTCAATGGCCGCTTCAAAAGAGATTATAAACTACTTCGGCAAGACTATTTTAATGTATCAAGTAAACATTTAATGAAAGATTTTGAAGTGGCCGCGGCTCTAATGAATAGATTTCACCCTCCTATTAGAGATCGTCCTGATGCTGTGGAAATACTTAACATAATGAATGAGAAAATGTATGTAAATAATGCTTTGGCTGATATTGTGCAGCAAAGTAATTTGAATAGACGTAGAGCTAATTTCACACGCATCGATGCCCAAAGTAACATAACGGATTTTCCACAGCTCAGCTTTTCTGAACTTATATTAATATCTCTAGGCACATATCAGATAAAACAGGCACGGTCGTATTATGGAGAGCATGTAAGGGCAAATGGCAGATTTGAAATAGAAGTATGTAGGGAGGTGGACAGCGACCTACTAAGAGAGTTGTCATCTACAAATAATTTATACTTAGTCAGAGGCCGCATTCAGTCAAGACATGTAAGTGGAAAAATATATTTTATTTATATTTTAGTTGACAGCTCCCTTACAAGTAAAGAAGCCATTATACAATATTGTTGTAACTGCATTGTCGGCAGGCGAACAGTAGGTTGCTGTGCACATGTAATGGTGGTGATCTGGTACCTTAGTTGGGCAAGGTACCAAAATACCATCACACCTCCTGCACCATTCCTCGATGATATATTGATTGAGTATGAAAATGAAGATGAGTAAAATATTGAAAAAATAACTTGTGTTTATTTTACCTACCTAATTCCTTTTTTGTGCTATGCAATAATATGCTAATAGTAACATACAAATATGTTTTCAAACAATTAAATCAATGTGTCTATTTAATTATGGTATTTACAATACATTTTGGCATTATAAATACAATTCTTACCATGTGCCGCATAACCTAACCTAGTGACCCAAAAACTTATTTTCTTCCAAATTCCCATAGAATTTTGAAAAAAATATTTCTGATATTAATATGTATGTTTTTTATCTATTAAATAACACATAAATGATTACTGTTCACATTTGGCCCAACGATGTATGGATTTCTGGCGGTCTCCTTTGAAAAGGTCATAAAATAGTTTTTATCCCGATATTACCATGGGATCAACACTTATGAAACCGCGGGGCACAGCTAGTAACTTATAATAACAAACAATATAAAAAAATCTTAGAAGTCAATTATAACCTACTACTAATTTTCTTATCGAAATGAAACTTTGTATGTATACGTAGTTCGGAAGACAAAGCTATAATTTGGTATCTTGGAACTGATCGATGAAGCATGGAGCCAGAAGGTAGTTATTGGTACTCTTCAGTGGCTACTAGTAAACCCCTCGTGTTTGGGTTCATATGATTTGTTTTGACGAGTCCAATAGATTGCACTTGATGTCGAGGGTCTGATGATGGAGTCAGGAGGTGGATAGTCGAACCCTTTAGGGACTACTTGTAAACCCCTCGTGTTTGGGTTCATATGATTTGTTTTGACGAGTCCAATAGATTGCACTTGATGTCGAGGGTCTGATGATGGAGTCAGGAGGTGGATAGTCGAACCCTTTAGGGACTACTTGTAAACCCCTCGAGTTTGGGTTCATACGATTTGTTTTGACGAGTCCAATAGATTGCACTTGATGTCGAGGGTCTGATGATGGAGTCAGGAGGTGGATAGTCGAACCCTTTAGGGACTACTTGTAAACCCCTCGTGTTTGGGTTCATATGATTTGTTTTGACGAGTCCAATAGATTGCACTTGATGTCGAGGGTCTGATGATGGAGTCAGGAGGTGGATAGTCGAACCCTTTAGGGACTACTTGTAAACCCCTCGAGTTTGGGTTCATATGATTTGTTTTGACGAGTCCAATAGATTGCACTTGATGTCGAGGGTCTGATGATGGAGTCAGGAGGTGGATAGTCGAACCCTTTAGGGACTACTTGTAAACCCCTCGAGTTTGGGTTCATATGATTTGTTTTGACGAGTCCAATAGATTGCACTTGATGTCGAGGGTCTGATGATGGAGTCAGGAGGTGGATAGTCGAACCCTTTAGGGACTACTTGTAAACCCCTCGAGTTTGGGTTCATACGATTTGTTTTGACGAGTCCAATAGATTGCACTTGATGTCGAGGGTCTGATGATGGAGTCAGGAGGTGGATAGTCGAACCCTTTAGGGACTACTTGTAAACCCCTCGAGTTTGCTAATAGCCCCTAATCGTCATAACTTCGTTAACTTAACTTCTTGATTAGAAGAATATACTAGACGCAACAGTTAAAAATATGTAGTTTAAATAGTAAAAGCGTGGAGTGTTTTTTTTAATTAATAAGTGCGCTCCACGCTTTTTGAATTCAATTTAACTCAATAAAATTATTTTAAAATGTTGAGTGCGCGATAAAAACATCTTATTAAGTTTTTTTAAAACTACATATTTTCTAACAAACATTCAACCACAATCCCAAGGATTTTAGAGGAAATTTCTAATCCATTGCTTCATATGTTTGAAAAATTCGTCTGTTTAGCAACGTAAATACCGAAATGAATGTTGTTGAACTGGCAAAATTGTCAAGGAGCAAGCATAATCAGCCTATAATGGTATAAATCAGCCTATGGTTGGTAGATGTCACATGTCTTCGGATTTTTGGTTCAAGAACATGTCTCCTCACGATGTTTTCTTTCACCGTTTTGAGAGCAGTCGTGATGAAATGATGTACTTACACAAAGTGATGTGTCTGTCTGGGTTCGAATTCACGATCTTCAACACGTAACTCGTGGCCGTTACCACTGCGCCACCAGTGCTCGCGCCGCATCCTCTGCAGTGGGTCATTAGTTCTCCAGTTCCCTAAAGTATACCTCCTTTATATCTATGTGCTATATAATACCGGTGTAGATACTCCTAGCTAATTATGGTCATTTGTCGCTGATCGCCTGACGCATCCCCCCGCGCCTATTAGTGGGTGCCACTCCCCTCAAACGTCTCTCACTGCGCCATCAATATGATGCTGTAGTTAGGTATAACAGCGGCGCGTGTTGATCGAAGGCTAAGCAACGCTTGCTGAGGTTGGTCCCTGGATGGGTAACCGTCCATTACGTACCGGGACCCGTCCGTGTCGTTTGTAGATCTTTGGCAGTCGTTACGGGTAGTCAGAAGCCCGAATGTCTGACAACCAGTCTTACCAAGGGTATCGTATTACCCAGTAACTGGGTTGTGGTGGCTGACCTCCACAACCCACAGTCACAGGCAGTCGCTCCATGTAACACACTGGTAACTGTTATTTAATAATAATAATCATTTTATTATCAGGCAACTAAGGCCCATAAGTAAAATACACAAATAATCATAAACAATAATAATCTAATACATATTAGTCTAGTATATTTATCTATTATTATTTATTTAGCTGCATCCGGTTAGTCTTACCAAGGGGTATCGTATTACCCAGTAACTGGGTTGTGGAGGTCAGATAGGCAGTCGCTCCATGTAAAATACTGGTATTCAGCTGCATCCGGTTAGACTGGAAGCCGACCCCAACATAGTTGGGAAAAGGCTAGGCAGATGATGATCCGGTTAGACTGGAAGTCGACCGCAACATATAGTTGGGAAGCGCTAGGTAGAAACATACCTCGGGGGCTCTTATTTATTTATTTATTAAACTTACACACGCTATCTTTACAGGATGACCCCAATACAATAGTATTTAGCAAACACATACCTACCAAATAAAATAAAAGATCATCTTACGGCTAATACTTAAAAATCTAAAGGAGAAGGGAATGACTCCATAGATTCCTGGGCCCAGGTGTTAACTGAATCAAACTAGCCTTAATTGTAAGAGGATATAATAACAAGGCCTCAATGAAAATTTGGTGAAATTTGGCTATTCAGGAACCAAGTTATACGAATTATAGTAAAAGTGAGGTTATATTATAACGTAGTTTTTTTATGTTATTTACGAAATACTTTGAATGGCTTCGGCCCAAATGAGATACCATTTAATGCACATTACATGGACACAGCAGCCTACAGCCCTTCTACCTACAATACAATTACAATAATATGACAATATTGAATCGTAAAAAAATGGGTAAAAACTTACAGGCTGAGATGCACGCCACGGACGAATAACTGATAAAATCGCCTCATCTTCCAAGACTTCTACTTCAAGAGTTACTGCGACCAGTCGCAATCGTACAATTTACACAGCGATCCATGTCGTCAATATCCAATCGATAGGCGTAAACAGTTGTCCAAAATAGAGAGCCAGGTAATTCAGAGTAGCAAGATCCATCAAATAGTCCGTTATAATGTGCAAAGCCGAGGTCGTGGGGTTAAACAATAAAACAAGGATAATACGTGCGCACTCAGAACGAAAGAAAACGAACCAGTGCGCATTATATTGTAGTCTTTGAACCAGTGCATCCAAAGACTACAATATAATGCAGTGTAATCTGTCAGTCAGTGACTGACGGATGTCAGACACAAGTGCTGCCAGAAGAAAAAAAATCACTATGGATCTATTCAATCGATTCCACGGAAGCTTGATATGCACTTGTCACTCGATTTTCATACATATTCTCATATTTTAAATCGATTACTTTTTCGATCTTTTTTTAATACACATTTCAACTAGTTAACTGCTGGGCCCAGAAGTCCCCTTCTCCTTTTTGGATGACCGGTTCAGTGGTTTAGGCGTGAAAAGGTAACAAACAAACAAACATACTTTCGCATATATAATATTAGTTAGGATAATATTATCTAGTCCGAATGACGTTTAAAGTACACACAAGTAGTACACACTCGCTGTAGCGTGTTGTGGAATAAACCTGACGCGGTCCGGAAGCGGACCGTCATCAGCTGATAGTTACCGCACCGCTAGTCCGCTTCCCGCTGGACCGTACTCGCTGTTCCGTTGCAGCTTGCGTCCGGTCCGTTATTGCTGCAGAGCTTTTAGCAAAGCTAAATCCTTGCATTGCTTGAAAGCATTTCGCTTAAGTTTTTGTTTCCTAATAAAGCGGTGAACGTTCACACAATAGCGGTTGTCCAAATACAGAGCGGTTTTTGACTCTTTTCGCTGTTGCAGCAAGGTCGATGTTTGTTCGTGCCAAATGAGCGCCGGCCCTTAGTCTGCAGTTTTAAAATTAAAAATATTTATTTGGGACTCTTCCTCCCACCAGTTTTCCTCAAAGGGATACGAATTATAAATATGCATCAGTATACATATTGCTCCTACTACGTGAAGATTTAGCTACTAACAATAGAACCTCATCGCCAAAACTATTCGAACGTCGAACGCCGACAAACGCACAAGTAATCAAAACATCAACCAAGTTTGTAAAGTAACATGTTTCTCAACACCAAACATTCTCCACACAGACGGAACTTTCAACACCATGATATAAACAACCACCAAAGCCTTCGAGAACATTCGAGACAGCTCCAGAACCTTCCAGAAGCATGCTATGAAAATCCAAACGCTGGCGGGGACGCGCACCCTCAGCGGGGAGCAGCCGCGCTCCACCGCGTACTACTACGCAGACCTCGAGCGCCTCAAGCGCAGGAACGGCCCGGAGCCCAGCCAGGAGGGGCAGAACCCGGACGAGCTCAGCGAGTACGTAGAAACCAATGAGGTGGTCAACGATGGCGCCGTCAGAGAAGTTCCGCCGCTGCGAGACAGGGGGCGCCAGTGGAGCCTCCCAGAATACAATACTCCAGAAAACTCTAGGAAAATTGAAGAGACTTATTCCACTGCTGGGACCTTCCCGATGCCGGAGCCGAAGGAAAAGGAACCGCTGCTAGCTGAGTTGGAAGTTGTAGGAAGGTTGCCGTTGACTCAGTTGGAGTCTACCTCAGGAGTGCGGAGGAGCAGGAGCTGGTACCTGTGCTGTCCTAACGTGGCTGATGAGGAGATCTCGCGAGAGTCTTCGTGGAGGTACTCCAGCCTCCGGCCGGTGACGGCGCCGCCCGTGCCCGGACACAATGGAGTCACTATGATGGTAGGTCACTGATGGGGCGTGGTGGTGGGGGTGTGTTTTGTTTGGTGAAGGATTTGGTTAAAGGGGATAGAATTAAGGCCTCATCAAGACGATGCTATTTGGTTGGATAACCGGAATATTGATCGCTCACAGTTTAGTATTTATGGCTCAGTCAGAGAACTCAAAACCTTATCTTTTGCTGTTAAATAGCGAACAGGAGACTTATGGTTTAGAACCATTTAACAAAATCTTGTTCGTTCACTACTCCGTGTTTTTAGGATTAGTGCGTGTGATGCTCTTAGGTGGTGTTTATTGCCCATTCTTCTTCATACGAAACTACCTTTTGGAAAAGGCGACTATATAGAATCAATTCTGTTTTATTGTAAATTTTGACGTTCAAAGGCACCTTTTAACGTCAAAATTTGTGCCTTCATTCGAAATCAATGATTTGACTTTGATTTTGAGGTCTCCTCTCAACTTGTATGAGCGCTTTCTTGTTTTATCCGAGTAAGGTATTTCCAATGACTATCAACGACATCATCTTTCTCTCTCCAACACTCTCTTATCTCTTTCTTCCAGGTAGCCACCCACAGTTCTGGCCGCGAGGACGTGGTCTCCCTCCGCGCCGAACGGGACGCCCTCGCCCGAGCGCTAGCAGCCGAGCGACAGCGCGCAGCCACCGCGGCCAGGGCGCACGATGCCAGGCTGGCAGAGTTACACGGAGTGATCGCCGAGCTGGTGAGGAGGAGGGCGCATGACAAGCACGCCCGGGCCATCCCGGAGGAGGAGGTGTCAGGTAAATTCCTAAAAGTAAAAATGGCGATGGGCAAAAGGGCGGTAAGAAATGCGGTGTGCGGGTGTTCAGTTGTTCTCAACCGGTCTGTGTCCAGCTGGTGCCGTTAGCAAACTATACGTTGGTGTACAGGCTGTCATGGCAGGCACGTCGCGCAGACTGTCACCATGAAGTCAGCACGTTATTCTAGACCCCCTAGCGTAGACATTTTTCATCGGTAATCGAAAGCAAAATCAGCTGTTTCATAGAAAAGTGCAATAATAATAATAAACATTTAATTCAGACCAGTTCCTTATTTTGTTAGTAACAATGGTACTTAAAACTAATGTTAGTATTGGCAACAAAATTAAATTACGGCATGAGCATGAAGCCGCACCCACCTTTGCAGCATGGGGGACTCCCACCGATCAGTAAAGACACCCAGTATAGTGTTGGTACTGCCACGAACGCGAGCGAGTAGGGAGGCGCATCTTTTCCTAACGATAGCAGCAAAGCCATCCACTCGCGCCTTAGTAAACATCCCTGACGCACTGCAACGCCATGGCAGCCACAACAGTACCCTGAGTGCATTATTATGTTGGACACGCAGGTCGCTGTATGCCCGCTGCGAATAACTGACCCACAGGTTGCAGGTGTAATAAGGTTGGCAGTATGCTTTAAAAAGCGTGATTTTAACCGAATTCGTACACCGTGCAAACCTACGGGCCAGCATGTTACAACCTTACAACGGACGGCCGGCGACCTGCGTTCCCTTTATGCAATACCTGCGCGGTCAAATGTACGGAACAGCTATTTTGAAGTGAAAACTTCTTTAGCGGTGTTGTTTTTTTGTAATGGGTAAAAAATGTTAAACTCGTGTCAGGACACGTGACCCTGATCGTCAGATTCGTAAGATGACACGTGACCCTGATCGAAAATTCGTAAGATTCCAAAATATCAAAAATCGAAAACAAGTATACCTACAAGATCAAATTGCAGACAGACAGACACAGACAGACAGGCACAGACAGGCACAGACTGGCACAGACAGGCACAGACAAGCACAGACAGGCACAGACAGGCCTTTGCCTGTCTTTACAGGCACAGACTAGGGAATGCAGAACCGGTTCTGTTTTAAAGAACCGGGATTTTCGGGACCTTCTGGCTAAGGAACCGGGATTCCCGGTACTTTCGATACTTTAAGTAAGCCTTTAAAAGATGAAGAGTTGAAACGGAAAAAGCAAAAGAAAGACGAAATGACAGGGTAAAATAAAAACATTTAATTCAAATCAAATAAAACGTTTGATTTCTTGTTTTATTGGTAACTACGCATATTCTACCAGCAACATCTTTATTAACATTAAAACATTTTTGTACCTAATCCTAGATAACATTTATCAGAAACATTTATTAAACATCTTCTCCAAACAAATGATTTAAATCAACATGACTCCTATTGCAATTCTGCATAACCAAATTATAATTTAAAACTTGCGTAATATCTATAAAAAAAGAAAAGGAACAGTAGAGTTTTAGCGTAGCATTAATCAGTCTCAATATTATTGATTAGATAATCTTTTCTTTTAAATTGTTATTTATTAACATAATTATCATCATCCTTTCAGCCGAAAAACGTCCACTGGTGGACATAGGCCTCCCCCAAGCACCTCCACTTCGACCAGTTCTGTGCTTCTCGAATCCATCGGGTTCCCGCGGCCTTCACAAGGTCGTCGGACCACCTTGTGGGAGGCCTTCCAAAGCTACGTCTACTGGACCAGAACACTCCACTCCAGAACATTTCGGCCCCATCGACCATTTGTTCTGCGAGCAATGTGCCCTGCCCACTGCCACTTAAGTTTGGCAATTTTTCGAGCTATGTCGGTTACCTTGGTCCTCCTGCGGATCTCCTCATTCCTGATTCGATCACGCAGGGAAACTCCATAGCTCTCTCCATTGCCCTTTGGGTGACTTTCAGCCTTCTTATAAGGCCCATTGTGAGTGACCACGTTACAGTGCCATAAGTCATCACTGGCAACACGCACTGGTCAAAGACTTTCGTCTTGAGACACTGAGGTATGTGGGACGAGAAGATATTGATTAGCTTCCCGAACGCGAGTCGGATTCGACGATCGACCTCTTTTTCGAAGTTAGACCTACCTAACTGGACAGTTTGTCCTAGGTAAACATACTCGTCCATGACTTCGAGTGTAGTGACTCCGATCTTTATGAGAGTGGGTGTTACATGGGCATTTGACATGACCTTCGTTTTGTCCAAGTTCATTTTAAGACCCACTCTTTCGGAGGCTCTACTGAGGTCATCGAGCATTGTACTGAGGTCCTGCATAGTCTCAGCCCTGTCTCACACCTCGCTGCAAAAGAATAAGTTTCGAGGTCTGATCCTGGAGTCGGACTGCCATAGTGGCGTTTACGTACCGACACTTTAGCACCTCGATGTACCGATAGTCGATCTGGCACCGTTGAAGAGACTGCAGCACAGCCCGTCTGAATCGAATCAAAGGCTTTCTCGTAGTCCACAAACGCTAAACAGAGAGGCAGGTTATATTCTTCGGTCTTCTGTATAACCTGTCGCAGCGTATGTATGTGGTCTACGGTGCTAAAGCCTTTGCGGAATCCGGCTTGTTCGGGAGGCGTCAAACCTGCGCGCGAGACGGTTCGCGATGACTCTCGAAAACAGCTTGTAGACATGGCTCAGAAGTGAGATGGGCCTATAATTCTTAAGAAAGGCATTGTCGCCCTTCTTAAAGAAAAGTATCACCACACCTCTGTTCCATGCCTGTGGTGTTTTGTCCTCGAGTATGACGAAATCAAACAGCTTCTGAAGGGCCTTAAGAACGGGTTTTCCGCCGGCCTTCAGGAGCTCGGCCTTAATTCCGTCATCACCCGACGCCTTGTTATTTTTGAGCTGCTTCAGAGCCATCCTGATCTCATATAGGCTGACGTCCGGGATGTCTTCGGTATAGTGTCGGGTCAATCTAGCTCTTGGGTCGTTTGCCAGATACATAACGGGGTTACTTGTTGCCGTGTATAAATGTCCAATCTCTCGATCTCTCTCAACAGCTCAGGTTTGGCGGATACGATCCTACCATCATCGGTCTTTAGTTTCGTAAGCTGGCTCTGCCCAAAAAATCAGTCTTGTTTGAGTCTTTTTTGCGAAGCACTCTCCACCAAAATCACAAACACAACGCAAAGCACAACATTCCGAAGACGCGATGGCCGCCACCAGCCCCTCCCGCACCCTCGTGCAGCATGCTCTTGTAGCATGCATGCTTCTTGTGCATGCTAGGTAGCAAGTGTATTCCACGCTTTAAGGGGTCGGGCTTTATGCTATTAAATTAGAAATATTCGAAACGCGAAGTATCTTTTCCCGAAAGTACCGAAAGAACCGGGATTTGATTTTAAAATTCCCGGTTCCAAAAACGACGCAAATTTCCGGGATTTCCCGGTACTTTCGGTTCCGGGATTTCCCGGGACTATTCACTAGCACAGACAGACAGGCACAGACAGACAGACAGACAGATGTGAAAGACGGCACGGTTGACATCTGTCATCTTTCATTTCAACAAGTTAAAATAAAATTAAAAAATTAAAGGAGATTGTTGACCCAAAGTCGTACCAAAAAGTCTCATGCATTAAGATCAAATATTGTAGTACCTAATTATTTTCATAGTTTTTACAACATTACGCGTCGGGGATTTAATTTTTAAAGTGAAAACTTCTTTAGCGGCGTTGTACACTTTTTTTGTAATGGGTAAAAAATGTTAAACTCGCGTCAGGACACGTGACCTGATCGAAAATTCGTAAGAATCCAAAATATCAAAAATGCACAACGTTAATATTCAAGTTTTCACTACTGCCGGCACTCCCGGAGTGCAACCCGTCGTTTTTTTTTCTTTTCACTCCATTTTACAGAAACACAACTCCGCTTCTTGATTGGATTGTATCCTAAGATCCAACACCCTAACTGCGTAACACACTATCAATCTCAATCTGAATCATTTTGAAAAATACCCTTCAGCTTCCAGCTAATACATTGCTTCTTATTTTCGAAAAATGTGTCCGCTCAACAACGTGAATAACGCAATGAATATTGTTGAACTGTCAAAATGAAACCCTTTCTACTAATAGTGAATAAGTGAACTAGTAGTGCGCAATTACCACGCTAGTTGAACGTCGATGTCTCTGCCATCTGCCATGTAACTATCGACAATCCTGCTTATTTTTCTATAATAAGTAAGTACGAGAATAGTATCGCTAATAACGTATGTGGTGTCATTCCAGACGAGTGCGAGTCCACGACGCAGCCTGCCGGAGAGCTCGACAACGACGCGGACCATTCGCGGACGGAGCAGGTACGACTCACGTGACACAACACGCATTACATATGAAACTTTTAGTTTTAAAACATTGTCATCAGTCTCCTGCCCTTATCCCAATGTACAACATGTCTTTTGTTCCACACTTCTCTATCAGTCGTCATCTCGGTAGTCATCCTCTTTCTAACCATATCATCTCTCACACAGTCCGTCCTCCGTTTCTTTGGTCTTCCCCTACCTTTATAGCGATCCACATTCATACTCTTAGTTAAACATCGAAATAATTAAAGAAAACTTAATGGCGTAAGAAGAACGTCAGAGTATGAGAAAAACGTGCCACTTCTAGAGAAGTACCGAACTTTTGACACATTTTATCGCAGCCTTTTTTCAAAGCGACATAGGAATATTTAAAATATTACCTGTGGTAAATCAGACCCATGGCAAGCTATCATCATCATCATCATCATTTCAGCCGAAAGACGTCCACTGCTGGACATAGGCCTCCCCCAAGCACCTCCACTTCGGCCGGTTCTGTGCTTCTCTCATCCAATGGGTTCCTGCGGCCTTCACAAGGTCGTCGGACCATCTTGTGGGAGGCCTTCCAACGCTACGTCGCCACTGCAGAACCTTTCGGCCCCATCGGCCATCTGTTCTGCGAGCAATGTGCCCTGCCCACTGCCACTTAATTTTGGCAATTCTTCGGGCTATGTCGGTTTACCTTGGCAAGCTATACAAAAAATCATTTTACTTTATAGCGAACCTCTCGCTCCGATCGCGTTCGAAATCGTTGGATACGCTCGGTTACCATTCTAAACTAAGAATGATTTCTTATTCCTCATGTTAAGACGTTCCCCTACTTCCAGAACGACACCTCCTCAGCGCTCAGCCCGGAGCTGCCGACTCCTCAGGAGTCGAAGGTGGAGAACACCATGCCTGCGTCCACCTTCGAGGAGTTACCCACCGACACCGAGACCAGCGTGCAGGACCTCAGGTAACAGCAGGCTTCACATTACTGATGTTTTACTATGAGGAGACTGCAGAGTGAAAATCATTTATCCAAACTAGGCTGAGAACCAGCACTTTTCGAACGTCAAAGTGACATCAGACAGTCCCCCGGCACGCCCGCCCTTCACCACCTAGTTCTTGAGCTGGCAAGTAGAAGTGGCGCCACTAACACTGTCCCGCAGCTGTCTGTTCAGTGAATGAATCTGAATAATGTTGGGGTCGGCTTCAAGTCTAACTGGATGCAGCTGAATACCAGTATTTTACATGGAGCGACTGCCTATCTGATCTTCACAACTCAGTATCCCTTGGCAAGACTAGTGGTCAGACTTTTGGGCTTCTGACTACCCGTTACGACTGTCAAATGTCTACGAATGCACAGCCGGGGCCAACTGCTTAACGTGTTTTCCGAGGCTCGGCAAACGTAGCCTTACCTGATCGATCGGTCCGTGCGGCTGTTATAACTTAGCAACACGCCCCTTAGCAGGTCCTCAAGTAATTTTTGCAGTTCTCAAGTAATTTTTGCAGTCCTCAAGTAATTTTTGCAGTCCTAAAGTCATTTTTGCAGTCCTCAAGTAATTTTTGCAGTCCTCAAGTAATTTTTGCAGTCCTCAAGTAATTTTTGCAGTCCTCAAGTAATTTTTGCAGTCCTCAAGTAATTTTTGCAGTCCTCAAGTAATTTTTGCAGTCCTCAAGTCATTTTTGCAGTCCTCAAGTAATTTTTGCAGTCCTCAAGTCATTTTTGCAGTCCTTAAGTCATTTTTGCAGTCCTCAAGTAATTTTTGCAGTCTTCAAGTCATTTTTGCAGTCCTCAAGTAATTTTTGCAGTCTTCAAGTCATTTTTGCAGGCTTTGACAATATGCATAGGTCATGACGGACTTCAGTTTGTGCATTTATGTCATCACCTGCTCTCTAAACGGTGACGGTTCACGTCGCGAACCCGGTTGTCCTAGAAGCCTAGAACCAAACATCGGTGAATGTCACTCCGTCTCACAGGCCTGAGTCCCAACAGTGGGAACGTTATAAACTGTGTATGTTGTTATAGATTGTGTATGTTGTTCCCAGGGCGGAGGGCCCGCGCGTGGAGGTGACGACGCCGTCCGTCGCGGAGCAGTGCGACACCAGTCTCAACCTGTCCGAGAGGGACTCTGAAGTGTGTCTCAGCACTGCGAGGTACGTACACAAAACTGAACTCTATGCGATGGTCTTAAGTAATGTACTACGGCACACCCTCAACCTGTGCGAGAGGAATCCGAAGTGTGCCTCAGTACTGCAACATTCAAAATTAAACTATGTGAGAACAGTAAGGTTGATATTCCTGCGCATGTGTACTCTCGCCACAATAAAACATAATCATTTCTATTTTGCATTCGCAATTTAGGTTCTAAAAGTGAAAACAAACATTGTAATTGGAAAAATAACTTTAATACGAACACATAAAGTTTAGTTTTCGCTAATTTCTCAACAAATTTTATGACTTTTTCATTCAATACTACTAATCATTCTAAAATCAACATAAAGTTGACACTATTAACATCAAATGGAAACAAGCTTTGAATAGTCTGACGTGGCATACCTACCCGCTGAAAATTTTATTCCGAACCGAACTTTACGTGCTAACATTAAGGTTAATAATCCTTTGCCCACGTATGAGGTATCTCAGCATTGTAAACTAGACTCTGTCCTCTTAACACTAAGGTCGCTATCCCTTTACAGATGCTGCTCGGGGCCAGGCGGCGCCAGCTCCGGCGCGGGTGGCAGCTGCGAGCGCGACAGGGGCTCGCCCGACGACCCGCGCCTCTACACCTGCACCGGTACTGTGGCAACTGTAGCTTGTGCCTTGTCATTGTCATACGCGAGTAGGGCCGGGCGGCGCCAGCTCGGGCGCGACAGGGGCTCGCCATCATTCACGCTGTGTCGCGGGTGAGAGTCCTGGCGGAGGAAGCGGTGGCCCGGGGCGAGGTGTTGTTGGCGGTGTCCTTGGACATCTCCAACGCCTTCAACACCCTGCCCTGGAGTTGTATTCGGGAGGCACTGCGATATCATCGAGTGCCTCCCTACCTCTGCCGCATCGTTGGGGCTTATCTGTAAGAGAGGAGTGTCACCTACATGGGACGCGATGGCGAAAACCAGCACCGCATGTCGTGCGGTGTTCCACAGGGCTCGGTCGTAGGCCCGCTCCTGTGGGACATCGGTAACGACTGGGTGCTGAGGAGTGAGCTCCAGCCGGGCGTGGAACTGACGTGTTATGCCGATGACACGCTGGTCACTGCCCGGGGGAGCTCGCACAGGGAGGCAGCGTTGCTGGCGACGGCTGCGGTGTCACAGGTGAGCCGCATACGTCGCCTGGGCCTGGAGGTGGCCCTCAACAAGTCGGAGGCCATGGTGTTTCATGGCCCCCGGCGGGCGCCGCCGCCCGGCTTACACATAGTGGTCGGGGGGGCTCGGATCGCTGTCGAGTCTACCATGAAGTACCTGGGATTGGTGCTGGACAGCCAGTGGGATTTCGGCCCCCACTTCCGGCGGCTGGCGCCCAAATTGTTGGGCGCGCCTGGGGCGCTGTCAACGCTGCTTCCCAATCTGGGGGGCCCGAGCGCCGCCTGTAGGCGGCTCTACGTGGGGATCGTGCGATCGATGGCCCTGTATGGGGCCCTGATCTGGGCGACTGACCTGACGGCCGGTAGCATCGCACTACTGCGAAAGCCGCAGAGAGCGATGGCCGTCAGAGTCGTCCGGGGGTATCGCACGACCTCCTACGAAGCAGTTTGCGTACTGGCTGGATCCCCGCCCTGGGACCTGGAGGCGAAAATGCTGACTAGGCTTACTTCAACTGAGGGCCTGTTGCACCATTTCTGGTTAAGTTCCCGTTAAATTCCTAGACACATCAGTAATTCCAACATTAATTATCAAACAATTATTAAATAGCTCTGTATTTGAACTACTTGAGCACGGCGCTGGCGCAGGCATTGATTGGCATTTTAGTTTATGAGTTTACATTGTTACTAACAAATATGGAAGTCATTGTGAAATAAATGTTTAAGTATTATTATTATTGAACATAAATTCGTCTTCCTTTCTATAATAATAAGTATCGAGTGCTGTGCCGGCAGGTCGCTGCGCGTCGCGCCAGGCCAAGCTGGCCGCGCGGGTGCGCTTGCGCAGGACGGACGACTCTGACTCCTCCAACCAGCCCAACGATGACGTGAGTACATCATTCATTTATTTGTTTCGTATTTACCTGTACACACGCCGTGCGCCGGTGGGATGTCTCATCGACAAAAAAACTTACCATATTACAGCCAGGAACTTGTGATAATTTTCAAGTTATGGAACAACAAGTTTAAATTCCATTGCAAAAAAAACTTATTAGAATAAAAATTATTGTAGAAAAGATAAATAAAAGTCTCATCTCGAGATTAGAACCCAGACCTAGGCGTTTACTAATTCAATACGTAACGCTAGCCTACCCGCTAGCGGTACTTGCTATGAAGATGTGAATTTAAGCAATCGTATGAACCAACCAAGGTCATACGTTATTACCATAGATCGGAGTAGGTAGATTGATTTTTGGTACTTGTATCATAAATGCCCACAGAAAGCATACCATTGATAAGCCATTTTCCAGGAAAGTAATTCCGGTATTTCCGGATCCAATTACATATTATAATGTTGGTAGTATTCAAAATTTAAATTTATCTGTATTTATATTTATTATTTATCTGTTTTCAAGACAATTCCAATTCCGAAATTCCGGTGGAATGTCCATATTCATATATACGTTTCGGATCAATGACCCCAATTTAATCTACCTACTCCGATCACTGGTTATTACGTACCCTGTGTGAAAAAACGACGGTATGTTTTTTTGTTTCGTTCGACGCTAGCCAGTGTGCGAAATCTGAGGTGTGCGTTCTGTTTTGATACATCACTGATACTCCCAGATGTAGGTACGGCCTGTACGCCGTGTTCACAGCAATACGATCCTTAATGTGCTAATGCAATTTTGACCGTTTACTATAATTATCTGATCTTATGGACACTGCTTTAACTCACAAGACTTCAGTGCGAATAAAATTAGATTTTCGAATAACTTTGCACTAATTCCGATAAACAGGATGTTTGGAAGCCGAGTGCAAAGCTTTAAAGGAGTGATAATTGACACCCTTTAGAGCATTTTGAGCCATACCTACATGTCTTAGACGAAGTATGTTTTTTTCTTTTTAACTGCAAACTTTTAGTCATTAGTTAACATACAAACTTTAACTGAAAAATAAAATAAAAACATACTTCGTCTAAAGGCTCCTACACACATGCCGGCGGCACAGCCGGCGGGCATGCCGCCAACAAGCCCGGCGGCATACCCGGCGGGTATTTGAGCAGCCGGGCTTGCCGCACAAACGAGCTGCACAATTGAAATGATGCCGGCGGTACATCCGCGCAGCAAAACCCGCCGGCCGTGCCGCCGGCATGTGTGTAGGAGCCTTGAGACATGTATGGCTCAAAATGCTCTAACAAGTGTCAATTATCATCCCCTTAAGCTTCCAAACACCCTGTATTTGTAAAAAAAAAATCAAATTCAAAATTATTTATTTTGGGACAACTAGATCAAAAAGGTAAAGGTAACACAAAATAAATAAGTCTATTTTTTCTTGTATTTGATTTTTTTCCAAATTTTCCAATTTCGACTATCCGCATACTATGCTCAGACCAACAAAAAAAGAAAGACGGCGCGCCGCGAACATCAAAAGTGAAGCCATAAAACCGTGCTCCTGCAAGTAAACATACACGCTCACGCACACACCTACACTAAAACCATGCTCTTCGCTCTTAGTACGTCACGAGTCGTCGTCAAGTTAACATAGATTAAAAAAATATAATTATGCCTTCCTGTGTAGTGAAAAGTTGCAAAAACAACAGCAAATCACATAAAAAGTCTCACGGAATCACTTTTCACTTGTAAGTACTAGAAATAATGTCGTTTCTATAATATTAAATTTTAAATTACTTGGAACAAAAAACCTCAACGAACGAAAGTAGTGACATAAGGTGCGGGGGTTGCCATAATACGATTTAAATTTTCCCCATTCGATTAATACATACATATAAATATGATTTGTTACTTCGAGTTATATTCCTATTTTCTTTTTTGTGTATTGAATATTTTGGGTTTCCAATTAATACCAATACCATACTCAACAATATCTTACTCGTACATTAATAGACTAGTTCCTACTCGCACAAATATCCCCAAATTATAGGGAAAACATTTAACAAATGGCAAGCCTTCGATACACACATAGATAAAAAGGTGGCTTCAGTTTTAATGTTCGTGGCGCGCTGTGCAAGCCTTCGATACACACATAGATAAAAAGGTGGCTTCAGTTTTAATGTTCGTGGCGCGCTGTCTATCTTTTTTTGTTGGTCTGAGATACTATGCTATACTACATGTAACAGCACAGAGTTACAAAATATATTTGATCGTATCGCACAGTGGTGGAGTGCGGAGCGCCTGTCGCTGGACGTGTGCGCACACGCAGACCTGCGCGAGGCGCTGCTGGCCGCGCAGCAAGACGGTGAGCGGGACCTGATACTATATATGTGCGATATGTATGTGTATGTGTGTTGTGTGATCAAAGTTTGTTAGAAAAGAGTTCTATGAATGACAGAATCAAAGAAAGAAAATGCCTTTATTGGCATATTTTATTTTAAATAACTAGAAGTATTTTATTTGTATTTATTTATTGACATAAATACAAATAAAATACTTCCGGTCATTTAAAACAAAACCTTATGGCAATGGGGTCCAAACCCTCATCAATCTCTCCGTCTTTTCCAAACATGTCGGGGTCGGCTTTCAGTCTAACCAGATGCAGCTGAATACCAGTATGTTACATGGAGCGACTGTCTATCTGACTTCCACAACACGGTTACTGGGTGATACGATATCCTTTAGTGAGATAGGTTTGTTAGGCTTTTGGACTTTTGACTACCCGTAGCATAGATATATGAAAAAAGGAGATATGCAGTTGAAAATACATCAAAACCTGATGTCGCTAGGTTGGCCCCACCACCGCGCCACTACTACACATGTAGTTCAGTAAAAGCAATAAATACAAAGTCGCACACACTTGCAATTCATAAATCAGAACGTACCATGCACCGTACAACTTACTCACACAAAAACATCTGTCGCTATCGTTGTGCTGTGAAAAAGCCATTTATTTTACGTATACGCTTGTGATTGACAAAATCGGAAAGTTATCGATTCTTCCGTTCATTATTGTATTAAAAAAAAATTGGGTCATGAAAATAAAGTAAATAAAAACGATATGTCCAGAAAATATCATATTATAAATCAATAAAATAGACTTAAAAAAATAATTGAAAATAACATTATTTTACACCTTTTCAAGGGTCTACCAACCGGATTTTAACGTCATCTTTCAGGTCTTCTATAAACCGGGTTAAAACGGTTGATAAATTGAAAAATTAACTATAATAGCAATTCGTTAGGCAATCGACATTGTTGTCGATAGCCTACGTTAGTGGATCTTCTCAACCACATCACTATCTCGCCGCAAGACACAGCGGCTGTACTATGCGACACTCCGCAAAAATAAAGTATCGTCTTGTAATTTTTACATTGCTTGTCCAGTCACTTAGCGACATACTTAGGTAGTGGATAAAGAGCAATGTATTTGCTGCAAAAATAGTACAGCCGCTGCGATATTTGAAAACAAAAATAATGTGGTAAAAGCAAGAAATATTTTACGATTTGTTTTTTTTCATAATTTTAAAGACAAATACAGTAAAATACTTTTACTTATACACACATCAACACAATTTAGGGATACCTTATTCCTAAATTATTTACGAATTTATAGTTTCCATAAAAAGTTTATAATATACAGATTGAAACCTCTTGTATTCTATTTTCGAAATTTAAATAAAAGAAAAACAAAATAAATACTCAACGCGTCGTTGCTGAGGCCCTACACACTACACACCAGCACGTGATACCAAGGTTGTGGTCACGTTATCGCATCACTGGGGGTGTGGCTGAACGGCACACGGGTACATATCGTGTTACTACGCAGAGACAGGATCGATTTCTCCAAATGACCGCCAGAAGACAACCCAATATCACAGCGATGCAACTAGTACAAAGGCTCCAGGAGGACCACCAGCTGCTGGTAAGTGACCAAACCGTGCGAAGGAGGTTGCATGAAGTTGGTCTTCATGCTCGAAGACCGCTACGAGTTCCAGCATTGTGACGTGGCAATCGCGGTCGGCGGCTTTCGTGGGCTCGGGAGCATTTATCCATCAATATTCATGACTTAATTCTTAGAGTTTGCATAGTACATTAAGTAGGTAACATTACCTAGTTCGGAATATTCTAGGTACACTTGTAACTGTACTGCGTAATTACCTCTATGTGGTTTGCGGTCATAATATTTTATCATGGAGTAACGAACAATGGTCTTTGGTGCTGTTCACCGATGAGTCCCGGTTTGGGTTTCATCCGGATTCACGAAGAACACGCGTTTGGCGAACTCCAAGGAGAGTTAGCCGTCTACGGCACCCTCAGGAGATCCACTTATACCAAGGCGGAACAATCACGGTGTGGGCAGGAATTCGTCTTGGCGGACGAACCGAGCTCGTTTGGATCCACGGCAGCATGACTACACAAAAATACCACGAGGAGGTAGTAGAGCCTGTTATTGTCCCACACAGAATCCAAATGGGCCAGGAACTTCTACTCATGCACGATAATGCTCCTTCCCATACGGCGCGGCTGGTGTCGGCCGCTCTCCGTGACCACGATATTCAAGTGTTGGATTGGCCTGCACAGTCGCCAGGAGGTTACAACGAAAAGCTTTGAGAGATTTCCCACCAAATTTGACGACGGTACAATACCTTTACGAACACTTGCAACGAACATGGACCTCATAACGCAGCAAGACATTGACAATTTAATTTTAAGTATGAACAATCGATGTCGATGTGTAATTAATGTAAGAGGTGGCAACACTGATTATTAATAATTAGATTTTATATATTTGACGGAGGTATAGTGTGTCTCGTTATCATCAGGCATATTTTAATTATTGTGGGCTACTGTGGGTATGTGATGGTTATTTCGCAACAGAAAAACAGTTTGCAGTTCAAATCAGATTATAATTTCACGAACAGTTTAATTACACTAGCGAATCACACACTGTAGATACCAGGGTTCGAAAGGATAATTATCAATGATAATTATCATGATAATTATCATGATAATTATCGTGATAATAACATTATGGATAATTATCGATTGATAATAACAAAAAATGCACTCGTGAAAGTGAACTGTATTCGAATGAACATTTCTGCACTTGCGTGTATCGGAACGCCAATGGAAATAGAATCATCATCGGACGAAGATATTCCTTTGGCTTTACTTCATTCAATTTAATTTAATTATAATGTCGAATCTAATACTGATTTTTACTCAATCTGCCTATAATTAATGGTACTTTGTGTTGGATATTAAATGAATATTATATTTTTTTTCTGTGAGAATTGCCCAAATTATAATGTATTTGTTATGAAACAATACAACAAATGAATTTCTAACACAGGTGATAATTATCCGATAATTATCGGATAATTATCAGATAATTATCGGATAATTATCAAAAAGCTTAATTATCTTGATAATTTCGAACCCTGGTAGATACACACTTAACGATACGGAACGCGCGACAATTTTGTGAGCACATGTTGTCCGTACGATGTCCAATGGTCAAGTCCGCCGCGGCAACCCGCTGCTGGCTCTCCTCGATCCCCCCACGGACTCAGGCTAGACTCTGTCCAGCGGCACCAGATGGCGCCGACGTTCCGAATAGTCAAACGAATGACGTATTTCCGACATATTTTTTTATGTTTATCTAAAATTAATAGTTTTATGAGAAGAAATTAAGTTTTTTTATTAAACTAATTTTTTACGGCGTTTAAAAAATTAACATTTTTAATTAAAACAAAAAAATCACGAAATGTTTTTATTTTTTATTAAATACCTTAAAATAATCTATCATTCTTTCATTTACTATATCTGAAAATTATACATAGATTTTTAGATATTTCATGAAATATAAAATATCCCTAGATTCTGTTGATGTGTGTGTATGGTAAGTGATTCCATGAGTTACGAAGTATTTATTTTGACTTCGGTTTTTACAGGAAATTACTGAACAACTCGGTATTTTTATATTTTATCACGATCACTGTCGAAATCGCACTAGTTCGCGGAGGCGGCCATTTGCCTAGTACAGGCCCGTGCTGCTCATGGCACGTGGACACAGACACGCCCCCATGCCACTTCTCCTGTTTTTTACATTTTTATGACCCGTAGCGACTGTTAAAGATTAGGAAAGGCAGATGGAGGGGTCTTTATAATAATAATAAAAATAATACCCCACCGCCATATCTCTACGTAGACGTTGTGGTGGGGCATGCGCGCTCCGAACACTAGGCCTGTGGGAACAGGTCTAAGGTGAGGAACCAGACCAAGAGGGATACAGAAACCCGCGGGGCAGCATGTGGCGAGCTGTTGGGCAGTAGCGATCCCACGGACCCTATCTCCCGGGAGAAGTCTTGTTCTTCACCTCTGGCTTGTCTTTATTGGGCGGCTGAAGTGAACAATGACGAGGAACAGAGCTCCCATCTCATTCTTGCCTTTATTGGCCGGCTTGAGTGGAGATTCGCAAGAGCAAACCTGTTCGGAGGAAGGAAGTATTGTAGTAAGATGCTGGTAGGGATCTTGACCGTACTTCCGGGTTTGTCCTGATAGCCGTGAAATATCTCTCCATTCCTCATAAGCACCTCAGAACATGTTGTCTCCTTGTCGCTACGTCACTATGTGCTAGCGACCGTTTCCGGGGGCCTATTATTGAGTGTGCGAGTCGCCCCCTGCTATTTTATCCGTGTATATATGTATAAAACATTGATCAGGCAGGGGTCACAGTTCTTAGTAACCAGTCCACTTTAGCCACCCAAACCCACAGTCCAACTTTTTATTTTTCCATATCCTGCAATAGTCCTACACCAACCGGGGGTTATCCTTGGATGCACTTGCATAGTGCATACAGGGATAATCGTCGGTTGGTGCCGCATTTCATTAAAATTTCGTAAGGGGCCTCTGCGAGTTGGCTTCGGCCTCTGTACGCCTTCCAAAGGACCGGGACCGCATGGGCCCGTATTATGTAAAAAAAAATATAAAAATAATATATTTATTCAAAAATTAGTGTGTGTGGTGGGGGGGGGGGGGGGGGGTGTCTGTGTGTGTGAGGGTGTGTGTGTATGTGTAAAAATGTGTGTGTTTAATGTAAACTCGATGAATTTATTAACGCTATTTTGCAGGCGGCTGCGAGTGGGCGGCGCGCTGCGCTCGCCTGCGCGCCGAGCGGCGCGTGCTGCAGTGTGCGCTAGCGCGGGCAGCTGACACTGCGCACAGGTAACCATCACTAGAGTCAAATGTTACACCCAGGTATAATGACGCTTATCCTGTTCATAATAGTATTATGTAACTTATACTGAAACCTCACACACATCACACGTCACGTCACATGTGGTTTGCGTGTGTAGGTACTAACAAAACATTTAGAGACATTCACTTCGAGTTTATTAAGGAGACAATAATCTTGAAGTCCATCTAAATCCCGCTGTAAACTAAAACAGTCGGAAAGTTCTGATAGAGGGCATAACATTTTCATATCGTTGGCGTAAAGAATTATTTTGGAACAGGTAAAGCACGAATAAATGTCATTTATAAAAATAATAAAAAGTAAAGGACCCAAAAGGGATCCTTGTGGTATTCCTGAGGGAATTTTAATAGTTACAGAACTATATCCATTAAGTACAACTGTTTGACAGCGATTCTCAATATAAGATGGTTTACCATCCGAATAAATCGCCTCTGATACCAACTGCAAGCAGCTTACGCAAAAGGACACCGTGGTCTATACGGTCAAATGCCTTGCTATAATCAATTTAGACCACATCCACTTGACAGGGTTCAGACATGGTGGAGGACAAGTAGTGACACACTATACGATGCATATGGCGACACTAATTTTATTCAATTGCCGGCAACACTATGTTCTGCATCTTATGTTTACTTTGAATCATCATCTGCCTAGCCTTTTCCCAACTATGTTGGGGTCGGCTTCCAGTCTAACCGGATGCAGCTGAGTACCAGTATTTTACATGGAGCGACTGCCTATCTGACCTCCACAACCCAGTTACTGGGTAATACGATACCCTTGGTAAGACTGGTTGTCAGACTTTCGGGCTTCTGACTACCCGTAACGACTGTCAAAGATCCACGAATGACAGCCGGGACCAACGGTTTAACGTGCTTTCCGAGGCACGGAGGGGTCTCGGTATGTAAAGATGTATGTTTACTTTGAATACGGTTTTTAAATTGTACTTACTGTAGTTAACATGAGATCTCTTTTACGAGGAGCTGATATACCCATGAGACAGCTGTAGAGAGATGAAAGTTCACTCCTAACCAGTAACATGCGCATCTTGAGTGGGTCACTCACTATAGAAAGCGAATTATTTGAAATGTTTTTTTTTATATTTGATCGGTTCATCCTATATAATACACACTAAAGAGTTCACAAGACAGAGACCTAACTAATTTTGTTGCATGTCCTCAATACCTAAAATACTATTATTTGAATTATTTCATTTTGATTATCAAGCACTATAGCATCACATATTGGCTAAAACTACTCTAAAACGGAGTATTCCGTGTGTCACAGATTATACTGCGCGTGCGCGGTACAGGAGTCCACGTCAGTCTCCCTGTGCTGCGCGCTGCGAGCGGCCGACCGCGCGCTCGAGACCTACGACGTGCTGCTGGCGCTGGCCGAGACGGCGCTGCAGCACTCGGACGAGGTACGTTGTGTTGGAGGGGGTGCGGTAGGTAGCCTATTTCATGATGCTGATTATAGGATATTGTATTATTTAGAAATATTAAATGATTGATGTAATTTAATTAATTTTGTGTATTTGTAGCTGAATGCTACAAATTATTGTAAATGAATAAATGACTATGACTCTAGCCTTCTTCACCTCGATATGAATGACTATGACTCTAGCCTTCTTCAACTCGATTTGAACGACTATCACTCTAGCCTTCTTCAACTCGATTTGAACGACTACGACTCTAGCCTTCTTCACCTCGATATGAATGACTATGACTCTAGCCTTCTCCAACTCGATATGAATGACTATGACTCCAGCCTTCTTCAACTCGATATGAATGACTATGACTCTAGCCTTTTTCACCTCGATATGAATGACTAGAGTCTGGCAAACGAAAGTAGAGACTGAAAAAGCGCGGCAAATTTAAAAAATATCAATATAGCAACCCTAAAATTAGTATGACATACCTGGAATAACCTAATTTGATACTTTATAATAATTTGTTTTTGCTGATAAACTAATATTTGTACACTACTGCTTGACTGCATATGGACAGGTCCAAAAATGGGAATAAATCTACGAAATAAATCACTACTGCGGTAGTAGCAGCTACTAACCTACCTAGGCGCAAAAGAAATCTACCACTAAGTTTGTGATAATTATATTGCTATAAATTCAAGTTCCTAGAAGGATTTGGGGGAGCCCTTTGCCCAGCGGTTTAGTATAAACTAAGTAAATAATAATAATATTGAAATGGCTAACGCTAATCGCGTAAAATCAAATTTTTAATCAGACAAAGTAAACTGAAGTTTTGAGATGTAAAATCGTACTACCTATAATGATCCAAATCAAAGACACTTTCGTGACATTTCGAAGAATCAATTTACTTCGTCTGAGTCAAAAATACGACTATAGGTATTATGTAGCAATCTGATTTAATTAAACAACAATATTCTATAATTTTTGTCAACATGACATTTTTATTCACTGTCATAATCAAAATCTGAATCTAAAACTTCCATGTGAAAAGATTCATTAGAGTCACTGGAATCACTGTTTCCTACATTAATAATAAAACTTTCTAAGTTATTTTCTGTAATTCTGTCCCTTTCTTTATATTTATTTTCGACATGTATGACATGGTCAGTCATAACTCCACTGCGGCCAGGGCAATATTTTTACTTGCCACTTCACGCTTAGCCAAACTCCATACCAGCTCAACAGCGTTTAGATCGTTATTTCATCTAAGTACTGGTTCTGGGTTCTTATCCTGTCTTTTTGCTCCAAATCAGTAAGTTTTTCAATAGTTTTCACTATCTCATCAACCCCTGCTACATCCTCCAGATTTTCTGTTAAAAAAAACAATTTGTGTTTTAAAATTACAATGTAACATTTGTTAAGGTCTGTTAAATAACCATAATGCATTATTATGAAGTTATTTAACGTAATGTAAACTGAATGTGGATCAAAACAGAGAAATAGTTTTGTAAAAAGATAAAATTACGATTTCAAACAAAGTATCAACTTATATGCGTCATACTAACCTAAGAAATTCAACACCACACGTAAACAATCTAGTTTCAGTTTGAATTCAGCGTCTTTCTCCTGTTGTTTTTCTTCAAATTTGGAAATAATGCGAAACAACATCTCCCTCATTCCACTTTTGATAGTTTTATCAATTTTTGAGATAGAAAAATGCTCAACAAGATCACAACAAATCACAAACAACACGCCATCTTGTTTTGACAAATTTAATTTGACATTTTGTCTAACATTGCCATATAAAAAGTCTACAAATAATTCGAGTGTCTACTTTCGTTTGCCAGACTCTATGACTCCAGCCTTCTTCACCTCGATATGAATGACTATGACTCCAGCCTTCTTCAACTCGATATGACCGGACACTAGACACTATGCATGTTTGTTTGTATGGCCGTCTTTGTTTACCCTATACGTTGTACGTTGCAGCGCGTGTCGACGGAGCAGGTGGCGAGCCAGCTGCTGGCGCGGCTGGACGCCGAGCACACCGGCGCGGCCATCGGCCAGCCGCTGCTGTCGCCGGGCCCCTGGCTGCAGCACCACGCGCACACGTTACTATTTTGTTTATTACCTTGTTGGTCTCGCCCATCGGCCAGCCGCTGCTGTCGCCGGGCCCCTGGCTGCAGCACCACGCGCACACGTTACTATTTTGTTTATTACCTTGTTGGTCTCGCCCATCGGCCAGCCGCTGCTGTCGCCGGGCCCCTGGCTGCAGCACCACGCGCACACGTTACTATTTTGTTTATTACCTTGTTGGTCTCGCCCATCGGCCAGCCGCTGCTGTCGCCGGGCCCCTGGCTGCAGCACCACGCGCACACGTTACTATTTTGTTTATTACCTTGTTGGTCTCGCCCATCGGCCAGCCGCTGCTGTCGCCGGGCCCCTGGCTGCAGCACCACGCGCACACGTTACTATTTTGTTTATTACCTTGTTGGTCTCGCCCATCGGCCAGCCGCTGCTGTCGCCGGGCCCCTGGCTGCAGCACCACGCGCACACGTTACTATTTTGTTTATTACCTTGTTGGTCTCGCCCATCGGCCAGCCGCTGCTGTCGCCGGGCCCCTGGCTGCAGCACCACGCGCACACGTTACTATTTTGTTTATTACCTTGTTGGTCTCGCCCATCGGCCAGCCGCTGCTGTCGCCGGGCCCCTGGCTGCAGCACCACGCGCACACGTTACTATTTTGTTTATTACCTTGTTGGTCTCGCCCATCGGCCAGCCGCTGCTGTCGCCGGGCCCCTGGCTGCAGCACCACGCGCACACGTTACTATTTTGTTTATTACCTTGTTGGTCTCGCCCATCGGCCAGCCGCTGCTGTCGCCGGGCCCCTGGCTGCAGCACCACGCGCACACGTTACTATTTTGTTTATTACCTTGTTGGTCTCGCCCATCGGCCAGCCGCTGCTGTCGCCGGGCCCCTGGCTGCAGCACCACGCGCACACGTTACTATTTTGTTCAAGTCGTGTCAAGCTCCGTTAAAGAACTTCGATCCAAAAATTTGCTGTTCCATACATTTTGACATAGATTATTGCACTTATGTATGAAACAGCAGATTTATTAAATAACTGCCCCTTCCACCGAATATACCCACAGTTTTATAACAACGTGTCTCCTCCCAGGTCTCCGTGCGAGCGCTGGTCTGCGGAGTGCGAGGAGCGCCTGCGCGCGCACGCGGCCCGGCTCAAGGCGGACACGGTCGCGCTGCGCGACACGCAGCCCGCGCCCAAGCTGTTCTCCTACCACGGTCAGTATCTATCTCTCCCCCTGCGCGACACGCAGCCCGCGCCCAAGCTGTTCTCCTACCACGGTCAGTATCTATCTCTCCCCCTGCGCGACACGCAGCCCGCGCCCAAGCTGTTCTCCTACCACGGTCAGTATCTATCTCTCCCCCTGCGCGACACGCAGCCCGCGCCCAAGCTGTTCTCCTACCACGGTCAGTATCTATCTCTCCCCCTGCGCGACACGCAGCCCGCGCCCAAGCTGTTCTCCTACCACGGTCAGTATCTATCTCTCCCCCTGCGCGACACGCAGCCCGCGCCCAAGCTGTTCTCCTACCACGGTCAGTATCTATCTCTCCCCCTGCGCGACACGCAGCCCGCGCCCAAGCTGTTCTCCTACCACGGTCAGTATCTATCTCTCCCCCTGCGCGACACGCAGCCCGCGCCCAAGCTGTTCTCCTACCACGGTCAGTATCTATCTCTCCCCCTGCGCGACACGCAGCCCGCGCCCAAGCTGTTCTCCTACCACGGTCAGTATCTATCTCTCCCCCTGCGCGACACGCAGCCCGCGCCCAAGCTGTTCTCCTACCACGGTCAGTATCTATCTCTCAACAAAGAGAAAACAAACGGTAAACAATAAGATTTAAATTGGCGAGAAAGAAATATGCAATCGTTCAGTAGCGTGGACGATGAGTGCGTGCTGTGCCGCCCGGTGCCGCCCGCCGTCGCCCGGCGCACACTGATATTCTCGACAGATTGGACTGGGTATAATTTATCCCCGGATATTAATTTTCATCAATTTGAAATAGAATCAACAAATCGTTTAATTTAAATAGCAAGGTGCATAATTCAAAAATATGTAGACGTTCGTATATCATTTTTACAAAGAACAATCGGGACATATTAATTTATTTTAAAAATCAATAATTACAGGATACATTTTTTTTTTGTACTTGATTGATTTTGATTAAATATTATTTCTATGATTTTAATTGAGTATTTTTCATACTGTTAAAATCCATTTTATCGACATCGACTATTTTCCCGTAATGAACTAGAGAGAGTAGAGTAGGAAGCAGGCGGGACCCATATAATTTTTTTACTTATTTATATTTAAATGGGTCCCGCCTGCTTCCAACTTTTATTTAATTTAAAATGGGCTTGTTTTTAGCTTTTCAGTTTTTTAACTTACGTTTTTTACCGCAGTCGGGTTTCTTATTTTTTTAATTACTTTTTTTGCAACAGCAATTGATTGTATTATCACTTTGTTGTAGACATCGACGAGTCGGAGCTGGGCGCGGCCGGAAGCGGATGTAGCGCCGCCGAGATGGAAGCCGCGGTCGCCGTGCACGACGCGCTCGCGCACGCCTCGCTCAACAACAACAACAACAATGAGCACAAGGTACAACTACAACTACACTTTTATTGTTATCGAATGGCGAAATCATGAAAAAGCAAAGATAAGGCCTCCTCTGTGTGTGCCTCCTACATGTGTAGACATACACACTTACACAGTGCACTAACACGTATATTTTGGCAAAACATACTAATATTATAAAAGCGAAAGTTTGTGAGTGTGTGAATGTGAGTGTGTGAATGTGTGTGTGTGTTTATATGTTTGGTACTTCTTCACACTCAAATGGCTGGACCAATTTTGATAAAATCTTGTATAGACGTAGCTGACACCCTGGATTAACATATAAGCTATCTTTTATCCCGATATTCCCCTGGGATCGACATTTACGCGGGTGAAACAGCGGGGCTCAGCTAGTAAATAAAAATTAATTCACACATTGATTTCGAAAAATTCCCTGTTGCAGAGCGGCTCGAGCCGGCGCAGGCGCACGCGGCCGCGACACTGGCTCGACGCGCAGGCGGCCGAGACCGACCTGTGAGCGAGCCACGAGCACGCCAAATGTATCTCTATTGTCATCGCTATAAGGCATCAATTGGAATGACGGGCGTTTGTGAAGTGCAAAGTTTGCATAGAGACTGAGTTACAGGCCTTTCATAGTGTTTTCATCTTTGAATGTTGCATCACTATCAAAAGCAACTTTATTGTTGTAGCAATAAGGTTTGCTATTGAGTTGCAGATACTTACAAGTCTTTCAAAAGCACAGTGACCTTTATTCTCGTCAGAATAAGGTTGCTTTGGGCTGCTGCAGTCAGAGGTGAAAGAACTGTACATACAACATGTTACATAATAAATATGTGACTATATCGTGAGTGCAATAAGGTGTAAATTGGAATGATAGACGTTTGTGAAATGCAATGTAGAGGTCGAGCTAAGCGAGCGGAGACACCGGATAGTTATGTGACACGAATAGAGAACATAGATGGCGCTGCTTGTCAAGGAACCATGTACGGTCAGCAACAGAAGTCCATTAACACTAGTACTTGAACAAATCGTTTAATTTGACACAAAATGATACGATAACGTGTTTTATAACATTTCATAAAGTAGATGTGTTTCTTTAAAAAATATGCAAAGAAGTTAACTTGAAAATCATGAATCGAGTATATTTGTGTCAATTTAGAAGATAATAATTATGTAAAAGTATTGAAATGTGTAATATAATTGACTTTTATTGCGGACCGTACCGCCGCTCGTCTCGACCAGCCATAATAGACCAGTATCTAGTATTAGTTCATGTGTTACTAACTCACCGCACGAACACCAACCCGACCGACGTCTCGCGCTACCGACCGCGCCGTGACGTCACGTGCGAGCGAGACCGACGACCGGCCACACGTCGTCGGTCGCGCTCGGCGTGTGGTCAGCTGGCCCCCAGCCTCAGCAGAGCTGAGCGAGTCCCGCGCGGGCTGCGGGCTGCGCGCTGCGGGGCGCGGGCTGCGGGGCGCACGCTCGCGCTGACAGTGTCAACAAACTAGTGTGGAGGTGTTTAAAATGGCGCGACTAGTCGCGTGCCATCTTGGATCTATATTCTGTAAAAATGTCATCGTGAACACATACGTGAAGTGGGCTGTCACTCCAGCTACAGATTTAGAGAAGATATAGAAATATATAGGGATTGATACTATTATCTAGCCCTATCATCAGGTGGAATAAACACAAAAATTAAACAATCAACTACAAAATATTATAACTGATGAACAGCAAAAAAAAAACCAATCCAATAAAGCAGGGGTGACCAACCGGTCGATCAACTATTAGTCCAGTCGATCGTGGCAGGGCAACAAATATTTCCAACTACAAACCTGATTTTGCTAATCTAGCGAAAGATGCTCAAACGCAATGCTCACATTAATATAAATAAGTAGTTACTAAGAATAATTTTCCGTTTTATATTTTTCCTCTTAATAAAATAAGAAAATACTACATAATTGTGTACTGAACTATGCTGTTTCATATAAGATTTCAAGTAGTATGTAATTGATAGATCGCACAGGGTGTCCGTCAGTGAACTGTAGACCTTGGGTCTAACCAAGTTGGTCACCCCTGCAATAAAGCGACACACGTCAGGAGGCCTAAAATGGCCACTTTGGAGAATCATAAAAGGATAACATTATGAGTCGTAATATGGCGAAGACAGTCCGTGTTTTTCTTTTTTTCGCTGCACTACGTAGGTATAATCAAAGAGATTGGGATTGGATTTGAATCGGATCGATTGGTATTTCAGCACAGACAAAAAAAAATTGTAAAACGCTTCACCAATGGGATTTGATACGATTAACTTAACGGTTAACTGTCCATTATGTTGTCCTTTTATGATTCTGCCAAAGTGGCCTTTTTAGGCCCCCAGATTGCCGTTCCCTAATGAATTGTTATTCTTTATTGCAATACATTATAGTTTTCGTGTCAATATACAAATGATAATTGGAACAGCTATGATAATGAATGTTGATTTAATCTATGAATTGAATTGTTGTATGTAATGATGGAGTGTGAGAGGGCTCACTTCACTTACGTTTTCACTTTACAGACTAGATCATTGAAAAACCAGCGCAGGATTCGCATCAGTGTGGCCGACTGAAACAACCACAGCCAATCAAATGACAGAGTGCAATGTTTTGTGTTTGTGACCTTGTACAAACTGGGTGTCGGTCTAATTCGATCTTTTACTATCATGATCATCGTCTCTTTATATCGAATATTACGTATTAAAATTAATTTGGTTGTTTAAAAAGCTAGATATTTTTGTTAAATCTCCTGTGAATCTTATTTTTTACTGATAACTATTGAAGTATCGGAAATTATTCAAATGATTTAAGTAATTTTCTCAAAAAAATCAAAGTTATTACAGTTAAACCAGAAAATGTATGCGCTTCCGTAATCTTCGTGGTTCCGAACGTCGCGCCACAGAGTAACCCCCCACAGAGGCAAAGCTTCTAATAAGCGATGGTTCCTGAAGCGCAAACTTCTGTTTTGTGTACCTTGTAACACAGGTATATTAAAAAAAATGTATTTTTTGCCATACTGACCGCCGCCGCCGATTGAGCCAAACAAAATTAAATCTTATTTCAAGGCAATAAGACTCAATTATAAATGCTTAAGGTAAAGCTAGCATTACTTTATGCAAGAAAATGGTAAGAAATTAATTAATTTTCTTAATAATAATAGATGGCATTTAAAAAAAGTATTATACTTTTAACTCAGTACTTTAATTGCGATGTATGAGGTCTTATTTATCTATTAAGGTACACTGACAGCTTCTATGTATAATATATCTTAAGTACTAGATCACAATATCCTCAGTCTTACAGTCGCCAATTATAGGTTTACACATAATAATAACAAAACTAAAGGCTAGAACTTAAAAATTATGCCAAAACACTCACTGTCGGTCGGTCGGCCGGTCGGTCGATCGATCGGTCCGGCGGGCGGTCGGTCGGTCGGTCGGTCAGTCGGTCGGCCGGCCGGTCTTGCGTTCATTATGTTACATATTGTATATTGAATACTTTTGTATAATTTCCGATAGTTGTTTGTGTTGTATGATTTGGTATGTTGTGTGAAAAGAGATGGTTGTTCAATTATGTTTAAACTGTTTTGGCCTTATTACAAAACAAGGTTTATCTTTAGACCCAGGTTTAAACCATCGAGCCATTTTTAAATTTCGAACTATAATCCGACAAAGCTAAAGTTCTTATTACAAAAACCGGTGATAAACCTGAGTCTAAGTTGTCAATTATGCATTAAGAACTTTACGCTTCTCGGAATAAAGTTCAAAATACAGTAACCGTCTCGAAGGTTTAGGCTAGGTCTAAAGTTAGAGCTCGTTTTGTAATAAGACGGTTTGATTTTAACTTACAAGAGGCTACGGATTGTGTGTCGTCTAATTGAATGAACCTCAATATTATGTTACTATTGAAACTAACTTCGTAGACATGTAACTATTCGCATACTGCGCTCACTGTACATACCTCCCCATTGTACTAATACTAACCGCGTTCCGACTTCGTCTTCGTAACGGCTTCCGGTCTAACCGGATGTGGCTGAATATCATGTGTTATATAAAACTGTGAGTTATCTGCACAATGCGTAATGTGTTGAACTGTCAAAGTGACAGCTAGTTCAACTGATAATGTGTCAAATGAATGTTGTAAAACACACACACATTATATAACGAAGTCCCTTTAAATTCAAGGCATATTTGCGCAGAATTTTACTTCGAGAAACAAACGTCCTGGTTACCTATTTCATGCTTTCGCATAAAGAACTTTACTCAATTGAGATATAGTTCAAAATTCAACGCAACATGTGTGTCATTTTGAGTCTGCGACAATACGCCTTGTTTCCAAGGCTGTGGTCAGGTACAGACGCCAGCACATCAAGCTACCCGAAACTGACAAATGTTCCCAATCAACTTTGAACCTTATGTTTTAGCGATAAAGTTGAAAATCTATTAAAGAAATTTTACAGATTAGACGCAGGATTACGTGACGTCAGTGTGAATCGTAGTTCGCACGTGGTGGTACAGATGGCGCCACAAATTCATGTCTTTGCAAATAAATTGTGAATTTCGCAAGCTTTCATCATAAGTCATGCTAGAGTGTGACAATGACAAGTGCGCTGCGCACACGCACCGGAAGATCCTTCTACAGCTATATCTTGTTCGCGTCCGCTGTGTCTGGCCGCAGTCAACTCCATTAGACAAAATAGTACAAAAGTAAATCTTGTAAATGTCTTCACGTTAGCGTAGTCTGTGACGTCGTCGTCGTCGTCACCGCGCTTCTAACTCTAAGATAGATCTAACCTCACTACTGAGGCGTCTTCAGCAGGATCGGGCGACACCCGCGGGTATCTAGCAGATAGATAATCTATGCTAACTAGCTTCTCCATTACCAGTTATTTCACCTCTGATTATGCATCACTGTCAAAATGATCTTTATCTCCGTTATAATAAGGTTGCTAGGAGTAGTAACTGTCAGTGCGCTCGGTCCTGCTGTGAGCCTGCTGCCATCGCCGCGCGTCACAAACTTGACAAGTCATCTACTTAGAGACAGAATGATCTGTCGTTGATATGAAACGTTCTGATGGGGAGACCGTGTCATGGCTACGTATGCTTGAATCTCTAGTATTTATTATGAATGTGCTATTGGCAATATAGCCTGCCAATGGCACCGATACTGCTGTTCACAAACTAAACTAAATTTAAGTTCAGGCATCTTTTTCTTTCTATTTCATTAAGAAAAGGACAGAAGATAAATATAAGTTAGTCCTGTCAAATTAAGATACTCCATAGACAATTTAGACAAGATTAAATAATTGGCTATTAAAAATACGTCAATTTACATCAGGCACTGACTAATTTGACAGGACTAAACTAATATTTATCTTCTGTCCTTTTCTTAATGAAATAGAAAGAAAAAGATGCCTGAATTTAAATTTAGTTTAGTTTGTGAACAACAGAATCGGCGCCAATATCTTACAACGACGATTGAAATGAGTTGAGCCCCCAGTGGGTGGCGACGCCAACCGCGGCATCAGTGGCGTTTTATTAGTTCTTCAGAAGTGCAGGTGTATGGAAAATAGCGACACGCCAAGCATGCGCCACTTTTGCGGTGCTCCTGACCAACCATGTACCACATGTTGGCGTGTTCAATTGATACTAATGCCTTTTCCGTGTTCTTGGGCAATATTTAAGATAAGAATTATAAATGCTTTCTGTAATACTATGCCACGACTGCAATCGACATGATTGTTACATCATCCATTTTTGGTCACTTTCTCTCGCAGGACAACTTCTTTCATCTATACTAATATAATAAAGCTGAAGAGTTTCTTTGAGCGCACTAACCTCTGGACCTACCAGTCGATCAGACGACAACCTCCTAGGATGACTTACGAGATTTGCCATTACCATAAAAAAAAGCTAATCCGTAGTCACTATATCGCCAAATAGTTTTTTTATTTTCAAAAATCTTACCATTAGAATTTAATAAGTAAGCCATGTGACTGTCTCCCTGTAATTATAAATATGTATACTTTAATGTAAAATAGTTCGCTTGAGGCCGGGCCCCCGCGGCCCCCGCCCGCATGGCGCTAGCGATAGATGCACGGACAAATTGCATTTATATGTAGCCCCTCGCTACAGCATCTATCAGAAAGACGTGCTCATACCCAAATGTGTGCTGTTCCACACAAAACTTCACCAACACCAACTCGATCCAAATGTATGGGATGGCTGATTATTTTATTACGATTGGTCCCATTGAGAAAGTTATTCAGTCTGATGGTCGGTAGGACACCCTTGAATATGAGCACACTTTTCTGATGGAACCTGAATAACATTGTTGCAAGAATTAAAAGAATATAATAATATAGATTCCGTCAGATATCGAATGTTTTGTTAGTAATATGATATGTATTGCAAATGTATGGAAGTGTATAAATGTATGTTTGTAGAGACAGCGGTGCGGGGGGCGGGGGGCGGGATGGTGCTAGAATACACTACGATAATTAATGAAGTATTGAAATAAATATAACTACGGAATATTAATTGTGGTTTTATTTACACGGTCGTCGTTACGAGTAGACTGAAACTAGAATGTCTGACAATGCATAGCACACGTGTGACCTAAACTATAAAGCTGCCCATTTACTGGGTACGTACGTCTTTCATTGACTTGAATGTGCCCTCTGGCGGGCGGCGGCTGAGAGTATGTTGAAGCGTGTGTTGGATCATTGTTCCCTTCAAAATATTGGTTGAGCTGAATGGTGCAGATCCATGCGTCATGTTCGTGAACGGGCGCTGTCAGTAGGGACTGGTCATTTCTGAGCCAGGCATCATGTTCAGATTGGAACTTCTCAAATAGCGTAGTATGCTAACTACGACGAGAGACTGCGTTTTTGACACCTGTCAGTTTCATATAAACAAATATTTGTTTTGCGAATTTGATCTATTTACTTGTACCTACTACTAGAGTTGTCGCACTGGTTGGTGTCAGGAACGTATTCTCTCGTCGGCTGCACTGTAAGTGATGCACTCAATTGTTTCACCTCTTTCCCTATTGGCTGCAACTCAACTCTTATAACGATAATTTACAGAATAGTCGTGACGGCCAATGGCATAATAGTCAAGAACCTCGAGTCGACTAACACCTGTGGACACGACGCGAATCGTTTCAGGTTTCTCTCTAAGCCCTGACCACCGGTAGCTTAATTGGACCCTGTTCCCCAAACCGGTTGGCTATTAGATTTTTCTAACGCCACAGCTCATTGATGTTATTCTCGGAGGAGTCCCCATGCACCCCTCATTCACGAAACCCACGCACGGGGTGGAAGAGGGGATGATGCGTCGCAGATCATCGGTCGCGTAACGCCAGAACGGACAAGAGACGCGACCGTAGTTACGCGCCGTTCTGTCTGGTGTGCACCCTTCAACATCACCATAATTTCAGCCGACAGACGTCCACTGCTGGATGTAGGCCTCCACAAAACATAGCCACTTCGACCGGTTCTGTGCTTCTCGCATCCAGTAGGTTCCTGTCGACCACTCTGAGGGCAGGTCTTATATGGTCATAAAAGTATTTTATTACCCTATGTGGTGGTTATGTCGGAGCCAACTGGTTTAATTAGCCGTTTAGTTAACCGCCTAGCCTTTTAACTAAACGGCGGCCGTTCAACTAACTAAACTAATTACAGCTTAGCTTGGAACTGTAACCACTCATGCGCGAACCGAATTCGTCGCAGTAACTAAGCCAGAATGTCTCGAGCTCGACCAAATGGGTTAGGTTTAGGTAAGAACTGTGAGGTAGGTAGGTAACAGTATTTTTTCAGGTTAGCAGATTGACTGTTCTAGTAAATTATTGACCACGACATTCTCACCACTCTTTATATGTCTGTGGGTTTCACAATTTTTTTATCTTTACTATGAAATTTTTACAATTATTTTCAACACACTTGCTCGTAAAGTGGCTCTTAATGAACCGCTTTTAGGTCCATAATGCAGTGTATTAAAAACGCGTGCTTTTTTACTTTATGTTATCGCACTATTGCGATAACGCCACAGATAAGGATAAGTATTTACTAGTCGGAGATGTGCGCTCAAATAAAAGGTTACATGCTCTGTGATGCCAAAAGGAATCTTTTTTTTTTTTCGCCCAATGTCTTTCGACCATAGCACCTCGTCTTCCGTGTAGAATTTCTTATGTGGTAAGTTTAAAAAAAAAATAATGTCTTTCTTTTGTACCAACGGAATCAATTAGTGTATAATACACGTCGGTGGCGCGCCATCCATATTTCACTTTTTTTTAAATAGTCTGAATTGTGCTTGGTCCCAAAACTAAACGGAAGACTGACTGGCGTTTTATTATTGTGCCAATAGTACTTTCTAATTCCATACTAGAGATAGTGCCATCCACGAAGACGCGCTCCACTCTTCTTCCTAATCGCTAGTTAATTCCGCTAGTGTTTTATTTTTATACACACTAATTACCAACTAATAAGTTTCTAGTTTGTTTTGTGTTTTTTTTTTCTGTTTCTAGGTCTACCAGAACTTCAGGGCAAAAAAAATAATTGTGATTTTCTTATGGATTGACATTGCGACAATCACAACATTTTTTAAAACACTATCGGAATGTTGCACACTTGTACTGTAGATATTAGGAAAAGGATGGCACTATGCATGGTCGATCAATTGATATTCGATTATTTGGCATTCAACTTAGCATAGTAGGGGAAACTGGGTACACTTGATCCCCCCTTTTTATTTTGGTTCATAAAATTAGTTTTAAGTCCTACATTGGGGATGTGTTTGAGCCAAAATGTTGGGAAGTTAATAGCCCACGCTTCGAAAAAAGTAAAACAGCGTAGTTCAATATTTGTAAAAAATAAAGGACTATAACGAAAAACACAGGTTTGCACCAAGTGTCCCCGTGTATGGGAGACTTGATCCCGCCCAAAGGGAGACTTGATACGGGGGGGATCAAGTCTCCCATATCTAAAGGTGCACTTGATACATTCTAGGCGATCAAGTTTAATCAACTTTACATACTTGTTATAATAAGAAATGAAACAATGAATTCAATTTCTTTAAATACATATAATTCTTTATTATAGAAAAGTTAAGTATGAACTGAACATGACAATTAGTCTGGAACTGTTTAGGCCTTCCTGCAGGCAGTCTCAGTCTCGTTAAGGTAATCAAAATAATCGGTCTCAAATAGCTTCAATTATCTCAACTTACTAACAAAACTAAATTTATATCACAAAATCACAACAGCAATACCATCTGTTTTTTTCTTGACTTTGGGGGTAAATTTTTTCCCCTTTTTTTAGCACCCTGCTTCGCCTTGTATTATATTCGCGGCATTTTTGACCTGCAATAATAACGTTAAGTAATTGAAAACTGTATCTTTCACAAATTTTAATAATGATCACATTCCTCTGATAGACTTGATCCCGCTATGGGAGACTTGATCCCCCCGGATCAAGTCTCCCACAACGCTCTGTATCATCTCTCCCCAGTAACCGAAAAAATGAAAAAGATAACCTCTTTCTTCGCCTTATTATCCTATGTGTTTGAACTTTTAGCGCAATCATTGCACATAAAATAGCAGTTCTAATAATTAATACTCAAACTCTAAAACATATTATTCGATTATTTTACAAACCTAAATCAACTTACCAAAATAAGGTTTCTCTACACGAAAATCACTTACCGGTCGCTATGTCACAAACTGATGGTTTTGACATTTATGGTGTTTCCTAAAAGTCATACCGTACAATAAACAAACACGGTTGCTAGTTATTTTTATAAAATTAGTGTACCATGTGTCCCAGAGGGATCAAGTGTACCCAGTCTCCCCTACACCCCTGTAACTAAACTACAATTTGACATACGACAACACTATGATCAGTCTAAACTGGTCTAAACCTAGTCTAAACATTATTTTGTGTTTCTTATATTTTTTGTAGGCTGTATAGCGGTATTGCCAATGACTTTATTTTCACCTTCGCGCGCATTGCTAGCGCGATCCGCGGCCGCGACCGGCCAACAAAACCAGCGCGCAGTGTTGCCAACTCAATTTTTTAAAGAGAGCTAGATCACCTTCGAAAAAGAGCTAAAATAGAGCTAAATATTTGGGGAAAAAAGAGCTAAAACAAAATAAACTTTAAAAATCAAAATTTTAATTATTGTAGAAAAACGTAACATGATATTACTTATATCTTGTTAGAATAATAAGAGAGATATTTAAAAATACGACTATTTGTCGTCAGAACTATCGAAATTGTGTGTCAAATTCACTAATTCTAATGTGGTTCAATAAATCATTTTTTTTTCGCATTTAATTCACATCGACAATAGCAACAATACGCTTTGGTTTTGTCATTACAAACTTCTTTCAACCAACCTTGAAAAGCAGTCTCGGAGAGCCATTCTTCTCGGAACTTTTGTGTGTATGGCCTACTTGATGACATTTTGCATGTTGCACTTTCCTATACTAATTTATTGTAATTCGAACTACAACTACACAAATAATCAACACAGTACTCCACCACGATCGTACACCAATTACCAAAATCAAGTCAAGAATGATCGAACGAAATGAAGTACTTACATGAAACGAACGAAACGAAGTACTTAAATGAAACGAACGAAATAAAACAATACGGGGATTCCCCGTAGTTCAAGTTATAGACTAAATATGGCTCTATTTATTAATTTTCTCGCTGCATGAAATCCGGATACACACCTAAAATTTTGAAAGAAAAAAAACCAAGTAGGGTCAGATGTCTAACAATGAAACAGTGGTACACAATAAAACACTGTAATATTTCTAAAATGCTGCGTTGCCAGATCGTGCATTATATCGCGTAAGGACACTCTCGAGAACCCCCCGCCCCACCCCAGTTTGGGTAGGCGCCACGTGGGAGAAGACGTGTCTGTGGAGCATTTAAGTTTTTTTGACAAAAATGTAAGTATTTTCGTCATTCTTTAAAGATTTTTCATTAAATTATGGTTGAAAAATTCATATTTTTCATGATTACCTAGCATTAAACATATTTCGTAGATTATGTGGAATAGATCATATGTTAAAATTGTTACAATTTAATGGTTTTTCTTTGAGGTTAGTAAAATAAACCCTATTGAGTCAACAATGAAACAGTTGCACAATGGACACAATGCAACACTGTTTGAAGAAAAGAAAAGAAGAAAACACTTGAAGAGTTTGTGATTTTATAATTTTTTGAGATGAATGTAATAAAACCTTTTTTGATTGAACTCGAGCATTTTTTATCATTCACCTACTCCATAAATTTCACAAAATATGAGACAAACACTTCATTATTATGTCTCATTGTTGAATTTGTGGTGTTTCACTCTGTACACCACTGTGGACACAATGAAACATTTCCAATTTTTTCGTTTATATTTTTTTGCTGATTGATTACATTAATTAAAAAAAAAACATAAATTACATCTGATACCTACCTAATAAAATTGCCTATATACCTTCAAAAAATTAGACTTCTATCTGTAAAAACAAAAGGTGTACGAGACATTGAATTTTTAGTGTTTCATTGTTGAACACACTATTAATTATTATGTTTTATTGTTGAATTTGTGGTGTTTCACTGTATACACCACTGTGGACACAATGAAACATTTCCTATTTTTTTGTTTTCATTTTTTAGCTGATTGATTACACATCAATTTAAAAAACCATAAATGACATCCTATACCCAATAAAATTGCCTATATACCTGTAAAAAATTAGACTTCTATCTGTAAAAACAAAAGGTGTATGAGACTTTGAATTTTTAGTGTTTCATTGTTGAACACATGACCCTACATTTTTTCATGTATTGGAATGGAGCTAAAATTTTAAAATTAAAGAGCTAAAGAGCTAAAATTATTTTTTTGGAGCTGATTAATTGAAAATGGAGCTAGATTTAGCTCTAATAGAGCTAAATTGGCAACACTGCCAGCGCGCCATTTTTAACCCCCGACGCAAAAACGACGGGGTGTTATAAGTTTGACGTGTCTGTGTGTGTGTGTGTGTGTGTGTGTGTGTGTGTGTGTGTGTGTGTGTGTGTGTGTGTGTCTGTCTGTGGCATCGTAGCTCCCGAACGGATGAACCGATTTTGATTTTGTTTTTTTTGTTTGAAAGGTGAATTAGTCGGGAGTGTTCTTAGCTATGTTTGATGAAAATCGGTCCAAGATGGCCGCCGCCACAAAATGGCGGATTACAAATTTTTTCACAACTCCCTTAATATGGGTATCAAATGAAAGGGCTTGAATAGTAGAATACTATACACTATGAACAATTTCAAATCCAAGATGGCCGCCACCACAAAGTGGCGAATTACATTTTTTTTTCACAACTCCCTCAATATGGGTATCAAATGAAAGGGCTTGACTAGTAGAATACTATACGCTATTACAAATTTCAAATCCAAGATGGCCGCCACCACAAAATGGCGAATTAATTTTTTATATTTTCACAACTCCTTCAATATAGGTAATGCAAGGGCTTGACAAGTAGAATAATGTACACTATATTGAAAGGGAATGAGGAATATTAACTAACGAATGAAAACTAAAAACTTGAAAATATTTTTTTGTCTGATCAATGCTCTAGAATGATGAGGAAAGTGGACTGATGACTGGTACCTATAACCACTGAGTTTGACTATTTTTATTACGAATGGAAGTATCCTACTTAAAAACCGTAAGTATTTCTACATCAGATAGTGTCGCAATCCCATTTTATAAACTAGATCTGAACTACCTAAGATATCTAATAGCTATGAAATACTTGTACGAAAATTGAATAACTAAAGGAAGAACTACAAAAAGGATATAATAAAACAAAAAAATCTGTTTAGTCTTAAACAGTATTCTTCAACTATAAACTAATAATTATTTTTTGACGGATAAACAACCTGATTAAACACCAAATTACCTGAATCTTAAAATGCAAGAAAATAAAAGAAATGAAATACAAAAATTAAGAAGTCCCTACAAAAAGCATGAAATAAAAAATTAAATTAAAAATTTAAAAAACCCCCGACACAAAAAAAATAATAAAATTAAATGTAAGTAATTGGAAAAGGATCAAATAATTTAAAAACCCCCAACTTAAAGAATCTAGGTAACGAGACTAAAACAGATAAATTCATATGGAAGTCGGGGGACCGTTCTGTGGAACACCTTCTATGCTAAGAGGTCCCCCGATTGCCATATGAATTTATCAGTTTTAGTCTCGTTACCTAGATTCTTTAAGTTGGGGGTTTTTAAATTATTTGATCCTTTTCCAATTACTTACATTTAATTTTATTATTTTTTTTGTGTCGGGGGTTTTTTAAATTTTTAATTTAATTTTTTCCATAAATATTTGTTTACATTTTCGTTGTGTGGTTAATTATTAACAAAAATGTCGACTTCACGTAGGGAAGAAGAGCAATACGTAGATTTGACCCCGCCGGAAATACTAATCGAGGCATGAAACGCGAGTGATAGCCTGTTGCCACCAAAATCTAGAGAGAATACCTAGCGGCCTACGAAACTTTCTTAGAGTGGAAAAACAGCAAAAATACCCAGTAATTTTCGAAGAACGTATTTTTGGCTTACTTCAATGAACTGGCAAATAAATAAAAGCCCAGCTCGCTTTGGTGTATTATTCCATGTTAAAAACCAACAATGATAATTGATATCAACACCTACTTACTGTAATGTTACGGCCTTTAGAAGAGACAAACTCTCAGACGGATAAATTGGTCGAAAATCTAAAGTATTGTCACCAACTGACGTTGAAGTTTTTAACAAAGGTCAGTTGCACTTTATAAATCTAAATGTAGGTAGGTATCATCTCTATAATTACGTTAGTGTAGCTTAAGTTCATACTACTAAGACAAGTAGGTACTTAATCTCTTTGCAGATTGCGTTAATATTTGATGTTACCTACTGGTGCGTGTAGACGTCAAGAGCCTACCTAATGATATTACAACAAAGGATGCGATGTAGAAACCCACAGTGAAATGCATCTCGTAAAAATTACCAATACTAAAAGCAAGATTCCACGATATTTTACAATCCATGACCCGTTTTATAAACTACTAAAAAAATAACAAGCTCTCCGTTTAGCAAATGCAAAAAATTAAGTACTTACCGCTTTCTCCAAAACTTTCAAAAAGGTAATGTACTTACAGCTCAACCCATTGGTATCAACTGGAGCAATGCCAAGAGAAATTGCAAAGTATTTAGATTTGTCCGACGCTGATTCTAGATTCTTACTGGGCACAGTTTTAGAACGAAGCTACACGTCTGCTGGCTGATTCGGGAGCCGAGCGTCATGACGGATGGCGATCTGACGCAGTCGCTGAATCTTATGCAATGAGTAGAGTGATCTTATGTCGAAGATTCTATTCATAACAAGGCAAACATTAGTGCTAAAATAACACGTGCAATAAATTTGGAGCCACAGACGAAGAAGTCTTGCCCTGAGCCGCGACAATCTACTTCTCATGACACTGGCTATTCAATGCCTCCTGCTCCCACTAACGAGTCCAATTTGCAGCGTTCATCCAACTCCTATGAAAATATTTCATCATCACCGACATTTACCCAAGAAAATGAAAATAATGAAATTATTATTAATAGCAATACCATAACACAAACTGTAAAAATGCCAACAAAAACCGTTCGATATCATTTTGCGAATTGTACTTTCACTACCTAATTGTTTCAATAATTAAAAGTTAATAACAATACACGTGTTTTTTCTCTCGCAAGTGTGATGAAAAACGTCGTGTGGAACGCGTGTGCATTGATCATTCAATAAGTAACACATGTATCATAATGTAGGTAAGTACTATTTCTAAATTCTTTCTTGATTTCGTAAAAATATAATAAACTTTTAAAAAGGAGCACTCAATTCACTAGCGCATAGCTTGCTATAGTTGAAAATGTTGACTGGCAGTCTAGTGCGGAAGACATTTAGATTTCGATTCAAAAAGAACCACCATAAACGTACCTCCCGACTTAACATTCAACAACTTTCGGTTCCTAGTGAAAATAGCACAATCAAGGATTGATAATCCTGAACAGCTTTCTATAATAAGCCGTCTCAATGTTCCACCTCGGCATTCTCGTTTCCGCTCGCACAGTTTGCGTACCGTAGCTATTCTTATATGATTCGCTAAAAGTTTTTAACCAAATTGTTAAGCAAATACACCCTTCAATTGATTTGTTTGCAAGCAGCTTAGCGTCTATCACTACTGTTTTATCTAAGCAGTATAATATTGTTTCTGATACGGCGAAGAAATAAAGGCGGCTTATTTTTTTCCTCTGGCAGTTGCTGAGACTATTGCTGTAAAGCGGCTCTAGTTACCGAGTAGCATTGCTGTAAAACGGCTCTAGTTACCGAGTAGCATTGCTGTAAAGCGGCTCTAGTTACCGAGTAGCATTGCTGTAAAACGGCTCTAGTTACCGAGTAGCATTGCTGTAAAGCGGCTGTAGTTACCGAGTAGCATTGCTGTAAAGCGGCTGTAGTTACCGAGTAGCATTGCTGTAAAATAACTTGGTTTTAAGGGGTTCTATGGAAATAATACAAACATAAGTACATTTAATGACACTGATTTATTTTTGGCTTTATATGGCATTGGTTTATGTATAACAAAATCAGTGTTCACGGATAGGTTTAAGCATAATTACCCGACTGCGTCAGAAGGAGGGTTATGTTTTTCGAGTGTAAGTATGTATGTATGTATGTATGTATGTATATTTCTTTGGCACGCTCTGTAGCCTAAACGGCTTGATCGATTTCAGCTTGAGAGGTGCCGTTAGATTCGTCCTAATTGTGAGAGTGACACTGGGTATATCAAAACTGAAAAAAAATTAAAATAGCCGATTTTTGGGGCAATATGACTTTAAAAAAAAAAATTATCTCGAAACCTATCGAGTGGGGTAGGTATCAAAATAAAGGGTTTTAAAAGGTGATTACAAAAATATATATAACTTATATGGTTAAAAGTAATTCGAAGTGACAAATCGTAAAAAACACGTAAGTACCAAGAACTAAATCGTTTGCGAAATCTTTGAAAAAACTAAAAAGCTGGAAATAAAAAAAGTAATTTAAAAAATAAAAAAACCCGACTGCGAAACTGAAAAGCTACAAACAAGCCCATTTTAAATTAAATAAAAGTTGGAAGCAGGCGGGACCCATTTGAAAATATAATAAAAATGTTATGGGTCCCGCCTGCTTCCAACTTTTATTTAATTTAAAATGGGCTTGTTTGTAGCTTTTCAGTTTCGCAGTCGGGTTTTTTTATTTTTTAAATTACTTTTTTTATATTGTTATATTGTACAGTCAGTCATAGCCATTTGCTGACCCATTTTCACACGACTGCCCCAGAAGGAGGGTAATGTTTTTACCCGACTGCGTCAGAAGGAGGGTTATGTTTTTCGAGTGTATGTATGTATATTTCTTTGGCACGCTCTGTAGCCTAAACGGCTTGATCGATTTCAGCTTGAGAGGTGCCGTTAGATTCGTCTTAATTGTGAGAGTGACACTGGGTATATCAAAATTGAAAAAAAATTAAAATGGCCGATTTTTGGCGCAATGTCTGCAAAAAAAAAAATTTTTTCTCGAAACCTATCGAGTGGGGTATCAAATTAAATGGTTTTAAAAGGTGATTACAAAAATATACACAACTTATACGGTTAAAAGTAATTTGAAGTGACAAATCGTAAAAAACACGTACCAAGAACTAAATCAAAAACCAAATAAAAAATAAAACACCCGACTGCGGTAAAAAACTGAAAAGCTAAAAACAAGCCCATTTTAAATTAAATAAAAGTTGGAAGCAGGCGGGACCCATATCATTTTTATTATATTTTCAAATTCAAATGGGTCTCGTCTGCTTCCAACTTTTATTTAATTTAAAATCGGCTTGTTTTTAGCTTTTCAGTTTTTTACCGCAGTCGGGATTTTTTTATTTTTTTGCATAAATGGTTGAGATTCTTTAGAATACGAATCGATAGAATTTTATAGTTCTTTTATATTTTAATTAGGTACTTTGCTCAAATGGTAAAAATCATCATCATCTGCCTAGCCTTTTCCCAACCATGTTGGGGTCGGCTTCCAGTCTAACCGGATGCAGCTAAATACCAGTATCTTACGTGGAGCGACTGCCTATCTGATGGTAAAAATATAAAACAAAATAATTATAAAATTCTATCGATACGTATTCTAAAATATCTCAACCATTTATGCAAAAATGGGTCAGCTAAATGTTATAACTGACTGTTTTACAAGGTGTAATAAAATAACCCGATAGTAGGTACACTTGGCGTTGTTGTACCCGTAAAACTGAACAACTTTCTCAAAGAAATAAATGGAAAATTAAAAAAAAAAAGGTCCAATTTTTTTCAGACAATTTTGCATAGGAAACAATTTGATTTTTTTATTGAGATCAGCTGATTGGCAATTTTCTATGGGAGGTCCGTGAATGTGCTAGGTAATACAGCATAATAATTTCTAGCTAGTACATTTTTACATCTCTGACAATACAATACAAAATATTACAAAGGACTTCTCAAAACTACAACTCGACGCATCTCTGGAATGCGAGGTCCGCATTCCTTAGCTCGCCCAGCAAGTGTTAGGCCTTTGTCTTTGTTACCGATACGCGCGATAATTTGGCTAGTTTTCTGTTGTTTTAATTATATTTTTATTAGGTATATTTACGTCATCAACGCCAAGCGTAGAGTTAATGTGACCGCGTTGTATGTACTGGGGCCTTAGTGTGAGTTTTTTCGACTCACGTTCGATTGCGTGCGCGTTAGAATTTTATATGGGAAAAGTTATAGCGCCACCTGGTGGTCACTAGGAGAAACCTAATTTCTCATTGAATAGAAAATTCTAACGCGCTCGCAATCGAACGTGAGTCGAAAAAACTCACACTAAGGCCACTGTTTACAATCTAGTAAAACACTCTTAGCATTTGGAATCGGTGAAAGTAACGATTCATAAAATACAGTACATTAGACAACTCTGTCAGGAATTTTGATATGGTGTGCTTAATAATGATCATCAAACTCGACAGTATCTAACAAGATTCCCGAAAAAATTAACTGTGTTTTGTAAGAAATTGTAAAGATATTCATCATAACTAACACTACAATGCGTTTCAAATAAGAATAGGATCGACTTAGCGCCATGTTGTGACGTCATAGCTAAAATAGATGAGTGATTTTGTTTCTTGTAACGCTTTTGTACTTTTTTGAAGAATAAAATTATTATTATTATATTTATATTATATTATGAAATTTTGGTTTTAGAGTCTTTCGTTATTTTTCTATGATAATGAACTATTTAAATTCACCTATCAATACTTGTAACAAATCTTCTGTGCCGATGTGATTTTTGCACTAAGAACAAGGCCATAAAAAAAATTGCACTAAGAATAATGTCAAGAATTTTTCTCAATTTCACATATAAGAACCGAATAAAGTCTTCAGTCTCTCGGCACGAAATCTCCCATCATTATTCCTAGGAATCGTAAGAGAGTTATAATCTCCCCTAAAAATAAACGCAATGTAACCCGTATGTATGTATGAGGTAGATGGCACTGGCGCGCGCAAATTGTTGCAGACAAATTCAGACAATTGTTGTAGTTTCATTTAGTCCGCTAATAGCAGTGAGCAGCACACTACAGATAGCTATTTCTTTCTGTGTCATACGTTCCGTATTATCTATCGCAGTAAGCACTTTGTAATAACAACGCAACAATACAGAACGTCGCTCAGTATGAACGTAGCGTATCTTTCCTTTATAATATCATTGTTAGAAGCACTTTTTAGTTACTTTACATACCCTACATGAACGGTTAGCTGAGAAGCTTTCGACAAGTCCTAGCATTGAATGTAACCGTAAATTATCACCGAGAATCAAGCCAAGTTCACAGTAGATATTTTCTTTATAAGTTGGAATGATATACCAATTTCACTTAAATAATTTAATTCGTTTATAACTGGACGAAATATAATGTGATTACCAAAAGGAATCCTGTCCGATGAATGAAACAATAAAACTAAGAATATACAACTCGTAGGTCATTGTACTCATCATTATGAACAACTTTTACTATGGGACCAAACTTGAAATCGCAAAAAAAAATCTGCTGTCAATCATTTTGACGAGTTAAGCGAGCATAAATGTAGGGGTCTGTCTGTGTTGTGCCGGTGTCTGTGTTGTGCCGGACTTAAAGACTAGCACCACCCCATACTTCCCGTGGGTGTCATAAAAGGCGACTAAGGGGCGTACCGGAGAATGGGCAGCAGCGTTCTCTATGCATTCCACCACCATACCATACTGCGATCGCCAACCCGCCTGCCAAGCGTGGCGATTATGGCAACCTCCCCCCTTTTGGGGGAGGCCTATGTCCAGCAGTGGATGTCTTTCGGCTGAAATGATGAAATGTAGGGAACAACTGATTTTTTTTCTCGATTTCAGCTTGGGTCCCATAGTAAAAGTTTTTCATAATGATGAGTACAATGACCCCTAGAGAGGTTTTGCGCGTTTAACGTTACACCTTGTATTGGAAAGAGCAGAAGAGTGCCAGCGGGGGAGACTGGAACTGAAACATATTACTGTCCCTAATTTGTGTCCATCACTAGCATGGCTGATGGTTCCCAAGAACGTTTCCGGTCTCATAGTCAGCAAAATACATAAATAAAGGAATCACTGTCCTGTCGTCACGGTGATTCATTCTCTCTTTCCAATATTGTACCTTGGATAAAATTTTCTTTTTCCTGTTTTAAAAAACTTTCAATGTACTGCAACATTTCAGATAATACAATATTCAGAGATAAAAAATTCTTAAGAGTATCTCTAAGAGGAATGAATTGTTCATGGCAGTCTACAGACTGCAAACGTGTTATTCCTCGACTTTTCACTACACACTGGGTGTGGTTCAATGTAAGATCCTTTTTCAAAAAAATAATTTTAACATTTACGTTCTGTCGAATGAAGATGTTACTGAAGTCTGTACTTCATTACTTACACTCTTTAGAATATCAGTAGAACTGATTGAACGTTCAATCAAAACCTTATTGACACTCTGTTCTATTTCTGGGATTACGAAGTCAAGCAGTCACTTAGATTATTAACAATACTTTGAACTACATTTCTTGGCAGCAATGTATTACCATAAAGTGATGCTATTGTTGCGCGCCACAATTAATTAGTAGTTACCACTAGCGCCATCTAGTATCGAGTAGCGGAACTAGTAATCAAGATCCTTCTAGAAATTTTTTTCGAAGCTCGTAACACTATAAATGTGGAAATACCTTTATCGGTTGAGTTAGTTTGTTGTATAGAGTATGACAATTCAGAAAAAACCGAACATTTTTATTTATTTATTTTACCATTTATGTACACACATATATAAACAGACAAGAAAAAACAGAACAGAAAAATAGGTACAAAGGTGATGCTTATTTCATAAGAAATCTCTTCCAGCATACCTGCGATAGGACAATAAATAGAGAGATGTAGACAGCGTGCGAAAGAGTAAAGGAGACAAAAAAATAACACATAAAATCTAAAAACAATTCACTTAATAAAACTAAACAAGTATTATGAGAATATACTTACTTACTTACATACAAATAAACATACATACTTCCAAAATAAATATCACTAGAATTTTATTAAATATAATGCAATTAAAATAATAAATACATACACAACTATGATAAAGTGGACAGATAGTGTTCCTTAACTTTTCTTTTAAAAACTGCAACAGTTTGGCAGTCCCTAATTTCAGGCGGTAGTGAATTCCACAGCCGCACCGCGTGCACTGTGAAGGAGTAGGAGTAGAAGTCGGTAGAGTGGGGAGGGGACTTTAAAAGGTTTTTAAGATGCGACCTGCATGGCGCATCTGAAGGACGGGCATAGGAAAAACGCTCCCGCAGATAGGATGGTGTTTTAGGATTGTGAAGGAGATTGAATAGCAAACACAATATCCGAGAGTTCCTGCGAAGTCGAATGGGGAGCCACTTGAGGATCTTGCGAAAGTTGGAGACATGATCATACTTTTTAAGGTTAAAAACAAAACGAATACAGATATTTTGCAAACGCTCAAGTTTATTTAAAAGCTCCTCGGTGGCATCCAAATAACAGGCATCGGCGTAATCAATAATGGGCTGAATGAGGGTTTGAGCAAGAGAGATTTTGGTGTTCAAGGGCAAGAAGCCCTGGAGACATTTCAACGAATGGAACGTGTAGTGCACTTTGCGACTGACTTGTGCAACATGAGCAGTCCACGACAAGTAAGAGTCCATGGTCACCCCCAGGTTTTTAACCGAATGAGCATATTCGATCTGAACTCCATTCAGACAGAGTGGAGACAGCGACGCAACATCGAGCCTATTCCGCATATACCTGCTGCCGATAATTATGGCCTGGGATTTCCTAGGGTTGATTTGCAGTCCAAATGACCGCGACCACTCACTAATCAAATCCAGGTCACTGTTCATGGCAGAAACAGCGGCTTCCGCATCTTCCCTTAAGAAATTATTGTAAAGCTGCAGGTCGTCGGCATAGAGATGGAAGTAGGAAGAGATGACTCGGGTGATAGAGTTAATAAAAATAGAAAAGAGAAGAGGAGAGAGAACGCCACCCTGAGGCACACCCGCAGTAAGAGAGCACCAATCAGAAGACGACTCGTCGAGACGGACCCGCTGTGAGCGGCCTTTAAGATAGGAGTTAAACCAACCAATAGCGGAAGAGGAGAAATTCAGAGATTTAAGGACCCCAAGGAGGATATCGAAATCGACAGAGTTAAAGGCACTGCTAAAGTCGAGAAGAACAAGTAAAGTGAGAGATTTGTGGTCCATTGCCCAGCGGATGTCATCAGTAACCTTCAACAGAGCCGTTACTGTACTATGACCAGGTCGAAAACCAGACTGAAAAGGACTAAGAAGGTCATTCGCAGATAAAAAGACAAAAAGTTGTTGGTGAACAATATGCTCAAGAACTTTAGAGAGAAATGGGAGGATGGAAATGGGACGGAAATCGGTAGGTGAGACCGGCTTAGGAATTTTGGGTAAGGGTATGATATGAGCTTGTTTCCAGACCTCAGGAACAGTACTAGAAAACAAGGAGAAATTAAAAATGTGGGTCAAAACGGGAAGTAGTGTAGGGAGGATAGGAGAAATCATTCTTGAACAAATATTATCATTACCAACCGCAGTAGAGGAGATAGCACAGATAGATTTTTTGACTTCACTTTCACTCACTTGACTCAATTGAAAAGGAGAACACTGCGGCATTGGTAAACCAGAAAGTTTATTTAACGTTGCTGATCTGACGTGCGGATCAATAGAAACAGGGGGATGTGAGAAATGTTTGTTAAGAGCACACACGTCAATGCCATTACTAGAAACGACTGGAGACTTGCCAATGCCGACAGATTTAAGAAACTTCCAGACTTCAGAAGAGTTACGATTGTCGAGAGAATTATGGAAGTAGCGTCTCTTTGCATCTCTACACATACGCCTGCAGCGATTACGCAGCACCTTGTACGCATTCAAGTTGCGCTCGGAAGGACAGCGTTTTAACCTTCTTTTGGCTCTGTCCCTACTTGCCATCGCATCCTTAATGGTAGGAGTAAGCCAAGGAGCCGGAACATGTTTTATTTTGACTCGACGGATAGGGGCATGCCGGTCAAATAAATTGAGTAATTTGCTGTTAAAAATGTGAACCATATTGTCGATACATGAGCTCTCTAAGACGTCCGTCCAATCGATGCTACCGGCATCACGCAGCAATGCCTCCAGGCATAAGCCTTTGTAGTTCCGAAGGAACATATAATGCGGCTTACGCTTAGGTGGGCGAATCCTGTAAGACATGAAGATGAGGTCGTGGTAAGAAAAACAAGCAGTGAGCTGACCGTGAACAGATACATTATTAGAATTAGAGACAATCATCAGGTCCAACAGAGAAGGGGTGCAATTAGGAGAATGATGAGTAGCAGAAAGAGGCAGTATACTAAGGTTATAAGAAGATAAGATAGATTGAAGTTTGTGAGTACGACTGTCGTTTTTAAGAAGACAAGTATTGAAATCGCCCATCAAGACTACGTGGTCATAAGAGGGACAGAGAACATCTAAAAGCGAATCAAAAGACTCAAAGTAATTAATAGTGAGGTTAGGACTGTAGACGACTCCGAGAAGCATTTTAGCGTGATGCAAGGAAATTTCAAGAAAAAGATGCTCCGCTGACCCCGAGTAGGAAGATGGTGATGTGCTGATAATCTTGTAGGGAATATCAGTACGTAAGTAAATGGCAACACCACCACCCCCTTTCCCAGTTCTATCGTTACGGATAAGGACAAAGCCAGGAAGGGCATAATTAACAGATAAGAGAGAGGGTTTAAGAAAGGACTCGGAGATGAGCAAAGCATCTATATGTGCACTGTTAAAGGAAGCCAGAAGATCTGAGTAATGAGCAGGAACACTCTGGGAATTGATGTGAGCTATGTTGAGATTGTTGGGGAGGTGGGAAAATAAAGAGGTAATCTGATCGCTGAGAGTGAGAGGAGAGGAAGAACCACTCGCTGCACTAAGAAAACTACTTGAAGAGGACGAACAAGAGAAAAAATCATCGTTAGGGTCGACACCGATCATAGTTTGCAAAATATGTAATATGTATAGTTATGTATGTATAAAAAATAAAACCAAAAAAAAACAAAACAGATACTAACAATATTAAAACTAGGTACTTAATGTGCATACAACACAATAATAATAATAATTTAAAACGCTCAAATAATATAACACCTAATCGCTGGTGTTGGTAGAGGTTTTAACACAACATTTAAAAACAGGGTATGTAAAAAGTGTAAAAAAGAAAAATTAAGGCATGAATTATGTTAACAGAGGACATTAAGAAATAAAATTAATTAAAAACACAATAAATTAACTAACGTTAATGTCGGCCACAACATTCGCAAACAGCCTATAACAGACGCAAGTGTAACGAAACGTAACGTCAATAAAAAGCAGCAGAAATGACAATCGACACTGACATGACTGACAGACGTCACTGTACTACAGAAAAATAATAAAAACATCTACCGGCCAGCTTAACGTTGTGAAGAAAAATTAACTATAAGTAAATGCTTTGGGTAGATTAACAAAAGGAAAATATAAATTAAAAGTGTACCGACATTATACGAAAGTGTTACAAAATGATGAACGAAAAACATGCAAGGGGACGTCTAAATCGGCCAACTCAGCGACGAGCCTTCCTCACAACCTTACTTTTGGGGGTTGCGGCTACTGACGATGTAGATGCGACTGGTGGCGAGGTAGAAGCGGCCGACACGGGAACATTGGGCGCGGCAGCACTGGCCGGAGCGGGGAATAACGCGATTAAAGTTTCAAGCTCACCCATGGATGCAATCTTCCGGCGTGTCTTGTCCGGCGTTAAAACAATAACCTTGCCCTCTGCAGACCAGCAGCTATTGATGCTAAAATGCTTGCGGGCAGCAATAAAAACCTGGTGCCGTGTCTTGGTCAGGAACTCTGAAATGGTGATGCCGCTGCCTTTGAGTGTAGTTTTACCGTCCCAAACTAACCGACGATGCTCCATGCCATTAAAACGCACCAACACCGGTCTTGTTTTGCCCTGGGAGGCTCCCAGTCTGTGGCATACGTCCAAGTGATCCAATTTAATGTCATCGATTAAAAGCTGTTTTGATATAATATGGAGAACCGCATCACACAGCTTTTCATTAGGCTTCTCTGGAATACCGTGAAATAGCAGGATCTTACTTCGCATTGCAGTCTCATGTCTGTCCAGGCTCAAAGATAGGAGTTCTATCTGAGTTTTGAAGTGAGCAAACGTTTTGCAAACGAAGGATTTAAACTCTGTGAAGTCCAGCGAAAGAGCGGCAAGGTCCGAGTGTGCAGGGTCCGTTCCAGCAGTAGCTCTCAGTAGCTTGTCCTCATACTCGCGCATGCGAGAGCTGAACAGCTTCTCCAGTTCTTCCATACTGTGCACAAGTTTGCTGTCCATGGTTGGTTGGAGTATCTCAAGTGTTGTGGTTGTAGAAAAGTAAAAGTGAAAGGAAATTCCAAGCGAAGGTGGGTTTACTGGTTAATTAGCACATAAATATATTGAAAAAGAAATAATTAACTATTTTAAAATAAATATTAAATAAGAGAGCAAAAAATAACGTATATATGTCAAGTCTACCCACGTGGGAAAAAAAACACATGAGGGTATGTTTACACTGTTTTGATTTAAAACATTGTCTGATGGCAGCAATTCGTGCGAATTAAAATCGTTATTTTCTACAGTATTAAATTGGTTGTACACCAGCACTGTTCTTTAGATACATGACATTTCTCTAAGTGCCTTTTAACCCATAGTCTGCCGGAACGTAGATCTACGCGAGACACAATGGCTTTTTAATTGTGTCTGTAATTACGGCAGTTCTATGAAAGTGTATACAGGGTTATTGGTGAAACATTAACAACCTCTTAAAAGGTCATTGTACTCATCATTATGAACAACTTTTACTATGGGTCCAAACCTGAAATCGCGAAAAAAAATCAGCTGTTCCCTACATTTTGACGAGTTAAACAGACAAATGTAGGGAACAGCTGATTATTTTTTTTCATATTCATCTTATTTATGAACCATATTTTATTCATATTTTTATTTATCATATATCAATGCCCAGCTCTCCCAACAGTGTATGAGCGGAAGTTGATTGATTATCAAACTTAGTTTTAAGCTTAAAATAGGCGTGCTGAATAAACATCCACGTACTAAGACACTCTACTGAGTATTGGGCATTCATTACCCAGATCAATTTTAGACACGCGCTAACAGCAGACAAAATATTAGGAAGATCGTAGCAAACTTCATCGGTTACCACAAAATAAGATGTAATTGTGTCAAGTGATGAACCCACAATTACAATGAAGGGTTGTAAAGTAAGACCAAATTGCGTTAATTTTTCTCTCCTAGCATTTATAACGGGCCTTACATCGCAATCATTTTTCACGTGTGTGATGAATCCTTCCCTGACTTCGGCTTTCGATGGCCGCCAGACCTTTTTTTGACAGTTTTTTAAACGCACACTTGCTACAGTCAAAAGTGTAGGGATCAATAACATGCAGGCAATGTTGGAGCTCTCTTCGGATGCTGAAACAAAAAGCTTTTCTTAGCACTGCAGCGTACGAATAGTAAAGCGTAATAAAATACATATGCATTTATTTAAGGCGCTATGATCCCAAAATAGGGTTTTTAGAATAGAAATTATCTTTTATGCAAATGATTGCAAAATGTTTGAAAAGAATGAGTATTTATGTATCCATTTATTTCAGGCATCAAGGCCCATATAAACACATACGATACAATTTTATTATAACTTAAAAATACTATAAACACATGCATGCAACGGAGGGCACTGGGTCAAATCGTTACCAAGTGACACGGTACAGTTTACAAACAGACAGACAACGAAGAGATCCTATAAGGGTTACTTTTTTCCATTGTATGGAACCATAAAAACAACTCTGTCAGATAACAAAAAAAAAAACAATAGAAAATTGATTCTCTTTTCTCCCGCGTGTCATTGGACGTTGACACGTCCATGACTTGTCCATGATGACTATAAATATAAATAATAATATTTTAACTCCTTAGGATAGGCAAAAAAAAAAAATTGTCATAAAGTATACTTACAATCTTGCAAACTGAGAAGTTCATTTAGAGTTGTGTCCTTGCTGTGAGCACTATTTCTCTTCTTGGCCAGTTTAAAAATATTATCTTTTATAGGAGGAAAATTCTCAAAAATATCTGAATACATGCCAGCATATAACTCTTCAAAGTCTTTTTCCAGCTGAGAACAAAATCATAATTTTAGTCGAAAAATAACTTCCAATTCAACTGTGAGGTACTTTTTCTTCTATAGATACTTACTAATATATATCCAGTTGACTTCCTCAAAGCCGGGTACTCCTTAAAATATTGAGATGTAGGTAATTCTTTGGAATGGTTTAAACGAGTTCGTGTCGTCTTTGTCCACTTTTGTAAAACGGTTGACCAAGGCTCACTAGAATTTTTCAGCCATAAAATGGCATCAGGGATCTCTTCCTCTTGTTCTAGAATGTATCCTTCTGGTAAGCGTAGTGAGGGCGAAGGTGGGTTAGATATATCAGAAGATCTTGAAATTCGTCTGCGTTTTTCAATGACACCAGATTCCCGGTATTTCCTTTTCAAATTATGTATCTGATCCGGCAACTTGCCAGCCAGTCTGGTGATAAGCCCTCTTGTAGACTGTACAGTTTTACTGTGAAAGTACACAGATGGTTTTTCACATGGAAATACTCTTACTATCTCTCTGATCCAATCGGCGTAAACGGTAGTTCTAATCAATTTGTCTGGAGTACCACTTAATATTGCTGTAGCAATTAATCGAACCAGTCGTAGTCGTGCTGCGTTCTCTAATGGACTGTTTTTGTCTAAATTAAGAAGGCCTTTTCCTTCTAGACTGCTATTTAATAGCAATGTTATATCCTGAAAAAAAAAAGGATTTTAACTCAATAAAATAACTATCAAGCAATGCAACCATAATTACATTTCACCAAATTCCAATGATAGCGCAGTGTACTAAGTACGTACATAATATAATTAACAACCAACACCATAATTTTATACAACTATAGGTACTACAGGGATTTATCAATTCTCATTTTTAGGAATCACATTAGGTAGAGTCAATCAACATTAAAATAATATTAAGTTAGAAAAGATATAAACACATCACACTAATATTATAAAGGCGAAAGTTTGTTGGGATGTGTGTGTGCGTTTATATGTTTGTTACTTCTTCACGCTCAAACGGCTAGACCAATTTTGATAACATTTGTTAGCTGACACCCTAGATTAACATATAGGCTACTTTTTATCCCAATATTCCCATGGGAACGACACTTAGGACGCATTTACTTACATCAATTTGGCTTTCAGCAGGAATAGTTGTTGTCAAAGGTGGGTAAGAAGATTGTGATTTAGGTGTGCTTGTTTCAGCTTGATTTTCAAGTGGATAATGCAGCAGATCTGATATTGAAATGTCCAAATCTTCACAAACCTGTAAATTATAGCATTCAAAATGTAGGGAAATAAAACAATGCAAAATAAGACATAGGCAACACTATGCTTTTTCCAAGGCAAGGAACCAACTTACAGGTAAATTATGGCAATCAGGGTGCATTGTTTTTTTATATATTTCCAAATTTCTTAGGGGTATTGATCGTGGCCCCACTTTAGGAATCAAATCCTTTATTTCTGCCTCCCCTACTAGGGGCAGAGACAAAGATGTTATACCATTTTCTGAAATGTAAATTCTACAATTAGAATACTAAAACACTAAAACTGAATGAAAAAATATTTTAATTAAAAATACAGCTATTTGAGTTGGTCTTGATAGTGTGCGTTTCCGATAGTGGAACTAATGTAACTAATGTTGATGATTTCTGAAAAACGCGTTTTTATTTTTCCTGTAATCTTTAGATAAACTATGATCCACAATAAAGTTATTGATTGATTGATTGAAACTTCTATCACATAGAATCATTTCAGATTTTTCTCTATGCAAACTTCGGAGATGCGGGGGAACGCTATTTTTTTTTAACCGACTTCTAAAAAAGGAGGAGGTTCTCAATTCGGATGTTTGTATTTTTTTTTTTATGTTTGTTCGTGCATAACTCCGTCGCTTGCCAACCGATTTGAAAAATTCTTTTTTTGTTGGAAAGGGTATGCTTCCCAAATGGTCCCATGAAAATTTTATCGAAATCGGCCAAGAAATTTTTGAAAAATCAACAAAAACCTAAAAATTTATCTACATTAACGATCTTTTCATATTTCATAACTCCGTCGTTTACGAACCGATTTGGAAAATACTTTTTTGAGCATTTGCTCTCGGAAATCATCATTTGGTAAAGTGGAGCTGATGATAAAGACCACAGATGGCTATCGGAACTACTCAATGACAAATATTTCACGGGTTGCGGTTCGATTACTTTAATATGGTTGCTAAGCAATTTATACTCGTTACAATGCATATGGTGAAATGGAGCTGATGGTGAATTCTCAAACAGCTAAAGTTCTCCTGGTTCTTATTAGGGGAACTCCTCAACAATTAACGTCCCTGCATCGGGTAAAGCAATATTTTGTAAAAGGTGATGAGCAGTTGACATTAGGCTATTGTAACTTAGATAAATTACAAACTGACCCAGTAAAAAGTGAAAAATAAAAACTTTTTTACAAAAAAAAAAACAACCGACTTCCGAAAAACACTATAAAGTGAAAAATAACTTTAATTTCGGAAGTCGGTGGCAAAAAAACTAAAATACAAACCCAAAGACACCGACTTCCGAAATTAAAGTTATTTTTCACTTTATAGTGTTTTTCGGAAGTCGGTTGTTTTTTTTTTGTAAAAAAGTTTTTTATATTATCCTATACGGCCTATAAAAAAAGAAAAAAAAATTGAGATTGTGCAAACTGCTCTTTTATATGATAGCACATGCCCTAGTAGACCCACTTCGAATTTTTCAGACCCCCTTTCAATCCCTGTTGCAAAAAAAAAAATACTTGTCGTGGATAGATGTCGCCACAGTACAGCGAACATCGCCATCTAACAATTTGATTACTTATATTTTATATACTTATATTTGATATACTTATATTTTTATTTCTTTCTTATTTGCAAAATAGTTGGGCAAACATCATCTAAAACTATTCGAAATTTCAAGTTGATAGCATTAGTAGTTCTTGAGATATCCAGCTGTGACAGACGAACAGACAGACAGACAGACTGATTCGCACCATAAGGGATCCTTTTTACCATTTTGGTACGGAACCCTAAAAAGGAAACTATCGTAACGATCAAAACTTTATTTGTGGGTAACATATTTTTAAACAAGAAAGTGTCATATCTATACAACCCTTTTTACGATTTGTTTACCTTTAGTTAATTACCTAAACCAATGGAGTATAGTTTATAATTTTTGACCCAAGATAGTCCTCTGGATAGAATTCAACATTGCACATACACTCTTTAGTTAATGCTAACCACTTCCTATCAGGGGAACCATTGGTGGTTTGTTTGCTTGCCTAATAGTAACTAACTCATACTCACTATTCGTCTCCGTGGCTCGTCGTTTCTTCTGAGATACAGCTTGTTCTTCTTCCACTTCAGTTTTAAACTTCATCATCAAAGGTACATCATCTTCTACATCTGACTCAGAATGGTGTGGTGGTATATCTGCTACATCTAGAGAGCTATTGTCAAAATTTTCCAGTTCTAGCTCTATAAGTGAACAAAAAAGGCAAGAGTATTACACTTTTATTATTATAATCTAGCAACCCGGGGTGGGTAGCTAGATTATAATAAACCAGCAGTGCCCGCGGTTTCACCCGCATAAGTGTCGATCGGGATAAAAACTATCTCTTTACCAAATTTCATCTGAATCGGTTCAGCGGTTTAAGCGTGAAGAGGCAACAGAGACTCACTTTCGCATTTATAATATTAGTATGGATTACATAGTATGGATTTGCATATTTAAGTGAAACAGGGGCGAGTCGCTGCGCTCTATTACAAGTTTAATATTTAATCTACACTAATATTATAAAGAGGAAAAATTTGTATTTTTGTTTGTTTGTTTGTTTATAATGAATAAACTCAAAAACTACTGGACCGATTTTAAAAATTCTTTCACCGTTAGAAAGCTACATTATCTGCGAGTAACATAATATGCTATATTTTATTTTAGAAAAAATAGGGGTCCGTAAGATATTTGGGTTTTTCAGACCCAAGCTGCCAAGGTGTAAAAAATCATCAAAAAAAAAATCCTTATTTGGCGTACGCCGCCTAAACTATAAAAGATAGAACCATAAAATGTACTAATTAATTAAAGACCTTAAAAATATCTACAAAAAAGTCCGCGAGACACTATACCTATCTATTTCGAGTTAAGCACAACCACCATTTTTTTATTTAAAAATCTTGAATTTTTTTTGGACTTCATTTAAACGCATTTATTTTACACATGTCATTACTCCTTATCAAAATAACGGTAGCGGTAATCGAAATCCACGCAGGCGGAGCCGCGGTAGACCGCTATAAGTTATATAAATCAGAATAACACATAGGCTACTTTTTGTCGCGAAAACCGACATCCACGTGGGCGGAGCCGCGGGCGACCGCTAGTGTATTATATATTGTATCTATAAACCTTCCGGAATTATACTCTAGGGCCCTTTACACATTACGCCGTGGCTGCGACGCCGCCTCCACCGCGCCGCCACCGCGGTGCCGTGTATTGGTTGCCCTTGGATTTGTATGAATGGCGGATTGCGTAACTTAATGATGGTGAAAATTGATCAAAATCCTTTACATAATATTTTAATTTATAGTATACAGATAATTGTTTTATTTCAAACATAATGTGGTTACCGCTAAGTTGTATTAAATCAAACACTACCAAAGCTTTGAAGTTGATCGAAACATTTTTGATCATCCGTACTTACTATTATAGTATTATAAATTCGAAAGTAACTCTTTCTGTCTGTCTGTTACCTTTTCACGCCTAAACCACTGAAGGGATTGCGAGATAAAATTTGGAGATAGATTGCATCCCGGGGAAGGACATAGGATAGTTTTTATCCCGATATTCCCACTGGATCGACACTTATGCGGGTAAAACCGCGGGGCGCTGCTAGTTTAAAATAAATAGATTACTTATATCTTAAATTGTTATTTAAGTTCTTAAAAACATACCATCACTTTGATGTTCCTCCCTTTCCCTTGGCTCAATAATGTCATCTAGTCCCTCACGACCAGTCGATAACGCATCTTTGACAGCAATGCTTTCTGTTTGACATTTATCCACTATACTTATGTGCACTATTGGTGATTTAATAAAACCACTGAAAACCTCTGAGTGGTTTTGGTTATTTAAAGAACTGGGCTGTAAAAAAAAAGAATATAGTTTAGGAAAATATGCTGGTGATCACAGTCCCACATGAAATCAAAACCTAATCATCTATTCAAATTAGGCTGATAATCAGCACTTTTCGAACGTCAGAATTACATAAGAGAGTTCCCCAAAACGCCCACTCTTCACCACTTCCTAAGTGCTTTCGCAGAAGTGGCGCAACAAACTCCCCAGCAAACCACAAACATTTCGTCATTATACTAAAGTCACTCAAAAGAGCCCCCACAAGTGAGGATACTTAAGTAGGTCCAATGTACCCTGAGATCGGCCATGCTACCAACACCACTGACCACTGCACAAGCTAATGGCGCCGATTCTGTTGTTCACAAACTAAACTAAATTTAAGTTCAGGCATCTTTTTCTTTCTATTTCACTCGGACAAGGACAGAAGATAAATATTAGTTTAGTCCTGTCAAATTAGTCAGCGCCTGGCGTAAATTGACGTATTTTTAGTAGCCAATTTTTTTATCTCGTCTAAAGTTGTCTATGGTCTTTATGGAGTAGGTATCTTAATTTGACAGGACTAAACTAATATTTATCTTCCGTCCTTTTCATAATGAAATAGAAAGAAAAAGATGCATGAACTTAAATTTAGTTTAGTTTGTGAACAACAGAATCGGCGCCAATTGTCGTGTTAAAAGTCCTTTATGTCATTCCTTCATTTTCAATCATTCCTTCTGCACATGTGGCTTCTCTGTCACCTCATTAACGGCATAACAATGTAAATGTCTATTAACTGCTCCCAAATTACAATGTTTTTGTTAATTTTTAACCGACTTCAAAAAGGAGGAGGTTCTAAATTCGTCGGAACTTTTTTTTTTATGTATGTTCCCCGATTACTCGAAGATGGCTGCACCGACTCCAAAAATTCTTTGTTTGTTTGAAAGGGTATGGTCTCGATGTGGTCCCATTGTCACCAAATCGGAATATGATGAGGGAATCCAATGGAAATCGAGGGAAACCTTCAAATTTTATAGACACACCTATAGCGATTTGAGTATTTTTTATAGTAACTCGTGCATTTGCTCTCGGAAAGCACCATTTGGTGAAGTGGAACTGATGATGAAGACTACTGATGAGTGATGGCCATCGGAACTACACAATAATAAGTATTTCACGGGTTGCGATTCGATTAGGTACTTTAATGTGGTTACTAAGCATTTATGCTCGTTACAATGCGTATTTTGAAGTGGAGCTGATGGTGACTTCTCAATCAGCTCCAGTTCTCCTGGTTCTTACTAGGAGAACTCGTCAACAATTAACGTCCCTGCATCGGGAAAAGCAATATTTTCTAAAAGGTGATGAGTAGTTGAAATTAGGCTATTGTAACTTAGATTAATTACAAACTGACCCACTAAAACATTTTTACAAAAAACACAACCGACTTCCAAAAAATACACTTCTGGACACATCTATTGGCCCACCTTGTATTTTCAGTTTCGTTTGGTCCTAGCTAAAATTTTATATTAGGTCGAGCAAAAAGTTTTTATGCAGTTTTGAACCTGGCACATTCACAATTTCATTCAATAGTCTTTTTTTGAATTTCGAACACAGAATTTAAAGAAACAAAAGACAATTTGGAGCCTGTTTGTTGATATCAAACAATCGAATACTAAGAAAACTTGGTTTTATTGGTTTACTTGGATTTAATTCTTGAAAAAGTGATTGATATCTTTGGTTTTGCAACAAACATTACTTATTCTTAACATTAAGGTGAGGATCTATCAATAATCTATGGATACTTCACCTGAAGTCGCCGCCCAAGCTGTGGCACTTATTCAGGCCGGACACAGCCAAAGAAACGTGAGTGCTCAACTTAATTTAAGTCGATCTGCGGTCCGAAATGTTTATCGGAGGTACCTAGAGACTGGCGGCTTTGTTCGTCGCCAAGGAAGGCCACGATCTCGGGTCACAACTGAAAGGCAGGATCGATTCATCGTGACGACCAGCTTGAGAAATCGTCACCTTACCTCCATTGAGATACAAAACCAACTTCGCGACTTCCACGGAGTATCTGTGAGCGCTCGAACTGTTCGGAGAAGGTTAAAAGAACGCGATATGGTACCACACAAGCCAGCTAATGGGCCCAAACTAACGCCAGCCCACCGAACAGCGCGCCTTCATTTCGCACGCAGTCATTTAAATTGGACACAGCAAGATTGGAGCCGTGTACTCTTTTCTGATGAGTCTAAAATTGTGTTACATGGCAATGATGGAAGGAAGAAGGTCTACCGACGTAAGGGAGAGCGTTTCGCACAATGCTGCTTTGAAGAGAGGGTTGCTTATGGCGGTGGCTCATGGACTGTCTGGGGCGGTATATCCGCGAGCGGCAAAACTCAACTTGAGGTTGTTACAGGACCACGGCTGCCAACATTAAATGCTGAAAGGTACATTCGTGAGTGCTTAGAACCTCACGTGATACCATACGCGGACTATGTGGGCCCAAATTTCCTTTTTATGCATGATAATGCAAGAGCCCATGCGGCCGGCATCGTCAGGGAATATCTTCGGGATGTGAACATCACAGTTATGGACTGGCCAGCCAGAAGCCCAGACATGAACCCCATTGAGCACATGTGGGACGAGCTAAAAAGACGTGTTAGGGCTCGTCAGCCAGTTGCCCAGACGATGCAGGAGTTGAAAACTGCCTTAGAAGAGGAATGGGAGATGATCCCTCAAAATGTCATAGAGCGGTTGATAAACTCTATGCCTAATCGTATGAGAGCTGTGGTAGATGCCCATGGAGGCAACACGCGTAATTAAATTAAACCTTTATTTGATAAAACATGTTTTTTATTCAAAAATCAATTGCCTTTAACAAGGCGCATATCCGACTTGTTAGGCGTAGCTCCATGTCGTAAGGTATTCTGAATTCAAATTTAAAACAATACGATCGAAAAAGATGGTAAAATGTATCAGGTTTAAAACTGCATCAACAGTTTTTGTTCAATCTAGCAATCATATTTCGGTAGGGGCCATCGAAACCTAAACTCTAAGGTGGGCCAATAGATGTGTCCAGAAGTGTACTACTTATAAAGTGAAAAATAATTTTCATTACTTACTTAATAATAAAAAAGTTTATATCCGAAAAGCTTTAATTTCGGAAGTCGGTGTCAATGGATCTGTAATTTAGTATTATGCCACCGACTTCCGAAATTAAAGTTATTTTTCACTTTGTAGTGTTTTTTGAAAGTCGGTTGTTTTTTTTTTTTACATACTTTTCGGATATAATCTTTTTTATTATTTGACATTATCTAAAGACAATTCTAATTTCAACTCTACTAGTGGTTGTAAACTTGTAATAGCAATCATATTATTTGTTCTTAATAGGTTATAATATTTTATTTATCTTTTTGATAGATTCTTTCATATTTTGTGAATGTGAGAACATTGAAGACCTTGTGTACTGTAGATTAGTAGACCTTTGTTTTATTTGATTAAGTACCTGGTACTTGTTGAAGGGTCTACGCTATCCTCCCATACCTTTTAATTCTGCAATTTGAAAACATTGTAAAAGCCAATTGTTTTAAAAGAGTAACCGTGGAGTTTCTTGCCGGCTCTTTTCCAGAGGAAACAACCAATTGGCACCGTGCACCTAGCTTCTGACGTTTCATAAGTGCCCATGTAGGTATAAGTGAAAAAAAATATTTTGATTTTGACAGTTGTGCCGACATGAGAGAGGACCGTTATCAAGCTGTCACATACAAGTTTCATACAGAAGTTGTAGCAGTATAATGTGGAGTATTTAACAAGTAATAATAAAATTAGGTACAGTTGCCGGCACGTAACTTGGCAAGAGTTTTTGAAGTGGGGGAAGTTTGCGCACGCACAATTTCATACATTTTTATATGCGCGAACTTCCCCCACTACGAAAATCTCTTGCCAAGTTACGTGCCGGTAACTGTAGGTACATTTGACAAAAGCATAGGTACAGACGCCAGCACATCAAGCTATCCGAAACTGTCAATTTTTCCCAATCAACTTTGAACCTTATGCTTTAGCGATAAAGGTGAAAATCTATTAAAGAAATTTGATAGATTGTAGTAGCTTGATGTGCTGGCGTCTGTACATATCAACATTCAACACTTGATGATATGGTTGGCATGAAATCCAGACACAATAGGTATGAGCTTGAGAGGAATCACTTCAACATTACACTGGAATTAGGAATTATGAGAATAAATTACTTGAAGAATACCTCACCTCATAATCGTCAGTCATCATTTGAGCAAACAGCTTTTCGGCTTTCAGACATTGTCTCAGGAATCGGTAGCATTGCTTCAGTTTAGTGCAGCAGAAGAAACAAGCAAGAATTGGTCTATTGTCTTCAGTTACAAACTGCAACAAAATTTGCTTACACTATTTTATTTATTTTTATGAAGAAATACAATGTTCTTAATGCCTTCTGTGCACATCTTACAGAGAAGGCATGAGCTTTGATAACCACTCTTGCTCAAGGCAGATTGGCGACATTTCTAATTTCAACTCTTTATTAGTGGTTGTAATGGCAATCATAACACTTGGTTTTAATAGGTTTTTATATTGTATTTATCCTTTTGATAGATACTTTTATTATTTTGTTAATGTGAGGACTTTGTAGGCCTTAGACTTTAGATCTGTAGACCTTTTTTTTAATTTTATCAAGTACCCTGGTACTTGTTGACAAGCTGTAAACGCTGTCCTCCCATACCTACTGTAGGTAATTTGAAAACATTGTACAAGCCATTTATTCTTAAAAGCGTAACCATGGGGTTCCTTGCCGGCTCTTCTCCATAGGAAACAACCACGTTGCTCGCGCTGTGTAGTGGCAACATGAATGGAAGGTAATTACCACACGACCATTTAGTCGCGTACCAACCAGTGCCGCGGCTGTACGTGACAATAAAATGACGTAATTGTATGAATAACTTCCTCAAATATAAAAAAAACCGGGCAAGAGCGAGTCGGACTCGCGCACCGAGGGTTCCGTAACATCCGGGTTTATGCATAAGGTTTATGTTTATGAAATTAAATGTTTTTTTTATTTTTGATTTGATTGAATGAATGGTAAATTGTGGTTTACGATTTATGACGTATTAAAAAAAAACTACTTACTAGATCTCGTTCAAACCAATTTTCGGTGGTAGTTTACATGGTAATGTACGTCATATATTTTTTTTAGTTTTTTTATTCTCTTATTTTAGAAGTTACAGGGGGGGGGACACACATTTTACCACTTTGGAAGTGTCTCTCGCGCAAACTATTCAGTTTAGAAAAAAATGATATTAGGAACCTTAATATCATTTTTGAAGACCTATCCATAGATACCCCACACGTATGGGTTTGATGAAAAAAAAATTTTTGAGTTTCGATTCTAAGTATGGGGAACCCTAAAATTTATTGTTTTTTTTCAATTTTTGTGTGAAAATCTTAATGCGGTTCACAGAATACATCTACTTACCAAGTTTCAACAGTATAGTTCTTATAGTTTCTGAGAAAAGTGGCTGTGACATACGGACGGACAGACAGACAGACAGACAGACGGACAGACAGACAGACAGACAGACATGACGAATCTATAAGGGTTCCGTTTTTGCCATTTGGCTACGGAACCCTAAAAAGTCATCCTATGTTTTTAGGAAATGTAAAAATTATACTGCAACTGTGAAAAATAAAAAAGTATCTTTTCATGCGTAAGTATCAAGAAATATGTAGGTATTTTATTTTATTTTTTTCGATGCCTTCTAATGGCGGCTGGCGCCTGAGGTAAGTCACGTGCCGTTAGGAGAAGCTGGGGTACTTTGCTTCAGTATTTATAAAACCTACATTGACAGTATGGGCATTTCAAGAACTATTGCATGCGCGGGTGTACCGTAAAATGTGGATTATCTCATAAAACCTCGGAGTGCCAAAAGCGTGATAGTCTTACCCCCGCAATGTGTGCTTTTCAATGGGCCCCATCCAGCAAATTACAAAGGATGTGAAGTTTATAAAGAAATACTGGCCCGAAGAACAAGAATGCCCTCACACAATGTACACATGCCCCGGAAAGTTCTTAACAGTGGTTAAGGAACTCGATACTGCGTTCTAAAACTCAAATTGCCGATGTAGGTCACACGGCTGCCAAGCTAAAATGGAACTGGGCTGGTCACATCTGTCGCATGCCGGAGGAGCTATGGGCTAAAGCAACCACACAATGGGTCCCAAACAGCAGCAAACGACAACGCGGCAGGCCCAGAAAGAGATGGCGGGACGAGCTCGACTCTTTCCACAATGATTGGCGTATAACAGCACTGGATAGGGATAAGTGGAAGGAGGGAAGGGAGGCCTTTGCCCTGCAGTGGGACAGAAACGGCTGATAATAATAATAATAATAATGTGTGGAATGTAGGAACGGGTCCCGCGGTACTAAGGAGCTACTCCTCATTGATATGGCCATTAGCCAACAGGTTCGTCTATCCCGCAAGGATTTGTCGACATGTTGGATAGATTACAAGAAGGCCTATGACTCAGTGCCACATACATGGCTCATGAGGGTGCTGGAGTTGTACAAGATAGATGCAACTCTACGCACCTTCCTTGAGTCGTGTATGGGGCAATGGAAGACGGTCCTTCGTTATCCAGGATGTCGACAGATCCAGGGAAATGATGAGCCTGTATGGATTAAACGGGGAATATTTCAGGGCGACAGTTTGAGTCCACTTTGGTTCTGCTTAGCCCTGAATCCTCTAAGTACACTACTGGAGGATTCAGGTTTAGGCTATCGGTTGAGGAGAGGTGGTCAGGTCATATCTCACCTCCTTTACATGGATGATTTGAAACTCTTTGCCCCCAACAAATTGCGTCTGATGGAGCTACTTAAGGTAACTAAAACTTTCAGTAGCGTCATCAAGATGGAATTTGGTGTCGACAAATGTGCAGTCATGCATGTAAAGCGAGGGGAGATTATGGAATCCGAGGGAATTCAACTCTCGGATTCCATAAGCCTCAGATCCCTCTCCTCATCCGAAAGCTATAAGTATTTGGGTATGTCGGAAGCGTTAGGCATCAACGATGCTGACATGAAGCAATCGTTGAAGGAGCGCTTCTTTTGTCGCCTGAAGAAGGTATTAATTAGTCTTCTTTCGGGCGGAAATAAGGTGCGCGCCTTCAACGGTTGGGTCATGCCGGTTTTGATGTACTCTTTCGGCATACTCAAATGGACTCAGACCGAACTCGACGCCCTGGATAGAAGAGTCCGTACACTACTGACCGCAAACCGGATGCATCACCCACGATCATCGGTGATGAGACTGTATATCCCGCGGAAGTGCGGGGGTCGAGGCTTTTTAAATGCGAAGACCCTCCACAACCGCGAGGTGTGCAGCCTCAGGGAATATTTTTTAAAAGCCGAAGTGGGTATGCACCGTGATGTGGTCGCAGTGGACAAGGGGCTCACCCCGCTCTCCATGGCTAAAGAGAACTGGCGCAAACCTGTAGTACTTTCTACTGATGACCGCAAGAGGGTATGGCAAAGCAAGGAGCTTCACGGGCGCTTCTATCGGGCTCTTCATGAGCCCGGTGTAGATTTCATAGCGTCCGTATCCTGGCTACGTTTTGGTGACCTTTTCGGGGAAACTGAAGGTTTTGTCTGTGCAATTGTGGACGAAGTTATCTTAACGAATAACTACCGGAGACATATTATGAAGGACGGGACGGTTGACGTGTGTCGGGCATGCCACCGTCCGTGTGAGTCTATCAGACATATTATCTCTGGTTGTTCTCGTCTGGCTAACGGCGAGTACTTGCACAGGCATAACCAAGTGGCTAGGATTATTCACCAGCAACTTGCTTTGAAATATAAGCTTGTGGATTCTGAGGTACCGTATTACAAGTATGTGCCCGACCCAGTTCTTGAAAATGACCATGTCACGTTGTACTGGGATCGGTCTATCATTACTGACAGGACTATTGTTGCCAATAAGCCTGATATAGTGGTGATAGATCGATTAGCGCGCCGCACAATGATTGTCGATGTTACCATTCCACATGACGGGAACCTCGTGAAAGCTGAGAAAGAAAAACAAATTAAGTATCTCGACTTAGCACACGAGGTTGTTGACATGTGGAATGTGAGCTCGGCTATCATTGTGCCGATTGTCGTATCAGCCAATGGACTGATGGCCGAAAGCCTCGATCAACATCTATCGAGGCTCTCGTTAGGTGGTTGGATCAAGGGCCTGATTCAGAAGGCAGTACTCCTCGATACGGCTCGCATTGTGAGGAGGTTCCTGTCTCTGGAGCCCTAACCACCGGTAGCTTGGACCCTGCTCCCGACACCGGCGGATCACTATTTTTTATATTTTTAAATGTTTTTTTATAGTTATTTTTTATATTGAAATATTTAAAAATGTAATTAATGAGGAATGTAAACGAATAAACGAAATAATAATAATAAAATGGAACTTCTACCAATATGCTTGGCAGCACTACCAAGGAGAGAACCCAAAGCGCCAAAACTGCCTTCGCTGAAGATATGCGGCAGAACAAAGAACAACATATAGTTGAGATAAAGACCGGACCTAGCCCAACCCTAGAACAGCTACTCCATAAACAAACCGAAAATTTTGAGTGCATCTTTCAATAAATGAGTACTCTAATAAGTCTTGTCACCAACCTCGTCGATCGACTTACAAAATGAATGCTCTAAGAATAGCTACCTGGAACGTTAACGGACTAGCTCCCAACAAACAAGAGGTTGAGCTTCTAATCTCTGAACACAAGATTGATATTCTTCTCGTAGCTGAAGCTCATGGTACCCGCAACAGAAATATCAAATTCCAAGAACATCAATGCTCAATGACAAACCATCTAGATGGCACTGGGCATGGTGGAACAGCGATAATCGTCCACAAGGAGGTGAAACCATTTAATGCCAGAATACAGATTATTTTAATTTGACTTGACATTTGCACAATCAAGGTTGAATATAGTGTAACAAACAAACTATATAATATGTACCTATCCTATATTCTAGCAAATAAAGATATCATTCATTCATTCATACAGAACTGAATACCTTCAGGCAACAACAAATGCTTTGGAGGATAGCACAGGCTACATTAACGTGTCTGCGTTATACTGCCCCCCTAAACATAAAATAGACGAAAATATGTTCACACGATAGTTCCACCAGCACGGCAATCGTTTCATTGCGGTTGGTGACTGAAATGCTAAACATATTAGCTGGGGCTCTAGAGTCACTACAACGCGAGGAAGACAACTTAAAACAAGCATAGACAAAAGCCACTTATTGGTATCGTCCACCTGTGAACCCACGTACTGGCCAACAGATTCTAACAAAATCCCGGACCTCCTTGACTTCTTTATACTGAAAGGACTACAAAGGCACTACCTCAAGCCTGAATCCTGCTAACGACAGCTCCTCAAACCACAGCCGTTATATTAACAATAAGCACTATGCTGATTGAATCGGAAACAGTAAAAATGCTTCCGTCCAAGCAACACGGATTGGGAATCCCTCAGAGATTACATTGACAACCAAATATACCTTTAAAAACTCCGGATGACATAGAAGAGGCGACAATAGTACATTGTTTGCCAAGGGAGCAAACAACTATTTTGAAGGCGAGTCTTTCTTTTTTTTAGGGTTCCGTTGCCAAATGGCAAAAAACGGAACCCTTATAGATTCGTCATGTCTGTCTGTCTGTCCGTCCGTATGTCACAGCCACTTTTCTCCGAAACTATAAGAACTATACTGCTGAAACTTGGTAAGTAGATGTATTCTGTGAACCGCATTAAGATTTTCACACAAAAATAGAAAAAAAACAATAAATTTTGGGTTTCCCCATACTTAGAACTGAAACTAAAAAAATTTTTTTTCGTCAAACCCACACGTGTGGGGTATCTATGGATAGGTCTTCAAAAATGATATTGAGGTTTCTAATATCATTTTTTTCTAAACTGAATAGTTTGCGCGAGAGACACTTCCAAAGTGGTAAAATGTGTCCCCCCCCCCTGTAACTTCTAAAATAAGAGAATGATAAAACTAAAAAAAATATATGATGTACAATACTATGTAAACTTCCACCGAAAATTGGTTTGAACGAGATCTAGTAAGTAGTTTTTTTTTTTAATACGTCATAAATCGTAAACCGCAATTTACATTTTATTCATACAACTCAAATATAAAAATAATAAAAAAACATTTAATTTCATAAACATAAACCTTATTCATAACCCCGGATGTTACGGAACCCTCGGTGCGCGAGTCCGACTCGCTCTTGCCCGGTTTTTTTAATTTGGCTTACGTGCGTTTTACTTTATCATACAGCCTATTACTTGTTCATACAATGTTCGTGATTGATCTGTTTGGTGATTGGAACTTTTACTAACAATATCCACATTCCAAATTCAAATCACTTTTAGTCTCTAGGGATTAAAGAGCTTTCTTAGTTTACGAATACTAAATGCTCTTTGTAAATAGATGTGATAATAAAAAATATATAACAACACTTATTCAGGAAGCTTGTTGGATCAATACCCGGAGAACAAAATAAAAGATCGGCGCAGTAACTATCCACTAGACATTAAAAATGCTCTACTAGATAAACGCCGACTTCGAAGAATTTGACATCAAAGTAGGCTACCAGCGGATATAATAAAGCCACTGGAGACCTGTAAGAAATCCTTTATAATTGGAACAATGAGACATTGGAAGACCAACTGGAGTCTTTTACAGCCACTGGTTCAACGAACTAATAATTGTGGTAATTCACTAAAAACTATAACAGGCTTACAGGCCTCATAATGCTAGGCCTCCTCTTAAGACATGACCAGGATGGGCGCGAACATCCCAGGAAAAGGTAGACGCATTTGCATGGCACCTCGAAAAGTCTTTACACCAAATCTAGACATAGACTCTATTAAAGTACGCGAAGTCTGGCGGCTTATAACAAAGCTTCAAGACAAGAAAGCTCCCGGGTACGATCTCTTCACCAAAGAAATACTGAAACAGCTGCCCAGGAAAGCCATTGTGTTTCTTACATCACTCTAATGCCATTTTGAGAATTCAGTACTTTCCGCTGGTGTGGAAGGTGTCCCAAATCATAATGATACACAAGATAGGTAAACCTCCTAATGAAGTATCTTCATACAGACCCATAAGCCTTCTGCCGATTCTCTCCAAAGTCTTTGAGAAGCTATTGATGTACAGAATATCACCAATCCTAAATAAAGAGAAAATTATTCACAACCACCAATTTGGCTTCAGACAGGAGCATTCTACTTCTGAACAAGTCCATCGAGTCTACAACAAGATAAGAATGAAGCTAGAAGAAAAGCTATAGTGCTCCTCACTGTTTCTGTACATCCAGTAGGCCTTAAATAAGGTTTAAGGATCTGTTATACAAGCTGAAAATCAACCTTCTCCACCAGTACTACGCACTAATGAAATCCTAATTGTCGGAAAGAATATTTCAAGTGAAAGAAGCAGATTTGAGTCACGATTCTGCAATATAACTGCTGGAGTACCACAAGAGACGGTACTGGGACCGGTGTTGTACACAGTATACACTGCAGATCTCCCGCAGGCTGATGAAGTTCCTACAGCAACATTTGCTGATGACACTGCAATACTGGCAAGCCACACAGATCCTGCTATGGCCTCACACATGCTGCAAGGTAGTCTTGACAAAATAACCACATGGTTACAAAATGGCGGATAAAGACGAGCGCAAGCAAATCAGTCCACATCACTTTTACGCGGCGCGGCGCAAAGGTGACTGTCCACCAGTACACCTCGAGAATGTCACACTATCTGAGACCAAGAGACACAAACATAATATCCGTTACAAGAACCTACACTGGATCATGGGACGAAATAGTAAGCTGAATACTGACAACAAACTTCTATTAATCGCACAAAGAATGCAGAATGCTATTTTAAGGTCAATTAGTGGCGTTCCTTGGCTTGTCACAAACGCTGAAATACAGAAGGAGTTATGTATGAATTCTGTCATGGACGAGATTAAGAACTTTACAAAAAGGTGCCAGGAAAGACTGCAAAGGCCCACAAAAAAAATTCTCACACTGTTTTCCTTCATCAATAATTTCAGTGATTTAAATTTTCCCCTAAGACAACCCTCGGACCGTGTTTTCTTTCATTTTGTTGAATGCAGCATCGAGCATTCACAGGAAATTTACATTACATGCATAATGCAATTACATGGAAATACTTTTGAAGCTGAGCTTTTGCCTGTATTGTACTATTCGTTAGAACGTTACATTACATGGGAAATACTCGAGAAAATGCTCTAGTGTATGAGTATACATACAGTAGAGCATTTTCTAGCTTTTTTTTTCTTTTCATTTTTCATCTTCAGGTGAGCATCTGAAGACAGCCTTTCTTTTTTTTTTAAGTATCTATTTACTTAAACAATGACATGTACATTTACTGTATAAAGTATTATATTATTTTAATTATTGTGAATGTGAGGACTATGTGGGTCATTGTTTTCATTTTAATCATGGTCTGGCAGTTTGAGTAGTTTATGCGGCCTACCCAAATGTCCTGTCTTGGGTATTGTTTGTTGAATCTTGAGCTGCACGGTTACTGACAAATACGTGCACTGACTGGACAGGTCCGCTCAATCTGTGTGGTTCTTTCCTCAAAAGACCATTTCAGACACCAATCTACATGGTCTTCACACGATCTGACCAAGATTTTGTCTGTTTAAAAGAGACTGTGATGTATGAGTTTTTTTCGGCCTTTCTTCTCAGAGTAGGTAATAGGTACTACGGGCTGGTGTCCGCAACTCCACGTCAATGCGCGTATTTTGCGTATATTGCGTATCTTCTCAGAGTAGTGAGATAGGAAATGCCGACCTCATCTAGTTTAAAAAATGTGATTGACGTGTTAGTGTTTGCAAAAACCTACTTACAGAAAAGAAATCATTTATCATAACCCTCAGACCAGCACCTGAAGATAATTTCATGTCGGTAGTATGATGTAATCTTCCCATAGGAGGCAAATAACTAACAGGTAATTCACTTAATTCTTTTTAAAAATATCAACTTACTGGAATATCAGTCAGCTTCTCATATAGTACGTGCAAGTTCCTGTTGGCCACTATATGCATGCGAACATTCTCCGCTAAACATATCCGACACATTAGCAGTTTTTCCATCTTTTATCACTAAAAGTCTTATGTCAGCTCCGCACCTAAGACGACCCACTGGCCCTTAAGTCTTTAAATTTAAGTAAAACACTTGCGTTGCGTCGGTACTTAGAACGAAGAAGGCTTGTAAACCTTGCCTTTGCAAGATTTTGAGAAAAAAAAATGTCTCGTAGGTACTTCAGACAGTCCAAGTAATTAATAGGATAGGACTTAACAATAACATAACACCATCTGCTACATAAATACCGGTAGTTTTCGTTCGATAATAATTCATAACAAAGCACGGACGGATCGCGAGTAGATCCCTTTAAAATAATGTACTATGTGCCGTATGTGCGCGAGTCTCTCGTTAGAGAGGAGAGTAGTATAATTATTATTCCTTGGCGCGAGACCGCGAGTACAACAAAAGCAGAACTTTACTCTTTGCAGAACACTACAAGCGAGCGGAGAACGAGAACTACAACCAAAGCTACTTCTTTCAGCTACTTGACGTTGACGTTGACAGTTACTTTACTCTTTGACGTTGACTGACGAAGACGTTGACACTTGACAGACACAGCAGAACACATTGAGATAGGAAAAACATGGAGAGGCCGCGTTATTCTATACATACATTTGCTTATACAAATATGAGTGAAATATGATTCAGAATACGAAATATCGTTTTGACTCGTTCTTTCTAATAAGATAATCGTATTTGATAAAAGAGACAACAATATTTTAAGTTGTTGCTCATTTTGGCAACATTTTGACGTGACGTAGTACAATTGTAGGTAAGGTGCCGTATCAGCCATCTTTTGCGACAAGTTTCGTGGTAGTTTTGCTGTCAAATGGTTGTTTACTTTTTGTATTATTGAGATTTGCGAGAAATATACAAGGATTTTACCTTTTAAAACTGCATGCAAATGTTGGAAAACAACAATTCAACATGTCTGTGTGTTGTATTGTGAAGTGTGGTGCAAGAAAGAATGAAAATCAACCTCTAATGTCTTTGCAGAGGTTAATAGCCGGTTTTCATGCAAAAATACATTTAATAATACACATTCGATGATACTGTTGTGACGCGATCATGAATTTATGGCTAAAGTATTGATATTTGGGTTCATTTCCGTATAATAGACCTTTTTAGTATATTTTGTTAATTCATTTGTTTGTTTACAATAATATGTCAAATGGAATAGGGTTGTACCGTTGCCGTAATAGTTTTCTCCGCTGAAACGTCATCGACATATTCTGCGATGTGAACATAAATAATTCTGTGTCTTATTCGGTCCGAGTGACCTTGCCAGGTCCGTCCTCTGGTTCACAGCACTGAAATTAAAATATTTTATTTCACATAAACCTACATGGCCACTTAGGAAACGTCAGTAGCTAGGTCATCATCATCATTTCAGCCGAAAGACGTCCACTGCTGGACATAGGCCTCTCCCAAAGGGGGGGGGGGGGGATTGCCATAATCGCCACGCTTGGCAGGCGGTTTGGTGATTGCAGTATAGTTTGGTGGTGAAATGCATAGAGAACGCTGCTGCCCATTCTCCGGTACGACCCTTAGTCGCCTTTTACGACACCCACGGGAAGTATGGGGTAGTGCTATTCTTTAAGTCCACCACACAGACTGTGGAGTTTCTTGCCAGTGCAGTAGCTAGGTGCACGGTTCCAATTGGTTGCTTCCTATGGGGAAGAACTGGCAAGAAACTCCACAATTTTTACAATGTTTTCTAATTTGTTAAGTACCTGGTACTGATTTCAATAAATAAATAACTCGTTTTTTATTAAATTTATGGACTATCTGTTTCTCTCTTCTCGCCACTGCAGATTTATTACCGAAAAAACTCAGTGAAAGCTGAAGTGACGGTAACTGAGAGTTTTTACAATTGGTACTTACGCTATCAGATGCATTTATAAGTAGGTATCTTATTATATTGCCATTTGTCTACACAACTGGTTTGTACATAATACAGGTTTGTACATAACTATAATATTTTCTCTGAAAATTCTAACTCTAATAAAAGATTTTCTTTTTTGACATGTATACCTACCGATAAATAGTTCAGTAATTAACCATGAGTCTTTCGTTTCACGCATCACAAAAGATTATAAATAAAGTATTTTTGCACACTTTATTTTTATGCAAAACTATAAAGTTACCGAAAATAAAGTAACAAACGTTATTATAAAGTATGGTTGGCAACCGTAATTACAACTGACTTTAATTTAGTAAGTTATTATGATCCAAACGTAATAACTAGTAAGACTCATATTTAGTATCGATACTCGATAATAGTAACACCTATGTTCCTTGATTGACACAACCCTAGCAGTGGCAGCCATTTTATGCGACAAAACGAGTTGTAGGTATGCACCCTTTTTTTGTAGGTATTTCCAGTCCATACTTTTTATTATGTCAATGGCAGAACATAATATATACCCTGACGGACTTTCGTTGGTAGTGGTGAAGCAAAGAGTAAAGTAACTATAGAGGCCTTAAGGCCTAGCGCGCATTGCGGTGCGGCGAGTTGCGGCTGCGGTTTTAAAACCCGGTAGGTATTGCGAAATTTTAAAAAGATTTGGCCACAGAACACTACACTCCTAGCGGAGTGATTTGGCGCGCGCATTGCGGCTAAACAGCCGCAAGTTTTGCCATTCGTATCTCAACTTTCGTACCGGAAGGTCGACCAGCGTGGGCAGCGTGGACTACGAAACCAGGCTTCGGATTTGCATTTATTTAATATTAACGGCAAGAAAACGGAAACGCAAGCAGTATTGGGTTCATCCATTAACAGCAATGAGACCTATGAAGGGTTTTTTCTATATGAGATATAATGATTTGCGAATGTTTCCAAAAAAGTTATTTGGTTACTACAGAATGAGCATAAAGACCTTTGACAATTTAAAAAGAATTGTTGGTTACGAAATCTACTACAAGGATACGAGTTGGATTACACCGCATTATATTGTAGTCTTTGGTACGGGCCGAGTTTGTACTTCGATGATTAGGGCATCAATATTGACATCGGCGACCGCTTTGGCCGCCGCGTCGTCGGACGAAGCGCTCGGCGACAACATTCTTTCGTCGTGGCTCGATCACTAAAGTGTATTTCAAATAAACTTGCGATAAATGTCATTCAACCACCTGTACCAAATAGTCCAAATAACTTACGATAGATATCGTTCGTCATACAAAACTATCGCTAACATTGCATCGGTTGAGTTTCATAATACCAAACACGGAGTAAGTCAATGTTTTGATCGTGTTACCGACACTGCCCATACATTTTTTTCGTATGGTTTGGAAATATTGGGATACATTAGTAGAAGGAGGTGAACAAACTTTATCGCAAGTTTATTTGAAATGAACTTTACTAACTGCTGCGCGCTACGGTTTTTCTGCCGCAGTGCGCGGGTTTGCATACAAGTTCATTGGATGCAAAAAAACCGTGCGGCGCCGCACCGCAAGAAATCTGTAGCAAGTCACAGATTTTTTAGCCGCATGCGGTTAAACAGCCGCAGTGCGCGTACCTCCACTATAGTTCATACATCACAGATTTTTGCGGGAGCAAACCGCACCGGTTGCTGCCGCAAAGCGCGCAGGCACTAACACGTGCTTTTGTCAGTATTACGAATTCTTTCGATTTCTAGTGAATCTCTGTGTGAAACTTGATCGAGACTATTCCTTGTGTTTGTGTTCTTTGTGCAAGGTTAGTTTTATTTTTTATTGTGTTGTTTTTAATCACTATTTGCCGTCATTATGAATTCCAAAAAGCCTCCTGATCCCGACCCCCCTGATGAACTTTTTGATCTTCCCCCTGTCATGACCATCACCCTCCCCCATGACACCCAAATTCCCACGCAAGATCCTAAAATGGAAACAGAGACTCCAAATCGGAAGAGGGTCGCTGTGTCCCCCCCCTACTACTCCAATTATTCCACCCAAAGTACCGAAAAACGTAATCGGCAGACTTACTTATACAGCCAGAGATAATCCGCCGTATATTGTCCATGTTTCCCTTATGGATGGTCAGACTTCAGGCACTGTGCTACATCCGGCCAAGTTTGGTATGTTTCTAACGATAAAATAAATAACATCAATAACATACGCCTCGACGCGGCGACGGTGTCAAACGTATAGGTAGAAATAAACTGTCAGTTGAATTCGTCTTATCAGGATGCAAACAGTTTTTTAATGAATAATTTGTTAATTCAACATAATTATACTGCCTCCATCCTACAATTCAACATTACGCGATTAGGTCTTGTTAGCGATATCCCTATTGAGTGGTCGGAAGATGAAATTATTAAAAATATCAAGGTTCCTGAACCACATCCGGTGCTGTTGTGAAGGCCAGGAGGATGAACTGTAAGGTTGTCTCCTCTGGTGTAGCTGAGTGGAGGCCTACGCAGACCGTTGTTATAACTTTTGATGGACAAGTTTTACCCAAACGAGTGTATTGTTTCTTCTCAGCTCTTCCAGTTGAGAGGTACACATACCCAACAATCCAATGTTACCATTGTTGTCGGTTTGGCCATACTCGCACAGTTTGTAGATCAAAACCACGCTGTTACAAATGTGGCGGAGATCATCCAGGAGATGGTTGTGACACCACCCCTGAGTTAGGTTACTGTATATCATGTTCCGGGAACCATTTCGCAAATGACAGTGCTTGTCCCGAATTGGGCCGGCAGAAGAGCATCAGAGCTCTGATGGCGGAAAAATCAATTTCTTATGTAGAGGCAAGTCGGGTTTTCCCCCCTGTTTCCAGATCATATGCCGATGTCTCAAAACACTCCCCTCGTAACAAGGTTACAATAAATAAATCCCCATCCCAATCGTCTAGTCCAATCCCTACTACCCAAAAGTCATACTGTAAAACGGTATTCCTAAACCCTAAGCCCCGTGCCCCCCTTTCGCCAGGATATAATAAACAAGCTCATCAAGCACTTACCCGCGATTACTCTTTTTGCCCCTCCAATAATGGCTGCGCCTTCCCAGCGGAAGTTGCTGAGCCAATGATCTACAGACGGGAGGACAGCTCGAAGAACATACTAGAAATAATTACAAATATGTTAATGACTGTACTTACAAACCCTAACCAATCACTACCTGACCACGTTGCCTTAAAATTGACCTCCATCTTAAATTACATTCACGATGCTCCATCCCCTGACATTCCTCCAATGGAACGTGAGGAGTATTACTCTCAGAAATCCTGATCTTTCATTTTTAATAAATAAGTATAAGCCATCAGTCTGCGCCATTGCTGAGACATGGCTTTTACCTGAAAGTAATTTCAGGATGCCGTGTTTCGGTATTGTTCGCAGTGACAGACCTGATGGATATGGGGGATGTGCTTTGCTCATCAATAGCAAAGTATCATTTTCCCCGATTCCTCTACCCTTTGTTGGCGATAACATAAATGTTGTTGCTGTTAAGGCTGAGGATATAAATATTTTTTCTTTTTATATTGCGCACCCACAACTCGAATATCTTTTGGTAATTAGAAATTTGTTATGCAGAGTTAGCGGTCCAATACTTGTTATGGGTGATTTTAATTGTCACCATTATCGTTGGGGATCAGATACTTGCGATAACTTTGGCATTGGCTTGCTGGATGCATTGGATGATCTGGACCTCTGTGTCATCAACGACGGCAGTGCTACACGCAGGTCTGCAGCAGGGCAGAGTATTAGTTGTGTTGACTTGACGTTCTGTTCATCCAATGTATATAGCCTCCTCATCTGGCGTCGCTTGGAAATGACTTATGGAAGTGACCACTACCCCATCATGATCGAATTCCCTTCTAAAAATGTTCCCAAAAAAATCTCCCCTCCCCTTTTAAAATACCGACTTGACTCAGGAGATTGGGATTTATATTCTAAAATCTTAGACTTGAGAGTATCTTCCCTTCCAAAGGTCAAAGGGGATAATGCCCAGGAATGTTTTTTGTCCTTTTCTTCCACTGTCTCTGCTACAGCAGAAGATTGTTTCCCTTCTAAAAAACCCCAATCCGACCACATCCCTTCTCCGCCATGGTGGGATAGGGAATGTACTGACATGGTCAGGGCCAGGAATGCGGCTGAAGAGACTGTTAACTGTGATATGAACCTGGATAACCTCATGGCTTTCAAGCGAATATTAGCTAAGTCCAGGAAAGTTCTAAAAAAGAAAAAACGAGAAGGTTGGTCAAGGTATTGCCATTCGCTGAGTCCATCCACTCCGATTTCGGAGGTATGGCGGAAAGTCAAGCTTTTTAGGAGTAGTTTAGCACCTGCCTCTTCGAACAACATCTCAGAAGAACTGGGGTACCAGTTTTTCTCCAAAATCGCTCCAGCGTACGTCCCGGGTGTAGAGGACAGCTGTGTTGACATAAATGTTGCAGACAACACTAGCGACCCAATGAACGGACCATTTAGCTTGGAAGAATTAAAAACTGTACTATCCCATATTAAGGACTCCGCGCCAGGGGTGGATGGATTCCCTTACTCGTTTATCGTCAAAGCTGGACCAAAAACCCACCAATACTACTTGGACTTGGCTAATTTTTGCTTTACTTCCGGATATATTCCCTCAGAATGGAAGGTTCAAGTTGTCATCCCTATATTAAAACCTGGCAAAGATCCTAATGATCATTGTTCATATAGAATAGCTTTATCGTCCATACTAATTAAACTCCTTGAACATTTAATAAAGAATCGGCTAGAGCGGTTGGTGGAGAGTGGGAGGCTGCTTCCGGCGACTCAGTTCGGCTTCAGGAAAGGTCTGGGCACAGCTGATAGTGTAGGTATCCTCACGTCAGCGGTCCGGCTGGCCCTCAGCAGGAATAAGTCGGTGGTGGCCGTTTTCCTAGATATATCAGCTGCTTATGATTCGGTCCTCCTCCCTGTTCTCAGGCAAAAGCTGCACGAGCTGAGAATCCCGGCTAGGATATGTCGTATCATTGGTAGCATCTTTGCCAATCGCATCATCCAATTAAGAATCCCTGGGGCCGACTCTGAACAAAGAACAGTATGGAGAGGGTTACCTCAAGGATCTGTTCTGAGTCCCCCATTATACAATATAAATATATACAGCGAATCTGTCCTCATCTCTAAATTATGACTGCAAAATCCTTCAGTATGCTGACGATATTGCATTACTGGTCACTGGCAATTCCATTCAGGATGCCGCTCTATCAATGAATGTCTCTCTGTCCTCACTAAACCAATGGCTCCTTGATCACGGGTTATCTTTAAGTGCGCCAAAGAGTACAGCCGTCATTTTTACCCGCAAGCGTTCTATTCCACAAGTAGATATAAGTATTGATGGACAAATCATTCCAGTCAAGGATAAGGCTAGGTTCCTGGGAGTAACTTTAGACTCAAGATTGTCTGGGATTGACCATATTAATAACACGGTCAAAAAATGTGAACGCTCCGTGTCAGTCCTTAAGGCTTTAGCCGGGGTGTGGTGGGGAGCTCACCCCTACACCCTCAAACTGGTCTACAATGCGTTGACCAGGAGCGCTTTAGATTATTGTTGCTTTCTTCTTGAGCCTTGCAACAAAGAAGCGCTCAAGAAATTAGATAGTATCCAGGCCAAATGCCTGAGAATAATTATTGGAGCTATGATATCCTCCCCCATAAACGCGCTTCAAGTTGAATGTGCAGAACCGCCCTTGTACCTAAGAAGACAGTATTTGGCAGATCGCTTCCTGACTAAAGTATTCTCTCTTTCGTCCCATCCCTTACTCCCAATTTTAGAGCAAATCGACCTCTCCTTCCATAACTCTCCTTATTGGAACAATAAAGTAGTTCCCCTGTTGATAAACAGGTATAGAGAGCTTAAACACCTCTCTGCGCCTGTTTGTAAATATCCAATCCTCCCCATCTTTTCCGCTGCATATGAAACGATTCACTTCGAACCAAAAGCCGTTTTGGGACTAGGTATTTCAAAGAATTCCCAAAACGCAAGACGAGACTTCGAGTTAGCCGTCAGACGATACTGGGAAGGTTGGAATTTTTTCTTCACTGATGCATCAAAACTAGCACAAACAGAATGTACAGGAGTAGCAGTATATTTCCAAAATTCCAAAATTGCCCTTTTTCAATGTCTACCTGAAGCATCAGTTTTTACAGGAGAGTGCATTGGTATTTTAGAAGCCATACATTATATAAAATCACATAACATATCTAAAGCAGTAATTTTCTCAGATTCGCGTAGTAGTATTCAGGCCATAAAATAAAATCAACTTCACAGTAAAATACATAGTAAAATCATCGTAGAAATTAAGAACCTGTTATTTGACTGTTCCCAAAACGGCTTGGACATCGAGATAGCCTGGATTCCTGGTCACTCGGGAATTGTTAGCAATGAGTGCGTTGATTCGTTATCAAAGTATGCCACGTCAAACCCGGTTGATCGAAAGCACTACGTAGCTCATAACTACGATTTGCGAAATGGTGCCAAACCCAAATTATTCGTCTCGTGGACAAAAAAGTGGAACGAGACGTCAAAAACCAAGGGTGTCTACTATTCCGCTATACAGCCTGACATCCAGCGGAAACCTTGGTTTTTGAAATACCCAAAATTAGCCAAAAGAACTGTTTCTTCGCTTTGCAGACTGAGACTTGGACACTGTTGTAGCCCAGTGTTTCTGAATAAGATCCATGTTAGGAACAGTTCCCTTTGTGAATGCGGTCTAGCGGACGGTACTTTGGACCATATATTTTTCTCCTGCTCCTTGAACACCAAATCCTTCGACCTATATAACAAAATTTCTAAATGTAACATTCCTCTCCCAACTAACTTCCATTCCCTCTTAAGCCACTTATCTCCCAAAATTATTAATATATTAACAACTTCTTTAATTGAAAATAACATAAAATTGTAATGTACAAATTGGTGCGTAATAATTATATAAATAATAATATGTATTATATTAATGTCTTTGAGCTGTACCCTACTTTAGAATATTTATGTTATATTAATATAAATGTTCTGCTAACCCTTGTCCTCGTTTTTTACAGCGACTAACAGAACCTGTAGACCTACCACAAAGTGCAAAGTCGAGGGCCCGACATCGGCTCAATTTCCAAAAAGAGAAAAAAAAAGCAAAAGAAAAACAAAAAAATACTTTACCTGTCAATGTCAATTGCCAATCAATGTCAATCAATGTAAAGCTGTCAAAGTCAAGTGCAAGTTGACAAGTTGTATTACTTTTACACCGCATTTTAATCAATATTGTAGTATGATCTCCGCTAGGAGTATAGTGTTCTGTGAGTATGATTGTAGTATTTGTATTACTTGTATTGTAGCTATAATCTATTGTAAACAGCTTTTTGTTACATGCGTGGTGCGTGCTTTGTTTTGAGTTGGTTGTGAAGTATTATCGAATTAAACGTGAACTACTTCAACTACTATAATTATTATGAGACAGTTTTTTTTTCCATAAATCTTCTAAGTCTTATTACTTATTAGTAACAAGCCTTCTCCTCGTTATATGTACGCAACGCAACAGTGTTTAACTTAAATATAAAGACATAAGTGATACTTTTAGTGTTAAAAGATGGAAAAACTGCTAATGTGTCGGATATGTTTAGCGGAGAATGTTCGCATGCATATAGTGGTCAACAGGAACTTGCACGAACTGTATGAGAAGCTGACTGATATTCCAGTAAGTTGATATTTTTTGCAAATTGAAAAGAATTAAGTGAATTATCTGTTAGTTATTTGCCTCCAACGCGAAGATTACATCATACTACCTACATGAAGTTTTGGTCTGAGGGTTGTCTTCAGGTACTCAACTGAAGATAACCGCCCCTAAGACGACCCACTGACCAAATGCTCTAGCTAGTGTATGTATACTAATACACTAGAGCATTTTCTCGAGAGTTTCCCATGTAATGTAAAGTTCTTACGAATGGTGAAATACAGGCAAAAGCTCAGCTTCCAAAAGTATTTCCTTATAACGTAACATTCCTGTGAATGGTCGACGCTGTGTACAACATAATTCTCACTTTTACTTGTAACATTTCTCTTTACCTTGCATTCATTGTTGAAATGCTCCCGTTGAGAATCAAACAAATAAAATAAAAAAATCGTTGCACGCGGTCTGCATGCGTACCATGCGCGTCCTCAGCGAGTTGAGGCTCGGCCGCGACACGGCTCGGCCCGACGACCATTCGCTTCCACGGACTCCACTGTGATGGACGATACTTCTCTTAAAATAGTTTGTCCGGGAAAGTTAATACGTATTGTAAATAGGAGCGGCATTAAACCATTGCCTAAAATACAGTCCACTCATTTATTGCTCCCCACGCTAACAGTTGCTGTGCTTGATGAGTTATATTAAAAGGGAAAATGGAAATGGAAGATGGTGGCAAGTGAACATTTACAATGAAAGACAAACTCTTGGTGTTCTGCAATGAATGGTGGACTTAAAATGGCAGGAATTAAGTGGTAACAACCTGCCTTAGGGCCCGCCCACCTCACTCCATGTTGCCCACACTCGGGCCTTTGCTCAATAAAATGATACATCAATATGCTTGTTGGTTTTTTAAATCACATGTAATAAAGCATCAAGCATCTTATTCGAAGTGTAGTTTGATAAAATTAAGAAATAGCGAATGCTCAATGTCATGTTACACGTAAATGCTCTAGTAGTCTGTATTCACTTTTATAAATGGGGAAATGGAAATCACTGACATCTGCCAATCTGCCTTGAGCAAATATAGTGATCAATGCTCATGCATTTTTTGTAAGATGTACGCAGAAAGCATTCAGTGTATACTGATATTTTCTTCATAAAAACAAAATAGTGTAAGACAAATTTTGTTGCAGTTTGTAACCGAAGACAATAGACCAATTCTTGCTTGTTTCTTCTGCTGCGCTAAACTGAAGCAATGCTATCGATTCCTGAGAAAATGCCTGGAAGCTGAAGAGCTCTTCTCTCTGATGATGAACGAGGATTATGAGGTGAGGAATTCCGTAATGGACATTTATTTGAATAGTTTCTTATTTCAATATAACATGGAAGTGATTCCTCTGATCTGCAATAGATATAAGCTTCAGACGAATCACTAACACATTTGGATTTCACACCAACTGTATCATTGAGTGTTGAATGGTGATATGTCACTTTGGTAAATCTTCATCATACTACTGCTACAACTTCTGTATTAAACTTGTATGTAGCAGCTTGAAACGGTCCTCTCATGTAGGCACAAGCTATGCAACATTAGCTTGTGCAGAGGTCAGTGAGGATGGTAGCATGGTCAATCTCAGGGCACATTGGACCTACTTAAATATCCTCATGAGAGGTTTGTGCTCGTGGGACTGTGATCACCAGCAAGTTTTCCTAATACTATAATCATCTTTTTACAGCTCAATCCTTTAATTAACCAAAACCACCTAGAGGATATCAGTGGGTTTATTATATCTCCAATAGTGCACATAAGTATAGTTGATGAATGTCAAACAGAAAGCACTGCTATCAAAGAGGAATTATCAGCTGTTTGTGATGATATAATTATTGAGCCAAAGGAGAAATATGAAATTGAAGGTATGTTTTTAAAACCAAAAATAACAATAACGTATCATCAAAACTTTATTAGTGTTTAATTTAATTCAACTTAGGGCTGATTTTTCAATCAACTGTAATAATAAAAAAAAATATAATTTAAAGAGTGGATGTTATTATAAAGGTATATTATGAAATGTGATTTTTAAATGTGTGTGTTGTACTCCAAATAAATAAACAATAAGTAGAAGTGAAAATTCGGGCGCCAGGAGCACACCAAACTATGCCAAGGATAGACTAACCTGCGGGAACTGGAAACTTTTAATCTTCAAGCGGGGAGTATCAATAAAAATCGACACAAAAGTTATTGAACGATTTTATTACCCGAAGGCTGCTGGTCTCAATATACAAGAAAATTCCTTTATAATATTAAGTTCTAAGGTGTAAAACTAAGATGGAATGGAACTTAATTTTCGTCCTGTCATTATTGCACTTTTGTCAATTTAAGTTAAGTATTATAAACCATACCACATTCCGGCGAATAAACTAACAAACCACGCTCATTTTGGTGATTTTGATCTTCGCGGGGACGTCAAGGCGGTCCATGATATATGTCGGTAGGGGCTAGCGTTAAAAATTTAAGTCTTGAAGTAAAAAGAAATAAGAAACTGAAGAAACGCCTCACGGCTGAAATCAAACATGAATAATTGTTAGCTGATGTCCAGCGTTGATAAAAATGGCGATCGAAATGGCTACGACCAAATGCAAATTAACTCAGCGTTTCTTTTCCAAAAAGAAGCTTTTACATCAGTAGATGAATTAATCCAAAGTATATAAGGTTTAAAAGATCCTGAAACAAATATCGGAAACTATTAACGTCTGCCATCCAAATAGCCACGCGACACGTGAATAGGTATGAAACCACGAAGAATTTTACCAACCTTTTAAAAAATATGGGCAATCCCATTATGATGCCGACAAGGGCAAATCAGCTACCACATAATTAGGACTTGATGTCGTCCATAGGAAGTATTAACTTCCAGCTTTAATTCGGAGCTCTCAAATTACTCCATTCTATGCAAAGCTTGGGTCGGAAAGTGACCTGTCAAAATCAACTGACAGCATCAAAAGAAAAAATCAGTGTGACCACTACACGATTCCGATTCAAAAAAATGAATTTTTACATGGCAACACCACCATGCTGCCTACAAATTAAAGCAAAGAACGCGATATCATGTAACAGGCTTAAAAGACTCGTTACACAACCGATAATTTTTGTTTGTGGAATAAAATTGACGTCTGACAGTTTTTGTATGAAAGAACTGTCAAAAATTCAAAATTATTCCTCCGATAAAGTTATCTGGCATTGGAAAAATCGGCCCTTAATGGTAATCACGTTATATTATGAAATAATCTGTAATTATCTGTACAATGTACATACTATAAATTGTAGTCCCTTTTGGCATCTGTCTGTATGACCACGCTGTTCTTCTAAACTATGCATAGGATTTTGATGTGGTTTCACCTTTATTTAGAGAATTTATTCTGGAAGGTGTATGTGTATAATGCATTATTAAACTTACATAGTTATAATAAACAAAACACAATATTTTGTCAATTCGTAAAACCCGTGCCAAGCAGGGGCTGGTCCGCGGGTCGCTAGTTGATGATGGGTACACTACATAAATACTAAAAACTTTATTCCGACAGTCACAAATACGAATTTCAAAATGGAATTTCTAGGGGTAGGGCAGACAAGCCTGCGTGGAGTCGGATTTACAGCGATTCGTTTCTATCACTAAAACCTAATTAGGGTTCCGTAGCCAAATGGCAAAAACGGAACCCTTATAGATTCGTCATGTCTGTCTGTCCGTCTGTCTGTCTGTCTGTCCGTCCGTATGTCACAGCCACTTTACTCCGAAACTATAAAAACTATACTGTTGAAACTTGGTAAGTAGATGTATTCTGTGAACCGCATTAAGATTTTCACACAAAAATTGGAAAAAAAACAATAAATTTTAGGGTCCCCCATACTTAGAATCGAAACTCAAAAATTTTTTTTTCATCAAACCCATACTTGTGGGGTATCTATGGATAGGTCTTCAAAAATGATATTGAGGTTTCTAATATCATTTTTTTCTAAATTGAATAGTTTGCGCGAGAGACACTTCCCAAGTGGTAAAATGTGTGTCCTCCCCCCTGTAACTTCTAAAATAAGAGAATAAAAAAACTAAAAAATATACAACATGTCCCAAAATTCAACGATAAGCCAGCACCGGAGGATAGACCTGCCCATGACTACTCGGGGAAAAAAAGAAAAAAAATATATATCTCTTTTTTTTTGAAGTTATAAAAAAAAAGAAGAAATTCTTAAAAAAGTGAGACCTTTTATGATATTTTTCACTACCATGACCACACTTTTTTAAATATTTCTGTTATTTTTTTTTATAGGCAACCTGAATAGCACTGCTATCTACCACAATTCTTAAAAAATCCAGAATACCTCTAGTTTTTTCACGTAAATTAATGAAACTTAATTTATTCCCTAAATTTTTTGAAGATTTTTACTTTTAATCAACTTTAACTCATCGTGGTGTAAAAAAAAAGTATGAACACTACTATGGCAAGTTTTTTTATAAATTGACGCAACTAATCAAGATTCCAAAATGGTATAATACTCTAGGCAAACAAGTTAAAAAAAAAAAATGTTCCTATTATTTCTAAACAGGGGCCAAATGACGGTCTGGTAATAAAAAGTATTAGTTCTTGGAAAATGTTTAATATTTAAATAAATGGTCAAACAATTTCTCATGTAATTTATTAACATTATAACCAATGTTCAAATTGTTTGCCACCAGCAATAATACATGCACGACATCGCCTTAAAAATGACCGTTTTATTTGTCTTGCATATCTTCTGCGATTAATATGATCCGCAGCCTGACTGATATTTCGACGAAGCTCGTCCAATGACGCAATGGGTTTTGAGTAGACCCTGTCTTTAAGACAACCCCAATAGAAGAAGTCCAGGGGGTTCAAATCGGGTGAACGAGGTGGCCATAAGATAGGACCAAGTCGCCCGATCCAACGCCCTGGATACTCTTGATTTAAATATTCTCGCACAGGGCGGGCATAGTGTGCTGGGCAACCATCATTTTGGAGCCACATGTTTTGGAGATCATTTAAGGGCACGTCGTCTAGCAATTCTTGCAAGTCATTTTGTAAAAAGTTTAAATAACTATTGCCATCTAAGTTTCCTTGTAACTCAAAGGGCCCAATTACTTTTCCATTTAATATGCCGGTCCATAAGTTAACCTTGAATTGATATTGGGATCTGTCTTGTCTCATCAAGTGCGGATTTTCATTGCTCCAACTATGTAGGTTGTGTAGATTTAAATATCCATCTTTCTTGCATGTTGTTTCATCCGACCATAGAATTTTGTCCAGGAATTGGGGATCTTCCCTGTGCCTTTGCAGCATCACACGGCAAAATGTGACTCTTAATGGATAGTCCCGCGGTAACAACGTCTGCACACGCCTGTAATGATATGGGTGAAGCTTGTGACGTTGTAAAATTCGATGTGCAGAACTTTTCGGGATTCCTGTAGCTTCTTCTATGGCGCGTACCGAAGTAGTCGAATCATTTTCTATCTCATTGAGAACTTCTTCATCACGATCCGAACTAGGTCTTCCAGCGTTTCTCCTACTGGATGGCATACGACCCTCCGAAAACGCTTGATGCACATTAATAAACACTCGATAATCAGGATATCTTTGAGCATTTGGGTACCTTTCTCGATACAGTCTGCTAGCAGCGTTAGCATTGCATCGGGTTTCTCCATAGATGAGGTGCATATTTGCGTATTCCTGTGGTGTGTATGGTTGCGGCATGTTGATCGTTAAACAGTCCAAAATGCGCCAGAACTCCAAATCACAAAACTCACAATCGTAGTCACAAAACACACAATCGTAGTCCAAGATAATGCCAGGTCAGTTCAGTTTGCAGATCGATTCCAGTCCAAAAAGCCAAGCCAAAAGTCGTTAGTACGTACGAGAGCCACGTCAGTTGAATACGGAACGGTGCGCAGTAAACAAAGGAGCAGAGCGTACTGAACTGACTTGCTCTGAGAATAATAACAGCTTCTCTACCTGCCCTGTTGTTGTCTCTTTTTAACGTAAATATCTCTGTCTATCTATCTCTCTCTAACTTCTAAGGTATGTATGCCCCATTCAAATTCCTAGAAATTGTAACAAGAACCCACTACCTGCCCTGTTGTTGTCTCTTTTTAACGTAAATATCTCTATCTATCTATCTCTCTCTAACTTCTAAGGTATGTATGCCCCACTCAAATTCCTAGAAATTGTAACAAGAACCCATTTTGGGCACGCAGTGAAAGTGATTACTGTCAACTATAATTTAAGGAATTTGGTTCTTGTTTTGAACTAGTATGGATATAATTTTTTTGTGGTTGATTTTCCTAGAGTATTATACCATTTTGGAATCTTGATTAGTTGCGTCAATTTATAAAAAAACTTGCCATAGTAGTGTTCATACTTTTTTTTTACACCACGATGAGTTAAAGTTGATTAAAAGTAAAAATCTTCAAAAAATTTAGGGAATAAATTAAGTTTCATTAATTTACGTGAAAAAACTAGAGGTATTCTGGATTTTTTAAGAATTGTGGTAGATAGCAGTGCTATTCAGGTTGCCTATAAAAAAAAATAACAGAAATATTTAAAAAAGTGTGGTCATGGTAGTGAAAAATATCATAAAAGGTCTCACTTTTTTAAGAATTTCTTCTTTTTTTTTATAACTTCAAAAAAAAAGAGATATATATTTTTTTTCTTTTTTTCCCCGAGTAGTCATGGGCAGGTCTATCCTCCGGTGCTGGCTTATCGTTGAATTTTGGGACATGTTGTATATGACGTACATTACCATGTAAACTACCACCGAAAATTGGTTTGAACGAGATCTAGTAAGTAGTTTTTTTTTAATACGTCATAAATCGTAAACTACAATTTACCATTCATTCCATCAACTCAAAAATAAGAAAAACATATAATTTCATAAACATAAACCTTATGCATAAACCCGGATGTTACGGAACCCTCGGTGCGCGAGTCCGACTCGCTCTTGCCCAGTTTTTTTTTAGCATGTTTTAGAGCTAACAATTTTATTATAAATGAACATTCGCAATAATACACATTATACAGAGTTGATATGACAGAAGGCATTAAATTACACTACGTATACTATACGTGTATAGTATTAATTCGATACGGTACAAAAATAAAAAGCGCCAAAAATGAGATCTTTTTTTCAAACTAAATAGCTTACAAATCAGTAAAACGCAACCATCCTTTATAAATAAATTTCACTGACCTTAGATGCCTAGGTAACAAAGTGGCATCGTCGCGCGCGCGCCGGAGCGCGGCGTGTGTTATCTAGTGGCGGGCGGGCAGCGGTGGCGCGGGGGCCGGGCGGCTTAGGCCGCCCGCGCTGCCTTTTATGTTAGGTAAGGTTGTAAAGTACGCACACACAAAAACACAAAATTTTTAAATTCTCGATGTGTCCTCCGTACATATTAATGCACAAAATATACCGACGGAGAATATTGTTATTTATATTTCTAATTAAATCACTGTCCGTCGCTAAGCACTTTAATTTGTGAAATGCTAAAATAATCCAATTTTTTAGTTCAACAATTGTATTTACCTCTGAGGCATACACTTCACCCTTAATGTACCCCCACAAAAAGAAATCCATGGGAGTGAGGGCCGGAGATCGTGGTGACCACCGAACAGGTCCGAATGGACCGATCCATTGCTGCCCAAACATTTCTGTGAGCCGCTCCCTAGAAGCCACCACAGAATGTGGAGGCGCACCGTCCAGCTGGTACCACAAATTGCGATGAACGGCTAAAGGCAATGGGACTCGGCAATACTCGGCCACAGGATCACTTAATATGTCCAAATTTTTCTCCGCTGTAAGGGTGCCGTCAATAAAAACAGGGCCGATAATATTATTATTATGTATACCACACATTGAGAGAAAATCTGTACTGGTGTTCAGATTCTCGAAACACGTGTGGATTACCCAAACTCCAGTACCGGAGGTTTTGCCGATTCCAGATGCCGTTCCGAGTAAAAGTACTCTCATCGGTCCATATCACGTTATTTAAGAAATGACGGTCTTCGGTTGTTTTATTTAATAGCCATTGGCAGTAACTGTTCCTGACCGGCAAGTCTCTCGATAACAAAGCTTGCACTTTCCGATATTTATAAGGTTTGCGTTTGTTACGTTTTAGAACCTTGTGGATGGTTCTATGGCAAAATCCAAACTGCCGGGCGGCCCTGTGGAGACTCGTTGTTGGGTTGCGGGAAAAACGGTCTAAAATTCGTTCTTCCCAAGCAGCGGATATTTGCCGCGGTGGCACTCCCTCCTGTTGCGGCACTATACTTTTATTGTCCCGTAATCTTTGTACTGCCAATTGTATGGTGCGGGCGTTCCTCGGGCAATTGCGGCTGTCACCATACCTTTCTCGGTATGTTCGCAGAGCCAAGGCTGCGTTTCCACGGCATTCGCCGTAAATTAAAATCATGTCAGTGTATTCTGACCCCGTGTAAGAGCCAACGTTTAATTACGTGTCCTATCACAATAAAAAACAGTCAATCACAAAAAAACACACTAAATAATAATAATCCCAAATTACGTGTCCTATCACAATAAAAAACAGTCAATCACAAAAAAAAACACTAACACTAAATAATAATAATCCCAAGTGCGCGCGAGTTCGACAAAACAAAAGGGCGGCGCGGCAGGAGCTTCCTTGTTACGCTACGTACATTCCGAAAGGATAGCGTTGGCTCACTGAAAAAACAAGATTTTTATCGAATTCGCAAGGATCTAGGATGCAATAGCAACACACTGACCTATTTCTATTTCTTTTACGCGCGGGATGTTTTGCTATGATTGTCACTCTCGTAATGAAAGTGCAAGTGTGTGTGTATTTATTGTTTCCTTATGTTTGCATTGCCAACTTTTTGGTGAAATATTTGGTTGTACTTGTGACTTGCGTCAGAGCGGCAACAACGTATACTCAGATTATCATTTTAAGGTGCATGACCTATGCGTATAGGCATAATCAGCTGTTAGGAAAGATACAGCGTGTTTAAACGGGGCAAAAACTTAAAAAAACATTTGCGACTACTGCTCCTATTTAATTGATTTTTGGTATAGAGCTTGAAAATGGTACCTAGTATAGGCAGTTTAAAGGAAAGCCCCTCTGTCGTATCAACATTGTATAATACAATACTTAGGACATAATTATGACTTTATTTCATGCAAAATTAGGAGATTCAATTATTATAGTACTCGATATTATGACAGAATAGATTTAGAAGTAAAGATAATTATGTAAAACAAAATTTCGAATTTTTAACATTATGATTATTGAAGTTTATAGCAAACGTGTTATGGATAATGACTTTCGGACAAACAATTTTAGGAAAAGAAAGGGGGTACCAATTTTAACAGGTTATTCGTTAAATTGAAAATCAGAGTGACGTTTTTCGGACCGAGAACCCATCGAGCATTTGATTCTTCGAACATAATTATGAAAATCGGAAAACAAACAAATCGCATTTATTACATTCGGTAACATAAATTTCGTGATTTTTAATAATAGACATTATAATTCTTAGGTATTATGAAATTCGTACTTTTGAAAATCGGAACATCGAAATTCGGAACAAAATATTTCGGAATATTTGGGTGTTCCCGTTGATGATAAAAGAGTAATACTCTTGACATTTTTGTTCACTTATAGAGCTAGAACCGGAATATTTTGACAATAGCTGTCTAGATGAAGCAGATATACCACCAAACCATTCTGAGACAGATGTAGAAGCTGATATAATAAAGTTAAACTTGGTTGAAACTGAAGTGGAAGAAGAACAAAAAGTATCGCAGAAGAAACGAGGAACCAGGGGGACGAAAAGTAAGTATGAACACAGAACACGTAATAGTACAAGTACAGAAGATTCACTCTGCAAAATCATTTAAATAAACAGTAAAGTACAATTCAGGTTGCTCACCGCTTATTGCCTACAGTTGTCACCTAGAAGTTGCCTCTCTTTGTATAGTATAACTCTTATCTCCTCTGACTATGTTAGATTTATATATTCAGTATAGTTAATTACCAGTAATGGGCGTATTACACCACTTTTGTAAACAAATGACGTTTCAAATAAACCTTGGCTAGGTACTTAGGTACCAAACTAATTGGGCAAATAAAAAGTATGAACGAGTACCCTGTTGTCTACATGATCAAAATGTTACTACGTAGTATTTAGTTATAGTTAGTCCATGTTAGGGGCCGTCTCCACGAGCGAGAGAATCGCGGCGATATTATCGTCGGGCCACGTATTTCTATACAAAGACCACCATTTGTTAAATCCCATTCTTTACCTGTGCAAGTAGTAGTACAATTAGGGTTACCATATCTCAGGATATGTCCTGAGATCTCAGGATTTTTAAACTCTTCTCAGGATTACGGCCGGATTTTGTAAATCTCAGGAAATCTCAGGATTTTCAGAATATTCTATAAAATAGAGTAGAATGTTTAGATCTATTTATTAAAAGGTACAGAACAGAAAAAAAAATCTTTACACATAGTGACTATTAAAAAACAACTTTGGTCATGAATGATATCAACACTTTATTTATCTATGAAACTTTCAACTACTTATCAGTTTTTTCAATCGATGATAGGTACCTTACGGGAGGCGTGGAGTCTTTGAGTATTAAACAAACCAGAGACGCCACGAGTACTAATATCTATGCAAATAAGTCTGTCACTTTCATCGCGGGGGACGAGGGAACGCAATAATACACTAATGCAATTCGATCGCGTTGTTACGCACGCACACAAAACAAAAAACAAACACAAGCATGAACTATATGCACACAATACATGTATATAACCGCTATGACCGGCGGTCTCGTACCTTTGGCAGCGGGGATCGCCTGACAATGGCGCCTCCAGTTGGTTTAATACTCAAAGGGTGGAGTGCATTCGCGCACAACGTGTGGGCATGACCTCTGAGAATCGAGATCCTCAGTAAACAAAATTATTTATAATATGACTTTTTAAATTGTACATACTAGTATTACGTTTGAGAAAAAAATCTGAAATTGCGACTACTTCTCAGTATTTTTTAAAGGAAATCAGGCTTTTTCTCCGGACTTTTAAATTTTTCATCTGGCAACCCTAAGTACAATGTAACTAACTGCCCAAAAAAAGCACGAGATAATTAAAATACGCATACTGGAAATATAATGTGCTATAGAAAGAAATTGTGTCCCTGTAGTTTCTTCTGAAAATAAAATAAAAACACCAATAATATCGGGATCACGGTATTGGATATTTCAAAACCGGTATGTGACCAAAAATGTATTGGACGCCCTACCGGCTGACTTTTTTTACCGTCTGGACAAATGCAGGGTATATATAAAAGGTGAACGCAGTGAAAGCCAGTGCCGCATATATCTTTTTTTTTCAATAACCTGAAATGAAATTAACCTATCAATAATTACTATTACTTACTTGACTATTTAAAGTAAACTTAAAAAAAAAAAAAAAACAAGTCGACAAATAATATAAAAATATTCACTTTACACGCGGAAATTATCAATTAATTCGTAGTGACATTCAATCCTTTGACTGAAGCTGGCCGATGACTTTAAATGAAGAATTGAATGTAAAAAATGAGATTTCTTATTATATTTTTTGTGAAAGAAAATAAATTTCGGTGCCATAGGCTTCTACTGCGTTCACCTTTTATACCTTCCTTTTGTCCAGACCGTAAAATAGTCAGCTGGTATTACAGAAGATAAAATTACCCAATAATAAAGGTTGAATGAATAACACTACTAAACTGCAACTTTTTCCAACAATTGTTTTTGAAAAAATGTGTTTGATATATGTAAAGTTGAAGCCTTCTAAATACAGATAAAGGTGTTACTGATTCCCTTGAACATTCCCTTGACCGGGTCGTTCCCGCTGGTTAATATCCCGTGGTTAACACTATTAACTACTGCGAATGGTTAACAGTGTTGACGAACGCGACATTTTTTCCCAATAGCTAATACCCTCGTCTCGCGATAGTTCAGGAGTCAGGTTAAAGAACAGTAAAAAGAAATCTATATCTATACTTAATATTATAAAGCTGAAGAGTTTTTTTTTCTATTTTTTTTAAATTTATTTCTGTGATACAAATTACTCTAGTGTGCCTCCTAATACACAATGATTAAGAGCAACACTATAGAGTGATATTTGTATCACAGATAACTAGGTATATTTACAATAATTTAAAAACAGCATGATAACTATTTCTTTACTAGGTATCACATTAAAAACATTTACTGCAAAAAAACAGCATAACTATAAAATAGTTTTTTAACGCAGATCATCTAATTTTACAATAATAAGGATGGGAACACGTAGAGTAATTTGTATCACAGAAATAAATTAAAAAAAAAAAGGAAAATCTTCAGCTTTATAATGTTAAGTATAGATATAGATTTCTTTTTACTTTTCTTCAACCTGACTCCTGAACTATTCGCGAGACGAGGGTATTAACTATTGGGAAAAAATGTCGCGTTCGTCAACACTGTTAACCATTCCCAGTAGTTAATAGTGTTAACCACGGGGTATTAACCAGCGGGAACGACCGCTTCGACCACTTTCGGAACAGACCACATTTCATGTCGATGGTAGTTCAATTTTGTACATGTCTCTGGTGATGAAAGAGTTCGACTTCATCCAGCATAGCGCTTTTATTTTAATTCGTGTGCATGTCAATATTTTCCCTACATTCTACTTACCAGCTTTTCAATCACAGGAGCACCCGATGCGAAGAAACCAAAACTAGACACACGAAGAACAAAACTAGAACATGCAATAACAGCCCAGCAAATGAAAACGGACAAATCAGACTCGAAACTTATCCCGACAACTCAAAAACTTACGTCTAAACCTGGCACTTATTTCAAAGAGCCTTACCAATGTGATCAGCGTAGTTTGAATCGAGTTAAGTCGATCATAAAACATACCCACACACAAGTTGGTAAAAAATCTTACAAGTCTGATGTATGTGAACGTAGTTTTATTGAAAAGAGTACTTTAACAAATCATATTCGTGTACACACCGGTGAAAAACCTTATAAGTGTGATGTATGTCAGCGTAATTTTACTCACAAGCGATATTTAAAAATCCATATTCGTATACACACAGGTGAAAGACCTTATAAGTGTGATGTATGTCAACGTACTTTTAGTCAGAAGAGTAAACTAAATAATCATATTCGATTACACACCGGTGAAAAGCGTTATAAGTGTGATGTATGTCAACGTACTTTTAATGAAAAGCATAATTTATTAAGTCATATTCGTACACACACTGGTGAAAAACCTTTTAAATGTGATGTATGTGAACGTAGTTTTAGTCGAAAGAGCTGTTTATCATCTCATATTCGTATACACACAGGTGAAAACCCGTATACATGTGTTGTATGTCAACTTAGTTTTAGAGACAAGTATAATTTATTAACACATTCTCGTACACACACTGGTGAAAAACCTTTTAAGTGTGATGTATGTCAACATAGTTTTAATCAAAAGCATAATTTATTAACTCATATTCGTACACACACTGGTGAAAAACCTTTTAAGTGTGATGTATGTGAACGTAGTTTTAGTCGAAAGAGCCTTTTATCATTTCATATTCGCACACACACCGGTGAAAAACCCTATAATTGCGATATATGTCATCGAAGTTTTAGTCAAAAGCGGAATTTGTCAAAGCATATTCGTAGACACACTGGTGAAAAACCTTTTAAATGATGTATGATGTATGGTGTATGTGTGTATTCCACCACCATACCATACTGCGATCGCCAACCCGCCTGCCAAGCGTGGCGATTATGGCAAACCCCCCCTTTTGGGGGAGGCCTATGTCCAGCAGTGGACGTCTTTCGGCTGAAATGATGATGATGATGATGTATGTGAACGTAGTTTTAGTCAAAAGAGTCATTTATCAAAATGTGATGTATGTCAACGTGGTTTTGTAAACAAGTGGAATTTATCAACGCATATTCGTATTCACACTGGTCAAAAACCCTATACCTAAAGGCGATATATGTCATCGTAGTTTTAATCGAAAGGGTGAATTATCATCTCATATTCGTATACGCACTGGTGAAAAACCCTATAAATACGATATATGTCACAGTAGTTTTAGACAAGAGTTATTTATCAACTCATATCCGTAGACACACTGGTGATAAACCCTATAAATTCGATATATGTCATCGTAGTTTTAGTCGAAAGGGTTATTTATCAACTCATATTCGTCAACACACTGGTAAAATATTTGTTAACACACTGGTCAAAACCTTTCAAATTCAATTATTTAGCGAAACTCCGCAGACAAGTATGTCTGCGGAGATTCAGATACCCAGTATGGTATCTGGTTATCTTAACAGGATAAAACAAAAAAAAAGAATTATATTTTCAGAGCAAACTTGTAACTTCACTGCTAGCGACAGTTGACACTAACAAATTCCACACCAAACGGCCAGAAATCCTCACTCAAGAAATGGTTTTCAAAGGCTTGCTGTATTGTAATCTTAAATGAAGAAAAAGAAGTCTCCTTGTACGGTTTAAGGTTTTCAACTTTTACGACTGTGTGTCCACTTTCTTCTATAAAGTCTTTGATATTTTCTTCCGTAGTCTCGGTTTCAAAACGTGATGCATATATATATGAAAGTTTTGGAGCTATCTTTATTTTATCAGATGTCAATGTTGCTTTTCCCAGGTTATTCTTCTTTCTTATTTCTCTAAATTTCTTTTTTTCTTCCAATTACAGTCGTAAAATTGTCGTCAGTAATAATTGTCTCCAGAAAGATATTCGTATTTGTCTCAGTGCTATGGATGGGACTGCTGGTCAAACAATAATTAGTCGTGTGTAGTCGTTGTCGTGTGCGTTGCTGACTTATGCTTATTCAGATCAGCTGTTAGTTCATGCGGCGTCGAGGACCTCTTATCAGTTGAGATTACGTCAGATGATGTCGAGTGAGCAACCGTAAGCGGTTGTTGTCGTTGGAACTTCTTTTCGTTGCCTACCTGCACTCCCCGATTTTTATTCTTGTTTTTGCGTTGACCCACAGATTTAGGTTGTCGTTTTTCGGTTAATTTTCTTTGTTTACAATGTCACTAGAATGTTTCTCACGGTCGCGATTGGGTTCATTCGAAGTCACTTTAAGACAATAGGGTGTTCATTTGCAAATGGTCAGGATGGTCAAAAATATATATTAAAAACAAATTAATGCAAGTAAATCAAGTACATACCAATATGCCCGTTGGGTTCTTTAAACCAGTGGATAGACCTTCCCAATGTGCTTGTTTAAACCAGTGGATAGACCTTCCCAATGTGCTTGTTTCGAAGATTCAATAGTGGTGTCATGCCATACTAGGCTTTTTGTGTTCATTTAGCTAAGTGTCATCTAAATAATATATTTTTCTTCCTTCATTCCTTAGCCTTTTTATTTCATGAAGATATTTTACTCTCCATAGGACAATCTCCTGCTTGTCTATGAGTGCAATTTTTCTGCTCCGTTTGATATAAGTGAACTTTAATGTTTCTTTAATTATTTTACATAGACTGCTTCTCTCTCTCTCTCTCTCTCTCTCTGAGGGCTAAGTACTTCGGTAACCCAGGTACCCTATGTGAGACGGTCAGTAACATCAAGGCGTTGCTGGCCTTCCTTGAGGAGCTGGGGTGGATATGTTCTATGTTATGGGTTTGGTTTCCGTACTTAGTCCTTCAGTGGACCATTGTGCGTGCGCCATGGCGGCCGTCGGTGGTTATTCCAACCAGCCCACCTCCCTCCAGAAGCCGATCAAATCTCCTGGTCTGTTAAGAACATCTGTGTACGATCTGGGTGTCCCGAGGGTTTCTGACCTTATCTGGGTGACGCCTGTGCACTCAAAGAGCACATGCGCAATGGTTTCATCAGCCTCCATGCAAGCCCTGCACAGGGGACTGTCTGTTATGCCTAATGTGTAAAAGTGTTTATTTAGTGAGCAGTGTCCCGTGATGGTCCCCGTCACCAGGCGCAGGCCTTTCCTGTCCAGTCGTAGTAAGCGCCTGGTCAGCCTGCCATCCAATAACGGCATGGCTTCTTTAGACTGCCTGCAGCCTGATGACGACGTCCACCAGCTTTCTGCTTGTGTGTGGGTGTGCTCCTATAGCCACCTGCTTAGTTGGTTGAAGGGGATGGGCACGATAGGTTCCGGTCCACAGACTGACATATTGGAAGCCCTTCTGGCCAGCTCGTCAGCTGCATCGTTGCCTAGCGATCCACTGTGTCCTTTTATCCATTGTAGTGTCACTGTATTGCGGTTCGGTACAGTTACCCGCTCGAGCGCATTGTGACATTCTAGTATTAGGTTCGATGTAATGCATTTTTTGTCTAAGGATTGGAGGACTGAGGCGCTATCGGAGAGTATGTGAACATGGGTGTCCGTGACTCTCCTGGCTGCTATGGCATAAGCCGCTTGCATTATGCCCAGTTGCCCACACACTCTGCTTGATAGACCGTGTTGAGCATTCCCAGCGGTTTGGATATTTTTATGTTGAGGTCGTGTGAGAAGACTCCGACTCCAGTTCCACAGTCGGTCCTTGAGCCATCAATGTAAATTCTCAGTTCTTTCGGGCCTGAGTGGTCGCACCGCTCCTCTTCAAGCACTATGTTGTAATGCTTTTGGAAGCAGTATTGTTTCGGGGCTTTATCGCAGGGTGATGCCATCATTGGCTGCCGTTTGATCGCATCTTCTTTTAAACGTGTGTGTTTGACCCTAGAGTCTTTGCTCAGAGTCCCTGATTTAAGGAGCCTAAAGGCAGCCAGGGTCGCCTCCTCCCTCACTATGAGGTGTAGAGGCGGCAGTCCAAGCAGGACTAGACAATCAATCCTAAGCGTAACTAATGGGAACCGATTACTTTCCGATTTTTTTTTGTTCGAATTTCATTTTACCGAAAACTATTGACCGACGTCTTTTTTTATTTATGTACCTAATTAATTGTTGAGTATCGGCCAGTATTAAGTATATTGGGGTATAATTGAGGATAAAAAATGTACGACGTAATTAAATTAGTATTATATTACCTAAAAATTAAGTAGAATAAAAATAATTATTAATTAGAATTAAATTATTATATTTACATATTTTTGTAGTAATCTTAGATTACTATTTATGACTATTTGTACCATGTTTTAATGCAAATAAATATATTCTATTCGCCAAACTCAAAGCATTTAATTTCAAATAAACCAGTTACAGGCACTTTTGGAGAAAATAACGAGCAAGATACTTGATAGACACTTAAATCAGAATAATTATAAAATGTTGGTTACACCATTCATTGTGAAATTACACAAAAGAAAAAACACAATTATAAAAATTTAAAAACACAAAAGAAGCAGAAGTCTTTGCAACCAAAAAGTACGGCAGATACCCAACACACACGCACATCGCAGAATAACCACTTCGTCATGCCTGCTTTGGTAATACAAAAAGTCAAAATAAAAAATAAAGAAATGAAAGAATATGTGTGAGGTCTCCTGAAAACAAAACAACCGTCACACACGTAGCTGAGTGTGATAAGGCCTCATGCATTCAATACACAAAGGCAAATCACAAACATCACAAATCCACGTGGTTCGACTTGGGTTTTTATTCTCAGCACACCACACACAACTTCTCTTTAAGGGGGCCTGTGTAATTTTTAAAATGTAGTGGTTATTCTGCAATATGACTGGGTTTTTTAGTCCGTAATGTGCTGGGTATCAGGCGGGTGGCTTCCACCCTTGTTGGAATTTGGGGAGGGACGGGTTGTTGCCAAAAACTTCTTAGGAGCCCTTCAGCGACTTGGAGTCGAAAATTTCGGTGCGTAATGCTTTTATCTTTACATCTGTAAATGATAAAAGCATTCTGCACCGAAATATTGAGCAGCCTCCTAAAAAGTTTTTTGTACCAGATGGTGTTCCTCGCCCGTTCTAATGGGAAGTTTGCCAGCATCTGGTCCTTTTTGTCCACCCCCCCCATGACCTGATTATAATCTAAGACCACCCGTGGTTTAAATTTACTATGGCCATACTTTTCAGTTGCACCGACTTCCACCTTGTGGTATGTGGACACCATGCTCACAAGACCGTCATCCTTCCAAACGATGACATTTATGTCACCGCTTGTGGATCCTACGACGTCGCCCTTCCTCATTTGTAGCTTGGTGAGGTTCTTCACGCTGTCGGATACGTTCTCCCTATTTAAACGCAAGGTCCCAAAGCAATCAGTACCTCTCAGCTTAAGGCTACGCGCTAATAATGGACTGTTGTAAAAGTTGTCCATTATTAAAGTGTAGCCTTTTCCAAACAGAGGCCTGGCGAGGTCGTACACAATCTTCGCCGCAGCACCAGCAGGCTGATAGTCTGTCCTGTCAGGTTGGTCGATCCCGTCGGTCTGGTCAAGTCCGTCGGTCATGTCATCCCTACTTTGACTGTCCGTGGTGGCAGCCTTTCCAGCGGAAATGCAGAATTTCCATAAATACCCGGTATCTGACTCGCAAAGTTCATAAGACTTGATACCTGTCTTGGCCGCTTTCGTCGCTATTTTCTGAACGAAAGTCAAGTGGCCTTGCCGCTTAAGCAATGATTCGTCAATAGCGACGTTTTGGCCTGGTAGGTACAAATCTTGAAATTTGCGATTCAGATGGGTATTTACAGGCTGAATTTTATGTATCCTACGCTCCTCCAAGGAATGGGATTCAGAAATATTTCTATTATTGGCGAAGTGGAGGAATTTTTTGAGGAGGACAAATCGGTTAAACGACATGTATTGTTTGAACAACGGCATGGCGGTCGCGAGCGAAGAAGGATGAAAGTATTCGGACTCTACGTTAATGGGGTGAAGGCTCTGGTGGATCATGAGAGCGAAGAATACATACAACTCATGCACGCTAGTTGGACGCCACCGTCGCAAGCGGGAACTTGCACTTATGTTTGGTCTGACGAGACATTGCGCTGCGTACTCGTTCGTCTCCCTTTCAATCAGCGACATTATTGGCTGGTCCCAGATCTTCAAGAAGACGTCTACAGGACTCCGGATCTCCGACATTGGGAATGTAGGACCCGGAGTTCCTGCAAACTCTTCTCGAACACCCGTGAATGCAGATATATCAGATCGCCAATCGAAAGAGATACGATCGATAGGGAGTGTAGCACGCATCGCAATGTCATTCCGTCTGTCCATCTGTGCTATGTTGTTCAAAATTTTTGGGTCAATGTCCTCAAGCACTGCTGGGCTATCCGTAGCGAGAGTTGGCGGTCTTGCTCGCACCAGGAAGTCATCATCCATGTCGTCGGCTTGGTGGTCTTCTGCGTCTACATCACTGCCAAAACTATCAGCAGCAACTAAAACAATATAGAAAGAAAATAATTAAAACTTAATTTAAATTATTAAACTTGAGACGGCATGGCACACAATTAGATGGAGAACTCACCAAGATCTGCAGAAAGACCAGACACTGCTGGACTCGATGTCATTGACCCGGCGATGTCCACATTCATTGACGCAGCTGAAACAACAATTTATGTTTAGAACTTTTTTTTTCCCAAGCTTATAATATTCTATTACTGATTCCATTGTTAGGTAACTTACCAGGAGACGGAACTTGAAGACCAGCGGCTTCACTCTTCAGATCTACAATGTTAAAATAAATTATAATTAGTACATTTACTATAAGAGTTACACACTAAAAATGTTGGTTTTAAGTTGTCACTTACGAGAATAACTGGACGTCGGCGAACGGAATAGTGGACACTCATCATGTGGAGTGTCCACTTGTGGCGGCGACGGCGTCCAGCTAAGGTGTCTAAAACAATAATGTCATGTCAAACTAATGTCCTTAGTTAAATGTGACGTAGGCTCTGCATTATTAAAATATGCGCTTCACATGTGCTCCTCTGGGGACAAATTCACCCGCGAAGGACCAGGCGCGGGTGATAAATTCACCGCGTCACTAGAATAAAAAAATTAAATACTATTGACATCCTTCCTGACTTGTACTAAATCATATATTTTAACTTACAGGTATTGACCTCGAACCTGACGAATTTATAATCCCATTTTATTAAACTCGACATTATGTATTATATTGCCTATTCCAAATAAAATAATAATGTACTGAATTTCATTTGGACATGGTTAACTTATATTGATTTGATTGAATGTATTAATCTATAAATATGTTACCAGAAATCTGTATAGTTCAGGTATTCTATACAATACCTAGGCAATGTATAGAATACTTTTTTTTTCGGTTGGGAAATCATCAAATGACTCCTCCCGCTCTGGGTGGAGCGGAAGGGAGTGTCAGACTCTTACTGACTAAAACCCACCCATGTTCCTTTCTTAGCCCTTTTTGTTCCGGGGTAGCGGTAACCATTTCGGACAATCCCGCTGCATGTATAGAATACCTGAGCCAATTTAAAATAGACATGATGCGAACATTTTGCGATTTCTGTATTGTGCAGCAGAATCGGATACAAAGTAGAGGGTATCAACCTGTGGCGTTTCATCTTCCAAAAATTTTAGGATAGGTAGAAAGTGCTCCCATATTGCAAGTGTATCATGTCGCAGTGATTCGCTTACTGTGCAAAAAGGTGTTGTTATCATCTTGCCATCTTTTTTTGGTAGTAAAAAACTACAGTGTGCAGACTCAGCTGATTTCAACTACCTACCCAAAGTGAACGGCTTGGATTTCTCTGGAATATTTTGCATTGTAATTCTCGCTAAAGTCAATGGATTATTCATTCGCCTTGTTTCCGATTGAATTTTATTTGTTTGATGTATCTTTTTTTTTTTTTTTTTTGAGGATGGGAAATCATCAAATGACTCCTCCCGCTCTGGGTGGAGCGGAAGGGAGTGTCAGACTCTTACTGACTAAAACCCACCCGTGTTCCTTCCTTAGCCCTTTATGTTCCGGGCCAGCGGTAACCCTTTCGGACAATCCCGCTGACCCGGCAGGCTTCGGCCCTAAGGGGCCCCTTCCTCGATGCTGACATCTCTTTGAGGCGCGCGTGGAACACGTACGCGCCGTCCGGCACGGGCCTGGTCCTGATCGGGCGGTGAGCTACCCATTACTCTCCGCCCGCAGGCCCGCGCCTACGGTGGCCGGGAGTCGTCACGCGGCTCCCGACGCCCGGAGCGTCTCCCGCGGCGGCTGGGACGGGAGGCTCTCTCCCTGAGCCGTTCCGCCACCTCCTTCGCTAGCATGACTGCTTCGCAGAAGGAGGTGACTGCCTCCCACTCCCTCTCGCCCCGGACCATGGCTTGCACCAGGGCCGGACGCGAGAGGTCGCCGTCGCTGCCAATCGCCTCTACGAGGACACGGCGGTGCTCCGCCCAAGCGGGGCAGACCTCCACCGTATGCTCCACCGTGTCCTCTGGGCGATCCTGGCAATGGTGACACCCGGGCGTTTCCTCCCGCCTGATGATGTGCAGGAACCTCCCGAAACTGTGTGCTGTGATATATTCGAAACGTGCTTCATATAGATCAGCTGCTTCTCAAATTCATTTATTACTGCTTTTGGAGAAGCGATTATTTTTTGCTTTGTAACAGTAGGTACGGGATGTTTTGATTATACCATTTTGGGTATATTTTTTTTTCTGTATTACATTTCCAATAATGGGTTTCTTGAGAATCATCGAACTCGTTGTTAAAGTAAATATTAATCTTTACACTTCTCCACATTCTTTTCAGACACTGATTGGCGGTACACACAGCTCCATTAAATGGTTACCCCCCCAAAAGACATGTGCGTTCAAATCCGTGATAGGCCCAAGTTGGTTTTTGTATTTTGCAAAAACATTTTATGTTAATTAATGTCTTGTTTTAGTGAATAAATAAATTTAAGTATTTTTTTTTAAATTCTGTTTTTATTATTGTTTTTTTCAATAAACGTTAATACTTTTACTATAGCGAAAACGACAAGCAATAATAGGGTTAACATTTACGATGATTTATTCATCGTCTAAATAGAATGGAGGTCTCAAGCCACTACGGGATCCACTACGGGATCCGGAACACCGCTCTGGATCTTCTTACTTCATACTTGAGTAAAAGGATTCAGAGCGTTGACGTTAATGGAAAAAGATCATCCGGATCTACAGTAACAATGGGAGTCCCACAGGGCTCAATTCTTGGTCCTTTCTTGTTTCTAATTTATATTAATGACTTGCCGTACCTCATAAAGGATAATCATGATATAGTGTTGTTTGCAGATGACACTTCTCTTTTGTTTAAACTTAAACGTCAGCAGTTGGTTACTGACGATGTAAATAGCGCGATTTCGAAAGTAGTCCACTGGTTCAATGTTAATAATTTGCTTCTAAACGAGAAAAAAACCAAATGCATTAAGTTTACGCTACCCCACGTTAGGCAGGTGAAAACTAATGTGTTGATAAAGGGCGAGGAATTGAATCCTGAAGACAATACAGTATTCTTGGGCATAACTTTGGATGCTAAGCTTCAGTGGGGTCCACATATAGATAAATTATCCAAAAAGCTTAGTTCCGCAGCATACGCTGTTAGAAAAAATCGTAATTTAACTGATATAGAGACTGCCCGTTTAGTGTACTTTAGCTATTTTCATAGTGTAATGTCGTACGGTATTCTATTGTGGGGAAATGCCGCCGATATTCAGACTATCTTTGTTTTGCAGAAGCGAGCTGTTCGATCAATTTATAAATTAAGTCCGAGACACTCTCTCAGAGACAAATTTAAAGAGATTAATGTAATGACTGTGCCTTCTCAGTATATTTATGAAAATCTTTTATATGCCCATAAAAACATAAAATTGTTTAAAAAATACAGTGATATCCATAATATAAATACTAGAAATAAACACAAATTTGTTGTACCTACAACAAGGCTCAAGAAAATAGGTGGGTCGTTCAGATGCCAATGTATACGTTTTTATAATAAACTACCAAGCCAAGTTCAAGATCTAAGCCTTAATAAATTCAAATCATTCATTAAACGTAAGTTGTGCCAGAAAGCCTTTTATACCGTTAAAGATTATATTGAGGACAAAAAGGCTTGGGATTGAGCTGCTTCCAATTTCTGCATTTTGAATGTTTTTTTATTTTTTTTTTTATATACACAGTGACATTATTATTATTATTATTTTAAATTTTTATTTATAAACATTGACATTTGCTTACTTTGTAAAGTATTATTTATTTTATTTATTGTGAATGTGAAGACGATGTGGGTCATTTTATTAATTTTATCTCTGTTCTGTTAGTTTTATTTCCTGATCTTTGTCTGGCAGTTTGAGTAACTTATGTGGCCTACCCAAATGTCCTTTCTTTGGTATTGTTCGTCGAATCGTTGAGCTCCTTAAGTTTTGAGTTGAGCTGCACGATTTCTGACAAATGCGTGCACTGACTGGACAGGTCCTCTCAATCTGTGTGGTTCTTTCCTCAAAAGACCATCTCAGACATCGATTTACATGGTCTTCATATAACCTGACCAAGATTATGTCTGGACTTTAAAAGAGACTGTGACCTCTGAGTTTGTTTCGGCCTTTCTTCTCAGAGTAGTCAGATAGGAAACGCCGACTTCATCTAGTTTTTAAAAAAAAACATGTTTGACGTGTAAAAGTGTTTGTACAAACCTACTTACAAAATAAAATCATTTATCATTTATCAAGACCGCTTGCCGTGCCTACGATTGGAAGTTCAAATCCTAGGCACGAAATGTGCTTTTTGTTCATTATATTATTTTAATATATTTTTCTATTTTGTTTTAGTAATTAATTATAAAGAATTTAAAAATCAAGAAAATTAAAATACTTTAATAATCATTTAACAATATTTATTAAAACTTATTTTACAACAAAGATTTATATTTTGATTTGATAATTTTATTTACAGATATCATGATATACATATTTTGCCAACTGACACAAATGGGTCCCTAGACAAGTCTTAGTGGCATCCTATTAACGCAAACGATAAAATAGGAAACGGTAGAAATATTTTAGATTGACATAGCTAACGAAATGTTACGTGACCTGTCATGTCGTCTCAGCATACAAATTTTAGATTTGACAGTCTGACAAGCGACATCGAAAGAAACAAGTTTTGAAGCGTTTGCAACTTGTCTAGGACTGTTGTTGTCAAACGTTGTAGTTATAACTTGAGTAGAGGGTATGGATTAATTTTATAAAGACAACAACAAGGTAAGTAAAACTAATCAACCCTCGAATTATACCATCTATCGATTAGACAGGGACCTAAAGATAAAATGATAGATAACAATTTCATCGCAATTCATATGGGCTCGCTGGCTAGTTTGTCAAACTGCCGGTATGAGTGACGACGTTCGGTGATGCGATGGTTCGAATCCGAGTCGAAACAATGAACTCTTTTTGAATTATTCTTTAGATTATTCGTAAGAAATTCAATGTTGTAGCAGTATAAGATTTTAAAACTTGAGGGGTTAGCACATACTGACGCTGTGTGTACTATCGCAGTAGATATATTTGAAAACCTCTTGTAGTGATCTCTGCTCAATTACCTTGTTTCTCTTCAGAGCTGCAAACACTAAATCCATGTTCTCATGGGTTTTACAGAAATAAGTTTCTCTTGAATTTACATTCGGAATTACAACCCAAAAGGGTCTGAGCTTGCAAAAAGGCGAGTAACTAATTGTGATACGAGGATTCAAGGCAAGGTACGTTTTGTGCAAATTAAGCAGAGTCCATTAATAGGCGTTTTTGCTTTTACGTTTTATTTCGCGTGATGTCACCTTTTTTCCTGTACATAACTGGCTGTTTTCATCATCTTCAAAGAATAGCTTTACACTTTCGTCTATTTCTTTTCTAAATCCTTCTTTATTATTTTGTGTACCGATCTCTGTTCTATTTTCCGTCTCGCTTGTGCTGGGTTGAGGTTCAAATGTTTTCTTTTTCATTCTATATATTTGTTTTTTATACTATGCATTAACCGCTTTTAATGAGAGGTTTTTCTTTAGAGTATTAAAAAAAAAACATAGTTTCCAAGAACCCTGAAGATGGCGTTGAACTGACTACGTTACTAGGTGCCAAAGTCAAAACGCTTTGAAAAAAAAAACATTGCGTCATGTCATATACGCTCGTTGAGCAACAGATTCGTTTGCTTTCGTTTTACGATCTCAAAATTACATCCAAGTGAATTAATAAAAAAATTATGTGACGTTCCGTTACTTGCAGTAACTTACCAAGTTCAGCGCCATCTATCCAGCGACTAGGGAAGCGTAAAAAAAAAAGAAAATCCCTCATTCTGTTATTCTTTTGTGCAATAGTTGGAACTCTTTGTTTACTTTGTACTCAAAACGGCGCAAAACACAACCAGTTAATGTTGTTCTTTTCGGGGTCTCTGTTATATTTTGGGTTTGATTTGCGGAGTGGGTATCATTCCCACTTGGTTGTACTCCCAAATGATTCAGTATTGCCGAGCGCCTGCATGATTAACTTGGAGGTTCGCTTGAGTACGAATTCCTTGACGGTGGTCGTTGTTCAGGGGCATCCCCTGTAAACACAAAATACTGTAGCATATAATGTATGCACAACAAATCAGATTTTTATTAAGAATACTAAAGTTATTTAGAAACTTTTGATTTTAAAAGATGCGCAGTGCAATAAAGAATGAAATAAAACGAGAAATAACTAGTTAAAAGTTTAAATACAAGGATGACATAATATTATTACCTGAAACTGATAAACGAACACTGCTATCAGAAGCTGATGATACTGGTGAATCAGCACGTTACAATAGCAATGGAGTCAAGAGTTTCTTCCAATGGTTTTCTTTGTTATGTATTTTCGGTACTTACTTGAATAAGTTCTTCAACAAAGCAACGTTTAGCTTGATTTTTTTCTTTTAGGTTATATTTTCGGGAACTTATTCGACTTTTCTCTCGTCTTGCTTTTTGTTCGTGGCGGTTTAAGTCATGAATACTAAGTATTTTTCCTTCGGCTTTTCTTTTATAATATCTCGCCCGGTTTTTGGCCTTGAACTCTTCATTATGTTTAAGCCTCTCTCTTCTTCTTCTTTCGGATAACTTCTTTCTTTCTAATTTTTCTTCTCTTGTTAATGGCATTTTTGGTCTAAAATGTTAATAATCCGTTATAATTTTTCTAAACATGTATATAGGGGTTAATGATAATCTTACGCTATTTTCATTAGTTTTATTTATTTATTTATGCACGATTAATGTACAAAGGTGAACTTAATGGCATATGGCATTCTCTGTCAGTTATCTATTTCTATTGTTCTATTCTTAATATTATTAGATACTTATAAAGTCAGAAACCCATCGAATGACATTTTAAGTTTGATTTAAATGAATTTACATTTAACTAAAGTAATAAAAAGTATTTCCATTCATAACTAGTACAAAACTCAGAGTTATTTCCTTTGCATGGTCAAAAATTGATCTGCGTAAACCACGCAAATTACGACCACGGAAATCAAAATAAATCCATTATGCTAAAAATATACAAAAACCTTTTAAGCAAATAAACTGTGTTGTGATTATAAGTTACGTTACCTTATATTTGTTCGCTACAATATTTAATAAATAAATTCACAGACACCGGAGATAATTGTACCACGCAAATCAAAGTTTTGATAAACCAAACCCACGCAACGAAGTTCTTACCATCTATTTTTTTTAAACTCGACGCACCATCACACAAGCACTCTGCCCGGCCGTCGGAGCGCGACTAGTCTTTTGTAACTTGAATTAGGATGACGCATCATCGGGCCGCGAATTTAGAGATGTGCTAGTGAAATTATAATAATCCACGCAAATCAGCAATTACCTCGGGACAGTTACATTAAATATTTTTTTAGGAAACGTAGTTCTTGTAGAACTATGGTCTAATTTTTCATAGCAATGTAAACTTCTTATGACTTGTGGTTTTTTTTTGGAAAGCATGTAGCGTTTAGTTTAAAATATATAATTTACTATGTGACCAGATCGGGGCTTGGGACACTCCAAGAAAATCGAAGAATGGGGTATTTTATTTTTAATTATATTAAATTATAAAGATGATTGAATAATAATCAGTAACCCAGTTAAGAGAGGATTTAAGGGTTACGCGAAAAAAAATGGCTTGCTGACTTTTCGATTTCTATTATTTTTAAGTAAAGCCGCTTGAAAATTTTTGTTTAGTTTGTGAATAACAGAATCGGCGCCATTGTATAGAATAGCGGATTATACAGATTGCTGGTAACATATTATTATATAAAAATGTAATGATGTTTGTTAGTCTCACTACAACTCGAGAACAGCTGGACTGATTTGGCTAATTTTCGTTTTAAAATATTTGTAGAAGGCCAAGAAAGGTTTAGCAGGTGAGAAGATATGAAGAAGTTGTAAGGAAAATAGTAAAAGCAACAATTTTATCATCCCATACACTGTTCGTACCTGTCAAACAGGGTGCGTTCAGAAATTAAATAATACGGAGGTAAATAAGATTGCACAGTTTGATTTATTCAATTGTTTGGTCTATCCTTTACTCTTTTATTTTATTTCTATTTTAGTTTATTATCAAGACGGACATTTTTTTATGTAGCTTCATATATCTTTCTAAGTTTAGTCACAAAATAAATTTCTGAACGCACTTTAAATATTCGACAACAAACAAATATGTCGTTTCTTTCCTTTGTGGCTTTGTGAAAGTACTGCCATTTACCATTTTTTGTAGTTTAGTGTATAAGTGAAATAGTTTAGTGTATTTACAATGCCAAGTAGAAGACCTGATTTAGGTCGTAGAAGACAATAAAATGTGCGTCGAGCTATGTCGCGTGCTAACCGCACTCTTGAGCAGCGAGACACAGATAAGGTGAATGTGCAGTTGTAGACCGCAAAATTCAATTTTTTTACGTTTTTTGCAATTTTCAGGTCAGTGTAAGGTTGTATCTTGATCAAAATTTGATTCGCGACTATAACAGGTACGTATTTATAGAATTATAATCACTAGAATCATTAATACATCTTTCTTAGTTAGATTTGTACATTAAGAACAAATATCTTATGGAAAAGTGCATGGAACAAATCTAACTTAAAGAGATATTATTAATGTAATGATTCTATCGACTCACACCATGTAGTAGTTATAACAAACACACAAGACAAAAAGCATAACGGGTGGTCAAACAGATTAATTATATGAATTACCTTTGCCTCCTTCTGCCGACGTCTTCTGGTACTCCTGGCTGAAACCCGACGTACAGCTCCTTCGCCGATTTCCGCCAATTCGTTCTTCGTGTATCTAGTTTTGGTTTCTTCCCATCGGTCGCCCCTGTGATTATAAATCTGGTAAGTACAATGTTAAAAGATTCACATGCACACGAATCAAAATAATAGCGCTTTGTTTGATTCACACTAGCAACGAAATAGAAGTTCTGGTAACATTGAATAATACACTTTATCACCAAATACATGAATTACAAAATTGTACTAAAATCAACATTATGGTCTGTTTCAAAAGTATCTGATCAATGTTAAAACAAACCCTCTTCAAGGGAATTAGTAACACATTCATCTGTATCTAGAAGGTTTCAACCACTTTAAAAGAGAGTGGGGCTATCTCGACGGCACGGAAGCAGAGTGTGAATGAGAAGCTGTAGCGCGCAACCTAAGTCCCACCTCCTATCCTGGCGACAGTATTTGATTTTATTTAAAAAAAAACCCTATGCTGTTTATAAGGCAAGAGTAGAACACCCACGTGTGTATTTCAAATACTTTTTTTTTTTTATAAAAAAAGAATATATTTCGTGACTTACACCTACAAAAAAGATTAAAAAACGGAACCCTTATAGATTCGTCATGTCTGTCCGTCTGTCTGTCCGTCCGTATGTCACAGCCACTTTTTTCCGAAACTATAAGAACTATACTGTTGAAACTTGGTTAGTAGATGTATTCTGTGAACCGCATTAAGATTTTCACACAAAAATAGAAAAAAAAACAAGAAATTTTAGGGGATCCCCATACTTAGAACTGAAACTCAAAAATGTTTTTTTCATCAAACCCATACGTGTGGGGTATCTATGGATAGGTCTTCAAAAATGATATTGAGGTTTCTAATGTCATTTTTTTCTAAACTGAATAGTTTACGCGAGAGACACTTCCAAAGTGGTAAACACTGTGACACTTCCAAAGTGGTAAATAATGATTGTTTGATAAAGGATCTTTAGGCGCATATTTTCCAGTTTTTATTTTTGAGTTATCACTTCTCTTCTGGTTACCGTGTTATTAATTTTTATTCAGTTCTTTTTTTTTTCTCCTAAAAAACTCAAAAGTGCAACTTGTGACCGGCTCTGAAAGATTGCTCTTAATTAGGTATATAAAAAATCCACGTTGCACTATTGCATCGTTTACGTGTTAGCGAATTTAAAAATATAGTGTTAGGGTTGTCACTCAACTAGAGCTTTCATTCAAAATGGCCGACTGCAGTATTTTAATCTTTTATTTTAGTGAAAATCCGATTAATCTCAAGTTTTTAAATTAAACTAAATCACTGTTTTAAATCCTTTTAATATGTATTTTCCCCTAACATCATTAAATTTTTGATTATTTGATACTGTCGTCAAGCCTATTGTAATCACCGTTATCCTCTTAAGGGGTCATTGTACGCAGTCACCTCCTTCTACGAAGCAGTCATGCTAGCGAAGGAGGTGGCGGGACGGCTCAGGGAGAGAGCCTCCCGTCCCAGCCGCCGCGGGAGACGCTCCGGGCGTCGGGAGCCGCGGGATGACTCCGGCCACCGTAGGCGCGGGCCTGCGGGCGGAGAGTAATGGGTAGCTCACCGTCCGATCAGGACCAGGCCCTTGCCGGACGGCGCGTACGTGTTCCACGCGCGCCTCAAAGAGATGTCATCAACAGAGAAGGGGCCCGATAGGGCCGAAGCCTGCCGGGGCAGAGGGATTGACCGAAAGGGTTACCGCTACCCTGGAACAAAAAGGGCTAAGGAAGGAACATGGGTGGGTTTTAGTCAGTAAGAGTCTGACACTCCCTTCCGCTCCACCCAGAGCGGGAGGAGTCATTTGATGATTTCCCACCCGAAAAAAAAAAAAGGGGTCATTGTACTCATCATTATGAACAACTTTTACTATGGGGCCAAACCTGAAATCACGAAAAAAAAAAGCAGCTGTTCCCTACATAATATAATAATAATAATAATAATAATAATAAGTTTATTCAATAATTGTTTACAATGATACACATAATTATTATCTTAGAGGCTATAATTTCTTGTGACAAATGAATTAGACATCTGTAGCCGAACTAGGCGAAAGCCTGTATTTCGGCTATCAGCGCCCAAACCCTCAAATAGTAAACACTTAAAAATAGCCATCAAGTAGAGATGTTAACATTTTATAGATTAAAAAATTTATATAGGTATTGAAAAAGCGATAATAATAACATAATAATTTGATACAATAATATAATATGACCATTAAAGGCAATATTATTTTTAGAACTTGCCAAAAATAATAATCAAAAAATAAATTAAATTAAATTAATAAAAAATAAATTAAATTAAAATCCAAAATAAATCTTAAATAAAAACTGAACAGTGTATGTGTCCTCTCTTTGTGTGATATGATTATGTGTGTGTATGAATGTAAGAGGGTGTGTGTTTGTGGTAAGCAGTAAATCACTGTGGAATATGTAGTATCAATTCAGTCTCTTCGTAAGTAAGTTTTTGTAAATATTTTGTTACCTTTTCTTTACATTGTGTTTTCGTTAAGGGGTAAATATTTATTGCTCTGTTTATATTATTATAGATGTAAGGTCCAATGAAGTTGGTAAATCTTGAGCTAAATTTAGTTGTGCTTATTTCGGTTCTGACGCATACCTTATCTTTTCTTCGTTTTTGTAGGTATAACGGATTATAAGTTTGTTTGCTGTGTTGTAGGAGAGTAACATTAAGTAGGTATAGTTGTCTTACAGTCAGAACCTCACAGTCCTTATACAGTTGTGCAGTGGGGAAAAAGATCCGTTTAAAAGTACAAACTTTGAGTACTGCACGTTGGGCGATCTCAAGACTCTTTAGGGTGGTTTTTAAAGCTCCTCCCCAGGATGAAATACAATAAGATAATAGCGACTGACAGAGAGCAAAATAGATCTGTTTCAGCAGTTTTGAATCAGCGACAAGCCGTAAATTTTTAAAAATAAATATTAATTTGCGAATTCTTCCACATAGGAGTTTTATGTGTTCTTTAAAGTTGAGATTGCTGTCAATTGTTACACCTAAATATTTAATCGTCTGCACCCGTTCCAATGAAGGGCACGAGCAGATAGATCTCGATTGACACTCATGTGAGACGATTTTCTGGCTCCTAGTGACTCCCCTTACATTTCTAATGCCAAAACAGATAAATTTCGTCTTGTCTACATTTAAAGTAAGAATGTTACTCTGCAGCCACTCCCTAACCATATCAAAACCAAGCTGAGCAGCACTGAAAGCCTCATCCCAAGTATTAGCAGCAAAACAGAGGGCAGTATCATCTGCGAAGGAGATTATTTCGCCCTGGAAGAGCCTGAGATTTGTGAGTTGGTTAATGTATACCAGAAATAACGTGGGCCCCAAGATGCTGCCCTGCGGAACTCCATCTGTGATTGGGAGGCCATCACTTTTGTGAGCATCAAGTCGGACACATTGAGATCGCCCAGACAAATAGCTTTTGAAAAGCTTGTGCTGCGTGCCTCTGATTCCCAGTTTTTCCAGCTTATCCAGTAGGATGGAGACAGAAATCGTATCAAAAGCCTTTGCTAGGTCTAGGAAGACAATGAGACATTTTTTCCTTCTATCTAGGTTTGAGCTAACATAATTGGTTAGTTTATTAACAGCCTGCTCAGTCGACATACCCTGCCGAAATCCATATTGATTGGTTGATAGCAAGTTATTTTTCTCTAAGTAGTCTACCAGTCTGATGTTAATAATTCTCTCTAGTATCTTCGACATAGCCGGCAAAATAGATATTGGCCTGTAGTTATTGATACGATTTCTGTCGCCACTCTTATGAATGGGACAAACCTCAGCCTTTTTTAGAGACTCCGGGAACACACCCGACTGCAGGCAGTTGTTAAATATCTTTGTTAATGGTGGAATAAGAATATCTTTATAAGTTTTTAAAAAATCGCTACTAATATTATCCCACCCACTGGCACAGTTTGATTTTAAACCGAGGATAAGGCGTTCTACCTCATCCTCAGAGGTATCCATTAAGACGAATGAATATTCTGTATTTGTGTCAGGACATGTATTTGGAGCGTTGTTGTTTATTATTTGTGTATTTTTTTGTTGAATTTTATCAGCCAACGAACTTCCTACATTAATGAAATAGCTGTTAACTTCATTGAGTGATTTTTCAGGAGTAGTTGATAAGGTAAGTAGTTCTTTGGGAGAATTAGGTTTTTTAGAAGTATTGGTGATATCTTTGATAACTTTCCACAGTTTTTTGTTATCCTGTCTTGCTGCTTGAAGTTGGTCTTTCTCGTATGCTCTTTTTACTTTCCTTATTATCGTAGTGCAGAAGTTTCTGTACCGACTGTATGTAATTTTCAAGACCTCGTTTGATGGATCCAGTTTTGACTTTTTATGTAACTTATCCCTATTTCTTACACATCGCAGCAAACCTTGTGTCATCCAGGGTTTTATTATCTTGTGGCGTTTAGGAATAGTTATTTCTTTTGTATTGCTAGCAATTGCTTGTTGAATACATTTCGTAAAAAAATTTAAGGAGGAGTTTGGATCTACGAAACTAGTAATGGAGGTAAAATCTATTTTTGTTAAATCTCGTTGTAGACCAATTTTGTCAGTTTTTATTATTTTAGAGAACGCATATTGTCGTGTTTTCTTCAATTTCATGTTTAATAAAACAGGGTAGTGGTCTGTTAATGTAGTCTGAGGTACAACGAGGCTGGTAGGACAGTTGGTTTTTACCAGTGCATGATCCAGACAAGTATGACTTTTGCTACGAGTAATTAAAGTATGAGCTGGCAAAAGGCCATGTGTAGCTGCTAAAGTTAAATAGCGTTCCCCGTTTTGGTTTATTTTTTCAGGATTAATATCAATATTTATGTCTCCCATCACTATAATATGTTCGAAGGCGGATAGTGTGTGTAGAGTTTTATCTAATGATGACAGAAATTGGTCGATGTTTTTATGGGACGGTGATCGATAGATGGCGAGTATAGCGATACGGTTATCGATTACAGCAACCAATCCATTACAATCTTGCATGATGGGTTCCTCAATAACTACATTAAGATTTTCATCGAAGTAAATTACTACACCATCATTTTGCTTAATGTTTAACTTAGTTCCTACATTGCAATATCCTAGAAGGTTCGGTATTACAGTTGTATTTGAAAGCCAGCATTCTGTCAATAATATAACATCACACTTGAGTTTCATTCTCTCTAACAGAATGTTTAATTCTGGCATATTGCAGTTTATGCTGCGTATGTTCTGTGTAAGAATAAGGAGATCCTGCTCCGACGAGGCTAACAATTTATGACAGTCCTCAATAGAAGCTATTTGCGATTGTGATACAGAAACTTGATCAATATTTTCTGTTAAATTGATAATATCATTGAATGTAAAATAGTGTGTTTAAATTTTGCCATGAAAGGTAGTCTTGGATTAAGAACAAAAGACGGAAGGTAATACAGCATTTACGAGATTTACAACTTGTTACGTTTAGTTTGTTGGGAGGTAGTGTGTATGTGTTATATTTGTAGAGTGTGTGACAATTATTTTTCATGTAGTGCAATGCAATTTGATAAAACAAAGAAATGTATTTCGTAATTGGCCAAAAACGATAATGTAAAAGAATAAAGTTACATAAGTCAGGAAGGATAAACAATAATTCCTGATAGAATGTGAGACATATTCTTTCCACAGAATCCAGAGAATTAACAAAGAAACCGAAAAGATTTAATAAGTTCGTAGTATTTGGATAAAAACCATATTGAAACAAAACAAACCTGATAGTTACATAAAGGGGAGTCAGGACAAATAATTCAAATTCATTTTCTGTTGGGTAAAAAACATGCGATAAAATAATTGTGTAAATTTTATAGTAAATTAGTACGACAACAACTTTTTTTTTATGTTGACGATGTACATGCAATAATGCTAGTCTATTAACTGTATAATGCCTAAGAGAGGCAAAAAATAATATAAAATTATGTAGGTAAAAAACATGCAGTAATTTTTCTTTTGGTTTAGTACAATGACATCTCACGAGAAAACGTAGTCATGTTGCAATTCTTAACTTTTCTATGTCGGCGTCATTATTTATTCGAATATGCGCCGAACCTTCTTTGTTTTTGAGATAAACAATCCCGTTCGCCGTCCAACAGAAATTATATCCGTGGCTCTTTTGGAACTGTCTCGCCAGAAAGTATAGCCTTTGAGTTTTGTGAGTAAGCGATTCTGCTATGTATAGCGGCTTTGGTTGATGTTTAGAGCTCAAATGGGTTGTGTTTAGTTTTTCTCCCTTAGGTTTTGATTTATTGAAACTCTTAACAGCCTTTAAGACTTTGTCCTTCAGTAGTGCCGTGGTAAGATCCACAATAACCGGATTTGAGGAGTCTTTTGACTTTAACCGGTAGATATCCTTTATTCTCGAGCTATCAATTTCGACATTCAGAGTCTTCCCCAACCGCATAATCTCGTCACATAGTGTATCCTTTGTCTCGTTATTTTGTTTTGGTATATTTCGTATTTCGATACCAGTTCCCCGGGATTTTCGTTCCAATGTTTCCAGTTTCTCCTCTAAGTCTTTGATCAGAACCCTATCAGCTTTCCTTTCCTTCTCAAGTGAAATAAGTTTTACTATAAATTCATCGTGTTTTTTCGACATAAGATCCATACTAGACTTTAGTTCTTGAAAGCGTAATTCCTGTTCTTTTGAGAATAAGGTAAACATTTCCTTAATAAGAGACGCAATATCAGCATTCTCACCGACGAGCTCATCAAGCTTTCTTTTTTTCCGTTCAGTGATATTCGACGCGAACGACTGCAGACCAAGCTCGGACTCACAAAAGGTTAAGCGGACAGGTCCGCTTTTTTTTGCCAGCTCCTCCTTTGATTCCGCGGCGCAGAGAATTTCTGAGCCATGATGGTGCTCAGGAGCTGCGGCTGGTGTATCTACGTCAGAAGTAGTTGGGGGGGGAGGTGTGCGATCTAGTGGCATGGTGTAAAGAATATTTTCTGCTCAGGAGTAATCAATTTTTTAAATAAAAGTTCTCTGTTATCGGCGAAAAAAACGAAGACTAACTATTCTCCGTTGCAGTAATTAACAGAAAAAAATGCAAAAAGTATTGCGGTTAGCGGGGCTTGAACCAGCGGCTACTGATCGCTTGGCGTAGCTTTACGCCCCGAGACCACTTGTGCTTCGACAATATCAGTTCAAATTAGCTAATTGCTGCTGAGAGTTATTTAGTGCAGTCAATTAGTGGTTCACTTTTGCTATTTTGAAGGTCAGAATACGCAAGTCACTTCTCGAAACACCGCACACAAGTTTTTATAACAACTTTTCGAAAGAATTTTGCTCACTGTTGTGTACGCAGCTTTTCGTTTGAGTTTATTTTAACACAGTTCACTTTGTCACTTATTCTTTGCCGAATACTATAAGAATTAGGTCTTTTTACGTGGTTTAAATAATTTTACGGGTTTAAAAATTAGGAGCGTTTCGTAAACACGTCTACTCGCGGCAGTGGCTCAGCGGGGGGGGATATATTCGCATAACTCGTCAAAATGTAGGGAACAGCTGATTTTTTTTTTTCGCGATTTCAGGTTTGGCCCCATAGTAAAAGTTGTTCATAATGATGAGTACAATGACCCCTTAAGAGGATAACGGTGATTACAATTACAGCCTGTATAATTTATCAGAACATTCTTGAGCGTATCCGGCACCTGTCTACAAAACACGTTATAATAACAACAACATTTTTAGGTGAGTTGCCGCAACAGGTATTATAAATTACTAGCTGTATCCCGCGGTTTCACCCGCGTTAATTTGAGGAAAAACCTTCCAAAATTTATGTTCCATTACTTTAAGAGTATTACTTAGTATACATATTACTATAAGAAGCTATTTTAGGTTCATCACGCTATGATCAGTAAACCGGCCAGCGCCCTCCCCCGTCATGACCGGCCGCCTTGCGGTATGACTACTAAGATGTTCATTGGAATCAAATGATATCGAGGGCAATTTTGTTAAAAAAAAAGATATGTCGTGGATAGATGACGCCACAGTATAGTGAACAGCGCCATCTAACAATTTGATTGGTAAACGAAGAATCATGTGATCGGAAACGCAAGTGAGCCCTACCGCTTGGACACGATTGACGGTGGAGGGGATGCAGTGAGGACTGGTGGAGAGACCGAGTGTTGCGACAGTCTACAGCAGGGGGAGTCAGCTTTCATAGCTGCCAATGCCAACAGTGGCAAATTTTGCAAAAACGAGATAGCGCTCTGCAAAAGAAAGTGATAGCAAGATCAGTGATGTTCACATGCCCGATTGAACCAGATACCCATCTTTTCGGTAGCTGCGATGATTTTAATGTTCATTAAAATATTTTATAACAACGATTGAAACTAGTTAAAACGGTCAGTGGGTCGTCTTAGAACCCTTATTTTTTGTTTCAGTTGTCTCAAAATGCTGTCTAGAAGAAAAAACTGTACAAACCAAATAATGCTTATGGTGATTTTATTTATGAAATGCCACACTCATTTCTGTCATGGCGGATTTGTTTTATTTGTTGTGTAGTCTGTGCTAACTGCTAACTTGCTTGTTTTGTTGTGATTGTTTCAAAATCGTATTTTCTGCCGGTCTACTTTATTTGTGAATAATTCTTGGATTAATCACTACGAGGATAGACTTTGCAGTGCGAAATTGACGCTTTCTGTGTTGTGAAATCAACTTTATGAGATAGAGACTCCAGTGCCAAAATTGACGCTTTTGTGTTATATTATTTTGTTTTACGTACTATTTGTGCGTTATTGAAGCCTAAGTGTTGTGTATTCCCACAATAGCAGGAAAGAGAAACGTGAAATGCGCAAAATGTGGCATAACTCCAAGGGCTGATTCTATGTTTAACAAATAAAATCTTTGACTATGACCTTGACTTTGTTTTACTGGTTTTCTTTTGCAGAGAATTTTCATTTTGCAGTTTTTGTCAAAGGATTATGCATTATTTTAATATGTAGTGCATAATCGTCTGCAAAATGAAAATTCGTTGTATGTTAAACCTATTAGATTAAAAATAAATACGAGTAGTAGGTATGTCCCTCTGTTCATAATTCCCGCGCCTCACGAGTTTCTTATGGCATAAACTGGAGCGCTAGTGTGCTCTCGTGTAAGCATTTTATTTGTATGAAGTTGTCGTTCTTCTCTCGGAGTATTATGTTCTGTGGTCTACAGCTACAGTGAAGAGTCGAGCTCGGATAGTCTCGGCAAACGCTCAATATACCAACGCACGTGTTTGTTTCCGACGCACGTGTGCGTTTCTGTTGTTAATAGCTAGTTTGTTAAAGTTACTGTAAATTCAAATAATCTTTTCGTTCGAGTACCCACTGCAGTGCCCACACCTATCTAAACTATGTCGGATCGTGAAGAAGACCCGACGTCTCGCATCTCGGCCACCCGGTGATGCGACAGATATAACTTTGCAATTCGTTTGAATCGAGAAAAATTCATTGAATCGTATATTCCTCTTACATGATACTAGCTAGACCAAAGAGTTAAAAAAACATATACCAAAATGTTAAATCCCTATTCCACATACTTAACAAGTTACACGAAATAGAAAAGCCACATTTTTTTCAACATATCATCGTAATGCTAACCACTTCTTATCAGGGGAGCCATTGGCCTGTTTGCTTACCCACAAAGTAACTAACTCATACTCACTATTCGTCTCCGTGGCTCTTCGTTTCTTCTTAAATACTGCTTGTTCTTCTTCCACTTCAGTTTTAAACTTTATCATCAAAGGTACATCATCTTCTGCATCTGACTCAGAATGGTGTGGTGGTATATCTGCTACATCTAGACAGCTATTGTCAACATTTTCCAATTCTAGCTCTGTAAGTAAACAAAAAAAAGTCAAGAGTACTCTTTACACCCGACTGAGGGTTATGATTTTGGCTGGTATGCATGTTCATCTGTTCCCTCATAACTTCAAAAGTTCTTATAATCTTTTCACAAATGAGGTATCGTTAGAACCGTCATCACCGTCCGCTGATTATAAGCTATGTGACTTTACACTAAATTCAATATGGCGTCCTCTAGAGGACATAAAGTAATGAATTCAAAAAAAAATATTTTGGGGAAAGGCCTTAATTAGCATATAGAGGTATGAGGAACAGTGTGTAAAGTTCACTCATACTCTATAGAAAAGGGAGGATCCTCCGACCAGACGGGTGTTGTGTCTGGCGTTCAGCTGCCAGATGATTCATGTCGGGCCGTTGTATCTATGCTAGTTGCGCGGTAAACTCTGCTTGCGCGATGCAGGATTTCGCGTTGTAGATACCGCTACAAGCACATTTCAAAAATATAAATATTACTGAAATAAGCTCCAAAATAATTAAATTAAAAAACAACTACTGAAAAGGATGAAACAAGAAAGTACCTTCCCGTGGTCGCATGCTACCATAGCTTATATTGTATGTAAGTGCAGCGGCATGCGACCACGGAAGGGAATTTATTGTATGTTAGCACAGCGGCATGCGACCACGGGAAGGGACTTTATTGTATGTTAGCACAGCGGCATGCGACCACGGGAAGAGACTTTATTGTATGTTAGTACAGCGGCATGCGACCACGGAAGGGAATTTATTGTATGTTAGCACAGCGCCTTGCGACCACGGGAAGGGACTTTATTGTATGTTAGCACAGCGGCATGCGACCACGGGAAGAGACTTTATTGTATGTTAGTACAGCGGCATGCGACCACGGGAATGTACTTTCTTGTTTCATCCTTTTCAGTAGTCGGGTTTAGGATTTTTAACTTTTTTTAAAATTATTATCTAGGAACCCGGGGTGGGTTGCTAGATTATAATAAATTCGCATATCTATGCGAAACAGGAGCGGACGCTTTATTACATGTACCTTAATATTTATGTATGTATACGTACACCTTCCGGAATATACTCTAGTCTAAAGGATGGTGAAAATTGACCAAAATCCTTTACATAATATATTATAGAAGAACAATGCAGTCATACATACAGATGCCAAAAGCGACTTTCATTTATAATATACAGATAATTGTTTTATTTCAAATATAATGTGGTTACCGCTAACAATACCAAAGCTTTGAAGTTGATCAAAACATTTTTGTACAATTAAAATAAATAGATTAGGTATAAGTATCTTAAATTGTAATTTTTGTTCATAAAAACTTACCGTCACTTTGATGTTCCAACTTTGGCTCAATAATGTCATCTAGTCCCTCACAAACAGCTGGTAACTCATCTTTGATAGCAATGCTTTCTGTTTGACATTCATCCACTATACTTATGTGCTGTATTGGAGATATCATTAAACAACTGAAAACCTCTGAATGGTTTTGGTTGTTTAACGAATTGGGCTGTAAAAAGATGATTATAGATATCACAGTCCCACATGAAATCAAAATCAAGTCATTTTTTCAAAATAGGCAGAGAATAAGCACTTTTTGAATGTCAAAATTACATAAGACAGTTTAGATAGTCCCCCAAAGCTGCACAAGCTAATCTCGTGTTGAAGAGCACATTATAAGATTAACCTTCTGACCGCCACACATCAAAAATCAAAAATGTACCCTCAGCATCATTAAAGTCTGTCATGTAGTTGAACCGTGGCATGCTGGACACATTTTGGTTTGTCATCTATACATGACTGTGACTATGATGAAGACAAGGTAGTTTAGCAACAATTCTTTCTGCACATGTGGCTTCCCTGGCACCTCATTAATGGCATAACTATGTAAACGTACTGCTCCCAAATTACCATGTTTATTTTTTATACTTTTTTGATATAATCCTGTTTATTATTTGATATTATACATATAATGGAAAAAAAATGGTAAAAGAAAATGAACAACTTCAACTCAACTCATAATAAACTTTCAACTTTCTTTCTTTTCTTTTCTTTCAACTTTTTACTAGTGGTTGTAGCAATCATATCATTAAATTGATATTATTAGGTTTTAATATTTTATTTCTCTTTTATATTTTGTGAATGAATGTGAGAACATTGAAGACTGTAGATTTGTAGACCTTTTTATTAGATTAAGTATCTGGTACTTGTTGACAGGTCTACACTATCCTCCCATATCTATTCATTCTGCAATTTGAAAACATTGCAAAAGCCAATTATTCAAAAAGAGTAACCGTAAAGTAAAAAGTTTCTTGCCAGCTCTTCTCCATAGGAAACACTAATTATTGGACCCATACACCTAGCTTCTGACGTTTCATAAGTGCCCATGTAGGCTTATGTGAAATAAAATATTTTGATTTTGAGTTGTGCTGACATGAGAGAGGACCGTTATCAAGCTGTGACATACAAGTTTCATACAGAAGTTGTAGTAGTATAATGTGAAGTATTTACCAAGTAATAATAAAATTATGTACATTTGACAAAAGCATACATATCAACATTCAACACTTGATGATATGGTTGGCGTGAAATCTAGGTATGAGCTTGAGAGGAATCACTTCAACATTGCTCTGAAATTAGGAATTCTGAGAATAAATTACTTGAAGAATACCTCACCTCATAATTGTCATTCATCATTTGAGCAAACAGCTTTTCGGCTTTCAGACATTGTCTCAGGAATCGGTAGCATTGCTTCAGTTTAGTGCAGCAGAAGAAACAAGCAAGAATCGGTCTAGTGTCTTTAGTTACAAACTGCAACAAAATTAGTCTTTCAATAGTAATTGTTTTATGAAGAAACTACTTGTATGTATATCCTTACTGCTTTCTGAGCGCATCTTACAGATAAGCATGCGTATTAATCACCATGGGGTGATTACTAAGCATGCCTTCTCTGTAAGATGTCATCTGATGATATTATGTATGATAAACAAACTTACTTGAACAGTTTTTATAAAAAATAATATCAACTTACAGGAATGTCAGTCAGTTTTTCATATAGTTCGTGCAAGTTCCTGTTGGCCACTATATGCATGCGAACATTTTCTGCTAAACATATCCTACACATTGGCAGTTTTTCCATCTTATAGCTCAAATAGTTCACTGTTATTTAGTTCAACTTTACACTTATATTATCACAGAGAAACCCTGTTGCGTTGCGTACAAATAACAAGGGAGGTTTGTTTAATAATAACACGATTTCTAGTAATCTACGAACGTTGTATGAATAAAAGATAGTAAATTTATATTATATCTCTGGGAGGCAGTCCAGCCAATCCAACTCCAGGTAATTCATAGAAATTATTTTATTAGACCCTTACACCATCTAAAAATGTATACCGGTAGTTCACGTTTATTTTTTACATAGTTACTTTACTCTTAGCAACATGACATGTCAATGTTTGCAACAGTCAACACACAGACTATTTAGAGATACTGAGCTATGAGCATTGACATAAAAAAGTATGGACTGGAAATACCTACAAAAAAAGGGTGCATACCTACAACTCGTTTTGTCGCATAAAATGGCTGCCACTGCTAGGGTTGTGTCAATCAAGGAACATAGGTGTTACTATTATCGAGTATCGATACTAAATATGAGTCTTACTAGTTATTACGTTTGGATCATAATAACTTACTAAATTAAAGTCAGTTGTAATTACGGTTGCCAACCATACTTTATAATAACGTTTGTTACTTTATTTTCGGTAACTTTATAGTTTTTCATAAAAATAAAGTGTGCAAAAATACTTTATTTAAGTATAATCTTTCGTGATGCGTGAAACGAAAGACTCATGGTTTATTACTGAACTATTTATCGGTAGGTATATATGTCAAAAAAGAAAATCTTTTATTAGAGTTAAAATTTTCAGAGAAAATATTATAGTTATGTACAAACCTGTATTATGTACAAACAATGTGTATTATGTACAAACCAGTTGTGAAGACAAATGGCAATATAATAAGATACCTACTTATAAATGGGAAGCAGGATAGGAAGCAACCAATTGGAACCGTGCACCTAGCTACTGCACTGGCAAGAAACTCCACAGTCTGTGTGGTGCCGGACTTAAAGAATAGCACTACCCCATACTTCCCGTGGGTGTCGTAAAAGGCGACTAAGGGTCGTACCGGAGAATGGGCAGCAGCGTTCTCTATGCATTTCACCACCAAACTATACTGCAATCACCAAACCGCCTGCCAAGCGTGGCGATTATGGCAACCCCCCCCCCCCCCCCCCTTTGGGAGAGGCCTATGTCCAGCAGTGGACGTCTTTCGGCTCAAATGATGATGATGACCTAGCTACTGACGTTTCCTAAGTGGCCATGTAGGTTCATGTGAAATAAAATATTTTAATTTCGGTGCTGTGAACCAGAGGACGGACCTGGCAAGGTCACTCGGACCGAATAAGACACGGAATTATTTATGTTCACATCGCAGAATATGTCGATGACGTTTCAGCGGAGAAAACTATTACGGCAACGGTACAACCCTATTCCATTTGACATATTATTGTAAACAAACAAATGAATTAACAAAATATACTAAAAAGGTCTATTATACGGAAATGAACCCAAATATCAATACTTTAGCCATAAATTCATGATCGTGTCACAACTGTATCATCGAATGTGTATTATTAAATGTATTTTTCATGAAAACCGGCTATTAACCTCTGCAAAGACATTAGAGGTTGATTTTCATTCTTTCTTGCACCACACTTCACAATACAACACACAGACATGTTGAATTGTTGTTTTCCAACATTTGCATGCAGTTTTAAAAGGTAAAATCCTTGTATATTTCTCGCAAATCTCAATAATACAAAAAGTAAACAACCATTTGACAGCAAAACTACCACGAAACTTGTCGCAAAAGATGGCTGATACGGCACCTTACCTACAATTGTACTACGTCACGTCAAAATGTTGCCAAAATGAGCAACAACTTAAAATATTGTTGTCTCTTTTATCAAATACGATTATCTTATTAGAAAGAACGAGACAAAACGATATTTCGTATTCTGAATCATATTTCACTCATATTTGTATAAGCAAATGTATGTATAGAATAACGCGGCCTCTCCATGTTTTTCCTATCTCAATGGCTATGAGCTACGATCATGGCGACTTGTGCTGTCACTGTCAAGTCACCTCTCTCTCCCTAGTCTGTGGCTGTCAAAGTGAAAGCGTCAATTTGTCAAGTGTCAACACTTAGGCCGCATTCCGAATTAGCTATATTCAACCACAGCGCTCACATCATTTCACATGCGTTCCGAATTCAGTATTGCGATTATAACAGCTGAGAGCTGTCAACAATTCGGAATGCTCGTGAATGAGCTCACAGTGCTTACTCAATGTAAAAACGATATTATTATAGTATATCCTTGTATGAACACCACATTCCTTCTTCAGTTCTTCTTCTTTGGTTCGGCGGCGACTGTGAGCCAGAAGCACAATTTCGAAAATACGTAGTATCTCTAAGTAGTCTGTGCGACAAAACAAAACACACACTGTCATTTTTGACAGCGCTCACGGTGATATTATTTTATGGCATGGTCGGCGTTATCGCAACATGGCGCATGAGCTATGATGACTCATGGGACATCGTTATCGCGCTCACGCTAATTCGGTACGGGTTTAAGCACGCTAAAATCGATTATTTCCCAACTCGGAACGCATGGAAAATGAAGAGAGCTTCCTGATCCTGTCTATTACCCTCACTGACTTCTACAATACAATAGAGGTCAGTGCCCACGTGCCAATCCCCACTCATTTTATAATGATGACTAGGCAGCATGGTCCCTGACCCTGTTCCACAAGAAACAAAAGAAAAAAAAATCTGTGGCCCACTCTATTTTTATATAAGGTTGTAGCTGCATCATACATCATCTTAGTAACCGACCGCGGAGCCTGTAGCTGCACCGCGGAGCCCTTAGCCCAAGCGCTCTGCTATCGCCACCGCCATAGTGGCGCCCCTGTTGAGAGCTCAGCGAACTACAACCTCAACGTGTCGAGCAGCGATTGGGCAATATGCGCTTCGCACTGATTGGTTGTTAAACTCGCAAGTTTTAAAGTGCCCACTATTATATTTTGTTATCTTAGGAATTTGTATAAGTAGTTGTTATTTTTAGAAAATAGAACATTACCGTTTAGCGTCTCGAACCCGTTGTTTCCTTTAAACCTGCATATTCCAAAGTGGTGACCCCGAACTAAACACACCTGAAGAAAATAGTCAATCGCCTAGAAGAATCATCATTTCTCACCCATTTCAAGATGTCGAATCCCTGCTCAACGGAAAACGAATCATTCAGCACCAAAACGGCTCTCGAAGAACTCGCGCTACTTGCCGACAAAATGATGGAGCAGACTGCATCAACAGAAGTCGCAGCTTTGCAGTCACCCGCACCACTTACGTCAATCACACCGCAAGTAGATACACAGTTTCTCATCAGCGAAATAAGAAAACTATCGCTTGAAATAGCCGAGCTCAAATCAAGACCATCATACAACAACAACCATCGCCGCAGCCGCTACCCATCTCGTCACCGTAACACATCAAGATCACGCACTCGAGAAGCATCGCCATCACCATTCTGTTATTATCACCGACGTTTCAAAGACCAGGCTAGGCACTGCACATCGCCTTGTTCATTCAAGAAACAAAATACGGAAAACTAGACAGAACGTTGGCAGAGGCGGACACCGGCGTTCAAGAAATATCTCACCGCCTATACATCACCGACAGAAACTCGAAACTATCATTCTTAGTCGACACTGGAGCTAACATATCCGTGCTACCGAGAACAAAGGGTCGAGTAGAAACGCCGCTACCATTTCAACTATACGCTGCGAACAACACTAAAATAGCTACGTATGGCGAGAAAACATTATCTCTCGATTTCAATCTACGACGCCCTTACAAATGGAAATTCATCGTAGCTGATGTTTCAAAACCAATACTCGGAGCCGATTTCCTCAAGCACCATCAACTAACAGTCGATTTGAATAACCGAAAACTAATCGACGGTGTTACAAGCCTAAAGGTCAACGCCCCGGTACGAGCATCGAACGTGCCCACCGTACGCAGCATTGACATGTCGCAATCATACCACGAGATCCTAGCTCAATATCCCGGCGTAACAAGATTGACATCGATGCAACTAAACTCAAACATCAACGTGCAACATTACATCGAAACTCGAGGACCACCCATACACTGTCGCGCTCGACCAATTCCACCGCATCGTTTCGAAACAGTCAAGAAAGAATTCGAAAACATGATCAAACAAGGATTATGCAGACCTAGTAAAAGTCCATGGTCATCACCTCTACACATCGTCCCCAAGAAGAATGGCGATATTAGAGTCTGTGGTGATTATCGCCGACTCAACTCCATCACCGTACCAGACCGTTACCCCGTTCCACGCATCAAAGATTTTACTCATCACCTAGCTGGGAAAACTATCTTCTCTACAATAGACCTCAACCGAGCATACCAACAACTGAGCGTAAGAGAAGAAGACATTAAAAAGACAGCTATCATCACACCAATGGGATTATTCGAATTTCTACGTATGTGCCCTGGTTTAAAAAACGCGGGACAAACGTTTCAACCAATGATATTCTATCATTGGTTTCAACGATACATCCATGAAGTACTACGAGGATTGGATTGTGTTTTCCCATTCATCGACGATTTATTAGTAGCATCAGAAAACGAAGCTCAACACCGAAAACACCTTCATATCGTACTAAAGAGATTAGAAGATAATGGCATCACTATCAACACGCTTCGCTTGAGGGGGAGTACTGTAGCTGCATCATACATCATCTTAGTAACCGACCGCGGAGCCTGTAGCTGCACCGCGGAGCCCTTAGCCCAAGCGCTCTGCTATCGCCACCGCCATAGTGGCGCCTCTGTTGAGAGCTCAGCGAACTACAACCTCAACGTGTCGAGCAGCGATTGGGCAATATGCGCTTCGCACTGATTGGTTGTTAAACTCGTAATATGATGCAGCTACAAGGTGAATGCTCAAACCAGCCCGCGAAATTCAAATTATCTTACGTGTTTTGCAATTTGCAGGCCAGTGCTAGGTTGTATGTTGATTAAAATATTATTCGCGGCTGTAAGACATAATGTAGTTACAGAATTATAATCATCAAAATTACCAATACAACCCTCCAACTTCATAAAGGTGTAAGAACAAAAAAAAAACAGAAAAAGTAATTCCTACAGCTTTATGAATACTCCCTGTATAGTGAAGAAGCTTATAGATAAAAGAGTATAGTAACCTCTATTCTCTGAATATGTTCCTTGATTCTCTGTCTACGGCCACCACCCTGTTAGAGTTTGCATAATATACAAAGAGTAAAGTTGATAATATATCAAGGCTCTCAAGGAGTTTGCATAGAAGGTGAAGCTACGGAACCTCCAAAGATAAAAAGGAACACACTATTCAAAATAATAAAAAGAAATGATAGTGTGTCACTTTTGATAGATAATTTTACTCCCGTATGATAATTGTTATACTTAGTGTAGGTAGTCTTAAATATAATTAAACATATATTTCTACATTTATGCCTCTTGATTCAATTTCTTTAATACACCCATATACATAGAGCATCGGGCAGCGTGGCCACACATGAGACAAAAACTAACTTAAATAACATGAGCTACCTAAGTAGCTGCCTTGAAAAAACTGGCACGCACTGAGAGACGGAAATAGTATAGCTTTATCCTTTTCTGTTACTTATAATAACCCAATACTTTATCCCTTTCTTGTGAAAATGAAATGGAGCTACCCGCCGTCCCCTGTGAACATTACCGAAGCGCATACTTTCTCTGGTCGGCGTTGGGTGCCATGGCCACGTCGGGCACTGCGGCCTGGTGTACCTGTACCTCTATGCGGAGCGTGCCGGAAGTAGACCCGCCGTCTATACTTTTCTTTGTCTAAGGCCACCCCCTTATAGTACTCTTTGCCACCACCCCGTATTGTCGCGCCCACAGACTAGGAAAGAAGCAAAAAGTTAAGTAGGTAACTATAGGCAGAGAAGTCACTAAAACTAAAAGGTTACATGCTCTGTGGAAGTTACATTTTCGCGCCAGTGCAACCAAGAACCAACCAACCCATAGATAAAAATATTAAAATGTACAATACAATACCAACAGTCGCGTCGCCATGATATTTGTTTAATTTGTTTCCTGTAACACTGTAATTCAAGGAACATAATTATTTACTCTAGTATACTGGCTGTTTTACTGTAAGTCTTTCGTAGCTGTGATTATTATACAAAATAAACGTGAACTACCGGTATTTTAAGATGGTGTAAGGGTCAAATAAAATAATTTCTATGAATTACCTGGACTGGCTGGACTGAAGAGTTTTACTAACTTTATTCATAGAACGTTCGTGGATTACTAGAAATCGTGTTAATAATATAATAGACAAGCTTCCCGCGTTATCACAGACTAAGAAGAGAAGTTACCTTCGCGTTATTTGTTTTTTATTTTTGTACTTAACGCAACAGTTTCTATAAAATTAAAAGATGGAAAAACTGCCAATGTGTAGGATATGTTTAGCAGAAAATGTTCGCATGCATATAGTGGCCAACAGGAACTTGCACGAACTTTATGAGAAGCTGACTGATAATCCGGTAAGTTGTTTTTTTTTTATGAATTATGTGAATTACTAGGATTTTTGCTCTCCGGCGCGAAGATACTTCCTACGAGCTCATCTGTTGCTAATGAGACACAGTTACTTTTTGTATTGTTACCTACCTTAATAGACGAGGGGCTAAATCCGCCCCTAAGACGACCCACTGACTGACATTTGGTCCGAGGATCTTCTTAGCAGAAAATGATAATCCCCTGACAAACCCTGGACTTAAAATAAAATTCATATGCAAGCAAGCTTACTAGAACATAAGGGGTGATAAATATACATGCCTTGTCTGTAAGATGTGCTCAGAAAGCAGTAAGGATATACATACAGGTATTTTCTTCATAAAACAACAATTGAAAGACTAGTTTTGTTGCAGTTTGTAACTAAAGACACTAGACCGATTCTTGTTTGTTTCTTCTGCTGCACTAAACTGAAGCAATGCTACGAATTACTGAGACAATGTCTGAAAGCCGAAGAGATGTACGCTCAGATGATGAATGAGGATTATAAGGTGAGGTATTCTTCAACAGTCGTATATTTTAGAAATTACTAATTTTAGTGTAATGTTGAAGTGATTCCTCTCAAGCTCATACCGATTGTCTGGATTTCACGTCAACCATAACATTGAATGTTGATATGTATGCTTTTGTCAAATGTAATTATTACTTGTTAAATACTCCACATTATACTGCTACAACTTCATAATGAGACTTGTATGTGACAGCTTGATAACGGTCCTCTCTCAAAATATTTTGTTTCACATAAGCCTACATGGGCACTTATGAAATGTCAGAAGCTAGGTGCACGGTTCCAATTAGTGTTTCCTATGAAGAGCCGGCAAGAAACTCCACAATTACTCTTTTGAAATAATTGGCTTTTACAATCAAATTGCAGAATTAATATTATGGGAGGACAGCGTAGACCTCTCAACAAGTACCAGGTACTTGATCAAATAAAAAAGGTCTACAAATCTACAGTCTACAAGGCCAACAATGTTCTCGCATTCACAAAACATAAAAAAATATCAAAAAGAGAAATAAAATATTAAAACCTAATAAGACCAAAATGATAATTATGATTGCTGTTACAACCACTAGTAAAAAGTTGAAATTAGAATTGTCTGTATATACTGTCAAATAATAAAAAAGTTAAGATAAAAAAAGTAAAAAAAAATAAACATCGTAATTTAGGAGCAGTTAATATACATTTACATAGTTATGCCGTAAATGAGGTGCCAGTGAAGCCACATGTGCAGAAAGAATAGTTGCCAAACTACTTTGTCTTCAACATAGTCTTTAATAATAATAAACCATTTATTATCAGGTAACAAAGACCCATAGATACATACCTTAACCTAAGTATACATAATAATATAGTAACAATTTTGTTAGTAAATAAAACTTAATAACTATGTTAGTATCACTTAGTTGCACTAAGTCTTTGTGCGTTCTGGTGGCACTTGTCCGCGAAAGCGGCGGAATACCACATCCTGCGGCCAAAAGCTTTCTTCCATCACCAGGTGCAGGTAGCATGTTGGTATGCGCACCACGAACGCCTTGAAGTTGACGTTGCGGTGCGACTCCAGTAACTGCACCCTCGGTGTGTACCTCGTCTTCTGGCGCACGTACTCCACGATGTTCTCCGCCGTAGTGGTATAGTGTAGGCGGGAGATGTACACCGGTGTGTTCGGCTTTGCGGCACGCAAGCTGACTTCGGGCTCCGTAGGAGCTTTGCCGCAGCGGTTCTTGTTCGTTCGTGACCGGCGCTTCCTCCTTTGCACCGTCTCGAAACCCTCAACATCAGCCCTATTCGGTGCCTTTTGTGGCATGGGCTTCCTACTTGGAGCTCCTGGGGCACTCGCGGTGACGCTCGCGGTGCTCTTCAACGCGACATTAGCTAATGCAGTTTCGGGGGACTGTCTAAACTGTCTTATGTAATTTTGACATTCAAAAAGTGCTTATTCTCCGCCTAATTTGAATAAATGACTTTTGATTTCATGTGCGACTGTGATATCTATAATCATCTTTTTACAGCCCAATTCTTTAAACAACCAAAACCATCTAGAGGTTTTCAATGGTTTAATGATATCTCCAATACAGCACATAAGTATAGTGGATGAATGTCAAACAGAAAGCATTGCTATCAAAGATGAGTTACCAGCTGTTTGTGAGGGACTAGATGACATTATTGAGCCAAAGTTGGAACATCAAAGTGACGGTAAGTTTTTATGAACAAAAATAGATTTAGAGTATATTCCGGAAGGTGTATGTGTACTTACATATAAAACAGAAATATTAAAATTACTTGTAATAAAGCGTAGCGACCCGCCTCTGTTTCGCATAAATATGCGAATTTATTATAATCTAGCAACCTACCCCGGGTTCCTAGATTATAATTAAAAAAAAAAATCTAAAACCTCGGCTACTGAAAAGGATGAAACCAGAAAGTACCTTCCCGTGGTTGCATGCCGCTGTACTAACATACATTATAAGCTATGGTAGCATGCAACCACAGGCAGGTACTTTCTTGTTTCATTAGTTGGGTTTTAGTATTTTTTTTATTTATTTATTTTGGGGCTTATTTAAGTAATATTTATATTTTTGGAATCTGCTAATTAAGCCCTTTCCCCAAAATATTTATTTTTAAATTCATTACTTTGTCCTCTCAATGGCACCATAATTATTGATTTAGTGTGACGTCACATAGCATCAACGTACGGTCAAGACGCTTCTAACCATACCTCATTTGTCAAATTTTTATAAGTACTTTTGAAGTTATGAGGGCACAGATGAACATACATACATAACTACATTCCGGCCAAAATCATATCCCTGCATTTTCCTTCGTTGTAGTCAGGTGAAAAGAGACTCTTGACTTTTTTTTTTTGTTTACTTACAGAGCTAGAATCGGAAAATTTTGACAATAGCTGTCTAGATGTAGCAGATATACCACCAAACCATTCTGAGTCAGATGTAGAAGATGATGTACCTTTGGTGATAAAATTTAAAACGAAAGGAGAACAAGCAGTATATCAGAAGAAACGAAGCGCCTCAGAGACGAATAGTAAGTATGAGTTAGTATAAATGTAAACTTTACCTATATAGTAACAAACTAACTAACTAATGATCGGCTGCCTGGTGGAGTTATTTAAAACTGTGATATCTCCTAACATATTCATTGAAATCAAATAACGTCAATTTTGTTCAAAATTAAATACTTGTGATGAATGTTTTTATTTGGAAAAGGAAAAATATCATGTTTATAAAAACACCTTCGCAAATAATGCATTATTTTAGAACAAATGTAATTACCATAAAAAAGTTTATAGTGAGTCAACCATAAAAGAGACTTATTGCCGTCGAGGTTTTTTTTTTTTAACTTTTAAAAGGGATCAGCTCCGTCATACATGATTTCAACCTTAGAAGATAGACTGTTTTTTTTTTAGAACTTTTAGGCCGTTTACACATGCCGCAGCCGCAGCGGCACCGAATCCGCCGCCGCGGAATATTTTTTTTCCGTTTTTACAACATTTTTCATTGATGCTCCGCTCCTATTGGTCGTAGCGTGATGTTATATAGCCTTTAGCCTTCCTCGTTAAATGGACTATCCAAACACAAATATTTTTTCAATTCGAACCGGTTGATCCTGTGTGTGTGCGTTCTACCAGACAACTTCACCTTTTTATTTAATACTAGCTGACCCGGCAAACGTTGTTTTCCATATAAATTATTTTTAGCTGCCCGGCGCTACTTCGTTCGCGTGATGTCCTACCCCTTACCTTACCCTACCCTACTCGTACCCTACTCCTACACTACTCCTACGCTACTTCTACCCTACTCCTATAAGTAAAAAAAAAAGATAAAAAAGTACCCTATGTCCGTCTCCTGGTTCTAAGCTACCTCCCCACCAATTTTCAGCTAAATCGGTTTAGCCGTTCCTGAGTTATAAATAGTGTGACTTTCTTTTGTATATTGTATATAGATAGATTAGTATAGATTTTGGTCTTTACCACTCAAATGGTAGAAGTGTAAAAAAAAAACCGGCTAAGTGCGTGCCGGACCACGCACAGTGTAGGGTTCCGTAGTAGCCCGTTATCACAATGTAGTACGATTCTATTGTTCTTATTCGGAATATAAAAAAAAAACATATCTTGTTTTTCAATGCAAGTCTTTACCCGTTATAAACAAACAACTACTTCATCTTAGTCAGTTTAAAGGATTAATGCTAAGGATTTTGTATTTGGTACAAAATTATCCAACACTCAAGTTCAACGACTATTACTGCTAAACTAATAAAGTTATCTTAACCGCTATAGTTTTCCTTTAAAGTTCATGAAATGCACTATCATCGTGAACATTTCCAGATTTTTCAAGCCAGCAGTTTAGGTTTTAGAGGGGGGGGGGGGGGACGCCCTACTGAAATAAAAATTTGCACTTTAAAGTTAAATATTTCGTAAATGGAGAATTACATTGAAAAATAATTTTAATCAACCCTGAAGTCATTTTAGAAGACCTATTCAACGATACCCCACACGATAGGGTAGACGACGAAACAAATATTCATCCCCACTTCACATATAGGGGAGCTACCCTAAAAAAATATATTTTCCAAAATTTTATTTTACCACTTTGTCGGCGTGATTGATATACGCATTCCTACAAAATTACAGCTTTCTAGTACTAACGGTCTCTTAGCAAAACCTCGGACAGACAGACAGACATGACGAAACTATAAGGGTTCCTTGTAGGCACTACGGAACCCTAATTAAATGGCCGCGATGACGTAAGCTTGAGTGATCGCTCGCGCGATGTTATTGTTATCGTATTTCAAAACTTTTGAAGAACAATGGCATGTATTAATGTCATTCGACTCAGTATGAATGGGGCTTGGTAAATAAAAAACTTAGTAATAGGGTTCCGTTTTTACCCTCTGGGTACGGAACCCTAACAAGCCCATCGCTTTAGATTTTGTAATATTTTTGTTTTGTTTTTATTATCGTAATGTAAACAAACAAATATAATAAACAATTATTGAAAAAAATCAAAGTCATTTAAAGTTACAAAATAAGCTGTGTAATGTACCCTGGTCACTCCACTTGAAGAAACAGTCATTAGTTCTTTACCGGTCCATAGAAATTTTTGTGTACGAGTCGGAAAAAGCATAGATATCCGATGTATCAGTGACAAAGCGCCCTGTCGCGCGCCAACAATAAATATTCGGGGACATTCCATGCGACGTCATGCGGGGAGCGAGACACGTAAGTTTGTCCATGGAGTTTCTTGCCCGTTCTCCATAGGTATCTACGCTTTGGAATGGGCAACTAGCTTCATATTTTCTGACTGACCGACTCCTTGACAATACAAAAGTGCCTACATAAATGGTTTAACTGAAATAAATGCTTTAAGTTTGAGTTCAAACCGTGCGTTAAAATTCTTCATACAAACTTTGACACCCTGCAATCTCTCTTTAGAGTGGTTTAGAAAAACAAAAAATGACAAACCTCATCGCCGCAAGGTTGCCTGCTTGTCGGTCTTCTACAGATTGTACTTCGGTGAGTGTGCCCAAGAACTCCACGACCTCATTCCTCCGGCCCTTTCTACCTTCGGTCATCCAGACCCACAGCAAGTTACAAGCCCTGCCTAGTTGCTCTTCCACCAATTCGCACTAAGCGTTTTCAAATGTCTTTTATAATGCGCACAACAAAAGAGTGGAACTCTTTACCTGCGTCTGTGTTTCCGAGCGCATACAACCCGAATCTCTTCAAAGTAAGAGTGAACAGGCTTCTTCTGGGTAAGCTCACTCCATCGTCGACTTTGTCTCTGTCACCTCTGACCTAGACTAGAGTCAAGAGCAAACCCATTTCAAATAAAAAAAACTATCCCTTTTTGCCATTCCACGGTATCGTCGGTGGCAGCGCAGAGGTCGCTATGACTGCAGTTTTTGGGGCACAGAGGGCAGCACAGGAGGTGGGACTTAGGTTGCGCGCTACAGCTCCTCATTCACACTCTGCTTCCGTGCCGTCGAGATAGCCCCACTCTGTTATAAAGTGGTTGGAACCTTCTAGATACAGATGAATGTGTTACTAATTCCCTTGAACAGGATTTGTTTTAAGATTGATCAGATACTTTTGAAACAGACCATAATGTTGATGTTAGCATAATTTTGTAATTCAGTCTTACCAAGGGGTATTGTTTTTCCCAGTAACTGGGTTGTGGAGGTCAGATAGGCAGTCGCTCCTTATAAAATAGTGGTATTCATCTGCATCAGGTTAGACTGGAAGCCGACCCCAACATAGTTGGGAAAAGACTAGCCAGAATGAGTGTGAATAAAAAAAAACGCTATTATTTTGATTTCTGTGCTTGTGAATCTTCTAAAATTGTACTTACCAGGTTTATAATCACAGCAGGGGCGACCGTTGCGAAGAAACCAAAACTAGACACACAAAGAACGAAATGGCAGAAATCGGCAAAGGAGCTGTGCGTCGGGTACCAGAAGACTCCAGTTCTGCCAGGAGCACCAGAAGACGTCGGCAGAAGGGGGCAGAGGTAATTCATATAATTAATTTGTTTAACCGCCCGTTATACTTTTTGTCTTGTGTGTTTATTATAACTACCTACATGGTGTGCAAAAAGTGTTTTCGTATTGTATTGTAGTATGTCGTAAAATATTTTGCTAGTGCACTTCCGCTGGATGCAGCGAGTGTGCTCCCTCTGGCGCCTGGTACTCCGGCAGTATTGCCGGCGTCCTTGCCTCCTGGTACTCCGGCAGTATTGCCGGCGTCCTTGCCTCCTGGTACTCCGGCAGTATAGCCGGCGTCCTTGCCTCCCGGTACTCTGGCAGCATTGCCCGCGTCCTTGTCTCCTGGTACTCCGGCAGTATTGCCGGTGTCCTTGCCTCCTGGTACTCCGGCAGTACTGCCGGCTCCCTTGCCTCCTGGTACTCCAGCTGTACTGCCGGCTCCCTTGCCTCCCGGTATTCCGACAGTACTACCGCCTCCCTTGCCTCCCGGTACTCCGGCAGTATTGCCGACGTCCTTGCCTCCTGGTACTCCGGCAGTATTGCCGGCGTCCTTGGCTCTTGGTACTTCGGCAGTACTGCCGGTTCCCTTGCCTCTTGGTACTCCGGCAGTATTGCCAGCGTCCTTGCCTCCTGCTACTCCGGCAGTACTGCCGGCTCCCTTGCCTCCTGGTACTCCGACAGTACTACCGCCTCCCTTGCCTCCCGGTACTCCGGCAGTATTGCCGACGTCCTTGCCTCCCGGTACTCCGGCAGTATTGCCGACGTCCTTGCCTCCTGGTACTCCGGCAGTATTGCCGGCGTCCTTGTCTCTTGGTACTTCGACAGTACTGCCGGCTCCCTTGCCTCCTGGTACTCCGACAGTACTACCGCCTCCCTTGCCTCCCGGTACGCCTGCAGTATTGCCGACGTCCTTGTCTCCTGGTACTCCGGCAGTATTGCCGGCGTCCTTGCCTCCTGGTACTCCGGCAGTACTGCCGGCTCCCTTGCCTCCTGGTACTCCAGCTGTACTGCCGGCTCCCTTGCCTCCCGGTACTCCGACAGTACTACCGCCTCCCTTGCCTCCCGGTACTCCGGCAGTATTGCCGACGTCCTTGCCTCCTGGTACTCCGGCAGTATTGCCGGCGTCCTTGGCTCTTGGTACTTCGGCAGTACTGCCGGCTCCCTTGCCTCCTGGTACTCCGGCAGTATTGCCGGCGCCCTTGCCTCCTGCTACTCCGGCAGTACTGCCGGCTCCCTTGCCTCCTGGTACTCCGACAGTACTACCGCCTCCCTTGCCTCCCGGTACTCCGGCAGTATAGCCGACGTCCTTGCCTCCTGGTACTCCGGCAGTATTGCCGGCGTCCTTGTCTCTTGGTACTTCGGCAGTACTGCCGGCTCCCTTGCCTCCTGGTACTCCGACAGTGCTACCGCCTCCCTTGCCTCCCGGTACTCCGGCAGTATTGCCGACGTCCTTGCCTCCTGGTACTCCGGCAGTATTGCGTATTGCCGGCGTCCTTGTCTCTTGGTACTTCGGCAGTACTGCCGGCTCCCTTGCCTCCTGGTACTCCGGCAGTATTGCCGGCGTCCTTGCCTCCTGCTACTCCGGCAGTACTGCCGGCTCCCTTGCCTCCTGGTACTCCGACAGTACTACCGCCTCCCTTGCCTCCCGGTACTCCGGCAGTATTGCCGACGTCCTTGCCTCCTGGTACTCCGGCAGTATTGCCGGCGTCCTTGTCTCTTGGTACTTCGGCAGTACTGCCGGCTCCCTTGCCTCCTGGTACTCCGGCAGTATTGCCGGCGTCCTTGCCTCCTGCTACTCCGGCAGTACTGCCGGCTCCCTTGCCTCCTGGTACTCCGACAGTACTACCGCCTCCCTTGCCTCCCGGTACTCCGGCAGTATTGCCGACGTCCATGCCTCCTGGTACTCCAGCAGTATTGCCGGCGTCCTTGTCTCTTGGTACTTCGGCAGTACTGCCGGCTCCCTTGCCTCCTGGTACTCCGGCAGTATTGCCGGCGTCCTTGCCTCCTGCTACTCCGGCAGTACTGCCGGCTCCCTTGCCTCCTGGTACTCCGACAGTACTACCGCCTCCCTTGCCTCCCGGTACTCCGGCAGTATTGCCGACGTCCTTGCCTCCTGGTACTCCGGCAGTATTGCCGGCGTCCTTGTCTCTTGGTACTTCGACAGTACTGCCGGCTCCCTTGCCTCCTGGTACTCCGACAGTACTACCGCCTCCCTTGCCTCCCGGTACTCCGGCAGTATTGCCGACGTCCTTGCCTCCTGGTACTCCGGCAGTATTACCGGCGTCCTTGTCTCTTGGTACTTCGGCAGTACTGCCGGCTCCCTTGCCTCCTGGTACTCCGGCAGTATTGCCGGCGTCCTTGCCTCCAGCTACTCCGGCAGTACTGCCGGCTCCCTTGCTTCCTGGTACTCCGACAGTACTACCGCCTCCCTTGCCTCCCGGTACGCCTGCAGTATTGCCGACGTCCTTGTCTCCTGGTACTCCGGCAGTATTGCCGGCGTCCTTGCCTCCTGGTACTCCGGCAGTACTGCCGGCTCCCTTGCCTCCTAGTACTCCAGCTGTACTGCCGGCTCCCTTGCCTCCCGGTACTCCGACAGTACTACCGCCTCCCTTGCCTCCCGGTACTCCGGCAGTATTGCCGACTTCCTTGCCTCCTGGTACTCCGGCAGTATTGCCGGCGTCCTTGGCTCTTGGTACTTCGGCAGTACTGCCGGCTCCCTTGCCTCCTGGTACTCCGGCAGTATTGCCGGCGTCCTTGCCTCCTGCTACTCCGGCAGTACTGCCGGCTCCCTTGCCTCCTGGTACTCCGACAGTACTACCGCCTCTCTTGCCTCCCGGTACTCCGGCAGTATTGCCGACGTCCTTGCCTCCTGGTACTCCGGCAGTATTGCCGGCGTCCTTGTCTCTTGGTACTTCGGCAGTACTGCCGGCTCCCTTGCCTCCTGGTACTCCGGCAGTATTGCCGGCGTCCTTGCCTCCTGCTACTCCGGCAGTACTGCCGGCTCCCTTGCCTCCTGGTACTCCGACAGTACTACCGCCTCCCTTGCCTCCCGGTACTCCGGCAGTATTGCCGACGTCCTTGCCTCCTGGTACTCCGGCAGTATTACCGGCGTCCTTGTCTCTTGGTACTTCGACAGTACTGCCGGCTCCCTTGCCTCCTGGTACTCCGACAGTACTACCGCCTCCCTTGCCTCCCGCTACTCCGGCAGTATTGCCGACGTCCTTGCCTCCTGGTACTCCGGCAGTATTACCGGCGTCCTTGTCTCTTGGTACTTCGGCAGTACTGCCGGCTCCCTTGCCTCCTGGTACTCCGGCAGTATTGCCGGCGTCCTTGCCTCCAGCTACTCCGGCAGTACTGCCGGCTCCCTTGCTTCCTGGTACTCCGACAGTACTACCGCCTCCCTTGCCTCCCGGTACGCCTGCAGTATTGCCGACGTCCTTGTCTCCTGGTACTCCGGCAGTATTGCCGGCGTCCTTGCCTCCTGGTACTCCGGCAGTACTGCCGGCTCCCTTGCCTCCTAGTACTCCAGCTGTACTGCCGGCTCCCTTGCCTCCCGGTACTCCGACAGTACTACCGCCTCCCTTGCCTCCCGGTACTCCGGCAGTATTGCCGACGTCCTTGCCTCCTGGTACTCCGGCAGTATTGCCGGCGTCCTTGGCTCTTGGTACTTCGGCAGTACTGCCGGCTCCCTTGCCTCCTGGTACTCCGGCAGTATTGCCGGCGTCCTTGCCTCCTGCTACTCCGGCAGTACTGCCGGCTCCCTTGCCTCCTGGTACTCCGGCAGTATTGCCGACGTCCTTGCCTCCTGGTACTCCGGCAGTATTGCCGGCGTCCTTGTCTCTTGGTACTTCGGCAGTACTGCCGGCTCCCTTGCCTCCTGGTACTCCGACAGTACTACCGCCTCCCTTGCCTCCCGGTACTCCGGCAGTATTTCCGACGTCCTTGCCTCCTGGTACTCCGGCAGTATTGCCGGCGTCCTTGTCTCTTGGTACTTCGGCAGTACTGCCGGCTCCCTTGCCTCCTGGTACTCCGGCAGTATTGCCGGCGTCCTTGCCTCCTGCTACTCCGGCAGTACTGCCGGCTCCCTTGCCTCCTGGTACTCCGACAGTACTACCGCCTCCCTTGCCTCCCGGTACTCCGGCAGTATTGCCGACGTCCTTGCCTCCTGGTACTCCGGCAGTATTGCCGGCGTCCTTGTCTCTTGGTACTTCGGCAGTACTGCCGGCTCCCTTGCCTCCTGGTACTCCGGCAGTACTACCGGCTCAAAACATAAATGTAACATTACGAATTAGGTACATTATGTCGACTTGCCTAAAGAAAGTCAATAGTTTTTTTTTTTATTCTAGTTAAGCGATGAATTTATCACCCGCGCCTGGTCCTGCGCGGGTGAATTTGTCCCCAGAGGAGCACATGTGGAGCGCATATTTTAATAATGCAGAGCCTACGTCACATTTAACTAAGGACATTATTCGAACATGACATTATTGTTTTAGACACCTTAGCTGGACGACTTCGCCGCCACAAGTGGACACTCCACATGATGAGTGTCCACCATTCCGTTTGCCGACGTCCAATTCTTCTCGTAAGTGACAACTTAAAACCATCATGTTTAGTGTGTAACTCATATAGTAAATACTAGCTGCGCACCGTGGTTTCACCCGCATAAGTTTCGATCCCGTGGGAATATCGGGATAAAAAGTAGCCTATGTGTTAATCCAGGGTGTCAGCTACCTCCATCAAAATTTAATCCCAATTGGTCCAGCCATTTGAGCGTGAAGAACTAACAAACATATAAACACACGCTCACAAACTTTCGCCTTCATAATATTAGTGTGATGTACTAATTATAATTAATTTTAACATTTTAGATCTGAAGAGTGAAGCCGCTGGTCTTCAAGTTCCGTCTCCTGGTAAGTTACATAACAATGGAATCAGTAATAGAATACAATAAGCTTGGGAAATTAAAAGTTCTAAATCTAATAAATTGTTGTTTCAGCTGCGTCAATGGATGTGGACGTCGCCGGGTCAATGACATCGAGTCCAGCAGTGTCTGGTCTTTCTGCAGATCTTGGTGAGTTCTCCATCTAATTGTGTGCCATGCCGTCGGAAGTTTAATCATTTAAATTAAGTTTTAATTATTTTCTTTCTATATTGTTTTAGTCGCTGCTGATAGTTTTGGCAGTGATGTAGACGCAGAAGACCACCAAGCGGACGACATGGACGTCGATTGCCTAGTGCGAGCAAGACAGCCAACTCTCGCTACGGATTGCCCAGCAGTGCTTGAGGACATTGACCCGACAATTTTAAACAACATAGCACAGATGGACAGACAGAATGACATTGCGATGCGTGCTACACTCCCTATCGATCGTATCTCTTTCGATTGGCGATCTGATATAGCTGCTTTCACGGGTGTTCGAGAAGAGTTTACAGGAAATCCGGGTCCTACATTCCCAATGTCGGAGATCCGGAGTCCTGTAGACGTCTTCTTGAAGATCTGGGACCAGCCAATCATGTCGCTGATTGAAAGGGAGACGAACGAGTACGCAGCGCAATGTCTCGACAGACCAAACATAAGTGCAAGTTCCCGCTTGCGACGGTGGCGTCCAACCAGCGTGCATGAGTTGTATGTATTCTTCGCTCTCATGATCCACCAGAGCTTTCACCCTGTTACCGTAGAGTCCGACTACTTTTATCCTTCTTCTCGCGTGACCGCAATGCCGTTCTTCAAAGAATACATGTCATATAACCAATTAATCCTCCTCAAAAAATTCCTCCACTTCTGCGATAATGGCAATATTTCTGAATCCCTTTCCTTGGAGGAGCGAAGATTACATAAAATTCAGCCCGTAAATACCCATCTGAATCGCAAATTTCAAGATTTGTACCTGCCAGGCCAAAACGTCGCTATTGACGAATCTTTGCTTAAGCGGCAAGGCCACTTAACTTTTATTCAGAAAATAGCCACGAAAGCGGCCAAAACAGGTATCAAATCTTATGAACTTTGCGAGTCAGATACCGGGTATTTATGGAAATTCTGCATTTCCGCTGGAAAGGCTGCCACCACGGACAGTCCATGTAGGGATGACATGACCGACGGACCTGACCAGGCCGACGGGACCGACCAACCTGACAGGACAGACTATCAGCCTGCTGGTGCTGCGGCGAAGATTGTGTACGACCTCGCCAGTCCTCTGTTTGGAAAAGGCTACACTTTAATAATGGACAACTTTTACAATAGTCCATTATTAGCGCGTAGCCTTAAGCTGAGAGGTACTGATTGCTTTGGGACCTTGCGTTTAAATAGGGAGAACATACCCGACAGCGTGAAGAACCTCTCCAAGCTACAAATGAGGAAGGGCGACGTCGTAACATCCACAAGCGGTGACATAAATGTCATCGTTTGGAAGGATGACGGTCTTGTGAGCATGGTGTCCACATACCACAAGGTGGAAGTCGGTGCAACTGAAAAGTACGGCCATAGTAAATTTAAACCACGGGTGGTCTTAGATTATAATCAGGTCATGGGGGGGTTGGACAAAAAGGACCAGATGCTGGAAAACTTTCCATTAGAACGGAAGAGGAACAGCATCTGGTACAAAAAACTTTTTAGGAAGCTGTTCAATATTTCGGTGCAGAATGCTTTTATCATTTACAGATGTAAAGATAAAAGCATTACGCAACGAAATTTTCGACTCCAAGTCGCTGAAGGGCTCCTAACAAGTTTTTGGCAACAATCCGTCACTCGCCGAATGCCAACAAGGGTGGAAGCCACCCGCCTGATACCCAGCACATTAAGGGGTAAAAAACCCAGAGTCATATTGCAGAATAACCACTACATTGTAAAAAATACAAAGGCCCCTTTCAGGAGAAGTTGTGTGTGGTGTGCTGAGAATAAAAATCCAAGTCGAACCTTGTGGCTGTGTGAAGTTTGTGATTTGCCTTTGTGTATTGAATGCATGAAGCCATATCACACACAGCTACGTGTGTGACTGTTTTTTTTCTCTGGACACACATATTTTCTATATTTTTTTTTTTTTTACCAAAGCAGGCATGACGAAGTGGTTATTCTGCGATGTGCGGGTGTGTTGGGTAACTGCCGTACTTTTCGGTTGCATAGACTTCTGCTTCTTTTGTTTTTTTTTTTAATTTTTCTTATTTAATTTTCTATTGTGTAATTTCACCGTTTCTTGCTCGTTATTTTCTCCACAAGTGCCTGTAACTGTTTTATTTGAAATAAATGCCTTGAGTTTGTATACTAGAATATATTTATTTGCATTAAAACATGGTACAATAATGGTGTTAAGTAGTTAGTGGTTATGATCTGGGGGCACGGGAGTGCCCCCGCCAAGACCAGCCAAGCGAAGCGCAAGGGCACTACCTACCTTTTCTCGAAGCACTTCGTCGTATTTTTGAACCCTCTTAACTTGGGTTTGGATTATACCAGATAAACAAAATTTTCGGAATATGATGCCAGTGGTTGACTTATTAAACCTATAAAGTTTCAATTGCATAGCTCTTATACTTTAGATTTTATTGATATCTAAAATACCCCGATTTCGTCACTGACTCACTGACTGATGATCATCAAAATTCTTAAGGTACTTCCTGAAGTCCTAGAAAGCTGAAATTTGGTATGTAAGCTAGTAATAGTACACAAACAACAAAAAAATATTAAAACTTGAAACTTTTACCCCCCAAAAAAAAAAAATCCGTAAATTTTGATGCTAGAGGTCTGAAAATTTATATAGGGGGTCCTTGTTATAAATAAACCCCAAAAAAAGAAAGAAAAAATGAACAACAGCAAAAATACTCGTATAAATATCATAAGCAACTTACAAAAAGAAATGAAATCCCACAAAAACATTTCATGTTAAATGTTGCCAAGACGAGACCATGTAGCTCGCATTCTCAAAAAGTAATCAGATCTCATGTAGAGCCAAGCTTCTAACTCTACACGCCCTAACTCTACAAGGCCTGACTTCGCAAACTCTACACCTTAGTCAAAATAATATGGCTTGGCCATTTCGCTACATTCACATGAGCGTAAGGTGAAAAACTCTCATACTGTTAATGGTTCTTGTAGTAACGAAACGGCCAAACCAGATATTTTGACTAAGGTGTAGAGTTTGCGAAGTCAGGCCTTGTAGAGTTAGGGCGTGTAGAGTTAGAAGCTTGACTCTACATGAGATCTGATTACTTTTTGAGAATGCGAGCTACATGGTCTCGTCTTGGCAACATTTAACATGAAATGTTTTTGTGGGATCTAAGATAACTACAAATATGTAAATATTATAATAGTAATTTAATCATTTAATATAATACTAATTTAATTACGTTTACGTTTTTTATTCTTAACTAGCTGCGCCCCGCGGTTTCACCCGCATAAGTTACGATCCCGTGGGAAAATCAGGATAAAAGTAGTATAGGCTACTATTTATCCTGATTTTCCCACGGGATTGTTGTGGATGTTAATCCAGGGTGTCAGCTACCTCCATGCATACCAAATTTTATCAAAATTGGTCCATCCGTTTGAGCGTGAAGAAGTAACAAACATAAACACACACACACAAACTTTCGCCTTTATAATATTAGTGTGATTTTATTCCCCCCTGTGACTTTATTCCCCCTTATCCCCAATATACTTAATATAGGTCTACCAGAATCTCATGGCAAAAAAAGAAAAAAAAAACCGTCGGTGCTCCGTGGACCAATTCTTTGTCCAATTGGACTGTGGGGAAAATGACGTTTCCATCGTCCAATTACCAACTGGACTATGGAGAACACTGGACGTAAACCAAAACTATGTTCCATTGTAACATTATAACCCTTAGTTCACACCAGTTTCCTATTCTTTCGGTTCAAAGAAGCTTTTGTTATATTTTTTGGTTCATATCAAACTGAATTCAAAAATATTATGAATAAATAAATAGGTACAATATAATGATAGCTAATTAAGTATAGTTAAATAAAATAGAAACTTCAATGAAAAGCTAAGAAAAAAGTAAACTTTTTATTCTTTGTTTTTTATTACTACACGAGCCGCCCCGCTCTTGACCCCGATCAGAAAACTTGTGTAAGCACCAATTTCACAAGCATTCTTTTTTTTTTGTAATCTTTGAATTGAATGTTTTTTTTTTTTGTCGTAATTATTCAATAAATGATTATTAAGCGGTTTCAAAAATAATTGTTTATGATATATTTTTTTAAATAGTATGGACAAGGCTTTACTATACTATTAAACTGGACAGTGGGACATTTCTCAATTCTCCATAGTCCAGTTGGTAATTGGACGATGGAAACATGTCATTTTCCCCACAGTCCAATTGGACTAATTTGAATTGGTCCATGGAGCACCGACGATTTTTTTTTGTTTAGATTTTATTTATAGCGGTAACCAACATAATATAATTACAAAAGTAACACATTTGTGACACAACTTAGGATGCAAGAGCGAGCTCGGGACTTGGGGCACCCCGACTCGGACAGGTTAGGTTAGCGAGCCCCCGTCATCCCCTTCGTGTTAGGTTCCTTTAAACCCTGTAGACAGAAATAGGGGCCCCGCGAAGCGGGGCTCCGTCGACTAACCACATATTTTTGTAGATAAAAAAAAAACTTTGGTATTTCTTTTCTCGGCCACTATGATTTTGCGAACTTTGCGGTTTTCAAATTTACACTAAAAAGAGTCTATTCTATCCAAAAAAAATAGCTACTATCAATAAGCGCCGGGTGTGGAAGTACAGTGGTTCCATAGACACAACTCAGTACGTTATGTAAAGCTTTTTTTTTTTTTTTTTTTCTTTTTGCGTATGGGGAATCATCAAATGACTCCTCCCGCTGACTAAAACCCACCCGTGTTCCTTCTTTAGCCCTTTATGTTCCGGGCCAGCGGTAACCCTTTCGGACAATCCCGCTGACCCGGCAGGCTTCGGCCCTAAGGGGCCCCTCCCCGATGCTGACATCTCTTTGAGGCGCGCGTGGAACACGTACGCGCCGTCCGGCACGGGCCTGGTCCTGATCGGACGGTGAGCTACCCATTACTCTCCGCCCGCAGGCCCGCGCCTACGGTGGCCGGGAGTCGTCACGCGGCTCCCGACGCCTGGGGCGTCCCCCGCGACGGCTGAGACGGGAGGCTCTCTCCCTGAACCGTCCCGCCTATGTAAAGCCTTTGAGTATTAAACCAACTGTAAAGCATACCCGCAAATAATAATCATACCCTCAAATTAAAACTATAAATATCATCTTCTAATATTATGGTAATTATGTTTAGGGATAAAAGCGTTATGATAAAAAACAGTAGGAGTTTAAATATATTTACATTACCTAATGATATTATTAATTAAAATTTTCGGAAACATGAGTGTTATGAACATCGCCGGTAGCACTACAAATAGTATGAATGAAAACGTTAGGATGAAAAATTTTAGGAAGACTGATCATTCGGATTACAAATCATTAGGAAGAACAATTTCGGGTAAAGAACTAGGTGAGCCAATATGGACCCAAAGTCAAAGTCAAAGCATTTATTTCAATTAAACCATTAACAGGCACTTTTGAATTGTCAAGAAGTCGGTCAGTTAGAAAATATGAAGCTAGTTGCCCATTCCAAAGCGTAGGTACCTATGGAGAAGAACGGGCAAGAAACTCCATGGACACTCTTTTTAAATTATGTTTTACAAAAATATTAGTACATCATTACTTTTGAATTTAAAATTATATAATGTGAGAACGATGTAATAAATAAAAAAAAGACGTAAAACGTTAAAAGCGTCAAGAGTACAACAAATAGTACTTAACAAAACAACAAACAAAAATAAAATAATTAAAAATAAACCGAGGCAGCTAAGAGATGACCAGCCCCAACTGACGGCGCCCGTTCACGAACATGACGCATAGATCAGCACCATTCAGCTCAACCATTTTGAAGGGAGCTAAATGATCCAACACACACGCCACCGTCAGCGAGACAATTGAGTGAGCATGACATACTATCAGCCGCCAGGGCACATTCAAGTCAATGAAAGACATATTAATACTCGGTAAATGGTAGTTATAGGGTACATAGAACTCACATCTGTGCTATGCAATTATACAATACAAAGGAAACTGAGTCTATACAATGCAAAGATAGTCTTACAATCTTCGACAGCTCCAACAGTATCTTCAAGTGTTAATCAATTAGTTGTGGTTGTGGAGCAGGACCAGCAGCAGTGAGCCAGGCGTTCCTATCAGTGATGTAATCCCCTAACTTATAATATGCCTGACTGCATAGTGTGCGTTTTATACAAGACTTGAATTTTGTCTCATTCAGTTGAAGAATGTGGGGAGGTATTTTATTATAACATTTTAAACAGTACCCCATAAAAGATGAATCTACTTTAGCCAGTCTGAAGCCGGGTTGAACCAAATGGTCCCTATTTCTAGTACTATAATTATGTCTATCACCTCTTTTACTAAAAAGATGTAAATTTTTCCTTACATACATGATGTTTTCATAGATATATTGACAAGGCACCGTCATGATGTTAATTTCCTTAAAAAGTTCCCTCAGAGAATCGCGTCTGAGGAGATTATATATGGCTCTGATGGCTCTTTTCTGCAGAATAAAAATAGAATCGATGTCTGCAGCTCGTCCCCAAAGCAAAATACCGTAAGACATGATACTATGAAAGTAACTAAAATAGACTAGTCTCGCGGTATCTACATCAGTAAATTGACGGATTTTTCTGACAGCATATGCTGCTGAACTTAGCCGTCCTGCAAGAGTTGTTAAATGAGGACCCCATTGTAGCCTTGAGTCGAGCGTGATCCCTAGGAAAACAGTTTTATCGACGAATTCTAGTTTCTCTTGATTCAATATTATCTCACAATCACTACCCTTGACATTTGGTAAAGAAAATCTTATGCACTTAGTTTTATTTCCATTTAATACTAAATTATTAGCAGTGAACCAATTTTGAACCTGCAGTAGGGCATTATTTACGTCGTCAAAATTTGTTGCACGTCTATTTACCTTAAAAATTAAGGAAGTGTCATCAGCAAATAACACCATTTGTGGTTGATTTTTTAATAAATGGAGTAGATCATTAATATACACTAAAAAGAGGAAAGGACCCAATATCGAGCCTTGTGGCACACCAATTTTTACTATTAAACCAAGTGAATTGACTCCATTTATTTGAACTTGTTGTTGTCTATCATTTAAATAAGAACTAACTAAACTGAGAGCAAGTTTTCCAAGTCCGTAATGCTCAAGTTTCAAAAGCAAGGTCTCGTGATCGACGCAATCAAATGCCTTGGAGAGGTCACAAAAGATTCCTATGGCGTCTTGGGCCTCTTCCCACGCTTTAAAAATGTGTTTTAATAAAGTTACACCGGCGTCGGTCGTACAACGTCCTTTAGTGAAACCATATTGTTGATCGTGTAGGATTTTATTCGTGTTAAAATGATTGAGCATTTGATTAAGCATTATCTTTTCAAACACCTTGCTGAAAACCGGCAAAACGGATACGGGTCTATAATTATTGGTGTCTTTACTGTCCCCGGATTTGTAGAGTGGTATTACCTTACTGTACTTCATCAAATCGGGGAAGACTCCTTGATCCACGCACGAATTAAATACTAAGGCTAAGTAAGGTGCAATAGTCTCAATTATGGAGGTACAGACCTTAATTGACATTCCCCAAAGATCTTCAGTCAATTTGATCTTAATTTGCTTAAAAGCTTTAATTACTGTTATAGGGTTAATATGCCTAAAGTTAAATTCACTCGGGCAGGCTGAAACGTTCGCCCTGACTAAATCAAAAGCGAGCGAGGGCGACGAATTTAAGGTTTCAGTTGTTTTAAGTGGGATACTAGTAAAGAAATTTACAAATTCTTGAGCCAATTCTTTGTTAGCGCAAATGAGACCGCTTGACGTCTGCAGTGTGTAATCAGAATTATGCTTTTTATTCCTGTTCGTTTCATTATTTATAATTTTCCAAACCGTCTTTATTTTATTGTCCGCTGATTTAACCTTGTTGCTAATGTAGAAGGCTTTAGCTGCCTTACAAGCGTTCTTAAAAGTTCTAGAGTAAGTAGCAACATACTTATTAAAAGTTTCCGTGTTAATATAAGGCTTAAGGCCATACAGCTCGAAAAGTCTTTCCCTACTTTTCCTGAGTCCTTTAGTGGCCCAGTCACAAAATAAAAACTTAGGGCTGATACTTTTAGTGTTCTTCTTAAAATAATTATTGAACTCGGTTTGGACTACCGAAAAGAATTCATTATACAAAATATTAACATTGTTTACTGTAAGGTTCTGATTACTTAATTTACAAATTAAAGTGCTATTAAATTTATTTAAATTAACTGAAGTTATTGGTCTGGATTGTATCTGCACTTTTTGTATTGGCATGTTGGACTCAAAAGTTACAGTTTGACCGCTATGATCAGAAGGGAGATAATTAACAACTGCTTTATCTAAATAGTCGCAGCAACAAAAAACATTATCAATACATGTAGCAGTAGTCGAAGTTGTTCGGGTTGGTTCTACAAACACATTTGACAAATTGAACGATTTAAACAAATTTAATAATCTACTGGTATTTAAATTATTTTCTAAAATATTAATATTAAAGTCACCACAGATAATGATTGACTTATTACCAGTTGCAAGTTTTGCCAAAACATCTTCCATTACTGACTTATAAGAATTCATTTTAGTTTTCCTACCTTAATTAGTTTTTTTTTTTTGTAATTTTGGTGTTGCAGTCTCGAAGAGGCTAATTAAGTAGTTTAACAATATAAGAAGTTCAACTGTCGCCTATTTAATATTTTTGTTACAAAATAACCAAAATGTTTTATGTAATGGTGCCCAAGATACAGGTTGTGCCTGGTTTGGGACCAACGCTATCTCCAAATTTTAATGTTGAAATAAACGATTTTTACTTAGTTTTACTTTGTTTGAACATCTGTACCGAATATTCCTGCCTCCGCCCGATGAATGTTGTACAGACATTGCACATCAAGCTACTACAATCTGCCAAATTTCTTTAATACATTTTCAACTACACGCTGAAGCATAAGGTTCAAAGTTGATTGAGGAATTTGACAGTTTCGGGTAGCTTGATGTGCTGGCGTCTGTACATGGATATGCCCGAGTGGAGCAATCTGCTTCCTAACCCTTCACATAAAGATTGCACGCAAGGGGTAATAAAAGACCTGCCTTAATCCGCTTTATTACGCAAGGATGAAGAGGATGTACTTCCGGTCTTCCGTCCTTCCGCCGGAATAGATGCGATAATCAAGATGTTGGCGAAAAAAAGACCACTGTTTTTGCACCTCAGGTCAAGGTGTTGCTAGTGTTAGGACACTCGAATTTCAGCAGACAATCCCAGTGTCTTTGTACAGTGCACATTGACAATCACCTCATAGTGAATGTACCTTGCACATTGAACCAACGATTATTACACACACATCGGGAAAATTGACCTTGACCTCAAGGTCACCGACCCTAAGGAGTGTACCGTCACTGATCCTAAGGACAAAAACCGGTGACCTAGAGTGCACCGTAAATATTGACCTTGACCTCAAGTTCATCAGCCACGAGGTCAAGGTTAGTGACCTTAGGAGAATCACGGATGTTCAATGCGCTTGAGATGTGCCGTCTGGTGTTCCCCCTACCCTACTCTTCCCACATCCCACCGGGTTTCTTGGGCGATGGTTTTTGGAAGTAATTTTTTCCATAGCAGGCACCCCCTTTCGTATCCTCTGACCTCATATTGTGTTTTAAATGCCGCAAAACATTATTTCATTTGATTATCCTACAAGTACTCGTAGCATACTCACTTGGAAGTCATGGGGAGAGGCCTTTGTCCAGCGGTGGCATGATGGTTACCAGTAACTGACTTGGAAGGTCAAACTCTCAATGCTGTCATATTGTGAACCTAATAAAATAATTGAGACGTGGACCCGCGGGGTGCTTGGTAACACTATCAGTAGCAATGGCTTTAATTTTGTCGATCACGTTGATGAGCAAACAAAGTTTTCGAACATATGAAGCACAATGGTGTAGTACTTCAAAATAATTCAGGTTGTGGTTGGTAGCGAGTAGTTTTTTTTGTTCTCCAATGCACAACAAAATACTGCTTGAAATTAAAATTCGGACTCGCGCACGAAGGGTTTCGTGCCACAAGGCAAAAACGCCGAAAAAAACCACGTTTGTTGTATGGGAGCCGCCCCTTAAATATTAATTTTATTCGGTGTATTTGTTGTTATAGCGGCAACACAAATACATAATCTGTGAAAATGTCAACTGTCTAGCTATCCCGGTTCATGAGATACAGCCTGGTGACAGATGGACAGTGGAGTCTTAGTAATAGGGTTACGTTTTTTTACCCTTTGGGTACGGAACTCTAAACTCAAACTCAAAGCATTTATTTCAATTAAACCAATTACAGGCACTTTTGAATTGTCAAGGGGTCGGTCAGTCAGAAAGATGAAGCTAGTTGCCCATTCCAAAGCAGGGGTACCTATGGAGAAGAACGGACAAGAAACTCCATGGACAACATGGAAACATAAAAACTGGGTATTAACTCGAAATCTAGCTCAAATACGCTTTAAAATGCAAAATTGTATAGCTTTTGTACCTGCATGATCGTTTTGGTTAGGGTACGCCAATATAGGTCACTGAGCGCTGTCGCATCAGAAAAATAAAAAGTCAGAAGTTGTGAATAAATATTTAATGTATACATAATAATAATGATCTGTCGTAACAACAGCCGGGACACGAGCCCACCCACACACACATACACACATCTCCGCTGACACACAAACGGCTCAATGTTCTACGTTTTATAAAAACACGCAACTGTCGTTATCTACAAGTATAACTTTATACAACGTTATTATAATTATTATACATTATAACAGAACACGTCATCGCGTTGTATTATTTATACATTATTATACACTGCATCCTAGCTGTCAAACAACTTGTATATCACTTCGAATTCTCGACATTTACCACCGCATTCAGAGACGTCAGAGTTCATCCTTAATTTCACAATTTCTTATGATTTACAGGGTGAAATTAAATTTGTTAGCGAAACTCCGCAGACGTGTGACGGGATGGACCCCAAAAATATGCCATCAAAACATTTTTGTATTTTATCGTGTTAAGATAACGATACTTATCACGACCGTGGAGTTTCCCTAGCTAATCTACTAAGACCCTGTATAGAAATGCTTGTTTCCCCGTCGCTTGTTGTAGCCCGACCAAATGGGTTAAGTTAGAACTGCGACCAAGCGCGCGCGAGCCGAGCGGGCGAAGCGAGCGGTGCCACGACAGCGGCCGGCAAGCGACATCCAACTTGGTCGCAGTTTAAAAGACCCCAAAATAGGAATTATTTGAGGTTCACAAAAAAAAAAGCACAATATTTTATTTAGTTTTCAAAATATTTTTAGGAGCGCAAAATGGGAATTATCGGAGGTTCGATCAAATACATGCAATTTCAAGGTGGGGGCCACGACACGGCGGCGAGTCTCGTCGTCACACACTCTAACTCTACAGACACTCCGGCGCCTCAGGCGGACGTCTCCTGCTCACGCGCACACTAACGACGATGTGAACACAGCTCGAAACACACAACATAAAAGGCAGTGCAGAGCTTTACATGACATGAACAGCCTTCAACAGCTCGCGGACAACTCCAGGTGCACGTAGGTCAGACAGCACTGACTGCATACACTGTGACGGCACTGACCGCAGTGACTGACCAGCGTGTTGGTGCATGTCAACTATCCGACACGACCGGAGAGACATCAGGGGGCCTAAAAAGAGGCTACTTTGGCAGAATCATAAAAGGATAACATTATGAATCATAATGGACAGTTAACTGTCAAGTTACTCGTATCAAATCCGATTGGTGAAGGAATTTTCAGTATTTTTTTTTATCGGTGCTAAAATACCAATCAATCCAATCCAATCTCTTTAATTATACCTACGTAGTGCAGCGAAAAAAAGAAAAACGCGGGCTGTCTTCGCCATATTGTTTTATTCATAATGTTATACTTTTATGATTCTGCCAAAGTGGCCTTGTTAGGTCCCCAGGAGCTTATCCTGCTAGGCACGGGGGTGTCACACCGCCAACTCCCAAGCTCCGGCTGTTACTGAGCCAGTCGTGTCCGACTATGACAGTGAGGGGAGAGAGAGAGAGCACAGATGCTTGCATTATAGTTTCTCTATCATCTAAATTAGCTAGCGAAACTCTACAGATATGATGGGTTTCGATATCAAAACACGATAAAACGAAAACAAATGATTTTGTCAACTACAGTACCAGCGGTCGTTGACCCCAAATAAAGGACATCGACATCAATTATTGTGTCTCGATATCCATCGCGTCTGCAGTCTTGCTAGCTAATCACTTGACCCTGCACTTGGTGCCGACACGAGAGATGTCCCATAAAGTTGTAGACAGCTGTAGTCACATCAAACGGGTATGTTAGGAATAAAACAAAACATTTACAATACAATAACAGAATGATACAACTAACTTTATTGAACATCGTTTGGAGACCAATCACATTGTGTTCTATAGCACTGTTTACGTAACTGGCGCCAGGCTCGTTACATACATGCATACACTCACGACTTCTCCCCTCGGGAGAAGCCTTTGCTTGTACGGTAGAACAAGCTATTTGGTATACAGGCAAAAATATTCATATTTCCACTACACTGCCAATATTTAATTTTATTTTGTGCGTTAAACTTTTTCAGCTTATCGCATCTTTAATAAAGTGGTGTGAAAGAATTGACTACTCAGCACACCCACATCATTGTTTAAAAGTAGTTGCATGTTAGCTGCCTGTATACCAAAAAGCTTGTTCGATCGTACATCTGAAGGCCAATTCTGGTAATTTAAACCGTCTCATCTCAGTTTTAGAAACAATTAAAGTATATGATCGACTACAGTAAACAAAATCAGAAAAATATATGATATTCTTCAGGATATATGCTAGTCAGATAGTGTGTTGAAAACATAATACAACTAATTTGTTATGATAGAAAAAAATCATGAAGATACCTCTAAAATCGTTCTTTTCACAATAAAAACCATACTAATAGACATACAATCATTCTGATTTTTTGTCAGATTATTCTACAAGCAACATGTTTTATTTTTTTTTGTCCATACAATAGATTTTTTGAAAATAGATAATTGCTTCATATTTTGCAATAAATTACCAGCGTTGTCATCGCGCTTCTCTTTCTTTTCTATGCAGTCCGACAGTGAAAATATAAATAAATAAATAAAAAAGTACTTCAATAAATGACTTATCTTTTTGCTAGTTACATAAACAGTGATTATTGAACATTCAATTCTTAAAAACGGAATGAATTTTAGTGAAAATGTTGTGATATACAAACTAACAAACAGTCGCACAGTCATCGTCACTGTATATGTCAGTATATTATATTACTATGTACAGCTTAACAATAGTTATATATATGTATTTAATGTTGTTGAGTGTGTTGTGTTATCATCACAGTGGTCTTGTATCAATTATGCTTGCAGTCCTGTGTTCCATCTGTGATGTCAGGGCGTTCTCCCGTTTCCGGACGAGCCTTTGAAATTCCTGACGGAAAAACCCTATAACACATTGCCCGACCTCGAAGCCCCAGAAGCCTTTACCCAGCAGTACAAAGAACTACTAATGACAGTAACACAACAACAATATCAACAAACCTCGGATATAACACAACGCAACTCTTCATACAGTCTTAAAAGCTATATTTATACATCGGCCCACAGTTTGAACCTGCTCAAGTTGACCAGAAGACCTACTGTCGAATCTCCTGACATAACATCCCTCGTCACGATGCACTATAGTCGGATTTTTAATTAGCTGAAGTAAAATGACAGCTTATGCTGAAATTGGCGCCTTTTTGTTTTCTCGCGGCCATCAACCAAATCTTGTTTTTATAGTACAGAACAGTGTAACTAACGAAACTTATTTGTCATGCATATCTCTAAACTCAGTCCGAAATGAGTTATTAAGAAGTGTCATTTTACTGCAGCTAAGTCGGACTATAGTGCTCGGAAAAGCATGTCTTTTTCTTTATCACTCTATCAGTCGTCATCTCGGGTAATCAGCCACTTTCTAACCATATCATCTCTCACACACTCCATCCATCGTTGCTTTGGTCTTACCCTCTCTCTTATAGCCGAAGTAAAAACTATTACATTTGACGCGAGACTCGACAGTAAGTATTAAAACCGGGGCTTCTTAAATTACAATATACAAGCATGTATTAGAAATGTGTGCTCATATTCAAGGGTGTTGTGCGGACCAGCAAACTGAACTACTTTCTCCGTGGGACCAACATTGTTGTGACGAAAAGGGGATTTAAGATTTTTGGCCGGCCTGGCCGCCTACCTGACCGCCATTTTGTTTTTAGGGTTCCGTACTTCAAAAGGAAAAACGGAACCCTTATAAGATCACTTCACTGTCAGTCTGTCAAGACTCTTTTTCTCAGGAACGCGTGGAGTTATCAAGTTGAAATTAATATCAAATACTCTGGGCAGCAATTCCTTGAAGCAGTGAACAAATCAAACTTTTAGGTCATCGCAATCAAAAGTTACGGGCGTTTATGCCGCATATTTTGACACTCGCAAGGAAATTAAAACCTATAGGGTACTTCCCGTGTACTACATGAAAGGGCAAGAGACAATGTCATGTAGTACAAGTAAAGGAAAAAATCCGAAAACCGAAAAGTTTTAATAATAATAATAAAACCTTTATTTTCAGGCTACTTTGGCCCATAGATACAGACCTTACAGACTAACATATATCATACCTACAAATTTGTACGGAACTCTCGGTGCGCGAGACCGACTCGCAATTGACCGGTTTCTTTCAAAATGCCGGTCACAGATATGCTTGTCACGCGATCAACTTTGAAGACCTGAGTATTTGATATAAATTCCAGCTTGATACCTCCACGCGTTCCTGAGAAAAAGGGTCTTGACAGGCAGACTGACGGACGGACAAAAAAGAGATCCTATAAGGGTTCCGTTTTATCATTTCGAGGTAAGGAACCCAAAAAAAAAAAAAAGTGGCACTCCGGGAGTGCGGACAGAAGTGAAAACAAAACACAAACAGAATACTTTGCCATCACTCACTGACATATCGGATATACATTAAAACCCAGTACATCCCGAGGACAGCCGAACACATCCGAAGCGGGCATTTTTATAATCGTCTCATAAACAAAACACGCGCGGTTTCGTTTACTGTAACGGCCACTGTGCACTGGTAGCCACTGTGCACTGGTAGCCACTGTGCACTGGTAGCCACTGTGCACTGGTAGCCACTGTGCACTGGTAGCCACTGTGCACTGGTAGCCACTGTGCACTGGTAGCCACTGTGCACTGGTAGCCACTGTGCACTGGTAGCCACTGTGCACTGGTAGCCACTGTGCACTGGTAGCCACTGTGCACTGGTAGCCACTGTGCACTGGTAGCCACTGTACACTGGTAGCCACTGTGCACTGGTAGCCACTGCACACTGGTAGCCACTGTACTGGTAGCCACTGTGCACTGGTAGCCACTGCACACTGGTAGCCACTGTACTGGTAGCCACTGTGCACTGGTAGCCACTGTACTGGTAGCCACTGTGCACTGGTAGCCACTGTGCACTAGTAGCCACTGTGCACTGGTAGCCACTGCACACTGGTAGCCACTGTGCACTGGTAGCCACTGTGCACTGGTAGCCACGACTGGCGCACCTTTAGCAGCGATACATTTTGTCAGTGTGTGCGTGCGACGACGCATACGTACGAGCGCGCTCACATACAAACCGTTTCCGCTCAAATGAGCGGACACACTCATGGTACAAATGGACTATGAATGTGTGGTACCAGTGTGTACCTCACCATGAGTGTGTACCTCATGTGTATTGTTGCCGGCACGTAACTTGGCAAGAATTTTTGTAGTGGGGGAAGTTTGCGCAGGTACAATTTCATACATTTTTATATGCGCGAACTTCCCCCACCACGAAAATCTCTTGCCAAGTTACGTGCCGGTAATAATACCACGATGTTGGTCCCATGAAGAGAGTAGTTCAGTCTGATGATCCGTACCACACGCTTGAATATGAGCACAACTTTCTGATACATGCTGTATTGGCGTTAAATCTATATTATACAGTCATTTTTTATAATACAAGGTCTCTTTAAATTAATTAACAAAACTTCATAGACGAGGGTTTCAGTACATACAATCATAATTTAATGGATAAACATCGCGAGGAAATGACAATTTTTGGTCGTATTTTCTTTAAGTTTGACAGTTCAGACACTTTCATTGCATTATTCACGTTGTTCAGCGGACGTATTTATTAAACCTATGAAGCAATGTATTAGAAATATCCTTCAATACTCTCGCAATGCTATCAAAACTGTGTTACATAAATAGTGTGCTGGACTTGTCCTAAATAATATTATAAACGCGAAAGTAAGTTTGTTTGTTACCTTTTCACACCTAAACCACTGAACCGATCATCCTGAAATTTTGCATATACGTTGTCAGGTGTGCAGAAAAGGACATAGGGTACCTTTCATCCCGAAAAAAAGTGCTGTTCCCGAGGAAAACAAATATAATCTTAATAAGATAACAGATGGCGCCACGTGTCGTGCACGTGATGTGTGTGTACATAAGTCTGACATCGTCAACCAGTCTTGAATAAGCGTGGAGATCAATGCTCGTGCCTTATCTGTGTGAGTAGAGGACTTTGCCCAACAGTGGGACAGTAATAGACTAGTATTGTTAAGTAGAAAAAACGGAACCCTTATAGGATCACTCGTTTGTCTGTCAGTCCGTCTGTCACAGCCAATTTGCTCCGAATCTAATGGACCGATTAAGTTGAAATTTGGTACACATATGAATCTTTGTGACCCAAACACAGACGTGTAACGTAAATAAATGAATTTTGAATATGGGGGTCATTTTTGGGGGGCATATAGAAAAAAAAAGTTTCGCAATCTGTACCGTATTACCTATCAAATGAAAGGGATTACTGTGAGGATCTCAAATATATTTTCCTCATAATTTTAAAGTAAATTGTATTAAAGTTATTTGAGAAAATAGACGAAAATTGACCATACCCCCCCCCCCCCATTATCTCCAAAACTATCCACACTAAAATTTTGAAAAAAAAAATACAGAAAATGATTCTATACCTATAGATTACAGGAAAACCTATAAGAAGTCTGTGGTCTTAGAACAACATGGTAAATCTCTCAATATTGTGCGCATCGTACGGAACCCTCTCCACGCGCCACCGGTTTTCATTTCACGGCGTCACTCGCGCCTTTCATTGCTATTAGATATCGAACCCATCGCGTCTGTGGAGTTCCGCTATCTAATCTAACTCGACCTTATACAATGGCAGTGTGCACACTATATTCACGCCGATATTCTACAGTACCTATTGAACTAGTGACTTGTAGCGTAGAAGCCAATGTTTCAGCCACTGTGCTCATGTCGAAATATCAGCGTGTTTATAAGAATGTGTGTGAATGACTGAACTGAACTGAACGACTGAATTGAAATGGACTGCTTCAAGCTGCGACTGCATAGTCTTCTACGTACACACATACACGAAACTGCTCGAGCAGCTGCAACTGCGTCTGGCGGTCGTGCGCTCGAGCAGTCGCCAGGTATACCCTGACTGCTCGACCTGTCGAGTGCTCTCGCGCAGTTACCTCCGCCCGCGCATTCCATATTGCGCGCTTCCCTCCCGCTTTGAATGGCGACTGCTACTGATTTGAATGACGAGCAGTTGATGTCAACTGCTCCAGCAGTTATCAATGGCAGCTTCCAGCTGTTGACTATGACTGCAAGAGCGATCGTTCTATGTTAACCACTTGTGTGTCGTAATTACAGACACAATTAAAAAGCCATTCGTGTCTCGCGTAGATCTACGTTCCGGCAGACTAAAGGTTAATCAATCGCTAACTGCTCGAGCAGTCTGTGTATGTCGGCCTTATCTTATACTCGCTCGTAGCAGTAAGAAGGGATGGTTTCAACTCTTAACTTATCAAGCTAATAAAATCACAGATCCACGTATTTTTTTTTTAATTATCTCATTATCATAATCAGACTATCTGTGAGAGGGAGTGGGCCGTAATCCACCACGCGGGCCCAGTGCGGGTTGGTAGATGTCACATGTCTTGTAATTTTTGGTTCTAGGACATGCCGGTTTCCTCACGATGTTTTCCTTCACCGTTTTGAGAGCAGTGGTGATGATATAATTTACACAAAGTAAAGCGCCTGTCTGGGTTCGAACCTACGACCAGGTGAGTCAGGTCGACGCTACTGAGCCACCACGGCTCTACATTCGTCGTTTCAGTACCTCCAGATAAATTCCGAATTACTTATCTAACAGATAATTTCATATAGCTTCGGAATGTTTTCTTATTGGAGTGAAAACTTTTTGAGATGGGAAAAAACCAATGAACTCGAGCCACTGTTACCGTAAGCGACACCGCGCGTGTTTTGTTTATGAGACGATTAAAAAAATACCCGCTTTGGATGTGTTCGGCTGTCGTCGGGATGTACTCGGTTTTAATGTATATCCGATATGTCAGTTAGTGATGGCAAAGTATTCTGTTTGAGTGCCAGCCGCTGGATGCACAGAACCAGTCCAAGTTGAGGTGCTTAGGGGAGGTGTATGTCCAGAAGTGGACGTCTGTCGGCTGAATGATGACGATACTACCTACTTATCCGGACACTTTGAAACCGGCACTAAATCTTCCATCTCTTTCCAATTACACTTGCTAGAGCGAGACAGCGATACTCTCAGTTCAGTACAGTCATCACCCACAGAGTATCGTCGGCAACATATCAATGTAATATTTATAATAAACTTATTCACTGACAGTGCAGTTACGTTCTATATTATACAGTTTATATATATATTATATACTTAAATGATGAGATCATAGGACTGGATGGGTCGGGGGGGGGGATGAGGGAGGGGGGACTCTCTTTGTACAGGAACATACCTATGTTAATACAGAAATATGTATTGGCAGTGTTTTTTTTCTTTTCGCGTTCCAACTATGTCGGGGTCGGCTTCCAGTCTAACCGGATGCAGCTGAGTACTAGTATTTCACATGGAGAGACTGCCTATCTGACCTCCACAATCCAGCGTGAGTGTGCAACTTACGCGTATCTCCTCCTAAACGGCAGGACCGATATTGATGGAATTGTTTGAGTAGGTCCCTGGATGGTCTAGATTCACAGTTGGACCCGGCAGGTGGCGCTGTGGTGGCAGGACGCCTGTCGGGTGCACCAGCGTCGCTGGCAGGTTGTGTTGCCACAGTTAGTACATACTCAAGTGTCAGAGAGGGGACAAGGTCGGGACAACCGCGCACGCGCGTGAACGTGGAACATTCATTATTACTTAATCAACGAATAGTCTTTGAGAGCACTGCAGCGGCGACCGTTGCCGGCGACTGTGGCGCGACTGTTGCCGGCGATTGTGGCGCGACTGTTGCCGGCGATTGTGGCGCGACTGCCATCGGCGATTGTGGCACAACTGTTGCCGGCGATTGTAGCGCGACTGTTGCCGGCGACAGTGGCGCGACTGTTGCCGGCTATTATGACGCGACCGTTGCCGGCGACTGTGGCGCGACTGTTGCCGGCGACTGAGGCGCGACTGTTGCCGGCGACAGTGTCGCGACTGTTGCTGTCGCTAGCAGTCATAGCGCGAGTCGTGCTCCGACTGGAAGGAAACAACCATTCGTTACTTTTACCACAGCTTGTATCAGTTATTCGGTTAACAAAATTAGTACATGACATAACACAAAGCCTGTTCTGCGTCGCTAGTCGTCAGAAGCCCGAAAGTCTGATAACCAGTCTTACCAAGGGGTATCGTATTACCCAGTAACTGGGTTGTGGAGGTCAGATAGACAGTCGCTCCATGTAAAATATTCAGCTGCATCCGGTTAGACTGGAAGCCGACCCCAACATAGTTGGGAAAAGGCAAGCAGATGATGATGTTTAACGAAATTCAAGTCCTCAACAAAATGATGGTTTTAAACGCAGAGAAATCCAATAAAATGATGTATCATGTAATGAATCGTTATAGTACGTTACCTGCGGCCCGGCTGCGCCTCACGCATACGTGTGTCTGCTGCCGGAGCTGGAGCCAGAGTACGACGGCTCTAGTCTGGAACAAACGCTGTTTTAGTCAACCAGAAATCTATATGTTAGGTACCGGCCAAACCCGATTTTAGGATGAACTAGTTTCGCCTAGGCCAAACCAGTTCACCGGCGACGTAGGATGCAAGAGCGAGCGTAGGGCACCCCGAGGTTAGGTTTGGTTAGGTTACTTTAAACCCTTTACACAGAAATAGGAGCAGAATAGGGCTCCGTCGACATAGGATGCAAGAGCGAGCGAATGAACTTTTCCCCTACCGCTCGTGTCGTATTTCTGCGACAGAGAACATGCACGATTTTTTCGTTCTATTCAACGATTCATCATCATCTGCCTAGCCTTTTCCCAACCATGTTGGGGTCGGCTTCCAGTCTAACCGGATGTAGCTGAGTACCAATATTTTACATGGAGCGACTGCCTATCTGACCTCCACAACCCAATGATAAGACTGATTGTCAGACTTTCGGGTTTCTGACTACCAGTAACGACTGTCAAAGATCCACGAATGACAACCGGGACCAACGGCATGTAAAGATGGTCACCCATCCAGAGATCAACCGCGGCAAGCGTAGCTTAACCTGATCTATCGACCTGTGCGGCTGTTATTATTTAGCCACGGACCCCTCTATTCAACGATTGCTCCTTCTTATTTGTTGTAGGTATTATTTTATTGATTTAGGTATTCAGCTGCATCCGGTTTGACTGGAAGCCGACCCCAACATGGTTGGGAAAAGGCTAGGCAGATGATGATGATTATTTTATCGATTTGTAGCCGCGCGCTCGCTTCAGCCAAGCGCTTAAAAGGTTAATAGTTGCCCCTCTTTTTAATAATTTAATTGAGTCTCTTTTTAGCTTTCTAGCCTTTTCTCTCGGTTGTTAGCAGTTACTAAGCTAGGGCGACCCGACCAGAGCTAAATAAGAACTGTTTAATTTCAAGTAGCTCATGGGGCGGGTGAGGCGCGGGTACCAAGGAAACTCAGACGAGGGGCCGAAAAAGGCCACTGGCAGAATCATACAAGGATAACATAATGGTCAGTTAACTGTTAAGTTAATCGTATCAAATCTCATTAGTGAAGCATTTTTCAGTTATTTTTTTTTGTCTGTGCTAAAATACCAATCAATCCAATCCAAATCCAATCTCTTTGATTATACCTACGTAGTGCAGAGAAAAGAAGAAAACACGGACTGTCTTCGCCATATTATAATTCATAATGTTATCCTTTTATGATTCTCCAAAGTGGTATTTTTAGGTCCCCAGGTCGTGTGTACCTGTAGTGCGGATGGTTGAGCTGCTGGTGCCTGTACACGAGGTCGTGCGGGTGCGGGCTGGCCGGGCTGGCGGGGCTGGGGCTGCGGGACGGGCCCGCCACACCCGCAGACCCACTGCCGAGGCGGCTCACTGGAACACAAAACAATAGTCCTCTGAATAACACAACGCAACTGAGAATATTCAGATATAAAAACCTAATAACACCTTGCCCGGACCCGGGAATGGAACCTAGGATATTCCAAAAAAATATGTGATTTTGGAAAAACAACTTTAATACACACACATAGAGCAGTAAACACTCTAAAATGTACTGACCCCTTTACTAATAAACATATTATATCAGATGAATAGTTACACACCGCTTTCTCTCTTTCAGTCGTCCGTAATTTGACTTTCGAAAGAAGAAGACAAAGCGTTGTGTAACTATACAGACGCTATACAACGTTTATTAAGGGGCTTACATGACCTAAAGCGCGGTCACTGTCGGACTGCATAGAAAAGAAAGAGAAGCGCGATGACACAACGCTGGTAATTTATTGCAAAATATGAAGCAATTATTTAATTACATAAAATCTATTGATTGGACTAAAATAAATTTAGTATGTTGCTTGTAGAATAATCTGACAAAAAATCAGAATGATTGTATGTATATTAGCATGGTTTTTATAGGTATCTTCATTATTTTTTTTCTATCATAACAAATTAGTTGTATTATGTTTTCAACACACTATCTACCTAGCATATATCCTGAAGAATATCATATATTTTTCTGATTTTGTTTACTGTAGTCGATCATATACTTTTTATGTTTCTTAAACTTGCGTTTTTTGTGTTTAGGTCCTGTAAGCCCCTTAATAAGGGGGTTAATCTACACGAGCATAAAGTTGATTGTCGTTTGAGCGGAAGTAACATGGACACACACACCTCCGCTGCGAAACTATAACAGCAGAACCGCAGTAATTTCGCCATGTCTTGTCCGTATGTAGAAGAAGCGGAAAACAAGCGAAACTGCCTGTTCCAACGCATAGATTTGACTATATTTCTATCTCTTTCCCGCGTTGCCGGTTGTTTTCGCACGTGTTTGTGAAAATCGACAAAAATAAAAGGCGAAACTCTATTTTTTTATTATAAAATGTACGTCGATTTTACAGTAAAATTAATTTAAGACGTCAGAAATAGACCTAATTCTCTATTTATTAAATCATCGAGACTATAAAAACAATATAAAAAAACACGACGACATTTCGCTCCGATTGTCTAATTCAACTGACTCGCGTGACGTTTCGACGTCCAGTTCCGCTACTCAAACTACACTTTCACAGCGGAGGTGTGCTTCGGGCGATAGGGTCGAGTAGCGTTCGCTCGCACTAGAGCTCTCGACAGTCGGTCGGGCCGGGTGACGTCAGCAGTATGTGTACTCACGCGCCAGGTGCTGCGGCGTGCCCGCGTGCAGCTCGGCGTGCAGGCGCGCTGGGGACGCGCTCGCGCGGCTCCTGCTGCCTGAGGGCAAGGGTTTGTTTCGGTTATCAATAGGGATGATGACAATTTCGGACGCACAAGTCAATTGAACAGTTGACCAGAGGGGATATTCTCATAATTTGGAGAAAGTTCACAGTCTGGGGGCCTAAAAAGGCCACTTTGGCAGAATCATAAAAGGATAACAGAATGGACAGTTAACTGTAATCGTATCAAATCCCATTGGTGAAGCATTTTTATTTTTTTGTCTGTGCTAAAATACCAATCAATCCAATCCCAATCTCCTTGATTGTACCTACGTAGTGCAGTAACCTTGTCTGTGTGGTGCCGGACTTAAAGAATTGCACCACCCCTTACTTCCCGTGATGGGAGTCGTAAAAGGCGACTAAGGGTCTTACCGGAGAATGGGCAGCAGCGTTCTCTATTTATTCCACCATCGTACCATACTGCGATCGCCAACCCGCCTGCCAAGCGTGGCGATTATGGCAAACCCCCCCTCCCCCCCAAAATTGAGGGAGGCCTATGTCCAGCAGTGGACGTCTATCGGCTGAAACGACGACGTAGTGCAGCGAAAAAAAGAAAAACACGGACTGTCTTCGCCATTTTATAATTCATAATGTTATCCTTTTATGATTCTCCAAAGTGTTTTTTTAGGCCCCCTGATCTTAGTCTCAATTTGTTAAAAGTACCTCTAATTTCCCTACATTTTTGACAAGTTTTTGACATTTGTTTGTCGCTGAGTATGAGACTGCGACTAGATTTTGAACGTTTTAAATAACGAGAATTGGTCTTCACAACTGTGGATGGGTGACCATCTTTACATACCGACACCCCTCCGTGCCTCAGAAAGCACGTTAAGCCGTTGGTCCCGGCTGTCATTCGTGGATCTTTGACAGTCGTTACGGGTAGTCAGAAGCTCGAAAGTCTGACAACCAGTCTTAACAAAGGGATATCGTATTACCCAGTAATTGGGTTGTGGAGGTCAGATAGGCAGTCACTCCATGTAAAATACTGGTATTCAGCTGCATCCGGTTAGACTGGAAGCCGACCCCAAAATAGTTGGGAAAAGGCAGGCAGATGATGGTCTTCACAACTGATTCAAAAGATGATTTTGGATTTTTTTTTGGCGTTCACAAAAAAGAAGCGCAAATATGATATTAGAGCATAGGTTCTCAATGTGAGCAATAGCACTCCCTTGTGGGCGTTTCAGACTTTCAGGAAGGCCAGTAGAAGACACAGGGCGCATTTCACCAAACTTTTATACCTAGAATAAGTGTTATCCTGAGAATAAATTTTGAGTTTTTGACAGTTTTTCCGTACTAGAACTGTCAGACGTCAAATTCATTCCACGAATATAAGATATCTGACTTTGGTAAAATCAGTCCTCAGAGAAAATTATACAACGTGTTTTTTTTGATATCCCATAACTCTAGGGGGTCATTGTACTCATCAATAGTTGTTCTGTGTTATTGTTATGTATGAGATTTATATAATTTAGGATAAGTAGTATGTTATAGAAGTTCCTTATTAGGTTAATTTAATATTGTAAGTATATCGCATTAGGTTAGACCTGTTATGATGTTGTAAAGGTAATAAATAAATAAATTATGAACAACTTTTACTACGGGATCAAAGCTAAAATTGCGAGAAAAAAAAAATCAGCTGTTCCCTACATTTTGACAAGTAAAAGCGAACATAAATGTGACGAGATTTCAGGTTTGGTCCCATAGTAAAAGTTGTTCATAATGATGAGTAAATTGACCCCCTAGAGTTATGGGATATAAAAACTGGCCAAGTGCGAGTCGGACTCGCACACGAAGGGTTCCGTACCACAAGGCAAAAACGTCGAAAAAAACATGTTTGTTGTATGGGAGCCCCCCTTAAATATTTATTTTATTTTATTATTATTATTTATTATTAAAGTTAAAATACAACTGAGCATTTCGTGAATATTTCAAGTGCCTACCTGTTGCCATTTTTGATATCGAGCAAAAAAAGGCAAAAAATCGCGTTTGTTGTATGGGAGCCCCCCTTAAATATTAATTTTTTTTTTTTTAGTATTTGTTGTTATAGCGGCAACAGAAATACATAATTTGTGAAAATTTCAACTGTCTAGCTATCGCGGTTCTTGAGATACAGCCTGGTGACAGACAGACAGACAGACAGACAGACAGACAGACAGACGGACAGACGGACAGACAGCGAAGTCTTAGTAATAGGGTTCCGTTTTTATACGGAACCCTAAAAAAAACATGTTGTATAATATCCTGTTCTACGAATTTACGAGATTACACGTTTAAATATAATCGTGGCGTCACCGCTATATTGAAATCAACATGGGAACTATTAGTGGTTCATGACATCGTGACGGTTGACGGGCTGAAGAAAGAGTGACAGAGTTATTAGAGTACTCACTGTTAGGTTGATGCGTGGGAGCGTGCTGGCTGTGGGTGCCCAGTGCGGCCTGCGCGCGCGCAGCGTGCGGCAGCGTGGCCGGGGAGCGCGCGGGGGCCGGCGGGGCCGCGGGGGCCAGGGGCGCCGACGGGGCCGCGCGCGGGGCCGCGCCCGGGGCCGCGCCCATAGGGGGCCGGGACGACGAGTAGGCTGCGAGTCAAACGTGCACTGTTCATTTTATGATGATCCCATGGTATGCGTGGGCGACGCGGGATGTACTGCGGGGTACTTGGGCTATCTGACCGCTATAGACGGGCAATCCATAGGGTTAAAGCCCGGTGCTTTTGATAAACACCCGTAAACACTTATTAACACCCAGAAAATTGGGTGTAATGCGGGCTTAAACCCGGGTGGATTGCGGGCGGACCGTGCGCCGACCGCGACCGGCGACGTGTAGCCGACCGCGACCGACGACTGCCGAATGCTGTTCGTAAATACACCGGCGCGGTCTCGCTCGCACCTCGCCCGTGTGACGGCGACAACGAATATTTTGGCAAAAGGCGGCGTTTGAATTTTTTTTTTAATATTTCATTACGGACGCTTCAAACGTTATTATTTTGATTTAAAAGAGTGTCCATGGAGTTTCTTGCCCGTTCTTCTCCATAGGTACCTACGCTTTGGGATGGGCAATTAGCTTCATCTTTCTGACTGACCGACCGCTTGATAATTCAAAAGTGCCCGTAATTGGTTTAATTGAAATAAATAGAGAGGTTGGTGTGCTGAGAACTAGTGGCCATACGCTCACTGGGAAGTCGTCACGTGGATGTCGGGGGTCGTCGTCCGCGTTGTGGGGGCACCGGGGGCGGGGGGCGCGGGTCACAAGCTGCGGCGACACCTGACAGCCTGAATAACTTTCATTCAGGCTTTCAATAAAATGGCCATACACACAAAATCGTCCTACATTTATACCGCATCTACATGGGCACAAGTAGTGGGTATACTAAAACAATGTTATTGTATTCCTACCAATTAAACTATTTTGTTCGCTCCCGACTGTTTCGACCTGTTTGGGCTTGTCGCGAGCAGGATTTGCGAGACAGATTACGATACTCATAACTATTATTAGTAGACATAATAGTGTGTGGGTTACCTCTGATGACGGACAGCTCGATGGCGGCGCGCAGCTCGTCGTCGTCGGCGCGGCTGCGCAGGCACGACATGGCCTGCAGGACCAATATATACAACCCATTAGCTTTACGTACACACACATATGCCATAATCACACTAATATTATAAAGACGAAAGTTTGTGAATGTGTGTGTGTGTGTGTGGGGGATGTGTGTTTATATGTTTGTTACTTCTTAACGTTCGAACGATTGGACCAATTTTGATAAAATTTTGTAAACGACACCCTGGATTAACATACAGGGTGACTTTTCAAAGACCATCTAAATTTTTACAGGGTATTCTACCCATGAATATAAACAACTTTCACTATGGAACCAACTCTGAAATCACGAAAAAATAATCAGCTGTTTCATACATTTTGGTCAAGTAGGTATTGAAGTTTTGTATGAAACAGCTGATTTTTTTTTCGTGATTTCAGAGTTGGTTCCATAGTGGAAGTTGTTTATATTCATGGGTAGAACACCATGTAAAAATTTGGATGTCTTTGAAAAGTAACCCTGTTTACGCTATTTTTTATCCCGATATTTCCACACTTATGCAAGTGAAACTGCGGGACGCAGCTAGTCAATCTATAATGTTCACATTTTTGGGACACAGACCTCTTCTCTGTGTAAGGGAGTGGGCCATATTCACCACGCAGGCCCAGTGTGTCACATGTCTTCAAATGTTTGGTTCTAAGACATACTGGTGTAACGTTGACTCGTTACTTCCAACAAAATAATAAAATGACAACAATTAATTGTCAAGTCAAACCACAGACGTAATAATATTAGGGACGTCCTAGGAGTTTCCTCACGATGTTTTCCCTCACCGTTTTGAGAGCAGTGGTGATGAAATTATTTACATAAAGAAAAACACTTGTCTGGGTTCGAACTTACGACCTACAACAACACGTAAGTCGAGGCCTGTATCACTGAGCTATCACTCCTATCCAATTTCGGTCATAGCGACCAATCCCAGCGGACACTAGCTTCCGGCGCGACAGATATTGTAACAGGCGTTTGCGCATGCGCACCGCAGTACGTGCGACACTCACTGGCGTGTGTTCCCGGTGATGGCGACTGGCCTGCGCTCCTCCCGCTCGCTGTGCGCGGGACCCTGCAACATGTACATGACCGTATGTTAAAGAAATATATGCAATTACATTATTCACCTTTTCATTCTCAAGTCTAGAAGGGTTTCAAAGTTGTCTTCAAAATCTTTACAAAGGGCCGGCTGGTAAAAAGCCTTTTTAACCGACTTCAAAAAAGGAGGAGGTTCTCAATTCGACGGTATGTTTTTTTTTTGTGTTTGTTACGCGATTACTCCGCCAATTTTGGACCGATTTTCAAAATTATTTTTTTGTTTGAAAGGGTGGTAGGTGGTCCCATTATCATCAAGTTGGAATCTGATGAGAGGATCTCATCGAAGGAAACCCTCAAATTTTATAGACAAAGCTATAACGATTTGGGTATTTCTTAAACTAACTTGAGCATTTGCTCTCGGAAATCATCATTTGGTAAAGTGGAGCTAATGAAGAAGACCACAGATGGCCATTGGAACTACTCAATGACAAATATTTCACGGGTTGCGATTCGATTACTTTAATGGTTTGCTAAGCAATTTATGCTCGTCACAATGCGTATAGTGAGTGGTTGTTAAGGAGTTCTCCTGGCTCTTACCAGGAGAACTCCTCAACAATTAACGTCCCAACATCGGGAAAAGCAACATTTTGTAACAAGTGATGAGCAGTTGACATTAGGCTATTGTAACTTAGATAAATTACAAACGGGCCCACTAAAAAGTGAAAAATAAAAACTTTTTCCAAAAAAAAACCACAACCGACTTCCAAAAATAACACTAAAAATTGAAAAATAACTTTAATTTCGGAAGTCGGTGTCAATAAACGAAAATGCGGAACCAAAGACACCGACTTCCGAAATTAAAGTTATTTTTCAATTTGTAGTGTTATTTTTGGAAGTCGGTTGATTTTTTTTTTGTAAAAATTTTTTTTTTGAATAATACACTTACAAGTCTAAGAGGCCAGAGCACGCACAATAAAGATAATAAATAGGCTAAGAAAGTCGAAATGTTTCAAATTCCACCGAGGGCAGACTTTATTCAGTGTAAGGCGGCGTCCTAATTGGCAACGAACGTACCTACGAGCAAACGATGCGTTCATCGTCGTGCGATGAAAATGATCGTACAATGGTCCGACGCCATTTTCACAATGGCTGTTTACAGAGATGCACAGTTTTTACCCGACTGCGGCGAAGCCCAAAAGGAGGGTTATGTGTTTGACCTGTATGTATGTATGTATGTCCGTTTCTTTGTTCCTTCGTAACTTCTAAACGAATGAACGGATTTTGATAAATTATACGTCTTTAGATTTGTCTTGGTAGCGCGAGTGTCACTGGGTATATCAAAATTGAAAAAATATAAAATGGCCGATTTTTGGCGCAATATTATGTCTTCAAAAAAATTTATTTTTCTCGAAACCTATCGAGTGGGGTATCAAAATAAAGAGTTTTTAAAGGCGATTACAAAAATATATACAACTTATATGGTTAAAAGTAATTCGAAGTGACAAATCGTAAAAAACACGTACCAAGAGCTAAATCGTCTGCGAAATCTTTCACATTTATTTTGTCAACTAAAAAGCTGGAAATAAAAAAAGTTATTTAAAAAAATAAAAAAACCCGACTGCGGTAAAAAACTGAAAAGCTACAAACAAGCCCATTTTCAATTAAATAAAAGTTGGAAGCAGGCGGGACCCATACCATTTTAATTATATTTTCAAATTCAAATGGGTCCCGCCTGCTTCCAACTTTTATTTAATTTAAAATGGGCTTGTTTTTAGCTTTTCAGTTTTTTACCGCAGTCGGGTTTTTTTTATTTTTTTATTGCAATATTGCTTTGAAACCCGCCCCCCGCGTTCTGCTCGCGCGATGACGCGTGACCAATCAGGACACTCAAAAGAGATTTGTAGATTTGACTCCACGATCATACCCATCGTACGATTGTTTCGCGAACACTTGCAAGCTCTTTGAGGACACACTATACAAATTAGTGTGTTTAATCTCGTCGTGCGACGAGACCGCATCGTTTGCTCGTACGATCGTTGCCAATTAGAACGTTGCCTAAGTACATGATTTCGGATTCTATACGAATGTCATTCATGATGATAGAATATGAAGTTGATCAAGATGATATCGACGCCTAAGCGACATTTTTTGCAATATTTAAAATAATAATAATAATATGTACATCTATAATATAAAAATGAATCGCTGAATGTGTTGCTAAGCGCAAATCTCGAGAACAGCTGAACCGATTTCGCTAATTCTTTTTTTAGAATGTTCCTTGAAGTACGAGGGTGGTCCTTACGCAGAGAAAAAATTAATATATTTATGGGAGTAGGGTAGAGGTAGGGTAGGAGCAGGGTAGGAGTAGGGTAGGAGTAGTGTTGGAGTAGGGTAGGGGTAGGGTAGGAGTAGTGTAGGAATAGGTTAGGAGTACGTTAGAAGTAGGGTAAGAGTTGGGTAGATGTAGGGTAGGAGTAATGTAGGAGTAGAGTAGGAGTAGGGTAGGAGTAGGGTAGACGTAGGAGTAGGGTAGGAGTAGGTTAGGAGTAGGGTAGGCGTAGGAGTAGGGTAGGAGTAGGTTAGGGTAAGGGGTAGGACACCACGCAAAAGAAAAACCACGCATAAAAGAAGTAGCGCCGGGCAGCTAGAAATAATTCATATGGCAAAACAACGTTTGCCGGGTCAGCTAGTTTATAATAAATGTACATATTATTATTATTAAAAAAAAAAGTCGCTTAGGCCAATTAGCCTTTCATACTGAATGTAATAATATTATACTGACCAGGTCGCGGTGTGTGGGTGGCGCCGTCACCCAGGTCTAACTGTAACACTCCACCGCCGCTGTACTCTGGAACATACAACACAGGAGCATTAGTTGAGGGGCGAGTGGGTAAGCCATAATCAGTGATCGGAATAGGCTGAGTATATTTACCTAAAGTTTAAAGAACAGAGACGGAAATCGGAGACTTCCTTAGGACTAATTTTTTTTTACCGGATGTTTAATTATGTAACTTTCAATATCGCGTAACCGTCCATTGAAACGTCGATAAACGACACCTTTCGGCCAAAAGTCCTCTTTCAGACAGGTCTGTAGATGTTGGGTTGGAACTCGTGCCACGAATGACTTAAAGTTGATGTTGTGGCGCGATTCCAACCTTTCGAACCTCAGAGACCAGTTGGTCTTCACCGTCAAATACTGCACGACTTCCTCAGTTGGCTAAGTCACAGCCTTACGGCTCACGCGATCAAGGTTAAGGTAGGCTTGCCGGGATGGGTGTCCCCTCTGTTCTGAGGAAAGCACGTTAAACACTGACAGCCCGGTCTTACCAAGACGGTTGTTCAGCAACTGGGTTGTGGAGGTCAGATAGGCAGCCGCTCCATGTAAATACTGGTATTGAACTATATCCGGTTAAGATTGGAAGTCGACACTGCTGGGCAGATGACATTACCTCTATGGGGGGGTGGCATGTTGGAAGTACTCCATCAATGGTCCAGAACAAAAAATAGCACGACGGAGCTTAGAGTAAGAAACCTTTAGAGCATCGGATAGCGTAACCACACATGAGACAAAAAACTAACATGAGCTACATAAGTAGCTGCCTTCAAAAAACTGGCACGCACTGAGAGACGGAAATAGTATAGGAGACCGGATTATATGCATTTGCATATTCGCATATGCATTTGCATATTTTAGCCATTCTCAGCGGTAATAGCATATTGAGTAATAATTGTGACTTTTTACTGCATTTCGGAACGCAGTCAGTAGCCGCGCGCGTCTTGTTTTGACAGTTACGATAATAAAATGAAAGAGACAGAAGAACGTCGCGCTCGCCTAATACAAAGTCGTTCCACCTATTCCTAAAATTTATCATTTAATTTCGTATATTCTGCCAATTTTCGTGCATATTTCAAGCATTTTTCATGCATATTTACATGCATATAACAAGCTTTTTATGTTGCATATAATCCGGTCTCGAAGTATAGCTTTATCCTTTTCTGTTACTTATAATAACTAATACTTTATACCTTTCTTGCGGAAATGAAATGGAGCTACCCGCCGTCTATGTTCTCTGTTGGTTACCCTGTGAACATTACCGAAGCGCAAACTTTCTCTGGTCGACCTGTACCTCTATGCGGAGCGTGGTGCCATGGCCACGTCGGGCACTGCGGCCTGGTGTACCTGTACCTCTATGCGGAGCGTGCCGGAAGTAGTCCCGCGCGGTGAGCAGGTGGGTGTTGGCGTTGGGTGCCATGGCCACGTCGGGCACTGCGGCCTGGTGTACCTGTACCTCTATGCGGAGCGTGCCGGAAGTAGTCCCGCGCGGTGAGCAGGTGGGTGTTGGCGTTGGGTGCCATGGCCACGTCGGGCACTGCGGCCTGGTGTACCTGTACCTCTATGCGGAGCGTGCCGGAAGTAGTCCCGCGCGGTGAGCAGGTGGGTGTTGGCGTTGGGTGCCATGGCCACGTCGGGCACTGCGGCCTGGTGTACCTGTACCTCTATGCGGAGCGTGCCGGAAGTAGTCCCGCGCGGTGAGCAGGTGGGTGTTGGCGTTGGGTGCCATGGCCACGTCGGGCACTGCGGCGGACAGGCGCGCGGCCCCGGCTCCGCCCGCCGACGTGCGGCTGGAGCACGACGAGAGGGACTGTCTGTGGGTACAAAGGTAACACTCGTTATTCTGATAGAAACAGTAAGAGATTTCATGTATTGCATAAACTTTGTAGCGGTATCTACAGCGCCACATGCGAACAACGCTTCATACTGACGTCACGCAAAATCCTGCATCTCGCAAGCAGAGTTTACCGCGCAACTAGCATAGTGTTACGAGCTTCGGGTTCGTGACAATAAAAACTGCCGATTTAATAACCAAAAAAATGACACTTTAATAATCAACACTAATTACAACTCAAACACACTAATTACAAAACACAATTGCACTACTGATCGCTTTAAGTCGCACTTGAATATCGCTTCGATGCTTTCACTTCGATCGCTTTATCCAAACTGTGTCGGTCGTGGCGCGTCTCGGCCTTATATAGCGCCAAAGAGAGTTCTAGAACCTTCCATTGTAGAAACATCTAGAATGTTCGAGTACATACAGGCCCCGATCGACCAGATGTCGAAAGTTCGGGAATGTTCTAGAAAGTTCTCGCTATTTTTCTAGAAGGGTCTTGACTACTAGTTCCGCTACTCGATACTAGATGGCGCTAGTGGTAACTACTGTCGCCATGTACTAGGCATTAATTGTGGCGCGCAACAATAGCAACGGCCTGACATGAATCATCGGGCAGTTGCCCGCCAGACACAACACCCATCTGGCTGGAGGATCCTCCCGTTTCTATAGTGAACTTTACACCCTGTTGCGCATACCTTTATAACTTCATTAACAAAAAGCGTTATACCCCTACATGCGACTTTCTATCTCTTTCTGTTATAAGAGAGAGATAGTTTTCTTGTTTTTTGAGAGTGCAGAAGCCAATATTCAGATCAAAATGAAAATCCAAGATAGCAACCACTTTATGAGAGCTTCTAAAAACTTTTACCAGATGGCTCTGTATTAAAAAGGCGCATTAAATTCACACTTTCTCTCTGTATCTTTCTATTACACACAAGTATGTGTGAGTGAGTACCGCGTAAGGAACGAGTTCCTGAGGGATTGCGGACCGCATACGTTTATATGTTGTACCTGTGTTGCGCTGTGTCGGCCGACCGCGAGCCGCCTTCTCTTCGACACGTGCCCGGACGAGAGTTGTCTGAAAACATATTTTTCAAAGTCAAAACAGTTAAGAACATACAAACAAAAACCCTGTGAAGGTTATTTTATTTTATTTATTTTATTATTTTTGGAAAACTTACAGCTAATCTGACACAATAGTTACTTAGTTTTAACATGATGAAGGCCAATTATAAGTAGTAATTTATTATGTTATGAGGTAAGTAATTTTAACTTTTATATTAACTTTATATCCCCTTACTTAATTAAAACGTGTAAATATATATGACGGAGAAGGTATGTGTATCTCGTTATTATCATCCATATTTTAACTACTGTGGGTGTACTGTGGGTATGTGTTGGTTATTGCGCAATAGAAAAACCGTTTGCAGTTCAAATCAGATTATAATTTCATGAACAATTTAATCACACTAACAAATCACACACTGTAGGTAAACGACACAAACAGATACGGAACGCGGGACAGTTTCTGAGCACATGTTGTTCGTACGATGTCCAATGTCCACATCGTTTTTGTCACGCTGTCGTCGAGCGTCGACCCCCCATGAACTCAGGCTAAACTCTGTCAAGCGCCACCAGATGGCGCTGACGTTCCGAATAGTCAAACGAATGACTCCGTCGAAGCGTTCTCACAGCGCTTCCGCCTCGTTGTCAAGTCAGCTCCCGTACTAATGATGTTTCCGACATCATCATTCTCCTGCCCTTATCCCAATTTATTTGGGGTCGGCGCAACATGTCTTTTTCTTCCATTCTTCTCTATTAGTCGTCATCTCGGTAGTCACCCCCTTTCTAACCATATCATCATTCACACATTCGTTTCTTTGGTCTTCCCCTACTCTTATAGCCATCGACATCCATACTCAAAACTCTCCTCACGATGTTTCCGACATATTATAAATATTTTTTACGCCTCGGTCTAATTTTAGTTATCAGTTTTTTTTACATTATTTTGACACTATAAAACTGAATAATTATCAGAATTACAGTAACATTTGCAATTGCAAAAAAAAAATTTGTTACTCTAGTAATTTTGAAAGAAAAAAAAAATTGACCCACGTTACTGTCTAAGTCTAAATGAACACAAATGTTTGGAATAGATAATCTCTTTTAGCAATTTTAGACTTGATCCTACGTCAAAATATCGCGTCTCGATTTTATCACGTACTGGAGTTTCAACTCTCGGTGTTGAGCAGAGCGTTGATAATCTAATGACCTCTTTTCATGTTTGTAAGAAGGTTTACCACTTACCCATAGGTAGGTGCAGCGCGGGCTGCGCGCGCAGGCTGCCGCTCGACGCGCAGCGCAGCGAGCCGCTGCCGCTCAGCGTCCTGACACACAATAGTACATTATGATACATGTGTGCTATGTTGATCATTATGCTCGAGGCGGTATTATTCGCGCGAGCCGCAGGCGAGTGCGATAAGAAAGCCGAGAGTCTAATGATCGATGCACACGCGTTTCATACGACGTTTTTCAACACACTTGCGAGGAAAAAAACAGACTTGTATTGTTAAATATTAACTTGTATGGAAAATGGCGCGCTGGTTTTGTCTTTCCGCATAGCCAGCACTAGCAATGCGCGCGCAAGTGTAAATAAAAGCACTGACCACAGAGCATGTAAAAACAATTGTAAAAAAAAAACAATTGTAGTTTAGTTAGTATGGAATTAGAAAGTACTATTGGCATAGAGAAATATACCTACATTAGTTCAGTGAGAATCCGCAATGATAGAACACCAGTCAGGGTCTTTTCCGTTTGGTTTCGGGTAGGGACCACGGACAATTTTAGGTGGATAATTAAAATTTTCTTACGTTTTTTGTAATTTGCAGTCCTAACTCCCCTCAAAGTATGTCCCTCGTTTAACCTAACGCTCTGTATATTATAGTCGCGAATGATATTTTGATCAAGATACAAACCTGACACTGACCTGAAAATAGCAAAAAACCTAAGAAAATTTGAATTTCGCGGTAGACCGCGAAATTCTTAGGATTTTCGGACAATTTAAGGTGAATGCGCAGTGGCAGACCACTGCGCATTCATTAAATTGTCCGAGGTCCCTGCGCATTCACCTTAAGGTAAATAAATATTAGTTAATTTTGGGACCAAGGACAATACAGACTATTAAAAAAAAAGTGAATTGATGAGATTAAAAAAGCGCGCATCTCCGACTAGTAAATAGTTATCTGTGGAAATAAAGCACATGTGGATTAAAGTAAAGAAAAAGCACGCGTTTTTAATACACTGCATTATGGACCTAAAAGCGGTTCAATAAGAGCCACGATGTGCCTCTGAAAGCACATGTCGCCGTTGGTCCTGCGTGATCTCACTCCGCGAGTGTCGGGTCGCCCCCCCATCGAACTATGAGAGTGCACCTGCGTGTGCGCACACAGACCTACACTATAATATCTCCCGCGCTGAAGGTCTCTGCTGAGATTGGTCGCCTTGACCAAAATTCGGTCTTGTTTTTTACAATATACTTGACCAACATGAGCCACTTTAAGCCAGCACGGTACACTGTATAACTAGATACTTGGCCCACATACAGTAGACCATGTATAAAAATTCGCAGCAGCAGCACGGTTCCGTACCTGCAGCAGTCGTGCGGCTGGTCGTCCGCACACCACACGCGCACGTTGTCCGGCTGCCTGTCCGTCGCACAGTCCCAGTGTTCTGCGTCTCGCTCTCTGTAAAAAAAAAACCAACAATTACAACTATGCTCTTAATATTCGACTGTAAGTGAAGTTTTTAAGCGATTTTGAGCCTTATACAGTTTAGTTGTGAGTATCAACTTGTCTTGCATTTAAATTATGGTTTGAAATAACTAGAATGCAGTAATATACAAAATTGTATAGACGTATGTACGTATGTTATTATAACAAAAAAAACGTTTTACAAAAACTAAGTTCAATGCTTCCTTTTCTTTCTATTTCATTAAGAAAAGGACAGAAGATAAATAATTGTTTAGTCCTGTCTGTTAAAGTAAATTTAACATAAATATAAACTTATTTTATTTGTCATTTTAGTTTAATGGTAATCAATAACAAAGTCGTTATTAACTTGCAACATTGTATTTATATTTGACATTTTTTAATGGCTAGCAACATTTTTTTTTCTCTCTCTGCATCCATGCTCAACCGGCAAGTCCATTTTTTTGTACCTTTGATAATTTAACTAATAAATTCAACAATATTTTATACGCATGAGTTTTTCTTATACATGCGAAAGTGGTCCTTCGATTGGAAATTCGAGGTATTCGTGTATTCTCCGTGGTTTGGCATTTTGTTCGTGGAGCTATAGTTCACGTGCACGACAACGGCCCGGGCAAGTCTACGTGCGGAATCTATATTGCACTTGGGCTCATAAAGAAGCACGAAGAAACCATCGGCCTTCCTCAAGATACAGTCCAAGAAATTCCATCCATCCATCCATCGTGTCTGTTCGTATTTCTATAAGTACCTACGAAAACGAAACTTGAAGGTGGGGTGGCTCGGTTCATCGATTCGAGAACATAGTGCATCATTTCAAGAAGAAACATAGTCATCGTGTTGGTTCGTATTTCTATTAATGCGAAATAAGGTGGCCTGTGAAAGTGAAAAGGTTCATTAAAAGTACCTACCTACAAAATATTTTTTCTTCAAACGTCAAACTGTCAAACTAACGAAATAGCGGGAACGCGCAGTTGACATTGACACTGACTGTCAGTTGTCACTTTATTTCAAAACTGCAAGAGGCGCTCGGCGGATCTAACTGATTTATTTCGACAACAACGAGAAATACAATTTACTGGGCGTTTAAGACGGAGTGTTCCTAAAGCGCTGTTATTCAATAAGATGGAAGAGGATCTTAAGGTTTTGCGTCTAAAGCGCGGTCAACTCAAAGGTACTGTAACTCGCATTGAAAACTATATCAATGACCCAGTGAATATTTCTAGTGTTACTGCTGAAGCTCTTCAAGCTCGAAAAGAAAAGTTAATTTCTACTTTAAAAGACTATGAAAAGGTCCAGCTAGATATTTTGTCGTTAGATGGTAAAGATAACGAAGATGTGGCTATTTTAGAAGAAAAATATTTCTCAATTCTTTCCAAAATAAACTATTGTCTAAAAAACTTGATTACATCAGAGGTGTCCCAGTGTACAAGTGTATCTTCGTCTAAATTGCCAAACATTGACTTACCGGTATTTAGTGGAAAAGATTTTACAAAATACACACCGTTTATAGATTTATTTACTGCTGTAATACACAACAACAAGGCACTTTCTGATGTACAAAAGTTATTCTACTTAAGGAAATATTTAAGTGATGATGCTCTTAGTGAAATAGTTAATTTACCTCTTGTCAATCAGTCATATCAAGAAGCCTTGATATTATTAAAGAAACGCTTTGATAACAAAGCTAGATTAATTATAAATCACATAAATATACTTTTGGACTTGCCTACAATGCAGAAGAGCACTGCAGCCTCTATAAGGTCATTCATTTCAGAAATAAAGCAGCAGCTATATGCTTTGAAAAATTTAAAGCAACCCACAAAGGAGTGGGATATGCTGCTTATTTCAATATTAACTAGGAAACTAGATACCTTTACCAACAGAGCCTATCAACTTGACAGGAACTCTGAAGTTTTACCAACGATGGAAGAATTTATGTCTTTCCTTGAAAAGCGTGCTATGGCGCTTGAGGACTGTGGAGTCCGTGAAGACGCTTCTAAGAAGTCAAATAAGGTAACCAATGTTGCTACCTCAAATAATGTAAAATTATGTACATTTTGCAAAGGTAATAATTACCACAAACTTTATAATTGCCCTTCCTTTAAAACGGCTTCAATAAAAGACCGTCAGAATTTTGTTTCTATAAACAAACTATGTACTACATGCCTAAATGCACATAGTGCTAAATGTAAATTTCACTTTACCTGTCAAGTATGCAAGGAGAGGCACAATTCACTTCTGCATGTAGACAAGGAAATTGAGGGAAAGGAGGCTGTTGCATTACACTCTAGTATAGTGCTAAGTAACAATGTTATATTGCCAACTGTGAAGGTAAAATTATTTAATATTGCAGGCCATGAAGTCTATGTCAGGGCACTGCTCGACTCAGGTAGTCAAGTGTCACTCATCAAAAACTCCCTTGTGAAGTCTTTGGGTTTGACATGCATACAAAAAGAAACACATATTATTGGTGTTACAAATAAAAACAGCAAAATCAATCATTTTGTTAATGTAAATTTGCATTCCCCAGTGTCAAAAACTCAATTAAATGCAAAATGCCATGTTGTGGATTCTATAACCACTAAATTACCTCAACAATTTATTGATATTTCACAATTTAATTTACCTAAAGATATCATTTTGTCTGATGATAATTTTAATCTGCCCGCAGAAATTTCTTTGCTTTTAGGTGCCGATATATACTTCAGTATTTTGTTAGATGGTAATAAGAAAATTCCAAGTGGCCCTGTTTTGCAAAGAACTTTGTTCGGATATGTTCTTGGAGGTACCATAAATATAAATGCCTGCGATGTTGACAGCAATTATGTTTCAAATATGGCTATCTGTGAATCTAGCAAACTAGAAAATGTAATGGAGCAATTTTGGCTCACTGAAAAGGTACCTGAACCAACTGATAAGTTGTGTAGTGAGTATAAAAAGGCTGAGGTTAATTTTCAAAACTCAGTTAAAATTGAAAATAAAGTATTTCAAGTTGATATGCCACTTGTCTGTGACTTAGAACAACTACAGCTTGGAGATTCCTTTTCAGTTGCTCATCAAAGATTTTTGACACTGGAAAATAAATTTAAAAGAAATCCATTGCACCTGGAAAAGTATAAACAATTTATTGAAGAATATATTGCCTTGGGACATGCAAAAAAGGTCAACATTAGTGAATATGAAGTTACTAATGGACATATTTACTTTTTAGCTCATCATGCTGTGATCAATGAAGACAGCAGAACAACCAAACTGCGAGTGGTATTCGATGGTAGTATGAAGTCAAAATGTGGAGTCTCCCTGAATGATGTCATGTTAAATGGACCAGTTGTACAAAAAGAGCTATTTGATATCCTCCTCCTATTCCGTACGTACCTTTATACTTTAATTTGCGACATTGCCAAGATGTTTCGCTGTGTGAAGATAAACCCAAAGCAAGCCTGCCTCCAGAATATACTTTGGAGGGATCATCCACACAAGCCCATCAGTTGTTTACAGCTGCAAACTATTACATATGGGTTAAAACCATCTACATTTTTGGCCACCCGATGCCTAATAGAGCTGGTGCATAGGTATGGTGAGAGGTATCCACTTGCAGCAGAGGCTATGTTATCAAATACTTATGTAGATGATGTATTATGTGGCTCTGACAGTATAGAGTCCCTGTATGATCTCAAGGTCCAATTAGTAGAACTTTTAAAATTGGGAAATTTTAATTTGCACAAATGGTGTTCAAATGTATCTCAGGTGCTGGAAAGTGTTCCTATTGAACTTAAATATTTTAATGATGACATTGAATTTGATAAAAATAACATTGTAAAAACATTGGGCTTAAAATATAACAATACGGTAGATCAGTTTAGTTTTACAAGTCCACCATATAAAGATGGGATGTATACTAAAAGGCAGGTACTTAGCTTTATCGGAAAAATTTTTGATCCGCTTGGTTTAATAGGGCCCATAATTGTAGTTGCTAAGCTTTTTATGCAGCAATTATGGTCTGTCAATTTAGGATGGGATGCTATATTGCCTCAAAACTTGTTGGACATATGGCATACATTTCTAACCAACTTAAACACAATGGGTACTATCACTGTTCCGCGATGTGTAAGTTCTTGCGACACAGTTTCCATAGAACTGGTAGGCTATGCAGATGCATCACAAAAGGCATTTGGATGCTGTCTATATCTAAGAATTTTCATTAAAGACGGGTCAGTCATTGTAAATTTATTGTGTTCAAAGTCACGTCTTGCTCCGTTGAATAAAGCATTAACTATTCCCAAGCTTGAGCTTAATGGCGCTCTATTATTAGCCCAACTAACTCATAGAGTGAACAAGGTGTTGCTGTCCAGATTTCCATTGAAGGTATATCTGTATAGTGACTCACAGATTGTGTTGGCATGGATTAAGTCAAGCAATATTAATTCCAATACATATATTGCAAATAGAGTCAAACAAATACATGATTTGACAAGTGAAGCTGAGTGGTCATATGTGCAAACTTCAGATAACCCGGCTGATCTGCTTTCTAGAGGAATTCAGCCACAAAAATTGCAATTTATCAATCTATGGTGGCATGGCCCCACAGAGCTATCTAATAAGGACTATGTACACCCATATTATGCTAATTTAAAATTGCCTATTCCACCTACAACTGTGTCTGTATCTACTGTAGCAAACCCATTTATTGTTGACCAGTCAGATTTGCTTGATCTTATCAAAAACTCCTCTAATCTAAATAAATTACAAAGAGTTATAGCATACATACTTAGATTTAAAAATAACTGTTTGATTTCAAATGTAAAAATTATAGGTGTACTAACTCCCAAGGAACTACAAAAGGCTTTATTAGTAATTATAAAATGTACCCAGAATCAATATTTTTCTAAGGAAATAGTTTCAATTTTAAATAAAAAAGATTTGAAGTCTGGTATATCAAATCTACATCCATTTTTGGACAAGGAAAATATACTACGGGTTGGTGGCCGCTTACAAAATGCAAATAATATTTCCTATAACAAGATGCACCCAATTATTATGCCAAAATCATGTCATGTCACAACATTGTTAATTGAAAGGGAACATTTGCGTCTCTTGCATGCGGGACCCAAATTGATATTGAGTTCTTTATCTCAGAACTATTGGCTTATCAGTGGACATCGGGAGGTTAAGAAGGTACTACACAAGTGTATGAAGTGTGCACGTTTGAAGGCTGCAACGGCTAAACAACTGATGGGCTCTCTGCCTAAAGAAAGGCTTACATCAAAAAGACCGTTTGAGGTTGCAGGGGTAGATTTCTGTGGTCCATTCAATATGAAGTCTGCAAGGATTAGAAGACCTCTGCAAACTAAATGCTATGTCGCGCTGTTTGTTTGTTTTGCTGTCAAGGCAGTTCATATAGAACTTGTTAGTGACCTCACTACTGAGACCTTTTTGGGATGTCTCAAAAGGTTTATTGCAAGGCGCGGTATGCCTACTCAGATTTTTTGTGACAATGCAAAAACTTTTAAAGGAGCCTCTAATCAATTGAAGGGTCTCTATGATTTGTTTTCGTCAAAGGCTCACAGGGATTCTGTAGATCAGTTTTGTAATAAAAACATGATAAAATTTAACTTTATTCCGAGTTATTCTCCTGAATTCGGAGGGCTGTGGGAAGCAGGCGTCAAGAGCTTTAAGTATCACTTTAAAAGGGTCATAGGTAGTTTATGTTTAACGTTCGAAGGTCTATATACCATCATAACAGAGATCGAAGCTGTGCTAAACTCCCGGCCCCTGCTGCCTATGAGCTCAGATATTTCTGATGTTAGTTTTTTAACGCCTGGGCATTTTTTAATAGGCAGCTCCTTGACCTCCTTTCCAGAATTAGATTTTACAGGAACACCCATTAACAGACTTAAGTTCTGGAACATATGTTCAAAAATTAAACAAGACTTTTGGAAGGCTTGGTCAAGGGACTATCTAACACAGTTACAAAACAGGCCCAAGTGGCATCAAACACATCCCAATTTAAATATAGGGGATTTAGTCATTGTGAAACAAGATAATGTGCCTCCATTATCATGGCCTATGGCCAGAATTGTAAAAATTTACACCGGCCCTGATGATAAAGTCAGGGTAGCTGATTGTAAAATTGGTAATAAAATCTACACTCGCTCTTTAAGAAAAATTTGTCCATTGCCTTTATAAATAGAAGATAAATACTTAGTTTATTAATTAAGTTCACATTTCATTGCTTAGACTATAAGTAAAGTAACTTGCCGGCCCCAACTATGTTAAAGTAAATTTAACATAAATATAAACTTATTTTATTTGTCATTTTAGTTTAATGGTAATCAATAACAAAGTCGTTATTAACTTGCAACATTGTATTTATATTTGACATTTTTTAATGGCTAGCAACATTTTTTTTTCTCTCTCTGCATCCATGCTCAACCGGCAAGTCCATTTTTTGTACTTTTGATAATTTAACTAATAAATTCAACAATATTTTATACGCATGAGTTTTTCTTATACACTGTCAAATAAAGATACTCCATAGACAAGTTTAGACGTGATTAAAAAATTGGCTATTAAAAATACGTCAATTGACGTCAGGCGCTGACTAATTTGACAGGACTAAACTAATATTTATCTTCTGTTCTTTTCTTAATGAAATAGAAAGAAAAGGATGCACTGAACTTAAATTTAGTTTAGTTTGTGAACAACAGATTCGGTGCCATTGCAATTGGAATTGCATTATATTCACATATGACAATCTATTAGGGCTTCCAAACAAATATACAAAATTGTATAGACGTATGTACGTATGTTTGTCCACGCATTTCTCCGCAACTATTATTCGGACCGTGACCATTTTTTTTATTGGCTTAAATTTACTCCAACTTAGGGAACTTTCATCAAAATCGATTCAATAATTTTCAAGATGTGGACTAATACGTGTAATTGTGACGGCCTGGCTTATTGATACGAGCTACGGGTGTAGTGTCAAAGGGAAAACATCTCAAAACCTTGCGTCAAATTCTAGTGCAAAAATTACGAAAAATAAAAAATAATTAAAAAATAATAAAACCGACTTCAAAATGAAATTAACTCAAAATTATGAAATTTCGTTTAAAACTTTAATTTCGGAAGTCGGTGGCAATAAACTAAAACTATAAAATATAGATCCCAAAGACACCGACTTCCGTAATTAAAGTAATTTCATGATTTTGAGTTAACTTCTTTTTGAAGTCGGTTTAATTTTTTTAAATTGCTTTTTTTTATGATGTGCTGTTTGAGTAGTAGCAGTAAAAGTATCAACAGAGAGAGAGAGAACGTTAGTTCCTGCTTACTCCCATATAAAAAGGCGAGAATGCATGCGTGTTATCAATTTACCTGTCGTTATCCAAATCGGCGATCAGTAACTCTGCACACGAATCCGGTAGCGACATCTCGCGGACTGCCCGCAACGCTATCTGTAAACAACAATTAAAAATTAAAGAAACTTTTCCTTAAATACCGTCAAACGGGGCGAATAGGGATGCAGGGGTGAAACAATGAAACTTTAAAAGCGATTTTATACTTTAAAATAATATAGTTTGTTGCCAAAAAGGACTCTAATGTGTTTATTGTATTATAATTAACGATTACGTGCCCTTTTCGGCAACAAACTGTATTATTTCAATGCTATAATCTATTTTGAAATTATGTCCCTATTCACCCCGTTTGTAGGTACATCGCGAACTGTAAAACAGTAATTTAGAGATTATTCGTCTTTGTAAAGGAGTTCGTCCAGGGAAGTACAGACGCCAGCACATAAGCTACCCGAAACTGTCAAATTTTCCCAATCAACTTTGCACCTTATGCTTTGGCGATAAAGTTGAAAACCTATTAAAGAATTTTGACAGATTGTAGTAGCTTGATGTGCTGACGTCTGTACTTCCGCCATACTTATTTCTGACGTCATGCTGTGTTCAGGATGCAGGGTATGGTCGATGTAATCACAGGCGCATGAGACATGTCAGCTGTCCGACTGCTAAACTTTTATTGCAGACTAGTAGCGCCTCACGGTTTAACCCGCGTAAGTTTCGATCTCGTGGGAATATCGGAATAAAAAGTATCCTATATGTTAATCCAGGAAATGATCTATCTATGTGAGAAATTTCATCCAAATCTGTTCAACGGTTTACGCGTGATTGAGTAACAAACATCCAAACATCTTCACAAACTTTCAGATACAACGTTATTTTTAGTATATGCGAAACCTGAATACAGTTTGTTCAGAATAAGTAACTAAATCGATTCCAATAATTTTTACCCCATGTTATATTTTGTTCCAAAAATAATTAAAAAAAGGTTAAAAGTTGGACACCGAGCGACACTTAAGTAGGTTATCCAATCTCCGCGCTGCATGGTTAGGTACCTAGGTACTATTATCAATGAGCGCAAGGCGGCGCGGGTGAGCATGTTTTTGTACGGACAAACAGGTAACTTAACAAGTTTATAACTTTGTGATTTTTCATGATAGTTTTGAAATTTTGAACTTGTACATAGATTCTTTACATAAAAATACTAGAAACGTGTTTCGCATATACTACAATAATGTTTTATATTTAATATTAGTAGGATGTCGACAGGTGGTGGTAATACTTTTGGAGTTCCATGTTATGTCCTGGTGTGCTACAAACCGATGACTGTCGTATGCATACTAATCTTGCGAAAAATTGCTTGAGCAGCAAGATTCTGTGACGTCAGACGTGTTTGACACCTGGAATTGCTGGTTTGCAAGTGGTTATAGTCATCCATTGGCTTTTCTTTTCCCAATTATGTTAGGGTCAGTTTCCAGTATAACCGGATGCAGCTGAATACCTACCAGTATGAGCGACTGTCTATTTGATGTGCACAACCCAGTAATTGGGTGATCTAATTATAATATACCTTTTGTTAAGACTGGTTGTAAAACTTCTGGACTTCTGAGGATCTGTAACGACTGAGTGGTTGATAGCGTCAGGGCCATCCGCGAAATTTAAATTTCCGTACGTTTTTTGCAATTTGCAGGTCAGTATCAGGTTGTATTTTGATCTAAACATGATTCGTGGTTGATTTTAAATAAATTATAATTTCGCTGGCTTCTTTAGCGCGTTCCTCTTAAGAGTCATGTCGTCACAGTCACACACGTACCTGCTTGTACACCGTGGCAGTGTCGCTGTCGTGCAGCGCGGCGGCCCGGCGCGCGGGCGGCGCGTGGCGCAGGTGGCGCGCGCGCGCACGCAGCCCCGCCAGCACGCGCGGCGACACGCACGCGCGCGCCGCGCCCCCCAGCGAGCACGGCGGCGACGCCGAGCGCGGCGAGCGCGCGCCCGCTCGGGCTGCGGCCACCTGGGACACACACACACACACACACTTAGCTAAGCGCACACTACAACTCCGTGCATTGCAAGAATGCGCCACAGCACGCCACACCATAGCGCAATAATTGTGTCAGACAGATTCAAATTTAGAATTTGAATTGGAACCATTCCTAGATCACTTCCGTATATTTTTCATTCACTAGTTGTACAATCTACAACTTTCAAGTTATGTATTTTCTAGTGTACAATTATAATAACAAATTGTATAACTAGTGCATAAAAGAAGCAATTTTACCCCGAAATAATTAAGTCGAAGGGTAAAATGGCTCATCTATGCCCGAGTTTACACTCTGCTTTTCACTTCAGATTGCGAGAAAATGAAACAGGCATAAAGTATACAACGTGGCGCTTGGATGGTGACATTAATTTAACACACATACGTTTTCTCATTTTCATTTCATGAAGCAATACATTTCCATTAAACGTTATTATTTACGGATTTATTTAAAATTTTAGATAATAGCATCTTAGAGCAACCTGTACATAAAGAACCGTCGCGCAGCGGTCATTTGCCGGGGTCACGGATCATATCATCGCATCAATGAAATAAAAACCAATAAGTAATACTATTAGGATGAAACAAATGCAAAGAGTAGGTGAATTGAAGGAAAGAGATATCCCTTTGTCGGCGAGAGGCGCGCACGCGCCGCTCTTATATCTCTTTCCTTCCGCCGCCACTATCCCTTTGTCGGCGAGCGGCAAAGTGATGGCGGCGCAGGCGACCCGCGACCCCGCACTGCACTCGAATTCTTTTTTCGTCGAAACTAGTGAGCAAAATTACGTCGTTATTTTTGTGAATGTTTCCGCGAAAAAGACGCTTACCTATTGTTTTATTTATTTATGGTTGTGTAATTAGGATAGTAATTTGATTATGGTACTGCGATAAATACGCTTTGCGTTGCTTTCTAATCTAGTAGGTAAGTTTACATCTCTTGCGATACGGACGGTTGTATTTGTGTTATGTGCTTGTGTAAACTTGTGATCGTGATGGCAAATACATATCCGGACTACACAGCAGCTGAATATGCGGACATGATCCTAATTTATGGAGAATGTCATCAAAATGCCGCCCTTGCGATAAGGACATATCGCGAGAGATGTGGCGATGCAAAACAATGCCCTACTAATCCTCGCACTATTGTAGGAGCTCTTCAGCGCATCCACGAAAACCGGCCAGTGGATCCTAGGTCTCAATGCCCACATCGACCGCCTACACGACAAAATGTGCTAGAATATTACGAAGACTAATCCAAAACTAGCCTCCGCCAGAGCGCTAGGAGACAAATAAAAGCAGTGGTTAGTGATGTATAACAAGAGAGGGTGACGTTAGACTAAGCACCTCCGCTGTAGGTACCACTTGCGACGCGCCGCCACCCGCGCCGCTCGGTTTCTTTGATAAATGCCGACAAAGAATCGGACCGATCACGAGTACGATCGCGCGAAGCGTAGGTAAGTATTTCATGAATGAATTTTTGCAAGGCTGATCCTAATTTTAGTTACTACATATTATATTATTTAGTTTGTTTGAAAAATATTTTTTTTCAATTTACGAATTATCTTAACCTATCAAGATATATCGCACCTACGGTGCAAAAACGTCACTTATGCAATTTTTGTCAAAAATCTGAGTATGAGAAAAAGTGGCTCATGTACCCCTTTACCTGGTGAGTAATTGTCATTTGTGTAGTGCGTATACTTTCCGCGAGAGGGCAGTCGTGTCGTTATTGTTTAGTCAAGAAGAACTATACAGGTTTTACTTATTCGGACTACTGCATTATTTATATTGGCGAGGAAGATTTTCGTGCAACCCATAACTATATAGAGCTTGTCATGTTTATCAGAGAAAAATTGTTAAACCTTAAGCACACAAACTTTATAATTTGCTTGCCAACTTTTAAGTATATGAAGAATGCCAACATAATGTTTAATAGTCGCATAGAGACCTTTAACAACCTACTTTATTTAGATGTGAGCTCATTTAATTACGCGCACATCCTGGATTCAAACCTTAACCTACCCTATGACCATAGTACGTACAACAAACACTATGGCTCCTTAAATAAATATGGTTTAAAGATTGTCGTATCAGATTTGCAGGACCTAATTCTTGATCTAGGCAATCTGAATAATTCGCACCAGGAGGTTGACTGCTCCCCAGAAAATCAAAGCCTAAACAAAATACCTAAAGAACCACAAGAGATAAACTCGCAGTTTTTTCTATAACTACGTCAACATTCTGCATTCGGATCCATCTAACCAGTTTACAGTCGGGAAAAGAAAAACCTCGCTAAGCATCTTCTATCAAAACGTTCGCGGCATTAAGACCAAACTCAATTTGTGGAGAACTAACTTGTCGCTCATGGAACATAACATTTTAGGAGCCACTGAGACATTCCTAGACACTTCTGTTGAGGATTCTGAGTTGGTCCTCAGCGGATGGAGTGTCACACGCCGAGACAGACGCGGCTATGGCGGTGGGGTCCTATTAGCGTCTAAGCAAGGTATCACACCTACCCGAGTACGTGAGTTTGAAACTCCCAACGGCGAAGATCTCTGGGTGAAATTTACCTACCGGAAGAGCAGTGTTTATGTATGTGTAGTGTACATAACTCCCAGCGCTACAGACTCTGTATATTTTGATTGGTTTTTTAAAGTTGAAAGTTTTATAAATGACCTTAAAGGAACAGTACTTATTATTGGAGATATCAATTTAAATAGTGCTTCCAAAAATGTATGTAATTATTATAGTTATTTTCTCTCATTTTGTTCTTTGTCGGACAGGAATAACGTTTATAATACGTTTGGCGGTAAATTAGATGTTGTCCTTGTAAAGGGCTCTAGTTGCGCAGTGCAAGTAAATAGTTCCGACACTGGGGGCATTGTTAATGTGGACTCCTACCATCCTCCTTTGGATGTTGCTCTTAACATTTTATCAAATACTTGTAACGAAAATATTAAGCCTAGTAACTTTGACTCAATCTCTGATTGGAATTTTGAAAAAGCTAACTTTTCTCTCTTATATGAGATGATGTCTACAGCGGATTGGGGTTGTGTATTTAATGCATCAGATGTGCAATCTGCGACTACTCAATTTTATGAAGTCCTGTATAATATTTTTGATGTTTGCGTACCTAAGAAAAGCAGACAAGCTTCAAACAGGAAACGCTATCCTGTCTGGTTTTCATATGACATCATTAAAGATGTAAATCGCAAAATTAAACTCCACAAGGAATGGAAACGATATAATAATCTGAATGTCTACAAGGCATTTTCTATATTGAGGTTAGACCTCAAGAGACGCATTGAATCGGCATACAATGCCTACATAGCAGCTGTTGAAAATGGCATTAAGAAAAATCCTAAAAAATTTTGGAATCATATTAGTAGCCTTCGAACTAAGGGTGGCTTTGAGCCCACCGTGACCTATAAAGGCTGTAGTTTTTCCGGTAGTGAAGCCGCAGATGCCTTTGCAAATTATTTTGCTAGTGTGTTTCTACCCAATAGTCCCACATTGGATTTCAACAATGTGTCTAGTACTCCCTTGTCATGCGATGGACATATCAACATAAGCTTTTTTACCCTATCACAAGTAGAAGCAGGAATAAATAAGTTAAAACCACTTAGTTCTGTGGGTCCAGATAAAGTCCCATCTTACATCTTAAAAGGTTGCAAGGAGATTGTTGCTCCTGTACTTTCTTATATTTTTAATTTGGCTTTAAATACCGGTATATACCCTGAACAGTGGAAGATATCGAAAGTCACTCCGATACCTAAAACAAGCAATAGGACCTTGGTTGAAGAGTATCGTCCTATCGCAGTACTATCATGCGCTGCAAAACTTTTTGAGAATATCGCTCATAAAGAAATATACGCGCAGGTAAATACGCGGCTTTGTGAGGAGCAGCATGGCTTCCGACCGGGTCGATCAGTAGAGACTAACTTGTTATCCCTCGTCGACTATATATCTCGTAACATGGATAAAGGTCAACAAGTAGATGTGCTATATTTAGATTTTAAAAAGGCATTCGATACAGTGGATAACGATATTCTATTAAATAAATTATACAGCATGGGTTTCACCCCCAAACTTCTGAAATTTTTCGCGGATTACCTTTCAAATAGGAAACAGTATGTTAGCCATGGATCCTTTATTTCGAAGTCATATCATACGCGTTCTGGTGTAAGCCAGGGTTCAGTTTTAGGACCCCCTCTCTTTCTCATTATGGTTAACGATCTCATTAAAATAGTAAAGTATGCCAAATGCCTCCTATATGCTGACGATTTAAAATTAGTTCAAGTAATTGATAAGGATGTGACTCCCGAACATCTTCAAAGTGACATCGACCGAATCCATAAGTGGAGTATAGACAATAAAATGATATTTAATGCCGATAAATGTTACGTCATGACCTATAGCCGCAAGTTACGACCTACACATGCCACCTATACCTTAGCAGGTGTTGAAATAAAGCGCGTGTCAGCCATTAGAGACCTTGGCGTGACATTTGACTGCGGATTGACTTTCCATGCGCACATGTCTGCCCTAGCTTCAGAATCTTACAGACGCCTAGGTTTTGTCCTACGCAACGCCCGTGATTTCAATAATCCTATTGTTATCAAATTATTATTTAACTGTCTGGTTAGAAGTAAGTTGGAATTTGCTGCAGCCGTCTGGAATCCCCATGAATCCACATATGAATTATTGATCGAAAAGGTTCAGAAAGCCTTCCTGCGTTTTTTATATAAAAAGATTTACGGATATTATCCATTTATGTATCCTACTCATTTCCTGCTGGGAATGTTAGGATATAATTCCCTTTCAGTGCGTAGAGCCAGAGATCAGATCTTAATAGCCATAAAGATTTTGAGGAGCATGGTAGATTCCACAGAGCTACACAATACTTTGTGTACACTTTATGTGCCTGGCAACTATCTGCGTCATAGGCCTACTCAACGACACCGACTGTTCGCCACATCCCATTGCCGCACAGTGTCGCGCGCGCAATCCCCGTTGTGTCGCATGCATGGTGCTATAAACTTGTTAATGGAGACATTCCCGGAATGTGACATCTTTAATGACACACTCAGGGTGATCATGTCAAATTGTCTCATGTTCTGTGAAAAACAGGTTTGATAAGTGATTAAGTTGTATATTGTTATCACTTTCGATTTTATTTTGTTTTCTTTTCTTAAAGCTATTGTTAAGTATGTTTGATCTCTGACTTGTTATTTGTAGTTGAATTATGTTAGTTATGTAATATGTTTAGTTTTATGTTTAGTTTTACCTGTTAATTACTGTCATTGGCGCAAGCCGTTGTAATTAATTATAAATAAATAAATAAATAAATAAATTTTATTAGGATGTCGAATTTTCAAACGCTTCTCCTGAACAATTACATCATTTGCATTAGTGACGTTTTTGCACCGTAGGTACGATATATGATTAATGGGCACTAGCCACTAGCACACTACCCGTGTGTTAAATTAATGTCGCCATTGTAGCGGCACGTTGTATAACAGTATTTTCACTGTTCAATAATGTTGCAAAATTGAAGAAGCTAATAAATTTAGCTAGTTCAGCCACGAAAAAAAAATATTTTCAACATGTGTCATTTGACTTCGGTACTTCATACTACCAAGTCATAAAAACGTTTCTTTCCGTTTTTAAATAATAAATGACAACTACTTTATCTGGTTTTATAAAAATTCACGATAAAAAACACAGACGTGATATAAATTAAACCAAATAAAATAATAATAATTAAATTATAAAAATTGTGCATGTGAATGTTGGGCCTGATAGTCTTAGAAAAAAAATTACTTTATGCACTAGAGTATAAAAAGCGACTTTATATGTCGCCTACGCACAACATAAAGGCGAACTTTTGGAGCATGAGAAGTGAAAAGTATAATTATATAAATAAATATAAGCATTACTCACCATGTACAAGGTATCAGGTATCCTATGCAGGTATCTCTCTCGTCTCGCGCGCGCTAACTCAGCTTCGGGCACCACCTGGTCTTCTAGTAGTGCCTGCAAACACACCACCATTGGTTACTTTTATCTGAGTAAATACAAATGAGATGATTTTTCTGTTATTATTGTCTTTGGCGCCTGGCTCTGACATCAAGCAATGGACAAAATTGTCAACACTTTTTAAGCTTGAGTACGAGGCTTTTGACTACGTTGTGTGTATATACTGTCTTTTTTTTTTTTTTTTTTTTGCAATGTGTGCGAAGTCTTAGTAATAGGGTTCCGTTTTTACCCTTCGGGTACGGAACCCTAAAAATGCAAAAGCTAGAAAAATTTAATAACCACTTTAATTAATGCCTATTACTTGAGGTTATTGTAAAAAAAAATATAGTCATTTCCCAATTTAAAGATTATAATTTTAATGGTAAACGAAAAAGCAGTAAAACCACGTTTTAATTAATCATATTACGACCGTAATTTTTCAAATAACTAAACAGATAACATGACGTAGGTAATAAAAAGAATGTAGTTAGCCCCTGGTCTATGTAGAAAAAATAATTACAAAAAAACTTTGTAGTAAAGATCCCTGATGCTTATCCTATAGGGGAAAAATGTTTTGTATAGAGATTGACTATGCATTTTTGACGATTGAATAAACTACAAGTGACATCCCTACGTGTTTAGGCTATTATCGCTCGCTCGGGGCTCGAGTTGGCTTTCTTATTTGTTTTTTCTATGCTTTTAGTTAAACTCTTGATAAGATAGTCAGTTGGCTTTCCTTGAGGAGCTGGGTTGTATTGAATAACCGATTTTCCTTTTGAGAACGCAAAATACGCGCATTGACGTGGAGTTACGGACACCAGCTCGTATCACCTTGTCAGTCAGTTGCATTACCGGTTCACGTTGAATGAATAAGACACTGCAGAATTATAAGAGGATAATATAACGGACAGTTAACTGTTAGGTTAATCGTATCAAATCCCATTGGTGAAGCCATTTTTCAGTTATTTTTTTTGTCTGTGCTAAAATACCAATCAATCCAATCCAAATCCAATCTCTTTGATTATACCTACGTAGTGCAGCGAAAAAAAGAAAAACACGGACTGTCTTCGCCATATTATAATTCATAAGGTTATCCTTTTATGATTCTCCAAAGTGGCCTTTTTATGCCCCAAGCACGCGTAGCATGAACACTTCTATCTCTACGAAAAGTAGACAAATTGCTTTCTATACAAAGTGACATTTCTTTTCTTCATTTTTGACATACCGCCTAGAAATCTTTCTACCATCTGTCATTTTGTCTTCCGTTCCTAACGATCTTTGTCTAGGTCCTTTTTTATGTAGACTATTTCAGAAGAAAGTTTTCTATCCCAAATGTCAAAATCACACTGACAACTGTCAGTTGTCGCTAAAGATAGTAGAAACTTTTTACACGACGGCCACAAAGTATATACGGTTATCTACAAAATCCCACGAAAAAAAACAAAATTCCCAAAATTCTACTGTCAAAGATCCACGAATGACAGCCGGGATACCTCCTTATAATGTGACTTAATATCAGTAAAAATTAAGAATCAAAAAGAAAAACAAATCCTATGACAAAACAAAGAATTGTGAGTCGAATTAAGTAAAAGAGTGAATTTCGTAAAAAGTGCAGTTGACTCTTTCTACTTTGCTGCCGTCGTACTGTCTACACGGAACGTCATCTTTGTCTACTCTTCCGTCGACAAACCGCTGCTCATGCTACGCGTACAGGTGGGCAATTCTCGTATTTTTGAGAACGTTCACAGTCTGATCAGTCTCAATCTGTCAAAAATACCTCTAATTTCCCTACATTTTTGACATTGATTCTCGCTGAGATAAGATTCCGACTAGATTTTGAACGTTTTAATTACGAAAATTGGCCTTCAGATTTATCATCATGTCAGATAACTTTTATCTGATGAATAAATACGGCGGTTTGATATATTTTGAGAGCAGTGGTGGCCAAGTGGTAACGGCCGCGACTTACGAGTAGGTCGTAGGTTCGAACCCAGACAGGCGCTTTACTTTGTGTAAATTATTTCATCACCACTGCTCTCAAAACGGTGAAGGAAAACATCGTGAGGGAACCGGCATGTCCTAGAACCAAAAATTCGAAGACATGTGACATCTGCCAACCCGCACTGGGCCCGCGTGGTGGATTACGGCCCACTCCCTCTCACCGAGAGGAGGCCTGTGTTCCTTCAGTGGGAACATTATAGGCTGATAATGGATGATACATTTTATAGCTGTCAAATCGTCATAATTATATTCATTAGACAATATCGTCATCATCTTTTCACAAGGACGTAAATAACTCTTGTATCGAGTGCATCAACACGAAACTTTCGAAAACTGACTTTTATAAGCATTCTTAAGAAATGGAAGCCGTTCGCTCGTATGCTCGCTTATTTTTTTACTACTCAGGAATATAAAAGCAAATTCGTTTTAAGGCAAGGAAAACGTCGCCCGACTTTGCACGACATGTCTGATGAAAATGACGATATTGAAAACGATGGAAAGTCGTGAGACACGATGTCTTGCCTAATTTCTCTAGGGAAATATCGCGGAACATTTGTCCCTAGTGAATAAACAGATGTAGGTACTGATCCTTATGATGCTTGTAATAAGGTTCAATATTATTAATAACAGTAAGGTTGGATCTCACGTATATTGTCTTATAAGTACACTAGCAGCTCCCCGCGGTTTCACGAGCATAAGTGTCGATCCCGTGGGAATATCGGGATAAAAACTATCGTATGTCCTTCCCCGGGGTGCAATTTATCTCTGTCAAATTTTATCGAAATCCGTTCAGTGGTTTAGGCGTGAAAAAGTAACATACAGACAGACAGAGTTACTTTCGAATGTATAATATTAGTATGGATAAGATAATAAAAGTGCATGTCGACGCCTGACGTCGACATGCGTCGACGGCTGCTGTTGTCTCTATCGTCGACACGTGTCGCTTGTGTATAGGACTACTAAATAGGCTTGGTACTTAGTAGAACGGATGCAAACAGGTGTCTAGCGTCAAATCAGCTACAAGTGAGTAGGACACACGTGACTACCTTGATCTCGTCGAGGTAGGGCAGGAAGCAGCGCGGCGGGCGGTAGGAGCCGCGCCCCAGCCACGCCGGCGCCGCGCCCGCGCCCTCGCCGCCCGCGCCCGCCACGATGCCGCGCCGCACCACCTGCGGACACCAGACACCATGAAAACGACACCCATGACGAAAAATTTTAAAATGTTCGCAGTCGCCATCTTGGGTTCTCATTTTGACGTTATTAATGGCTCCAGCACCCTCGAAAACCATGAAAACGACACCAATAACGAAAAATTTGAAAACATTTATTTAAACGAGTGTTATAATGCTGTACTAAATTCATTATGCTACTTCAGGACATAGCGCGTGGCAGATGAGCACGCCTAAGCCTCTGTATGACGTCACACCAGGGCCCCTCGCGGCCAGCCGCCCGCCGGGCTTGTGTTCTTACATCACTGTACAACACCCTAATGGTTTCAGAACCTTTATAGAGGATTCATATCATGTGTGTAGATAAAATCTTGTATGCAACTGTATATAATTACGTATTAAAACAATCATGTAATACAATTAATTCATGTTTTAATACCCCTTATTATACAACAGTTGCATAAATAACTATTATGCAATGCACACCACTGCTATTCGTCTACATCCGATTAAAATGGAAGCCGACCCCAACATAGTTGGGACTAGCTTGAAGCAAGACATCATCATGTCTTAGGCTCTTGAATGTCATCTTGCTTCAAGCCTGCCTTTTCCCAACTATGTTGGGGTCGGCTTCCAGTCTAACCGGATGCAAACGACGACGATGCAGAATATCAGTATTTTACATGGAGCGACTGCCTATCTGACCTCCACAACCCAGTTACTGGGTAATACGATACCCCTTGGTAAGACTGATTGTCAGAGGCACGGAGGGGTCACGGTATGTAAAGATGTTCACCCATCCACAGACCAACCGCGGCAAGCGTAGCTTAACCTGATCGATCGACCTGTGCGGCTGTTATAATTTAGCCACGGGCTCCTCCTAAGACAAAAAGTAGGCAATGTTTCTGAACACTGGACGAAATCCAAAATAATAATAATTTATCTTTATTTCAGACATACGTCCATACAATTTTACAAAGAAAGTATTAGTAGGGTTGTTAATAGTACACACACAAAAAAATAAAAAACACAAAATAAAAATAAAAAGGTGTTAGTAATTTGTTAGTAAACAAAACAAGTTACACACTAAGACTATTTCCTATTTCTGTGCAGGTGTACACTTGCCCAGTACACAGTAAAAGGACTGTCAATTTTGCACGCTAACGTTCTGAGGACAGTGTTGGTGCTACTACGGACCCTGCTCATCGTCGATGCAGTTCTTTTCCTAATGATGCAAAAGAAGTCATCGATGGAAGCATCCGCAAACATTGCGGAAGCACTGCAGTGCCGGGGTTTTCTCAACACTGCCCTCAGCGCGTCATTGTACTGAACACGAAGGGCGTTGTAAGCCCGCCGCGTAAAGTTGATCCACAGACTGCACGTGTAAAAAGACTGACAGAAGGCTCTGAAAAGTGACAGTTTTAAAATGTATGTTGTAAGGTCAACGGTGAACCATGATCAAAGAAAGATTGAAAATATTTTTTTTGAGTGTGCGATATTTTATAAATACTTACAGCCAACAGTGAATTATGAGCTATACTTCTATCGTAGTCCTATGCCAAAAAGTGGGCAATATTTCCTAGGGGTGGCCAAAATTTTAAAACCTTCCCATTCACCCGACCGATGTCGGTCATAGTGGCAATCTTAACGCAGGAGATATTATAGTGCACAAGTGTGAGCGTAAATACAGGTGCACTCTCTGTTCCTTTACTCTCTTAGTCCGATGGGACGGCAACCCGACATGGCCGGGGAGAGATCAGGCGCAGGACCAACAGCGACACGTGCGCACCGAGGCACGGGGGTATCACACCTCCAACTTCCAAACTCCGGGCTGTTACTAAGAAATTCCTATTGGAAAACCCAATAACACTTTTGAGCACTGCTGAACGTGGGGTCCTGGGATCGTCTCCGACCTGGGAAACGAACCCAGGACCCCACGCTCAGCAGTCGCGCTCGCAACCACAGGACCCTATAGAACGAAGTCCAACGCTGGGCAACTCACCTGCGTCAACAGATCGTGGTCGGGCGGCAGATGCTCCAGCCGCAGCAGCGGCGCGAGCGGCGCCAGCGCGTCCCGCAGCGCGGCGTCGCCCGCGTCGCGCCGGCGACACCCGCGCCGCCCCACCGACTGCGCGCGCGACCACACGATGTTGGATTCTGGAAGGAGACGGAAGTGATGGTATTATATTATCATTGAACAGGCTTCGGGATACGTTCCCAGTCCATCTTTCCCTCCATGTTTTAAATTCGCCGCCATATGCACTGGCCAATCGCTGTGAGTGCGACAAGGACAACGCATCGCTCCCGCCATCTGACGGCGTGGAGACAAAACATCAGTTCGAACTCGAAAAAAACACAAAAATATCGTGAAATACGACTGCTAGTGATACCTCTGACCTCCTTCAATTTACATCCTTTAGCCTGTCTCTGAGTAGGAAATTTCAAAAGCGTCCTTGGCTATACGCTGATACTCAATCAATCATTTAGACCCAAACAAGTGTTTTGGCTTCAAAACAATATTACAGTGCGCGCAAAATAAGTCATAAGGAATAGTTTACCGCCATCTTGAAGTTTATGTCAGATGTCAAAAGAGTGCGCTGTGTTCCGTGTTTTCGCCATCGTCATCGCCATCATCATCTGCCTGCCTTTACCCAACTATGTTGGGGTCGGCTTCCAGTCTAATCGGATGCAGCTGAATACCAGTATGTTACATGGAGCGACTACCTATCTGACCTCCACAACCCAGTTACTGGGTAATACGATACCCCTTGGTAAGACTGGTTGTTAGACTTTCGGGCTTCTGACTAACAATAACGACTGTCAAAGATCCACGAGTGACAGCCGGGGCCAACGGCTTAACTTGCTTTCCGAGGCACGGAGGGGTCACGGTATGTAAAGGTGGTCACCCATCCACAGACCAACCATGGAGAGCGTAGCTTAACCTGATCGATCGACCTGTGCGGCTGTTATTATTTAGCCACGGGCCCTCAAAGTAAATAATCACCATCATTATGCTAAAAGAGACCCAATACACATACAAAAAGGAAATCAGAACCGCCAGAAGGACAGCATGGCGGAAATTCTGTGAATCCATCGAAACCAACAATGAAGCCGCAAGAGTAAGGAAGATCTTATCAACAGATCAGGACCGAACCCTTGGCGCGCTGAAGAAACCCGACAACTCATACACACTGACAGACCATGAAACCAGCAAGGTCCTACTCGAGACTCACTTCCCCGACTGCAAACTCCTAGAGGACAGGACCTGGGAGGCTGAGCCAGATTGGACCCCAACGGCACAAGACTGGTCCAGCGCCCACAGTCTGGTAACAGAAGACCGAGTAAAGTGGGCCATCAACACCTTCCAGCCATATAAGTCCGCAGGACTAGATGGCATTTTCCCAGCCCTACTACAATGGGGTGTTGACCTCATCACCCCAAGCCTGGTAGAAATCTATCGGGCTTGTATAGCACTCAGGTACATACCCCTGGCCTGGCGCGAAGTGAAAGTCATCTTTATACCAAAACCGGGCAAAGCCGACTACACACAACCCAAGGCGTACAGACCCATAAGCCTCACATCCTTTCTACTAAAGACCCTTGAGAGGCTATGTGATCGACACATCCGAGATGGACCTCTTCGGGCAAAGCCACTCCACAAACAACAGCATGCGTACTCCACAGGCAAATCAACGGAATCCGCGCTACACAGCGTGGTATCCAAAATTGAATGCGCAGTGGACCACAAATGCTCTGCACTGGCAGCCTTCATTGACATCGAGGGCGCCTTTGACAAAACTACCTTCCACAGCATCAACACGGCCCTAGAGAGACACAAAATAGACCCGTCCCTGAGCGGCTGGATCACCAACATGCTCAAACGGAGGGCAGTACAAGTGACCGTAAACGACACCACAAGGGCCATAGTGGCGAAGGGCTGCCCGCAAGGGGGCGTCCTGTCGCCGCTTCTATGGAACCTGGTCGTAGACAGTCTAATAAAAGAACTCAACGACAAAGGCTACTACACCGTAGGATACGCCGACGACATAACCGTAATAATAAATGGCACCCACGAAAACACCCTGTGCAATCTAATGCGCCAGGCACTGAAAATAATAGAAAACTGGTGTGGTAAACACCATTTATCAGTGAACCCCACGAAAACCGAATTAGTTCTCTTCACAAAAAAGAGGAAACTGACGACACTACAGCTACCACGCTTCTTTGGTACAACCCTAAGCCTTTCAACTGAAACCAAATACCTGGGCATATTTCTGGACAAACAGCTGAACTGGGCAAAACACACCAGCTACATTACTACGAAAGCCAGTATATCCCTGTGGCAGTGCAAGCGAATGCTTGGCAAGAATTGGGGGATAAGCCCCAGGGTCACTCACTGGCTATACACCACAGTCATCCGACCGATAATTACATACGGCTCACTAGTCTGGTGGCCCAGAACAGACCTGAGCACAGCCCAAAAAGACCTTGAAAAGCTGCAGCGGTTTGCGTGTGTGGCGATCACTGGCTGCATGAGAACTACACCCACTGCTGCCCTACAGGCTATGCTTGGACTGCCCCCTCTACACCTTATAGTGCGGGAGGAGGCGGCCCTGGCTGCCTTTAGGCTCTCCAAATCAGGGACCCTGAGCAAAGACTCTAGGGTCAAACACACACGCTTAAAAGAAGATGCGATCAAACGGCAGCCAATGATGGCATCACCTTGCGACAAAGCCCCGAAACAATACTGCTTTCAAAAGCATTATAACATAGTGCTCGAAGAGGAGCAGTGCGACCACTCAGGACCGAAAGAACTGAGAATTTACACCGATGGTTCAAAGACCGACTGCGGAACTGGAGTCGGAGTCTTCTCACACGATCTCAACATAAAAATATCCAAGCCGCTGGGAATGCTCAACACGGTCTATCAGGCAGAGTGCGTGGGCATAATGCAGGCGGCCTATGCCTTAGCGGCCAGGAGAGTTACAAACACCCATGTTCGCATACTCTCCGACAGCGCCTCAGTCCTCCAATCCTTAGATAAAAAATGCATCACATCGAACCTAATACTAGAATGTCACAATGTGCTTGAGCAGGTAACTGTATCGAACCGCAATTCAGTGACACTACAATGGATAAAAGGACACAGTGGATCGCTAGGCAACGACGCAGCTGACGAGCTAGCCAGAAGGGCTTCCAGCATGTCAGTTTGTGGACCGGAACCTATCGTGCCCATCCCCTTCAACCAACTGCGCAGGTGGCTACAGGAGCACACCCACACACAAGCAGAAAGCTGGTGGACGTCGTCACCAGGCTGCAGGCAGTCCAAAGAAGCCATGCCGTCACTGGATGGCAAGCTAACCAGGCGTCTTTTACGACTGGACAGGAAAGGACTGCGCCTGGTGACGGGGACCATCACGGGACACTGCTCGCTAAATAAACACTTTCACACATTGGGCATAACAGATAGTCCCCTGTGCAGGGCTTGCATGGAGGCTGATGAAACCATTGCGCATGTGCTCTTTGAGTGCACAGGCGTCACCCAGATAAGGTCAGAAACCCTCGGGACACCCAGATCGTACACAGATGTTCTAAACAGACCAGGAGACTTGATCAGCTTCTGGAGGGAGGTGGGCTGGTTGGAATAACCACCGACGGCCGCCATGGCCCACGCACAATGGTCCACTGCAGGACTAAGTGCGGAAACCAAACCTATAACATAGAACATATAGAACATGCTAAAAGAGATTAAAAGTGCAGGGATATAATCTTGAAATCAAACTTCGCGCGCAGACTTATCTTGCGCGCACTCTAGACCTAATTTTCAGTGTCACTTTACCTTGTTAGCTATATATAAAGTAATGATAAAGCTAAATAGTTTGAATGTTTGTTTGATCGCACTAATCTCTTGAAATACCAGTCACTTTTGAAAATTCTTTTTGCTGTTCATAGCCCAAGTCTTAAGGAAGGCTATAGGCCATTTAACATCACGCTAGGGCCAATAGCCTGTGGCCCAGCAGTGGGAACGTTATAGGCTGAATATGTAGGGCCAATAGGAACCGAATAAAAAGAAAAAAGTTACAAAGAACGGTAAGTGAAAACAAAGTTATAGCGCGGGTGATACAATGCACTGGGGTGGAGTCAAGGGAGCAAGAAATTTTACGCGGACAAAGTCGCGGGCAGAAGCTACTGAAGAATAAGGAAACAAACAATGTTTATTTAGCACAAATAATTATCTGTTAATTAAAGTTACATTTCATGCGAATATGAACCTTTAGTTTGGCGAATTATTATTTTATTATAAGCCTGTGTTGTGCCACTGTAGGGCAAAAGCCTCCCTTCCCTCTTTCCACTTTTCCCGGTCTACTGCGATAGTGGGCCAATCCTTTAAGAAGGAGTCCAGCTCATCCCGCCATCTCTTTCCGGGTCCGCCGCGCAGTCGTTTCCTGCGTTCGGCGAATAATATTCATATTCGTATAACCAAATGTGAGCAAAAGTTTTATAGGCTGCTGTGCCCTTTAAAAGTCAAACTGTTATCACAGACGTGCGGTTTTAAGTGTAATAATAAGGCACAGCGTACCTCTCTGCGGCTCGCTGGCCTGCAGGAAGGGCGACGTACCTCTCTGCGGCTCGCTGGCCTGCAGGAAGGGCGACGTACCTCTCTGCGGCTCGCTGGCCTGCAGGAAGGGCGACGTACCTCTCTGCGGCTCGCTGGCCTGCAGGAAGGGCGACGTACCTCTCTGCGGCTCGCTGGCCTGCAGGAAGGGCGACGTACCTCTCTGCGGCTCGCTGGCCTGCAGGAAGGGCGACGTACCTCTCTGCGGCAGGTCGGCTCGCGCGGCCGCAGCCCAGCGCAGTAGTGCACGCAGCGCCTGCGGCTCGCTGGCCTGCAGGAAGGGCGACGTACCTCTCTGCGGCAGGTCGGCTCGCGCGGCCGCAGCCCAGCGCAGTAGTGCACGCAGCGCCTGCGGCTCGCTGGCCTGCAGGAAGGGCGACGTACCTCTCTGCGGCAGGTCGGCTCGCGCGGCCGCAGCCCAGCGCAGTAGTGCACGCAGCGCCTGCGGCTCGCTGGCCTGCAGGAAGGGCGACGTACCTCTCTGCGGCAGGTCGGCTCGCGCGGCCGCAGCCCAGCGCAGTAGTGCACGCAGCGCCTGCGGCTCGCTGGCCTGCAGGAAGGGCGACGCCAGCGCCTCCGACAGCGCGTGCGCCGGGATGCGGCCGCAGCTGCCCGACGACATGATGCTGGGGAACTCGTCGCGCAGGTAGCGCATCGCTTGTCTGGGGACCGAACGATACGATCCATCTTTAATTACTTGTAAGCATGCTTCACAGGATGAGTGCAGCACGAAACATTACTACGACTGCAAGTCACTGCAGATCGTTGTGCTACGGCGTAGCTCGCAGTGTTCTACCAGTGTGCTACGGCGTAGCTTAGCTCATACTGCGCTACGGCGTAGCTCGCAGTGTTCTACCAGTGTGCTACGGCGTAGCTTAGCTCATACTGCGCTACGGCGTAGCTCGCAGTGTTCTACCAGTGTGCTACGGCGTAGCTTAGCTCATACTGCGCTACGGCTTAGCTCGCAGTGTTCTACCAGTGTGCTACGGCGTAGCTTAGCTCATACTGCGCTACGGCGTAGCTCGCAGTGTTCTACCAGTGTGCTACGGCGTAGCTTAGCTCATACTGCGCTACGGCGTAGCTCGCAGTGTTCTACCAGTGTGCTACGGCGTAGCTTAGCTCATACTGCGCTACGGCGTAGCTCGCAGTGTTCTACCAGTGTGCTACGGCGTAGCTTAGCTCATACTGCGCTACGGCGTAGCTCGCAGTGTTCTACCAGTGTGCTACGGCGTAGCTTAGCTCATACTGCGCTACGGCGTTGCTCGCAGTGTTCTACCAGTGTGCTACGGCGTAGCTTAGCTCATACTGCGCTACGGCGTAGCTCGCAGTGTTCTACCAGTGTGCTACGGCGTAGCTTAGCTCATACTGCGCTACGGCGTAGCTCGCAGTGTTCTACCAGTGTGCTACGGCGTAGCTTAGCTCATACTGCGCTACGGCGTAGCTATTACTGTGCTACGGCATAGCTCATACCGGGCTACCGCGAAGCTCATACTACGCTTTCGTTTTTCATACTACACTGCGACGCAGTTCGCTCTGTGCTATTTTTACAAAGATATGAAGATACTAAGCTCCTCAATTTAAGATGTCATTCTTTTTTCTTTGTTTTTATTTTTAAATGTTGTGTGCCTTATAATCTGAGCCTAATAGAGACATCTAGTTCCGTTACCTCTGCACCCACTGTGAGGCGTGCGCCTGCGCAGCCCAACGCAGCACGTGCGGAAGGCTGTCGGGACACAGCGCCTCCACGATGGCGTCCTCGCAACCCTGCACCACTATCGGCATCTCCAGGAACCTAGACGGGAGGGCACCAGAATATGAAAGAAAATCGAGTATGTGGCGGCGTCCACATCGCCACATGCGAATTACACATCACAGTGACGTCACGCAAAATCCTGCATCGCGCAAGCAGAGTTTACCGCACGACTGGCATATACAACACTATTTTTAAGTGAAAAGTTCTTTAGAAATAAAAGAATTCAAACCGTAAACCGTTTTTAGTATATGCGAAATCCGAAACACGTGTCTAGTATTTTTATGTAAAGAATATATGTACAAAATTTCAAAACTGTATCATGACAAAACACAAAGTTATAAGCTTGTTAAGTTACCTATTTGTCCGTACAAAAACACGCTCACCCGCGCCGCGCCGTCTTGCGCTCATTGATAATAGTACCCAGGTACCTAACCGTTCGGCGCGGAGATTGGACAACCTACTTAGTGTCGCTCGGTGTCCAACTTTTAATCTTTTTAAATATTTTTGGAACAAAATATAACATGGGGTAAAAATTATTGGAATCGATTCAGTTACTTATTCTGAACAAACTATATTCAGGTTTCGCATATACTAAAAATTACGTTGTATACAGCCAGATATCCAATCGTCGGGCAGTAGCCCACCAGACACAACACCCGTCTGGTCGGAGGATCCTCCCCTTGTCTATGGTGGATGAGTGAGGTTTACACCATGTTCCTCATACCTCTATGACCCCGTCAGATGGCCTCCCACAGCACGGGGACGTCTCGGTGAGTCTGAGTAACAGTTACCTGGCTATCTCGTAGAGCTGGAAGGCATCGTCCAACATGGCGGCGGTGACAGGCCGCGTGCCGCTGCGAGTCACACCCGCCCACGCCTGAACAACACAGTACATTCATATAGATCAGTAACGAAGGGTCAATTTTTGTAAGATGTAAGCCGGAGAAGAAAGCTTTAATATGATTATAATTATTTGTCTATAGAATACTGACTGCCATTTTTCAAAGGGAAGCCGTTAGGAATAGAGTTGTATGGAATCTTCGCCACTGTTGTTAATTAATTATAAATAAATAAATACTTATATCAATAATAATTATTAGTCGATAAAACTTAGGAATTTAGGGCTTTTTTTTTCAGAGTCTGAGTGGAAAAGAACCCTCTAGCAGACAGATTTTTTGAAGTGAAAACTTCTTTAGGACATTTTTTGAGATGGGCAAAAACCATTGAGCTCGCGACACTATTACCGTAACCGACATATCTGTTTTAAGTTTTGACCATTATAAAAACATCAACGCGATTTACATTTTCTTTGAGAAGAATGACCTTCAAACATATTTATAAAATTACTATGCTTTTTCAAGTTTCCACTTCTATCGGCACTCTTGGAGTGCCACTGTTTTTTTTTATTGTTTTATTTGAAAGAAAAATACAGTCAGAAGTTAATTTTTTTATTTATTTTAGTACATGGAGGAGTTACAGCTAATAAAAACAAACACAAAAGGAAACCATAGTCACCCAAAAGCCAATTACAAATCCTCACTTGTAATAATAATTTATGGTGTGAGCACAAAAACAAAGAACACATCGCATAAATTAAAGTAAGAAGAAATGTAAATACTAAGTTTAGTTATACTTAGTTTTATTTGAAATAGGTTTGCTCTTGACTCCAGTCTAGGTCAGAGGTGACAGAGACAAAGTCGACGATGGAGTGAGCTTACCCAGAACAAGCCTGTTGGAAGAAAATACATGTTGCGCCGACCCCAAATAATAATAAAATTGGATAGGCCTAGAAAATGATAACGATAATAATTATAAAAGTGTACCAAGTTCCACTTACATTGCTCCCACTGCTGCTGCTGCTGGTAGATGAGGGCGACGAAGAGTTGCGACCGATCAGGCTCAGGTCCACCTGTTGAACAGACAATAAACTCAAAAACTCAAACTCAAAGCATTTATTTCAATTAAACCTTGTACAGGCACTTTTGAATTGTCAAAATTCAAAAGTGCCTGTGCCCGCGACTTCGTTCACGTGCATTTCGGAAAACAAATTGGATTTCGTAGGTTTCATTTGTTTGCGCGGAACCCTAATACTTTTTCTAAAATAAAAATAGCCTAAGCTACTCCTTGTGAGAGTGTGAGAGTGAGACCCTGTCAAAATCGGTCCGGCCAAATACTTGATTATAAAATAAACAAAAAAACTGCCTACCAAGTTCCCAACTTTGTTGGGGTCGACTTCCAATCTAACCACATTCTACATGCGGCTGAAAACCAGTATTTTATATGGAGCGACTGCCTGTCTGACTTCCACAACCCAGTTATAGGGAAACACGATTACCCTGGGTAAGACTGGTTCAAACTCAAACTCAAAGCATTTATTTCAATTAAACCTTGTACAGGCACTTTTGAATTGTCAAAATTAAATAGTCTGTCAGTTAGTCAGAAAGTTGAAGCTAGTTGCCCATTCCAAAACGTTGATCTCTATGGAGAAGAACGGGCAAGGAACTCCATGGACACTCTTTTAAATCAAGTTATTACAAAATCCTGGGTACATTATTCTTGTTGCTTCTATATGTGATAATATTATGAGCTGTGCTGCTGGACAGTTTGTAGCAACACTTCCTCTCCCTAGCTGAAGCACTAGGAGGTGGTGAAGGGCGGGCGTGGGACGTTCGGATGGGTAATCATCAAATGATTCCTCCCGCTCTGGGTGGAGCGGACGGGAGTGTCAGACTCTTACTGACTAAAACCCACCCATGTTAATTTCTTAGCCCTTTATGTTCCGGGCCAGCGGTAACCCTTTCGGACGATCCCGCTGACCCGAACAATCCCGCTGACCCGGCGGGGGACTGTCTTATGTCATTTTGACGTTCGAAAAGTGCTGATTTTCTGCCTGGTTTGAAGAAATGAATTTTGATTTTGTTAAATTACAGTCTTTTACGTGGCGTTCGCATTTTGAGACCTTTGTCATTTATTTATTTATTCATAACAATTTTTACATTGTGTCGAATTTAAAAAATTATTTTATAACTTAAGAAATACAAAAAAATAAAAACAACAATAAAATGCATGCCACATAATTACAATGAGGAAGAGAAATAATAATAATAAATAGATTTGACAGGTTGCATGGAATTTGTCGACGCTCATACTGCGTTGACGTTACATGTGAACGGAATTGGTTGAAGGTGCTGATGCCGAAAGCAGGGATGACATGGAAATTCAAGATGGCGGCTTCGAAAATTTTTAATTTTTCCGATTTGGGTGTCGTTTTCATGGTTTTCGAGAGCATTGATGTCAATAGTCAGGTTAAAATTTTCATTTTGGCGGCATCCATGATAGCGGCTGCGATTTTTTATTTTATTTTCCTTCATGGGTGTCGTTTTCATGGTTTTCGAGGGCGCTGATGGCGATAGCGAGATCATGGGAGGGCGCGACATCACGCTCCTTTAGAGACTCACTATGTCAGTATAGGCAGCGTGCAGCAGCGCGCGCGCGAACCGTCGGGGCAGCACCTTCTCGTCCACGCACCACGCGCCCGCCGCGCTCGCGCCGCCCGGGGGGGGCGAGCGGCGCGACATCACACTCCTGTACACAGAGAGAGAACATTAGCAGAACGTTCAGAAAAAAAAACAGTGGCACTCCGGAAGCGCCCACAAAAGTGAAAACAAAACACAAACAGAATACTTTGCCATCACTCACTGGCATATCGGATTTCAAACTGAGTACACCCCGAGGACAGCCGAACAGCCGAACACATCCGAATGTAGCGCGGTGTCGGTAACAGTGTCGCGAGTTCAATGATTTTTTCCCATCTCAAAAAATGCCCAACAAAAAGAAGTAAAGAAGTTTTCACTCCAAAAAGAACGATGGCAGATTACTATAACTGCCACAAAATCCCTCAGAATTCGAGTTTAACAAAGTGTCATTTGAATCAACCAAGGAGGAGCATTTCACGTAGGATAAGGCAGGAATACGATACGGCAGCTCCAGGAACCCGTACGTGTGTGTGTTCCTCTCACCTGAAGAACCGGGAGCGCGCGGCCAGCACGAGCCGGTGACACGGCAGCTCCAGCGCCGTGCGGAACCCGTATGCGAGCCCGCAGCCGCCTTCCAGCCGGAACACCAACCGGGCGTCCGCCATCTCACCTGGGACAACATCAAATAGTAGATTGTTTACCAAGGGAGCAAACAACTATTTTGAAGGCGAGAGCAGAGTACGTCACTCGAGCTTAAAATAGTGTTGCTACTGTTACGTTGTTTTTTTGTACCTATACAGCTGCGTTACTAATAAGTAAAGTAGCATTTACCTGAAAATATATGTAGTACATTTTGAGGTTGCTGATTAATATATTTCATTGTAGACTTTGTACTGCACTTGATAGAAGAACTCATTCCTTCAACTGTATTTTGTCACTGGACTCTTTAGTTATCACTTAATCACAATAAATTACATTTTCAAACCTACTAAATAAGTTTACACAATAAATTAGAACAAATATTGTTTATTAACATTTCACATGTCATTCGGTCGAACGTCAGTTTCTGACAGTTAGCGCGACATCTGGTGGTCGCCGATTAACAGTTGTAGGCGAATCGATATTTTATCATATTGATTTCTAACCATCGAAATAATATCGTATGGAGCAATCCTTCATTATTTTCAGCTTTCAGTAAAAATTCATAATAGGCTAAATAACCGTAAACGGAAATGAAAGTATTTTTTTTCATTAGGGACTTATTTCTGGAAACTTCTTTGTCTAGGAATCCGATTTTAATCTGTGCATAGTCTGTGACATAATGTCGCCAGGTGAAATTTAGTAAACTATCTATATTTAACAATCTACTATTTATATTTAATCACCTAAATTAGTTCTATAATTACTTTAAACTTTTAATTATAAAGTATTTGAGATAGTTTGTTGTTTCCTTCAGTTCCAACACCAAACCACCTGCATAGGTTGCCCTCAGAGGCAACAAATTTTAATTTGTAACACTACCGAGGTGGACACTCTACTTTTTATGACCCTCTATGAAAAAAATAAGAGATTTTTACTGAATAGCACCGCTGTATAGTATGTAGTAGTGCCTCACCAGAGTCCAGCAGGTAGCGCATGTCGTGGTGCAGCGAGTCCAGCGAGAAGCCCAGCAGCGCGCCCAGGCGCCGCAGCGTGGCCGCGTCCACCCGCGCGCGCCCGCAGCCGCACAGCGAGCTGCTGCGGCACGCTAAGGGACACATAGTAGTGGCTCACCAGAGTCCAGCAGGTAGCGCATGTCGTGGTGCAGCGAGTCCAGCGAGAAGCCCAGCAGCGCGCCCAGGCGCCGCAGCGTGGCCGCGTCCACCCGCGCGCGCCCGCAGCCGCACAGCGAGCTGCTGCGGCACGCTAAGGGACACATAGTAGTGGCTCACCAGAGTCCAGCAGGTAGCGCATGTCGTGGTGCAGCGAGTCCAGCGAGAAGCCCAGCAGCGCGCCCAGGCGCCGCAGCGTGGCCGCGTCCACCCGCGCGCGCCCGCAGCCGCACAGCGAGCTGCTGCGGCACGCTAAGGGACACATAGCGGCTGTAAGAACATGTCGTTTCCTATGGAGAAACTGCACGGATACACTCAAAAACTCAAACTCAGAGCATTTATTTCAATTAAACCAATTACAGGCACTTTTAAATATTGTCAAGGGATCGGTCAGTCAGAAAGATGAAGCTTGTCCATTCCAAAGCGTAGGTACCTATGGAGAAGAACGGGCAAGATACTCCATGACAACTCTTTTAAATCAAAATAATATGGTTACAAAGTCTTGTTTACATCATTCATGTTAAAAATTATGCATGTCAGAACGATGTAGAACGTTAAAAGAGTCCGTAATGAAATGACAAAAAAAAAACAATTCAAATATTAAATTAAAATAAGCCATGGCAGCAAAGAGATGACCAGTCCCTTCTGACGGCGCCCGTTCACGAACATGACGCATGTATTAGATACACTTTTAATTAGTGGCTTATAGGTGAGTACCACTAACGCCATCTAGTATCGAGTAGCAGAACTCGTAGAGTCAAGAAGGATCTTGACTCTAAAATTTCTAGAAGGATCTAGAAATTTCGATGCTAGAACTTTCTAGAACTATCGACATCGGGTCAGTCGGGGCTGGTATGTACTCGAACATTCTAGATGGTTCTACAGTAGACTATTCTAGAACTATCTGAGGCACTATATAAGGCGACGCATGGGCCGCGAGCAGTCAGTTTGGATAAAGCGATACAAGCGAATACATCGAAAGCGATCTTCAAGGAGCGATCAGTAGTACAATTGTGTTTTATAATTAGTGTGTTTGAGTTGTTATTGTTACTGTTGTTGATTAAAGTGTAATTTTTTGGTCATTAAATCGGCAATTTCTATTGTCACGAACCCGAAGCTCGTAAGTCGTAACAGTACGTTCCTTCTGGACGCAAGGTACGCGGGAGAGATTCGCAGCGAATGCTCCCTTACTGGACAAGGTCTTAATAGGTGTGTGAACGCCCTAAAAGCCTGGAGTTTTCTAAGACTGCGGTGGCCGGTGTGTGTGGTGCCGGACTTAAAGAATAGCACCACCCCATACTTCCCGTGGGTGTCGTAAAAGGCGACTAAGGGTCGTACCGGAGAATGGGCAGCAGCGTTCACTATGCATTCCACCACCATACTATACTGCGATCGCCAACCCGCCTGCCAAGCGTGGCGATTATGGCAACCCCCCCCCCTTTTGGGGGAGGCCTATGTCCAGCAGTGGACGTCTTTCGGCTGAAATGATGATGATGATGATGCGGTGGCCGGAGGTACTTACTGCCATTATTGTCAACGTTGATGATGTCCAGGTCGCCGTCCGCGTTCACACCGCGGTCCCACTCTGTAACGTAACAAACACTATTGTTAGTACTACATAAATAAATAAAGTCGTCTAGACCAATCTCAGTGGAGACCAGCGTTCGGCGCGGCAGATGTTATAGTGCAGGCGTGTGCGCACACGCAGGTGCAACCTCTTCCCTCACTCTCCTAGTCCTCAGGGACGGCAATCCAACACTAGTAGAGCTCTACCAGGCGCAGGACCAACGTCTTCACGTGCTCTCCGTGGCACGAGGGGATCACACCGGCTAACTCCAGGCTGTAACTGTTTCATTTTTGTCAAGTGAAAACTTCTTTAGACGCGTTGGACATGTTTTGAGGTGGGAAAAAAACCAATGAACTCGCGACACTGTTACCGTAACCGACACCTCTGTTTTAAGTTTTGGCCATTATAAAGACATCAACGCGCGGTACATTTTATTTGGGAAGAATGACCTTCAAACATATTTATAAAATTGCTATTCTTTTTCGATTGTTTTTTTATTTTATTGTATTATTCTTTCCGCTTTTAACGTGCACTTCTTTGAACATCGTTCTCACATGTATAAATTCAGAATGAATGATTTAATCAATATTTTGATTTAAAAATTCAAATTCAAATACAAATTCAAAAACATTTATTTGCTAATATGGGTAATTACATAGAGTTGTTAGAAAAAAATAAAGCATAGTTCAACCATATTACGCCTTGAGGCATGCAAATCTCAAGCTTTTACTGGATCACATTCACAGCATGCATTGTGCATAAGTGTTCATGGAGTTTCTTCTTCTTGCCCATTCTTCTCCATACTACCATTCTACGCTTTGAAATGGGCAACTAGCTTCATCTTTCTAACTGGCCAACCCTCTTGACAATTCAAAATTGCCTGTAATTAGTTTATTTGTAATCAATGCTTTGAGTTTAAATTGGCTTTAAAATATTTTCAAATTAGTATTAATAGGCATAAGAACACAGCGTAGATCTGTGAACACTTATTACCAAAATATATACTTTAGCCCAGTAGTGGGACCATTCAGAGTGAATAAAAAAAACAGTGGCACTCGGGGAGTGCCAAACAAAACACAAACAGAATACTTTGCCCTCACTCACTGACATATCGGCTTTACATTAACATCGAGTAAATCCTGAGGACAGCCGAACACATACGAATGTAGCGCGGTGTCGGTTACGGTAACAGTGTCGCGAGTTCAATGCTTTTTTCCCCATCTCAAAAAATGCCCAATGCGCATAAGTTTTTACTTCAAAAATATTTTAGTATATGATCATGAGTGTAAATGGCTAAATAATAACAGCCGCACAGGTCGATCGATCAGGTTAAGCTACGCTTGCCGCGGTTGGTCTGTGGATGGGTGACCATCTTTACATACCGTGACCCCTCCGTGCCTCGGAAAGCACGTTAAGCCGTTGGTCCCGGCTGTCATTCGTGGATCTTTAACAGTCGTTACGGGTAGTCAGAAGCCCGAAAGTCTGACAACCACAGTCTTACCAAGGGGTATCGTATTACCCAGTAACTGGGTTGTGGAGGTCAGATAGGCAGTCACTCCATGTAAAATACTGGTATTCAGCTGCATCCGGTTAGACTGGAGGCCAAAAAGCAGGCAGATGATGATGATGATGATCATGAGTGTAGTTCCCTCCAGCACTTACTGGCACACACCGCGCAGAGCGTGCCGAGCGAGCAGACGGACGCGCCCGCGTACAGCGCCAGCACGCACGCCTCCAGCTCCTCGCGCGACAGATGATGATGATCATGAGTGTAGTTCCCTCCAGCACTTACTGGCACACACCGCGCAGAGCGTGCCGAGCGAGCAGACGGACGCGCCCGCGTACAGCGCCAGCACGCACGCCTCCAGCTCCTCGCGCGACAGATGATGATGATCATGAGTGTAGTTCCCTCCAGCACTTACTGGCACACACCGCGCAGAGCGTGCCGAGCGAGCAGACGGACGCGCCCGCGTACAGCGCCAGCACGCACGCCTCCAGCTCCTCGCGCGACAGATGATGATGATCATGAGTGTAGTTCCCTCCAGCACTTACTGGCACACACCGCGCAGAGCGTGCCGAGCGAGCAGACGGACGCGCCCGCGTACAGCGCCAGCACGCACGCCTCCAGCTCCTCGCGCGACAGATGATGATGATCATGAGTGTAGTTCCCTCCAGCACTTACTGGCACACACCGCGCAGAGCGTGCCGAGCGAGCAGACGGACGCGCCCGCGTACAGCGCCAGCACGCACGCCTCCAGCTCCTCGCGCGACAGATGATGATGATCATGAGTGTAGTTCCCTCCAGCACTTACTGGCACACACCGCGCAGAGCGTGCCGAGCGAGCAGACGGACGCGCCCGCGTACAGCGCCAGCACGCACGCCTCCAGCTCCTCGCGCGACAGATGATGATGATCATGAGTGTAGTTCCCTCCAGCACTTACTGGCACACACCGCGCAGAGCGTGCCGAGCGAGCAGACGGACGCGCCCGCGTACAGCGCCAGCACGCACGCCTCCAGCTCCTCGCGCGACAGATGATGATGATCATGAGTGTAGTTCCCTCCAGCACTTACTGGCACACACCGCGCAGAGCGTGCCGAGCGAGCAGACGGACGCGCCCGCGTACAGCGCCAGCACGCACGCCTCCAGCTCCTCGCGCGACAGATGATGATGATCATGAGTGTAGTTCCCTCCAGCACTTACTGGCACACACCGCGCAGAGCGTGCCGAGCGAGCAGACGGACGCGCCCGCGTACAGCGCCAGCACGCACGCCTCCAGCTCCTCGCGCGACAGTGCCGCGCCCGCGCCCTCCAGCGGCACGCGGCAGCACGACCTGCGGCAGGCCGGGCGGTAAGCAAAAGTATGTATACACTTGGCTTTATTCAAAGCCGATTTTCTCCTTTATTTTTTAATGAAATTTTATATTATTAGGAACACCACACCACACACACACACCACACACACACACCACACACTAACACCACAGACTACCTACAGTATTTGTCTGTCCTTTCCCTTTTTAATCCATCCAAAGGTTGTCTTTAAAAGATCGCTTTTAGCGATAACACCGCCCATTGTGTCACCCTTTGTACAGTTTCTAGATTTATATGTCTGTAATTTATATGGTGTACATAATAAAGAGTATTCTATTCTAGTATTTTCAAACCAATAGGTATATGTAAAGTGTTGTATTTCAACGTTGCATTCGTTATTTCGTGAAAAAATCGCAATGTGTTGATATATTAGTGCTCGTGGCTGCACCTGACAGGTTTACCTGTACAGGAAAACCTGAGCTCTATAGAGACCATACACATAGATTAAAAAAGTAGATATGACACTAACATGCGCAAATTGTTGCACACAAATTCAGACAATTGTTGTAGTTTCATTTAGTCCGCTAATAGCAGCGAGCAACACACTACAGATAGCTATCTCTTTCTGTGTCATACGTTCCGTAGTATCTATCGCAGTAAGTACTTTGTAATAACAACGCAATAATACAGAACGTCGCTCAGTATGAACATAGCGTATCTTTCCTTTATAATATCATTGTTTGAAACTATGACATATGGTAAAACATTAACAACCTCTTAAGAGGTCATTGTACTCATCATTATGAACAACTTTTACTATGGGACCAAACCTAAAATCGCGAAAAAAAACAGCTTTTCCATACATTTATATTCGTATAACTTGTCACAATGTAGGGAACAGCTGATTTCTTTTCGCGATTTCAGGTTTGGTCCCATAGTAAAAGTTGTCCATAATGATGAGTACAATGACCTCTTAAGAGGTTGTTAATGTTTTACCAATAACCCTGTATAAGTATTCATATTTTTTTACAGGTGTGGAGCAGTTGAACTGTGCAGGTAAACCTGTCTGGTACATCCTAGTATGGCCTGCTTAAGTGGGGGATTGGGCTGGCTCCGCGCGGGACGGCACAGGGTACTCACGGCGGGTAGCGCTGCAGCAGGTCGCGGAAGTAGCTGCAGCGCGCGCACAGCACGGCGCGGTGTGCGGCCAGCGACCAGCCGCTGCCCACCAGCTCCACGTCGCACCACCATCTGGGGGCAAGGTTAAATGATTTATTTTCTGTAAGCAGGTTTGTACAAACACTTTTACACGTCAATTATATTTTGTTTAAACTAGATGAGGTCAGCGGTTCCTATCTGACTATTCTGAGAAGAAAGGCCGAAATTCTCTTTTGAAAGTCTCTTTTGAAGTCCAGACAAAATCTTGGTCAGATCGTGTGAAGACCATGTAGATTGATGTCTGAAATGGTCTTTTGAGGAAACTACCACACAGATTGAGCGGACCTGTCCAATCAGTGCAAGCTACAGAGACATTATTTATGTGATCTGCATTCGAGATTTGCCAAAAATGTCAACAAATAGGAGTTTATGGGAAAATAACTTTAAATCCTACACAATACAGTTCAGTTTACGCTACAACTTCAAATATTCTTATAACTTTGTCAATAGTGCTAGTCACTCTGAAATCAACTTAATTACCATTACAATAAAGTTGATATTTGTTTAACTTGAAATAATATTAATTTGAAACACGTTTGAATAGACTTTAGTCAGTTTATACTGCATAAAGAATGTAATAGCAACGCTGGCAGTAATAGGAAGATTGTGTAGCGGTGTCTACAACGCCACATGCGAACAATGCGTCATACTGACGTCACGCAAAATTCTGCATCGCGCAAGCAGAGTTTACCGTGCAACTAGCATAGATACAACTGCCCGACATGAATCATCGGGCAGTTGTCCGCCAGACACAACACCCGGCTGGTCGGAGGATCCTCCCTTTTCTATAGAGTATGAGTGAGCTTTACACACTGTTCTGATACATGTGCATCAGCCTATAACATTTCCACTGGACACAGGCCTCCACTCTGTGAGAGGGAGCGGGCCATAATCCACCACGCAGTACCCAGTGCGGGTTGGTAGACGTCACATGTCTTCGAATTTTTGGTTTTAGGACATGCCGGTTGCCTCACGAGGGGTTCTTTCAACGTTTTGAAATGTTTCATGCTATAACTACACCAGCACACGGACCCTTCAATTCAGAACAACAAAATAAATATGGTCTGTTCCAAATGGAATAAACCAGTCCATCAGCAACCTTCTCAAAAACCTTTATGTTAGATCCACTCGCCCCTCACCTGTCTTTGTACGCCTGCGCCAGGTCGGCGTGCAGGGCGCCCGCGGGCTCCCGCGCCAGCTCTGCCTGCGTCACCAGGTCGCGGAGGGCGGCCCCGGCCTCCAACTCCTCGCACAGCAGGAACACTTCCGCGAGACGCCATGAGCTCACCACCGAGCGGATGAAGCGGGCGTGCTCACAACCTGGCGGGGAGGGAGTGAAGTCAGTGTATAGCTTCGACAATCAAAGAGGTTTTCTTGTTGGTAAAATGACGGGACCTGGGAGCAGTGGCGTGCATTGCATAAAGACATATTAAGCAGTGCCTTCCTCGATAAATCACCAATCCCCAACCAACAACCTGTCAATTACATGTTAGTGTGTATGCCCCACGGTTAGGAAACTCACTAAATTATCATAATTAACAAAAAACAAAATTTTCAAACAAACACGCGCGGCAGTAGGCAGTCGCCAGACGTACTATTCGCACATTGGTCTTTGGTCTTTACTCGTTCAAGTTAATACGACGAAATTAAAAATACGTACGTCTCACGCGTAATACCATGACGTTCGACCTTCGCAATTTATCACTCTAAAGTACCTATGCCTACTCAAATAACCAACCGAGCATGAATGTTAAAATCGTAATTTGTAATTCGTTCGTAATTTGGCCGTGCGAAGAAAGAAAGGGATGGATAATGAGGTCGCCGATATTGATGTCAAAATGAAAATCCAAGATGGCGGCTGCAAAAATTTTTATTTTTTCATCATGGGTGTCGTTTTCATGGTTTTTGAGTATGCTGAAGCCAATAGTGAGGTCAAAACAGAAATCCAAGGTGGCGGCTGTAAATTTTTTTAATTTTTCGTCATGGGTGTCGATTTTATGGTTTTCAAGGGTGCCAAAGCTGATAGTGATGTCAAAATGAAAATCCAAGATGGCGGCTGTAAAACTTTTTTTTTGTTACTTAATAGGCCTGGGAGTCAGTCACTCTCACTTTTTCATGCTTATCCAGTTCTTACTCACCCAGGTTAGACTATACTTCATAAAATGGGTTTTAAAAGATTTCAGGTTGATGGCAACTCGACAATGTGCAAGTTATTTTGATCTTTGTTATCATGTAAATAAATGTAGTTTTCCATCCAATAGTCAGCTCAGTGTAGTAGCTTCAAAGGGTGTTAAGTGTCCTGGAAAGAATTTGAAAACTGACGAAGATGTAAAAAACTAGGCTGTACGTACCTCTGTCGGGTCGGTTGTCGCGCGGGCGCCGCACGAGAGCGATGCGGCGCCGCAGCGTGCCGAGCCCGGAGCCCGCCGCCTTCTTCTTCCTTTCTCTGCAACACAGCGAGACAGAACATCAGCATGATAAATAGAAGAAAGAAAATACATTTATCTAGCACAGACTAAAAGACACACAATACACCAGATAGTAGTCGTACATCAGATAAAAACAAAAATAAAAAAAACTGGCCAAGTGCGAGTCGGACTCGCACACGAAGTGTTCCGTACCACAAGGCGAAAACGGCGAAAAAAACATGTTTGTTGTATGGGAGCCCCCCTTAAATATTCATAGTTTTTAGTATTTGATGTTATAGCGGCAACAGAAATACATAATTTGTGAAAATTTCAAATGTCTAGCTATCGCGGTTCTTGAGATACAGCCTGGTGACAGACAGACGGACGGACGGACAGACAGCGAAGTCTTAGTAATAGGGTTCCGTTTTTACCCTTTGGGTACGGAACCGGAAGTCCGATGTAAGAAATTAGCAGGAATGTGTGCCTCATGGCTGCGTCAAAAAGGCCCAGTTCAGCAAAAATGCCAGACAACTAGTGCCTGACGCTGGTTTTCAACTGGACCTGATGTCAAAGTGTAAATAAATAAAGTCCTCTAGACTTCGATCACGACTTGGCGACCAGTCTCAATGGACCCAGCCTTCGGCGCGTGAGATATTGTTCTGCACAAGTGTGTGCATGTGCAGACACAGGTGTACTCTCTTTTTCCTCAACCTTACAGTCCGAAGGGACGGCAATCCGACACGACCGGAGAGAGATCAGGCGCAGGACCAACGGCTTAAAGTGCTTTCCGAGGCACGAAGGTATCACACCGCCAACTTCCAAACTCCGAGCAGTTCAAACTCAAACTCAAAGCATTTATTTCAATTAAACCATTAACAGGCACTTTTGAATTGTCAAGAAGTCGGTCAGTCAGAAAATATGAAGCTAGTTGCCCATTCCAAAGCGTATTTACCTATAGAGAAGAACGGGCAAGAAACTACATGGACACTCTTTTTAAATTATATTTTACAAAAATATTAGTTACATCATTACTTTAGAATTTATAATTAGGTATTTAATGTGAGAACGATGTAAAAAATAAAAAAGACCTACGCGATAAAAGCGTCCAGAGTAGAACAGTTATTTAGAAATTCCCAATGAAAAAAACCCAAGAACACTTTGCCCGACCCAGGAATCGAATCCAGGACTCCACGCTCAGCAGTCGCGCTTGCGACCACGCGACCAAAGGGGCAGTTCGGGCCGCCGCGGAAGACGCTCCGGGCGTCGGGAGCCGCGTGACGACTCCCAGCCACCGTAGGCGCGGGCCTGCGGGCGGAGAGTAATGGGTAGCTCACCGTCCGATCAGGACCAGACCCGTGCCGGACGGCGCTTACGTGTTCCACGCGCGCCTCAAAGACATGTCAGCATCGAGGAGGATTGTCCGAAAGGATTACCTCTGGCCCGAAACATAAAGGGCTAAGGAAGGAACACGGGTGGGTTTTAGTCAGTAAGAGTCTGACAATTTTCAATTTCCCGTTATAAACAAGCAACTACTTCATATTAGTCACTTGGATTAATGCTAAGGATTTTTTATTTGGTACAAAATTATCCAACACTCAAGTTCAACGACTATTACTGCTAAACTAATAAAGATATCTTAACCGCTATAATTTTCCTTTAAAGTTCATGAAATGCACTACCATCGTGAATTTTTCCAGATTTTTCAAGCTAGCAGTTTAGCTTTTAGAGGGGGAGGGACGCCCTATTGGAACCATTTGCACTTTAAAGTTTAATATTTCGTAAATGGAGCATTAAATCGAAAAATATTTTTAGCAACCCCCAAGTCATTTTAGAAGATCTATTCATCGATACCCCACACGATGGGGTAGACGACGAAAAAAATATTCATCCCCACTTCACATGTAGGGGCTCTACCCTAAAAAAAAAATTTCTAGACCTAACGGTCTCTTAGCAAAACCTCGGACAGACAGACAGACAGACAGACAGACGGACATGACGAAACTATAAGGGTTTCTTGTAGGAACAACGGAACCCTAAAAATGAAGCGATGTTATTGGTTGGTTTCACAACACATCCCTCGCTACGCATCCTCGCTTATCTCTGGTGGAAAACCAGCCTCATGGAGACACCTGAGCTCGTAGACTACGGCGTTTTTGTCGCAGTGGGGTTTTAGTTTTGAACTTCCCTCTTTATTAGGGTTCCGTACCCAAACGGGACCCTATTACTACTCCACTGTCCATCTGTCTGTGTGTCACCAGGCTGTATCTCATGAACCGTGACAGCTAGACAGTTGAAATTTTCACAGATGATGTATTTCTGTTGCCGCTATAACAACAAATAATAAAAACAAAATAAAGTTAAAATTTAAAGGGGTATAAAAAAAACGTTTTTTTCGGCGTTTTATGCCTTGTGGTACGGAACCCTTCGTGTGCGAGTCCGACTCGCACTTGGCCGGTTTTTCTTTCTTTCTGTGTGTTCAGAGTATGGGTATCAACTCACCGTATGACATCTGCCATGGTGGGAGGCGCGGCCGCCACGCCGGCGCCGTCGCACGCCTCGCCCTCCTGTTGACAACATCGCCAAGATTAACAAGAGAGTAAGAACAATTTTACAGATTCAACAGAACAGCTTCGGTAATCATCGTGTTTGGGGAAGCATCCGTTTTCTAGCAGACCTGGTCATACAACAGAAGAAACACATAATTTGGGCTGCATTAAGAACCTCAACGAGTCATCCCCGTCATTTAGCAGAAAGACGGACTGCCTCCCGAAGTCTCTCCATCGATGCTTTCCGCATCCAGCGGATTCCCGTGTCACCGGGTCTTCGGAACAGGGGGAGGCCTATCTATACTGCGTCTCCATGAATGTTAAAATGTCCGTCCGCACCGCACGCGATTGGTAACAGTTTGATTTTGACAATGCCTTTATTTCGTAGTATTTAGTCAGATCACATCGCTTGCAGAACAGCTGGCCGACGGGGCCGAAAGGTTCTGGAGAGGCGACTGTGTACCGAATGGTGTGGCGTTGGAAAGCCTCCCATAAGATGGTCCGATGACCTAGTAAAGACTGCAGAAAACTGCTGGATGCGAAAAGCACGAAGTGAGAATGTTCGAAGTGGCACTTACTGGGGGAGGTCTATGTCCAGCGGTGGACGTCTTTCGGCTGAAATGATAATGCTGTTGATAACTAAAGGTCATAGCACACGTATCAAATCGGAAAGGGATCGGCACTGTATCAACTCGAGCCGTTCAGTATTCTTTGTATGAAACTCCCTACTGCAACGCACATTAATCGGAATCGTAACGTAATCGCCTCGCCTCGGGACAAGCTCACAAACCGCGGTGCGGTGCGTTACGGCTCGTCGTCCCCGCGCTTACGGCTCGTCGTTTCCCGCTTACGTCTCTCCGTAGCCGAGCTTACGTCTCTTCGTCCACCCTTGCCCCTCTCACCCCGCCGGCCTGCCTACTGCACCATCAACCAGCGGTCGGCGAGCCGTAAGCGCGGCGTCGCCTAGCCATAGCCGAGTCGACGTATCGGAGCTGCTGATCCGCTTTGGTTACGTGCTACTGCTAACGTTAGGTTGACGCCTGTTAGACGGCGAGGCGAAAGGTGATACGGTGCCGATCCCTTTCCGATTTTATACGTATGCTGTGACCTTTAGTCAGGGCTGGTTTCGTAGTTCAAGTGTAATCGCTGAGGCGAGAGTGAGCGTGCTTACCTGAGGATGCGAGAGCGCGGCGCCCATGTCGGCTCGGCGCTCACACAGACAGCACAGCAGCCGGCTCATGGGGCGCCCGCCACCGCCATCACCGCGCTATGCAAGCGCCTGCACCGTCTGTAACAACACAACATACATTACAAAGACGTGTCTTCTGAAAGTTTAGCGCCTGATCGAAAGGGTATCGTTGAGCTCCTTAAGTTCTGAGTTGAGCTGCACGATTACTGACTAAGGTTTGTACTGACTGGCTCCACACAAGTCTTGGTTCTTTCCTCAAAAGACCATTTCAGACACATCTACATGGTCCTCACATGATCAGACCAAGATAATGTCTAAGAGACTGTGACCTCTGAGTAATAAACAAACTCAGAGGTCACAGTCTCTGAATAGTTGGAAATGAAACGTCGAACTCATCTAGTTTTTAAAACATGATTGACGTGTAGGTAAAAGTGTTTATACAATCCTACTTGCATAAATAAAATCATATTTTATAGTCACATCAATATCGCAGTTTTACGATAATCCACCAGCAACTTTTACCGGCAACCCAACAAGACTGCAGTCAAGCTCGCTGGTGGCTCATGCCCTTTAGACAGTTCATAATGTGGTTTCTTGGGGCCAATTAAGAAAACTGGGTATTTTGTGGAGCTGACGCCTTCTGCCCAAGCTGCGATAATGGAAATTTCGTGCAACCCATCCATACTTGACGTGGCATTCGGAGCTGCAAACAACTCAGTTCTGCTCTCTCTTGCAATGAGAGTAAGGGGAGAGAGAGGGCACCTGTGTCTTCGCACACACTTGTGCACTATAATATCCCCTGCGCCTAAGGCGACCAGCCTTGAGCGACTAAACCAATATTTATCTTCCGTCCCTTTCTTAATGAAATATAAAGAAAAAGATGCATGAACTTAAATTTAGATTAGTTTGTGAACAACAGAATCGGCGCCACTAGCTCTTTTTGGATAGATGTGATAAAGAACAACTTCTTGCTTCCACGATGTCTACTTTCGGTGACAAACGCGCGCCTACTGTAGGTACTCTGTTCTGCACATGTAAAAAGTTTATTGAGGATGATATTCTCATAGCATGTATGTATATCTATTGTTTACTTTTATTTTCCTGTTCTTATCACTTTGAGTTTCAATTAAACTATTAATTTTCTTTGTGAATGCTGTACCAGTACAGCGTCCTAATGTTTGCTGCACCGGACGACGTCAATTCGTCGGCGCCGGCTGTGGCTGAAAACCAGCGCTGGGGCTCTGTCTTGCATAGGGTCGCAGCATAATGCTGAGCGATAGCCGTTTTGCGTGGATGTGACGCATGTTTCCCCCAACCCTTTCTTATTTTATTTTTTTTGTTTATGTTCTTCATTGCGTCATGTTTACCGCAAATAAACTTTCTTTCTTCTTTCTGTCACATAGCTACACCACCCGCGCATTCATAGCACGCATCCTTCAATATTAAAAAATTTGCTTAGTTGAACCCGTTTCCACCAGTGCTATGCTATGTGGACCAATGAATATGATTGGTGGATTTCAAACGCATCCATAGGAACATAGCATAGCACACTTCTGGTGAAAAAAAAAATTGGGTTCCGTACCTAAAACGGAAATACAGAATCCTTATAAGATCACTTCGTTGTCCGTCTGTCTGTCCGTTTTTCAAGACCCTTTTTCTCAGGAACGCGTAGATTTATCCAGTTGAAATTAATATCAAATACTCAGGGCTGCAATCCCGTGAACCAGCGAAAAAATCAAACTTCTAAGTCAACGCAATCAAAAGATGCGGGCATTTAGGTTCCGAAATCAGAACCTATAGGGTACTTCCCGTTGACCTACCTAGAATTATGAAATTTGGCAAGAAGCAATGTCATGTAGCACAAGTAAAGGAAAACATCCGAAAACCGTAGTAACATACCTACAAATTTGTACAGAACCCTCGGTGCGCGAGTCCTACTCGCACTTGACCGGGATTTATTATCTTCTTGATAGATTCTTTTATATTTTGTATATAATATGTGAGGACTTTGTAGGCCTTGTAGACTAGATCTGTAGACCATTTTTTATTTTATCAAGGACCTGGTACTTGTTGACAGGCCTACGATGTCCTCCCATACCTACTGTAATTTGAAAACATTGTAAAAGCCAATTATTTTTAAAAAGAGTAGCCATGGAAATTCTTGCCGGCTCTTCTCCATAGGAAACGACGAATTGGAACCGTGCACCTTGCTTCCGACGTTTCATAAGTGCCCATGTAGATTTATGTGAAATGAAATCGTTGAGCTCCTCAAGTTCTGAGTTGAGCTGCACGATTTTTGACAAATGCGTGCACTGATTGGACAGGTCCGCTCAATCTGTGTGGTTCTTTCCTCAAAAGACCATTACAGACACCAATCTACATGGTCTTCACACGATCTGACCAAGATTTCGTCTGGACTTTAAATAAGTCTGTGACCTCTGAGTTTGTTTCGGCCTTTCTTAGAATAGTCAGATAGGAAACGCCGACCTCATCTACACACATCAAAAGTGTCTAGGGATCAAGCATTTTTATGCGGATTTCTTGAGATTGAGATGTGGCTTTGTAATAAATTTATGATTTTATAAATTTATATGGATCCTTTTTGGTGCATTTCATAATTTGAATCAGGAACTGTGAATCAAATTCGAGTAAAAGATGAAAATCAGCTGTCAGTATTTTCCCTATAAAAACATACAACGCATTGAAGACATTATTAGTGCTACTGTTTCCCTACTACTGATTAAAACCAACGTTATTATGGAGCGGCGACGTCATTTAAGCAGGGAAGAAATGCTCAGAGCCGTGGGAATGATAGAAGCTGGTTCCCGGCAACGTACTGTGGCTTTAGCTCTGAATACAAGTCAGAGTGTTATCAGTCGACTTTGGACACGTTACCGAAGCACTGGTACCGTGGCTGAGCGCCATGGAGGACGGTATCGCTGCACCACACGGAGACAAGACCGATACATTCAAATCTTAACTCGAAGAGCTCCAACAATAACCGCCATGATGTTAGCCGTGAGGCTTCATCACTCTTCAGGGAACTTAATTAGCGACCAAACAGTCAGAAACCGCTTGCATGAAGTGAACCTTCATTCCCGAAGACCGCTACGGGTACCACCTATAGCAATGCACAATCGTAGGATTCGATATCAATGGGCTCTTGAACACAGAAATTGGGCAGAAGAACAATGGCGTTTCGTGTGCTTTTCTGATGAGTCTCGTTTTGGCATGAGACCGGATACAAGACGTATACGACACTGGAGAACCCCTGGACGCCAACAGTGATTAAAATCCTGCCAGGAAGTCCATCCTTATAGTGGTGGAACCATCATGGTATGGGCGGGTATTTGGATCGGCGGAAGAACCGAGTTGATTTGGATCAGAGGCAACCTCAACGCTCAAATTTATGCTGAGACGATTGTATCAGACGTCATCGTTCCTCTACAAGTGCAAATCGGTCCCTTATTTCAGTTAATGCATGATAATGCACGACCGCACACCGCAAGAGTTGTAAGACAGACTCTCGCCGCAGCTAACATCAATGTCCTGCCCTGGCCTGCTCAGTCGCCAGACTTGAACCCGATTGAGCATGCATGGGATATGCTACAGAGAAGAGCTCTGCCGAATATGGAGGGTATCCATTCGCAAGAAGACCTTTTTTTGTTGTTGCAACGAACATGGGCGGCCATTCCACAGCGTGATTTGGATGAACTCATTTTGAGTATGCCAAACCGATGTTCTTGTGTTGTTAGTGTTCGCGGTAGAAACACGGATTATTAATTGTTTAAGTTACCCAATAAAATTTTAAAGAAAACTGTTATTTCAGTCTTTTTTTTCGAACTTTTGTGTTTTTGGTTCAAATGTCAAAAATCCATTATTAGGAAAATGGCAAATTTCTTTATTAATGCAAAGGTGACTTGGTTTATCGTTACTGTGACAAACGAAAACACTTTATTTGATGAATCCTTAAAGAAAATTTTAATTAATATCAATCAGGAGAAAAGTTATTGCAAAAATATATGTTGATCCCTAGACACTTTTGATGTGTGTAGTTTAAAAAAATATGATTGACGTGTAAAAGTGTTCGCATGTACAAACCTACTTATTTTTATTTTGCCTAAAGTTTGATGTTATTATTGATTGCACAGTGTGTATTTTTCTTTTTCCTTTCTTGATTATCTACAGAACATTCAACAGCTCCATTTTTCACGTTAGGAGTGAAAACAATCGTGTGTATGACGGATTGTTTTTAGCAAAGACAGGAAACATTAAATTTAAATAAACATTATTAGACAATAGAAATGTGTAAGTGCTAGGTTTACGAGTTTGTGATTGATGCTGAGCTAACTGACACCGAAATGAAGAGAGAAAGGACGCGATGGGTGGAAATGTTGGAAAGATATGACATCCATACTAATATTATAAATTCGAAAGTAACTCTATCTGTCTGCCTGTATGTTACCTTTTCACGCCTAAACCACTGAACGGATTTCGATAAAATTTGCCAGAGAGATAGATTGCATCCCGGAGAAGGACATAAGATAGTTTTTATTGACATACCTCACGGGCGAAGCCGCGGGCGGAAGCTAGTCATACATACATAAGGGCTTGTGGCTATGTAATAATAGCCGCATGGGTCGACCGACCAGGTTAAGCTACGCTAGCCCGTGGATGGGTGACCATCTTTACTATATACCAAGACCCCTCCGTGCATCGGAAAGCACGTTAAGCCGTTGGTCCCGGCTGTCATTCGTGAATCTTTGACAGTCGTTACGGGTAGTCAGAAGCCCGGAAAGTCTGACAACCAGTCTTACCAAAGAGTATCGTATTACCCGGTAACTGGGTCTTGAAGGTCAGATAGGCAGTCGCTCCATGTAAAATACCGGTATCCAGCTGCGTCCGGTTAGACTGGAAGCCGACCCCAACATAGTTGAAAAACACGTGTTGCGGGATATTTTTCTCGTAAGGATTACGAGGCTCTTTTTTTTTTACCCGACTGCGCGAGCAAAGGAGTGGTAATGTGTTCATCAGCCTATGTATGTATGTATGTATGTACCATTCTTGCATTCTTTTACCTATTGTGGTACAGTAATTTTATTTTAGGTGCATCGTCTTCACATGTTATTATTATATCTGGGGGCACGGAAGTGCCCCCACCAAGTCGAGCAAAAAGGGGCACGGCCGTACCATCCTTTTCTCGATTCAGGCCATTTTTAACACCCTATAACTTCGTTGTGGATAAAACTGGAAACCTGAATTTTCAGTAATCAAGCAGGCATTGTATAAACATGGTATATTTCAAATTTCATTCAATTTGAACCAGTAGTTTAAGAATTATAACTAGTCAAAGTTTCTTAATTTTGTCACTCACTGACTGACTGACTGACTGACTGACTGACCGATCATCAAAACTCTAAGGCACTTCTAGCAGACATAGAAGCTTCAAATTTAGAATACAATTAGCGTTTAGTGTATATAGCAAGGAAAAACTAAAATATTTTGAAATTTCGTTCCAGTTTTCTAGATACACCAACTGCATAAATAACTTTGTAATCCCATATAAATATATAGTATTACAAAGTTACATTTGCAGTTAATGAACCAGTGTACCTGTTTATCACTGCATAGTATAAAACAAAGTAGCTTCCCGCTGTCTGTCTGTCCGCATGTATGCTTAGATCTTTAAAACTGCGCAACGGATTTTGATACGAATTTATATGTATAATACATGCATAATATAGTAGAGAAACACAGATAATAATTTTAGAGGTTTCTAATGTGATGTCGTACATAAACACATTTTTTGCGCTTATATTGCAAAATCTAGGTGAACCCTACGAGATAGATCAAAATAATGTACACCTTAAAAAGGTATTGTACACCTTAAAAAGGTCTACAAAAAAGTCCACGATGGTATATGTCTATCTCTTAGGGATAACCCACAATAACCATTTTTATCCTTTACTTTTTACGAGAAATAATGGCTTATTTACGAAGCGATTTTAAGCAATACAGCATTAATCCTTTTCCAATCAAGTACCTTAAACACATTGTGCATTTAATATAGATCAATTTGACCCTTACAGCATGTAATTTAAATGAATATTTTCGAAGATATTACAGATTTAAAATGTAGGGACATAGCGGTAGCGCTGGTGAGTTTACTTAAGGCAACCACAGGATAGTCCGGTTAAGTAGTCACGACCTCTCATCGTTTGGGGTGGGGTGTCCATCGAGAACAGCAACTCCCCTAAATATCTTGGTGTTACCCTGGACAGGTCTTTAACATAATTAGCAAAAGCTGCAAGAATATCAAGCGGACTACTGGACTGGCGCTATCTTTTTCTGCGGGAGAATTCGCGTGCCCCATGTGGAGCCGTTCTGCTCATGCAAAGCTGGTGGATACAGCTTTGAATGAAACGTGCCGGATCATGACTGGCTGGCTAAAACCAACCCCGGTACAAATGCTGTATCCACTAGCAGGAATAGCGCCACCAGTGCCTCGCAGAGCGGTGGCAAGCTCCAGCGAAAGAGCCAAAATGGTCTCCGACACACAAAACCCTTTGCACGACAACATCCTTGTGCCACAAAGGCTGAAAAGTCGAAACAGTTTTTTAAAGTGTGTCGTTCCACTCACTGGCGAACCATCACAAGAGAGACTGAAGTTGTGGCGAGACAGTCCTTTCTTACCCAAACCGTTCGTCCCACCCGCTGACCTCCCACCTGGACATGAGTTTCCTTTGGGTAACCTGGAAGTCTTTAAACAGACTCCGCACCCAGGTTGGCCGAAGCAAGGAAAACCTGTTCAGGTGGAAATTCATAGACGACTCCGCCTTAGAGTGTAAATGTCTATAGCACTTTATGATTAGCAGCGATCGCACGCGTTTATCGGAGCTCTCTAGCGAGGAAAATAACAATTATCCATACTAATATTATAAATTCGAAAGTAACTCTGTCTGACTGTCTGTATGTTACCTTTTCACGCCTAAACCATTGAACGGATTTCGATAAAATTTGGCAGAGAGATAGATTGCATCCCGGGAAAGGACTTGGGATAGTTTTTATCGACATACCTCGCGGGCGAAGCAGCGAGCGGAAGCTAGTGTACAATTGAATGTACCTAGATGTTCAAAGGTAACTTGTAAAATGGTCAACGGATTAGGTTACAAAAAAAAGTTAAAAGGGTACCGGAAAGGAAAAAAACTAGGACAATCTACAAAAAGAAGTGAGATGCCATCAAAACAAACTTGTAAAAAAAACCAAGTCTCGCAACTCAGTTCTTCTACCGTAAAAAGTTGTGAGATCCATGTTATACCAAGTCGGTTAATTTATTCAGTCCCTACTTAAGGGACCTTCTGTCTTAAGTTATTACGTAATTAGCTAACCTAACAACATCTTGTAGTGACCATATCAATATTAAAAATCTTTTATGTTTAAAATACATAGATAGACTTGGCCATCGCATGAAAACACAATGTATCTCACAGTGCGATTGCCAAGTCTATCTATGTATTTTAAACATAAAAGATTTTTAATATTGATATGGTCACTACAAGATGTTGTTAGGTTAGCTAATTACGTAATAACGTACGGGATGGCTGGGACGTGAGGCTCTGTCCCTCAGCCATCCCGCCACGTCCTTCGCTAGCATGACTGCTTCGCAGGAGGTGACTGCCTCCCACTCCCTGTCGCCCCGGACCACTGCTTGCACCAGGGCCGGACGCGAGAGGTCGCTGCCGCTGCCGATCGCCTCTACGAGGACACGGCGGTGCTCCGCCCAAGCGGGGCAGACCTCCACCGTGTCCTCTGGGCGATCCTCGCAGTGGTGACACCCGGGCGTTTCCTCCCGCCTGATGTGTAGGAACCTCCCGGATTACGAGGCAAGTCATAGGACAAAACTCTATGTCCTTGTCTATGTCCTTTCCCGGGACTCAAACTATCTCTATACTAAACATCTAAATCGGTTCAGCGGTTTAAGCGTGAAGAGGTAACAGACAGACAGACACTTTCACATTTATAACATTAGTATGGATTTTGAGGTTGTTCTAACTTCTATAAAAAAACATGACTCTCCCATACTGCCGCCACACACTAGGAGACTGCCAATGCTGGACCGTAGCGACCTCAACTATAAGATCGATGTTTTCATACTTTTTGAGTGAGCTCCTATCTCCTCCTACCCTTATCCCAATTTATGTGCTGTCGGCGCAATATGATAATAATAATAATAATAATCCCCGCCGCCGTATCTCTACGTTGACGCCGTGGTGGGGCTTGCGCGCTCCGAACTCTAGGCCTATGCCGGAAGAGTTTACTTTGCTGGAATAGGTCTAAGGTGAGGAGCCAGACCAAGAGAGATACAGAAATCCGCAGGGCAGCATGTGGCGAACTGTTGGGCAGTAGCGACCCCACGGACCCTATCTTCAGGGAGAAGTCTTGTTCCTCACCTCTGGCTTGCCTTTATTGGCCGGCTGGAGTAAACAATGACGATGAACAGAGCTCCCACCTCATTCTTGCCTTTATTGGCCGGCTTGAGTGGAGATTCGCAAGAGCAAACGTGCTCGGAGGAAGGAAGTATTCCAGTAAGATGCTGGTAGGGATCTTGACCGTACTTCCGGGATTGTCCTGATAGCCGTGGAATACCTCTCCACTCCTCATAAGCACCTCAGGACATGTTGCCCCCTTGTTGCTACGTCACTATGTGCTAGCGACCGTTTCCGGGGGCCCATTGTTGAGTGTGCAAGTCACCCCCTGCCATTTTATCCGTGTATATATAAAACATTGATCAAGCAGGGGTCGTAGTTATTCCATAATTCTTGGTAACCAGTCCACTTTAGCCACCCAAACCCATAGTCCAACTTTTTATTTTTCCATATCCTGCAATAGTCCTACACCAACCGGGGGTTATCCTTGGGTGCACTTGCATAGCGCATACAGGGATAATCGTCGGTTGGTGCCGCATTTCATTAAAATTTCCTAAGGGGCCTCTGCGAGTTGGCTTCGGCCCCTCGTACGCCTTCCAAAGGACCGGGACCCAATGGTTCCGAGAAAAAAGAAAAAATAATAATAATAATTTCTTTATTTGTATAGAATGCAGGTGTTACAATAATGGTGTTAGTTTTAGATACATTCCCAGTACATTCTGCCTGTTGGCATACAAAAATATAGTGGTTAAAAATTACGATTTTATTTTAAGTGGTTAGGTTTAATTTAGAAACAAGGTACTTAAATTCAAAATGGGATCACAGCTAAGTCTAGAATTATTTACATAATAAATGAGATAAAGTGAAGCAAACATTACAATTCATCATTTATAAAATCCGTGACAGAGTAATAACATTTCTCTATCAGCAACGTCGACAAGACTTTCTTGAATTTTATTAAGGGCTGATCCTTAATACAATTTGGCAATTTATTAAATATAATAGGTGCCATACCAATAATGTTTTTTTTAAGCAAAGCAGTGTTATATCTACCAGTACACAATAGACTCTGATATTTTGATCTCATGGCAGTAGATCGCATCCTCGTGTCATTTAATGCAGGAAATAGATGCTTGTTAGTTTTAACGAATATAGCTACTTCGAGAATGTATATACTAGGAAAAGTTAGTATTTTGTGTTTCTTGAAAAACGGAATGCAACTATCTGTAATCTTGAGATTGAAAATGGATCTTATACACCGTTTTTGGGCTTTAAATATAGACTCCCTTTCGGAGCAATTACCCCAGAATACTACACCAAACCTTAGAACAGAGACCACCAAACCGTGATAAGCAACCATTAATGTATCAATGTTAACTTTCCTGGACAAATTGTAGAGAGCATACGCAGACATACTTAATCTTTTGCAAACTTCTTCAGCCTGTGGTTTCCAAGTTAGTTGACTGTCAATCAATATACCCAAGAATTTGGCCACGTTAACGCTATCAATAGTTTGTCCGTTATAGTTAATTTTTAGGTTTAAAGGAAGAATTTTTTGATAGAAATGCATTATATTTGTTTTATTGAGATTTATAATAAGATTATTGTCGTTGAGCCAGTTTATTATTAATTTTAGAGAATTATTTATTTCATCTTCATAAAGCTCTTTGTTGAGGCAGTCTATTAAGATCGTACTGTCATCTGCAAACAACACACAAGGGTATGGGATGTGTCGGGGTAGATCATTTATATACAGCAAGAATAATAATGGCCCTAGAACGCTGCCCTGCGGAACGCCATATTTAATTTCCCTAGGACCAGATAAATATTTAACCTCACGTTTTGATTTGACGCATATTTTAGAGATTTCTGTATATTGATGACGTCCACTTAGATAAGATTTTATTAGACGTAGAGCATTCCCTCGTATACCGCAAGCATCAAGTTTGACCAAAAGCGTTTCATGGTTCACGCAATCAAAAGCTTTGGTCATATCGGTAAAAATGGCACAAATTGGTATTTTTTTATCTATGTTAACCATTATTTTATTTATAAGATCGTATATGGCCATGTTTATATTTTTATTTTTACGGAAACCTTTTTGTTCCTCACATAATATATTATATTTTGACAGAAATGAAAGAAATGACTCATAAATTACTTTTTCAAAGATTTTGGAAAATACGGGGATTAAAGCTATTGGTCTAAAATTAGCCATGTCTTCTTTATTGTTCTTCTTATGGAGTGGTTTAACTATTGTGGTTTTAAGACTATCGGGGAATGTTCCAGCGGATATGCTTGAGTTAATAATGTGGCTTAGAGGGTTAGCTATAGTAGAACAGACAAATTTTATAACTTTTGTTGAAATACCGTCATAACCATAACTCTTCTTGTTCTTTAAAGATTTGATCACCCTTGTAATGTCTTGAGGGACAACAGGGGCCATAAAAATAGAATGAGGGTTGTACGGTATTCTTACAGTATTTTTAGTTGTGTTCCGGGAAGGATCTGAGATCTGGTCAATAAAGAAATCGTTGAATGATTGAGCAATTTTATTAGGGTCAGTTAATATTAAATCATGTTTTTTTATTTTTGTGATGGGTTCACTTATAGATTTTGTACTATTTATTATTTGCCAGGATGTTTTAGATTTATTTTTGGAATTTTTAATTAGAAAGATGTTCTGTGCTTTCTGGGTCAGTTTGATAATTTTTTTAAATTTTTTTGAGTACTCTTTAAATGTCGTTTTATTTTCACTAGTAGGATTAAGTCTTTGTTTCCAGAGTAATTGGCGTTGTTTTTTGCTGCAGATTCTAATACCTCTAGATACCCATTTGATCTTTTTTTCAGATCTTAATATGACTGTTTTGAAGGGGAAGCATAGTTTATAAAGGAGTTGAAATATATCTAAAAAATTATCATAGGCTTCATTTGGATCGTCTGTGCTATATATATCTGAAAACGATAAGTTTTGGAGATGATTTCTAAAGATAATTAAATTTTCTTCAGATATGTCTCGTCTTGATGTTTTCCATGTTTTAATTTGACTAAACTTACTAACTTTCATTGTAAATATTTGAGCCGTATGATCAGATAATCCGAAGTCTATTATTTCACTTTGGCAGCTTTGTTTTGAATTGTGCGCAAAATTATCTAAACAAGTTTTACTTTGAGGTCTGGTCGGTTTATTTATTTCTAGCTTCAAATCGTAGTTCATCAGAAAATATTTAAAGTCCATGCTAATTCTGTTCTTTTTCAGAATATCTATATTAAAATCTCCGCACATAATTATTTTTTTGTTTGGTTTGGAAATCTTTTTAAGTATAATATCTAGGTTTTCATAGAATTGGTGTAGATTAGTGATTTTTGGTGGTCTATACACACATAGGATTATAAGTTTTTGTAAAGGTAATTCAATTGCGCAGCATTCTATAATTCCTGCTACCGAATGTCTCACAATGTCAGGCAGGTCTTTATATTCGATGCCTTTTTTAACTAAGATACAGGCTCCGCCGCGCTTAATGTTTTGTCTAGCATAACATGCCGCTAGCTTATAATTTGGTATATGTAAAAGTTTCTCTTGGCCAGACATTATGAAATGTTCGGTTATACATAAAACATCTAGATTAATCTGTTTACTTAACAATTCCTGCATATAAATAACCAGTAAGTCGGACTTGCTTAAGAGACCGGCAATATTTTGATGCATTATATTTATATGATTAAAGAAAAAAATCGCATCGTGGAGACGATATGCTTATTTGGTTGTCAGCTATATTTTCTTGTTGAGAAAATGAATTATAATTAGCTATAGTTACCGACAGATTTTGAAACACATTTCGCATACCACGATCGTTTATTTTCCTACTGAACTTAGAAAACATTGTAAAATCGTAACACAAGTCTAAATTAGAGTCCAACGCCGTTGCATAGTTGTACGTCTGCAAGTCTAAATGAAGTAGATTATTAAAGGTCTCTATGCGCCAGTTAAACAAAGTTGAATGATCACTCAATTTGAAAGTAGGAACACATATTATAATATTCGTGTGCTGTATTTTCTGCAATTTTTCTCTCAGTTTTATAATTATATCCACATAGTTTTCAGTTTTATGGAAGTCTTTTTCTCCAATTAAAATAATGCAGAAATCTTTCATTGTATATTCTACTAATTTCTTCTCCAAGTTGTTGATAAGTTGCTCCGTGCCACAATTCGGGGAAACATAATGACAGAATTCACAGTTTTGAAATGTATTCTCGGCTATAGACAAAATCTTGTTATTTTTATTAGCACTCACAATACATAGCTTATGTTTGGTGTTTTTAGGCTTGATAGACAGTTCAGCTTCTTGGCATTGAGGTGCCTTAGTGTGTCTATTTTGTACAGAGAGCTTTTCCTTGGTTGCTGGTGACTGTGAAGGAATGTCAATTTCTGGACTAGTAGTAGGAACATTTACACATGATTTTGCCAGTATGTTTTTTGTTTTTTTCTTTGGGGTAACGATTGTCTCAGATGTTAACTTACTTGTAACTTGTTTCATTATTTTGTGCTTGGCATCTAAATTTTTTATTTCTTGTTTTAACTTCATGTTTTCTAATGATAAGTTATTAATTTCTTCGTGAGCTGCGCTTAGTTGTAAGTTAACTTTTTGTAGCTCATTTTTAAGCTGCAAGATTTCTTCGTTGCTTTCGTCATCGGATATATTAGGAGGTAGGCTACTAGACGTGCCATCTAGCGGTGAGTTCGCAGAATTATTAAACGTACTTTCGTTTATTGTGTCGTTTGACAGTGATGTGGCACGTTTTCTCATCCGAAACGTAATGTTTTCTAAGAATTCCATTTTTGTTGCTGATAAAAGTCGAGAATTAATAGAAAAAAGAACTTTGCTTTGGCTGGGTTTGAACTCGGGCTTCGAGCGTGCACCACGACTCTTAAAAAGAGACACACCTCTTGTCAGCTTAGCCAAACGTTCATTAAATTCAACGACGAAAATAGTGTTCTGGTTTTACTTTTAATAAATTTGAAATTTAATTTGACCGTTTTTTTTTCTTTTGTTGTTAGAGTGACCGCAATTTGAAAAAGTTATTATTGTTGCTTTTTTAAGTTTTTTTTAATGTAAACGATCAAATAGTCACCAGGTTGTAGCACTGTTTGTTTTAAATCTTTATTTAAACAAAGATTATTATGTTTTAACGAACGTTTTACTTTTGTGTACACTATGTTTACACTGTTCATATAGTTTTACTTATATCACTATTATGCTCTGACAGGATTGTTTGCTAACACTGTCACTTATTTATCGGAATACATGTATATGTCTTTTGCCTTTCTCGTGGCTAAATAATAACTGCCGCACAGGTCGATCGATCAGGTTAAGCTACGCTTGCCGCGGTTAGTCTGTGGATGGGTGATCATCTTTACATACCGTGACCCCTCCTTGTCTCGGAAAGCACGTTAAGCCGTTGGTCCCGGCTGTCATTCGTGGATCTTTGACAGTTGTTACGGGTAGTTAGAAGCCCGAAAGCCTGACAACCAGTCTTTCCAAGGGGTGTCGTATTACCCAGTAACTGGGTTGTGGAGGTCAGATAAGCAGTCGCTCCATGTAAAATACTGGTATTCAGCTGCATCCGGTTAGACTGGAAGCCGACCCCAACATAGTTGGGAACAGGCTAGGCAGATGATGACTTCTCTATCAGTTGTCATCTCGGTAGTCAGCTCCTTTCTAACCATATCATCATTCTCACAGTCCATCCATTGTTTCTTTGGTCTTCCCCTACTCTGATAGCCATCGACATTTATACTGAAACCTTTCCACACAGTAGTCAGTTAGTCCCTTGAAAAAGCAGCTTAAAAAATCTTTTTCTTCTGTGTGTCAACTTCTCAGAGATGTAAGATATTGATATTATCGTTATCTTATAAGTTTATTTATAAACAAAACAAAAGTTATTTATCTATAATCTAAATTTGGTGATAGTGTTTATAATAGCCTTGGTAATCTGGGTCAATTAAATAGAACAGACGAAAAATATAACAAAGAAATACAATATTTGTACAGATAATGAGTACATGTGTTAGTAGCATCAGAACACATGTAGCGTGGCATTGTGGCAGGGACATGCACAACCTGTCAGCACAGATTGAGTAAATGATTCTATACCGATTTTAATGAAACTTCATATGCATAAGCAGGATACAAAGATCTAAAAAATTACTTAAGTACATTTTCGAAAAATAGTGTTACAGCCAAATTAGACCGATTTTAAATTTTCCACAGAAACCGTGATTTCTAGTTATTTCGAAAATGTTCTTAATTATAACTTTTTAGACCTTTGCATCCTGCTAAAATTTGTATGAAGTTTCATTAAAATTGGTTCATTCATTTAGAAAATCAAGAGCTTGAAAGTTTGTATACAGGGTTATTGGTAAAACATTAACAACCTCTTAAGAGGTTATTGTACTCATCATTATAAACAACTTTTACTATGGGATCAAACCTGAAATTGAGAAACAAAAAATCAGCTGTTCCCTACATTTATACTCGTATAACTGGTCAAAATGTAGGGAACAGCTGATTTTTTTTTCGTGATATCTGGTTTGGTCCATGACCTCTTAAGAGGTTGTTAATGTTTTACCAATAATCCTGTATAATGACGTATCTCGTAAACACTCTTAAGCCGCTGAACGGATTTAGATGAAAGGTACAGAGATAGTTTGAGTCCCGGGAAAGGACATAGGATAGTTTTTATCAAGAAATTCTCACGGGATCGAGACTTCTGCGGGTGAAACCACGGGACACTGCTAGTCTCAGATAATTTAAATTCCATCGTCACTTAATCAGTTATCTACTTTAGTGTAATGTATTCTAAGTTGATTTTTGAGTGACCATTAATTGACAATTGTAACAAAAAGATCCTAACAAGTCTTTGGTTGCAATGGAATTTGAAATTTGTTAAGTATGATATACAGTTCGTTGTTCCATAACTTGAAAATTATCTGAAATTCTTAATAATTTAGGACACTTTACGTTCATAATCTGTTAATGGTTCTCTTTAGAAAAATCTAACTTTAGTTCTAGCTTAAACCTTTAAGCGAGTATTTGTATTTCAAACTTTATTTTGATTTAGGCAAAATTCTTAGTACTGAAATGACAACTGGCTTTCTCACAGCTGTAACTTTTGTCTAAAGAACTGCATTTCTATAACATTTAGGTTCATATTTCAATAACTGACTCGGTGGTTTAAACCTGAGGGTGATTCTTGTAAATTTAAGACCATTCAGTCTGATCTCAGTCTCGGTCAAAAATACCTCTAATTTCCCTACATTTGTAAAGATTTTGATATTGTTTGTCACTGAGATGAGATAGCAACTACAATTTGAACATTTTGAATTACAGGAATTATTAACCTTCTGATCTAAAGAAAACCCTAATTTTGTAATAAGTGAGATTAGAGTCTAAGATAACACAGTCTAAAACTTAGACTATGTTAGTGGCAGATATTGATGAAGTCCACCGCGCACAGGATGGGCGGAAAGCAGCTCATCACCGCATTATATTGTAGTCTTTGCAGCTCATGAAGTGATTTTTTATTCCGTTGGTGTAACTGCTGTATGGCGTTCCAATGGGAGGATAAATAAATAAATAAATATTCAAGTAAAGTTTGTTATATTTTAGAAGGCTTGGTAATATTTGAGTTACTGAAAGTTAGAGTTGACCATTAATGTTCCATTATAACAGTGAGGGGTCTTTAAGAAATAAGATAAAGACTATTAAAGATAATATTTAATAAATAAATATGCACATACTTACCAAAAAGAACCAAAAAACGGGGTCAATGACCCATTGCATTAAAAATATCGACCATAAACAAATACAGATTAAAAATACCTGACACAGGGTTCCTATTCAGCCTCCTTTCCTGCATGACCTAGCTTGCACCTATTTTATATTTTCGTGTACACAGAAAGTGAAAATATGTGCTCGGGGGTGGCAGGGGGAGGCCTGACGTCACTGGCTCAGTGCGCGCGCATTTGACCCCAAACTGCCTGACCCAGATACTCTCTCGCCTTGCGACATGATTCTGTAAAATGTCAACATAGCTCGGCCTGAGCGAAATACCGCAGATATTGACTAACATGCGCGCTCTACGACCTACATACTACCTTTACAACTCCGCGATCAAACTCAAAAACATATTCATGACCTATTTTTTTTAACTTTCAGGATCTAACTTTCATCTTCGTCAAAAAACACAATAATCGATAGATTTCCACACGAAATACGGAATTTAAAATGTATGCACAATGTACTGACCAGCAACTAAACACATCACAGCAGCTTCCTTCGATTATTTCACGTTTTCACACAAACATTTTGATTTTATTCGGTCCTGGACGCCATTATCAACACCGACGACCAACTTTAGGCACTATTTCACAGCTCATGCGGCGTCCATCGCGTTTTATCGCGCACTCGAAACACTTATCACTATCGACTTATAATTATTTTACACAAATAAGTCACGGATCAAGCTCGTCGTATGTGAAAAATGTTAAAAACGGGATCGGGCGCAATCCGCTACGCCACCCCGTTCCACTGCAATTTTGTCACTGCTACTACCAACTGACAGGAACATAAATAAATACATCACATTACCAACTGTACTTTACGCAACCCCATTGGGTAATACACTTTATACGAATATGATTGGCCTAAAATTTGACACATTTTACTTTTTAACCAATCAGAAGTATGGGTTTGTGCAATCTCGTTTATTTCTCCTATGGTAATGTAATGAGTTTCGAAAGTTACTCTTTTACGTTCGGATACATCAGACTTACTTGAACAAGTTTTCTTCAAAAGAACTATACCACATTGTCGGCACTATAGGTCTTTTGTAAGGAACCAATTCTCTCATAAGTAATATTGTTTGTAACTACATGACTGTTTGTTGCCAAAATAAAATAAAATAATAAAAAATAAAATAAAAAGTTTTGTGAATATAGGAAAAGGGTCTGCTATATTTTTAGTTAGGTTACTCGGTTAGCCCGGTGGGGTAATTGGGTAACACGCTAACAGTAGGAATGGCTTTTTTTTCTATTTGACAGTTCAGTTCAACTTTATTCATTGCGACATTTACTTTGTTGAACAGACAAATTCGAACATTTGAACCAATGGATTAGCAATATCCTCAAATATCATTCAAAGTGATTCAGATTTTGATTGGTAATGTGTTACGCAATCAGGGTACAGGATCAGGATTTATAACATAATAATAATTAGCACCACCGTCACGCCGTATGTCTACTTTGACGCCGTGGTGGGCTTGCATGCCCCGAACTCTAGGCCTGTACGAAGAGGAAGAGAAGAGGTTACCTTGCCGGAACATGACTAGGGTGAGGAGCCAGACCAAAAGAGATACAGAAAGCCGCAGGGCAGCATGTGGTGACCTGTGGGGCAGTAGCGACCCCACGGACCCTATCTCCCGGGAGTAGTCTTGTTCTTCACCGCTGGCTTGCCTTAATTGGCTGACTGGAGTGAACACTGAGGAGGAACAGAGCGAACCTCTTTCTTGCCTATAGTGACCGGCTTGAGTGGAGATTCGCAAGAGCAAATGTGTTTTAAGGAAGAAAGTATTCCAGTAAGTGCTCGTAGGCATCTTGACCATCTTCCGGGCTCTGAGATTGTTCTGAAAGCCGTGGAATGTCTCTCCTCTCCTCAAGCATCTCAGGGCATGTTGCCTCCTTGCCACTACATCACTATGTGCTAGCGACGCGACGGTTTCCGGCACAGAACACTATACTCCTAGCGGAGAAGAACGTCATGTTCATACAAAAATGTTGGTCTAAAAGTAAGACAACTAGCGTCGCTTGTGGGCCCCTTTGGCAACTTAGACATGGCGCGAAATTTGAAAGTGTGCATGTGTGTGTATGCATGCGTGTGTATGGTTGTTGTGTTTGTGTGAGTGTTCTTTGGTGATTTGAATTTGTAGTTTATCAGGAAGAGCTCGCTCTAAAACAAATTACTAATTCATATTATTAACGAGTTTTTGATAATAATAGGAATCAGTAATTTATTTAGAACGTGCTCATCATGTTACTTGAAGTTCTAAAACAGAATTAAATAAAAGCACAGTTTAACATATACTTACAACTTTATTTATGAAGGAAACCATAATCAATAAGACACAATCATACATTACACGCCAATTGTTTGTAAATGGTACACAAGGCTACATAATTATGAAGCTATAATTTCCAGTATAAGGTGATCTCGAATTGTATAGAATTTTCGTACAATGAGGTGTCAGTTTATACTGGAAATGTTTATCAGTGTATGTGCAGTACCTAAGTGTAAATTAAACGATCTCTACATCCTGTGATTCTTCCTGTTTTTGGTCTTTTAAAATTAAATTAAGATTATTATTTAGAACTATAGAGAACTTTTCTGGCCGATTGATTATTTTCTAGTAAAATATGTATGAATAAGAATAAACATTTATTATAAATTAAGTATTCATAATAAATATTTCATCGTAGGAATAACTTAATTTTAAGGTTCAAGAATTATAATTGTTTTTTTAGACAGAAATAGTTAGGCTAACATAGTTTATAGATGAAGTACCAATTAACGTAAGAGAACATTTTGTATAATTTTGAGTTATATTATAACATTGGAATTCAGAATTCTCCGCTGTATCGAATGGTATTATTAAAAACTTTCTATAGTTAAAAAAAATGTCCCATAAAGTACAAAGTAAGTCATCGTATTAAATTATTTAGTCCATTAACATAAACCTCAAATCAGACAATTAATTAAATAACATGTTCCTTACTTTAATTTATGATAAGTTTTTTAAGAATTATTCTCTTACATTAATATCTCACAAAACTATCTTTATTTACGCTCCTTACTGTAATATGCATAAAACGTAACAAGTAGAAATCAAATTCGTATTTGCTTTATTTTATTTTGTTTTTTAAAAAGTTCGTTGCTAAAATACTGAATATTTACATTAATTTGATTCTCATTTGATACCAGAAGTATCAATTAATATAAGGGACAAACCACGGTTTTTCAGGAGAACCAAAAAACGATTATATTTGAGTGGATTAAAATATAGCATGTCCCTTACATTAAAAAAACATGTTTAGTTGTGGTTTACGTTACTAATATTTTATGTGTAAACCGTCGAGCGTAGTGTAAGCAGCAAGATAAATAGAAAGTTATACGTAATTCTATTGTAAAGGACTTTTAGTGTTGTAATTATGTAATTATAAGATTATCTACTAAAATTTATGGCATTTTAACACCATGGAAATAAGTTCTTATCATGACTAATGTTGGTATGAACCAATATTAATCATTCAAAGCAAATATATACGTTAGTTTCAGGTTTTACAGCTTAGCCATCACAGATTTAAATGAAATTTAGGAATACAAAAATACAGCAATTGTTAATATTACTAAACAGTCTATAAAACTTGAGTTTAAAACTTCTGAAAAGTAATAGTATTCTAATAAACAGTCTTACAAAATCTATACTTAGTAATTGAATGAATGTACTGGAAACGAACCATCCCATTTCAACTTTCACTGCCATCATGCTAGTCATCTTTCACACAATTCATGCACCTCTTATTCGATCTTCTTCCCTGACATCCGTCCGTCCCTTCTATTCGTCATTTTAACTTTCACTGCCATCTTCTAATCATCTTTCACAAAATTCATGCACCTCTTATTCGATCTTCTTCCCTTACATCCGTCCGTCCCTTCTATTCGTCATTTCAACTTTCATTGCCATCGTACTAATCATCTTTCACAATCGATCTTTCGTTTCTAGTACATTCATTCAATTACTAAGTACAGAGTTTGTAAGACTGTTTATTTAGAAGTTTTAAACTTAAGTTTTATAGACTGTTAATGTGTTGAATTTATCATAATTACGCAGACATAAAAGTCGAAAATATAAAAATAATATTAACAATTGTTTTATTTTTGTATTTCTAAATTACATTTAAATCTGTGATAGCTAAGCTATAAAACCTGAAACTAACGTATAGATTTCCTTTGAATGATTAATGTCAAAATGTGAACGTGTCCCTTACATTAATTGATACTTCTGTGGCCTTAGTGTGAGTTTTTTTCACTCACGTTCGATTGCGAGCGCGTTAGAATTTTATATGGAAAAAGTTATAGCGCCGCCTGGTGGTCACTAATTTCCCATACAAAATTCTAACGCGCTCGCAATCGAACGTGAGTCGAAAAAACTCACACTAAAGCCACTGGTATCGATATGTCAAAAAAATATTATTTGTGTTTTAATATATTTATTTTCTTTTGTAGGCTCGCCTACAAAAGAAAATAAATTACAGAATCTGTTAATGCTTATGTAAAATATAGAATCTATTTTAATTGTTACATTTTGCCCTATAAGTTCACTACATGTATCTAGAAAATCAAAATTAATATTTTTTTGCAACTATTCTTTAATGCAATCTTTAACATCCCTCATGTGTGCATTTTTATTTAAATAATCACACATGATTGATGCACTTTTGTTTACACATTCAATCATATTCTTTAAATATAGTAAACAAATGGCACACAGTATCCGTAGAGGATGTTAAAGATTGGACACGATTCACAATTTGATTCCATTCTCCTAACTATGTAACCACAAACATAGGCACATGCTTGCATCTCCCCAGTATTTTCATCCATTTGATCCATGGACAAACTGAGGGCTCCAGTCTGAAATATTTCTCAAATCATTTTTGCCTTTTTTTAAATTGGAGAGTCCGCATTTAGGCTATCAAACAATCGGTCGATTTTGTTTAGCAGGTTGACTGTAGCAAGTGCTTCTGTTGGCAGCTCTCCTGTAAAAATAAATACTATTTTAGTTATTTAAAAATAATGTAAAACAGTTTTTAAGAACAATGCACATTTTAATTACAATAAAAGATTGACTTTTGAAAAAAGAAAATGGGTCCAGATGGTAGTACAGTACCGACCCAAAGGTCGTTTAGTTTGACTTACGACCTTCTTTCAATGAGTAATTAGACACATACTCGCATAATCACGCTGATTCTTAAGTTCATGGATGTTTTTTTAACATCATTATTATGATATCAACACACCTTCGATAATTTTTGCATACATTCCAGCAGACACTGGAATGGCTCAAAACTTGCGCGGCTAATATTGTACTTTCATTTCTTGTCTATTATTCGGATTTAAGTGGCTCTTCGTTAGGGGCAGGCAAACACGAAAAATGGGTTGTTGTTATCCAATTCAAAAAAATCTGCAATGTGATTCCACGTCGCGATATCTGAAAAAGACGTATATATTGATCATCATAATACAGCAGATACGATAATTAGCAGTGGGTCAAAATCGATTTACAATTTTTCTTTTACATTGTTACAAGTCAAAATAATGCCATTAAAACCATAACTTGTAAAAAAAAACAAGCCACGCAACTCAGTTCTTCTACCGTAAAAAGTTGTGAGACCCATGTAATACCAAGTCGTTTAATTTATTCAGTCCCTACTTAAGGGTCCATCTGTCTTAAGTTATTACGTAATTAGCTATCCTAACAACATCTTATAGTGACCATATCAAGATTAAAAATATTTTATGTTTTAAATAAATAGGTTGCTTGGCCATCGCATGAAAACACAATGTATCTCACAAGTAATACATATTATATTAAATTAGGTTTTTTAGTGCGATTGTCAAGTCAATAAATAATTATATCTAGGTACCTATCTACACCTATTATTCCATTATATTATACATATACAGGTACACTGATTCATTCACTGCAAATGTAACTTTGTAATCCTATATATTTATATGGGATTACAAAGTCATTTATAAAGTTGGTGTATCTAGAAAAGTGGACCGAAATTGCAAAATATTTTAGTTTTTCCTTGATTTATACACTAAACACTAATCTACACAAATAAATAAAATTGGAGTGTCTGTTTGTAATATTAAAATAACCGCTTTTTACTCGAATGTATAAATGCTACGGCTAATCTCTGAAACGGCTGGACCGATTTTGACGGGATTTTCACTGGCAGATAGCTGATGTAATAAGGAGTAACTTAGGCTACTTTTATTTTAGAAAAAATATGAGATACGATATATATGAGAAATTACTGCTGGTACTACTCCCCGTAAAAGTATAAAATTGAAAGATATTATTACCTGCAATTTGTTTTTCATTGCACTCAACATTAGTGTTGCATTTTAAGTTGTATTTTAGAAATAAATTTCTAAAACATTTGAGAAGATGGGACGTATCGTGTAGAGCAACAATTTCATGTTCCTAAAATCTAAAATGTGGTTGTTCAACAGATGCCCCTAGTTGTGAAAGTGTTCTTCTATTTACCCCATCCATATCGCAAATAGTTGCAGCAATTATGATACATGCCTCAAAACAAGCATGGAGAACCTGTAATTAGAAAAATGTTTAGTAAGAAAATAAAATAAAAATAACATACTATAGGGTCACAAATAGAAAATAATTTCAGTTAACTAAACAGTAAATAAGTGTAAATAATTCCAATACAATAATGTACCTTTTTGATCAAAATCATTAATCTGTCTGCAGTGACATGATCTCCTGACAAATAATATGCCACAGGCTGTTTAATTCTTTTCCTTATACATAAAATCATGAACACTAGAGCATAACTTGCTATTTGTGGATCTCGTCCATACTCTCCTCCATGGTCTTGAAATCCGTCTATCTGATCAGATTTTGAATTGTAATTCAAACTCAAACTCAAACTCAAAGCATTTATTTCAATTAAACCTTGTACAGGCACTTTTGAATTGTCAAAATTAAATAGTCTGTCAGTTAGTCAGAAAGTTGAAGCTAGTTGCCCATTCCAAAACGTAGATCTCTATGGAGAAGAACGGGCAAGAAACTCCATGGACACTCTTTTAAATCAAGTTATTACAGAATCCTGGGTACATTATTCTTGTTGCTTCTATATGTGAGAACAATGTAAAAAGAAAAAGACAAATGAAGAAACAATTTAAAATATAAGATTAAAAATAAGCCTTGGCAGTTAAGAGATGACCAGTCTCAACCGACGGCACCCGTTCACGAACATGACGCGTGGATCAGCACCATCCAGCTCAACCATTTTGTAGGGAACCGAATAATCCAACACACGCGCCACCATCGGTGAGACATTTAAGTGAGCATGACAAAATTCAAATTTTTTCTTCAAATTACCAGCGTTGTGTCATCGCGCTTCTCTTTCTTTTCTATGAAGTTCGACAGTGACCGCACTTTAGTTCAAGTAAGCCCCTTAATTAGTCGCTTTCCTTTATCAGTTTTTTCAGTGGATTTAGCCTAAAACCAAAAATAGAGGAATGTAAATTAAGTGTGAACATAAATTTATTATTCACAATTTTAGGAACAGTAGAACCTGCCACTCATTTCACAATTTCATTGGTCTACTTTCAGTCGGTATACCTATGTATAAAACATGTTTGTTGTATGGGAGCCCCCCTTAAATATTTATTTTATTTTGTTTTATTATTTATTATTAAAGTTAAAATACAACTGAGTATTTTCTGAATATTTCAAGTGCCTACCTGTTGCCATTTTTGATATCGAGCAAAAAGGGCTAAAAAATCGCGTTTGTTGTATGGGCTCCCATACAACAAACGCGATTTTTTAGCCCCATTAAATATTTATTTTGTTTTTAGTATTTGATGTTATAGCGGCAACAGAAATACATAATTTGTGAAAATTTCAACTGTCTAGCTATCGCAGTTCTTGAGATACAGCCTGGTGACAGACAGAGGGATGGACAGACGGACAGACAGCGAAGTCTTAGTAATAGGGTTCCGTTTTTACCCTTTGGGTACGGAACCCAAAAAAACCAACTGTGACGACAGACAGATGCAAGAGTGATAAAGTACACGTAAAGTAGTAGTAGTCCAGCGGGATTGTTCGAAAGGGTTACCGCTGGCCCGGAACATAAAGGGCTAAGGTAGGAACACGGGTGGGTTTTAGTCAGTAAGAGTCTGACACTCCCTTCCGCTCCACTCAGAGCGGAAGGAGTCATTTGATGATTTTCCATCCAAAAAAAAAAAAAAAAAAGTAGTAGTAGTATAAAGTAAGTGTGAGTGGTATAAAGTGAAGGTTGGCGATTTTAGTATGGAACATTTAAAAAAACCATGAATAAAAAACATTTTACTTACACCAGATGAGTTTGGAGTCTGCATAATATCAGTAGTTGAAATTGTTGCTTTTGAAGTTCCAGGCTGTTCCAAATGTGAAGACTAAAACAGATACAAAATACCATTATTTAAAAAATTAAAAATTTTACCACTCCCAGCACTACATTTTTTTTGAAATTTGTATTTTTGTGTGCCCAAATAAGCATGAATTTAATCTGCATAATGATCTTGTATCTAGACCTAGCCGCAAAGTCCACATGCTTCGTGAACGTAGACGAAATACTAAACTATTTTCTAATAATGTATTTTGTATGGCGACCAAAGTTTATAATAAACTACCAGACTGTTTTAAAACTCTTAACTTTAGGACATTTAAATCTAAATTATTCAATTATCTCATTTAAATGCTGTTACTCAACTAATGATTTTATGAATGAAATGAAATTTGACTTAAATATTAGAATAATTATATTCTATTCTTATTATCTCTTTGACTTAATTTTAATCTTTTTGACATTTCCATTCCTAATATTTGACTAATTTGCAATTTGAATGTCATTCTAATTTATTTAATTCAATGTTATATCTAACAAGATAACCAAAACCCTGAAAATGTATTTTTACGCCGGAAACGGCAGAATTGTATGAACTTTTAAAAGTATGTAACTACTTTGTAACAATTTTCTGACAAATAAATAGTACAGAAATAGATTAAACCTTAGAGAAGGGCATAGGATAGGAATGTTATCATCATACCATGCGGGCGAAGCCAGTTCCAGGCTGTTGATTGGATCCAATGTCAGCAATGGACATCTCAACTTGAGAGCTGTGATGTGGTGGAGAGTTCAGATGGAATGGAATATCTATGCAGCTTTTTCCTTTGCAAACGGTCTTGGACAATTGTACTTTCGGGAAAATGGTCAGTGGGTCGTCTTAGGGGCGGATGTTTAGAACAAAGCATTTTATGGCTTACAAAGAGGCGTTTCTGAAATTTCACAGAATTCCAGTTCTCCTCTGGGTAACAAAACTTTGCCCATGCTACCGACCTGAAAACATGATTTTAGGGTTGAATTTTTTTATCAACAACAGAATGTTATTACTGATTGAAATTGAAATTGGTACTATACTTTGGATTATTTAATATACATACCGCTGTAAGTTGGAAGGTCCTGGTTTCGGAAAACGATGTAAGATCAGTTCCGAATCTTAAGTTGTGGATGCATTGTATTTTGCACATTTTCGGTTATTGTCCCTCATAATTTTTCACCGATTCACTGACCAAAGAATACAAATAAACATAAAATAAGAGTCACTAAGCTAAAAAGTCACTAGGCTTCTAAAACAACAAAATGCTGCGGTATGGTATCCCGTATTCGGAGTCTCGAGCAGAATACTCAACTCGACAATTTGAACGGAAAATCACACGAAATACAGGAAAAACGACAACAAAAACCAATCACACACGCAATTATTTGTTTTGAAACGTTTGAAAAACCATTTTGAATTTTTTAAACTTTGACGTTTGACTGAAAACCACAGAACACATCCCCGCGTTCCGAATTGCGTCAAAAGCGATTAAATCGCGAATCCGACCAAATTTAATAGTCACAAAATATAAGGACTATTGGGTACTATTTGTGACGTTGCACGTTGGTCGGATTCGCGAAATAATCGCTTTTGACGCAATTCGGAACCGACGTACTCCTTGCTGAAAACGTTGATGTTGCCATTTAACATCGAATTTTTAACATATATTTTTTGGTACTGGAATCCCTATATCAAACCCACCTACTGAGCCATCCAATCCTAACAGAGTTGACTCCCCCTGGTTTCCGGGGGCCCATTATTGAGTGTGCAAGTCACCCCCTGCCATTTTATTTATGAATCAGTCTTTCATATTATCTCCAGGTATTCTCGTCTAGCTAACGAAGAGTACTTGTATAGACACAATCTTGTAGCCGGGATAACTCTCGAAAATGGAAATATGCCATTGTACTGGGATCGATCCTTTATCACTGACAGGACTATTGTTGCCAATAAGCCTGATATAGTAGTGATGGATCGATCCGAGCGGTGCCAGTAATTATTGTTGACTTATCCGTCCCGCATGATGAGAACCTCGTGAAAGCCAAGCAAGATAACCAAATCAAGTATCTTGACTTGGCTCGCGAGGTTATCGACATGTGCGATGTAAACTCAGCGATCATTGTGCCGACACTCATGACAGCCAATGGGTTAATAGCCAAGAGCCTCGACTAACACTTGAGGAGAATCTCGTTGGGCAACATGATCAAGGGCTTGATTCAAATAGCGGTACTTCTGGATACCTCTCTCCTCTTCCTCTCTCTGGAGCCCTGACCGCCGGTAGCTTGGACCCTGTTACTAATGTTACCGGTCTTACTATCCATACTAATATTATAAATGCGAAAGTGTATCTGTCTGTCTGTCTGTCTGTTACCTCTTCACGCTTAAACCGCTGAACCGATTTAGATGTGGTATAGAGATAGTTTGAGTCCCGGGAAAGGACATAGGATAGTTTTTATCCCGATATTCCCACGGGAAACTTATGCGGGTGAAACCATGGGGCGCTGCTAGTAATTTATATGTTAATAATGAAATATATGGAAATAAAAATCAGCTTTATTGTTCCCAATATTGGTACACAGGCCTCCTCTTTTCGAAAGGATAACATACTACTGACAAATCTTTTACTATGAACTAATGCAACCGCTATGAACGGACAATAATGTTGATTATTGCTTTTAATGATTGCGTTCAATAAAATTCTTTGAAATTATTTTCGAGTATTTAGTTTGAAAAGTTCGTATAAAAAGCAGTTTCTCAGCTCTGCCGTGGGCCGTCATAAAAAAAATTGTTAGGAAAGATTAAAAAAGTCAGACGTGTATCCGATTTTTTTAAACTGTCAGAGAATAATTGATAACAGATGGCTTGTTTTGTATTTCTCACAGCACAGAGTACATTTTATTATAATACATTAGGGTATTTCTTGACCGATTGTAGAAGATCGATATTTTCAACATTTCTCTCGAACAAATAGTTAATAAACCTAGGCGTTTCATTTCAAATCACGGCCGGGTTTATTTAGAAACGAATGATTTTACATCTAAGTGGTTGAAGTGTTTGAATTTGACAGTTTTGATAAAAAACAGAACGAAATCGCATGGTGGTGGATACTCTAGAAGCTTTTCTTGTTTAGGTAAGTAAAGTTATATTTTTAAACGTTAAATTAATTGTTTATTCATTTATTAAGCAGTTAAAATAGGTCGTAATAGTTACACATGGTTAGATTTTCCTTGTACAAATACTTACTCAATAGCGCGCATTATACCAACTTTAACCAGCTGATAAATAAACTTACTAAAATAAAGCGTATTTCTTATAATAATTTATCGAAAACATCATGAATTTTACAAGGAATATGTTGAGATGAAAATCTTGTATACTTACCCTAAGTTATAATTTCTGTAATTTTTGCCAAACTGATTTACTACAAAAGTATAAAGGCAGGTTCATAAAATACGGTACAACAGTAGTTTAGTGTAGTCCAATCACTGCAATGGTATAATTACATACATATACAACATTATTTTTAGTAAGTATATGTGAAACCTGAATACCTATATAGTTTGTTCAGAATAAGTAAATTCAGTTACTTATTCTAAACAAACTATATTCGTTTCCAATAATTTTTATCCCATGTTATATTTTGTCAAAAAACATTTAAATAAGGTTGAAGGTTGGACACCGAGCGACACTATGTATGTTATCCAATCTCCGCGCCGAACGGTAAATTACCTAGGTACTATATCAATGAGCGCAAGATGGCGCGGCGCGAGCGGCCCGTGAGCATGTTTTTGTATGGACAAATTTGAAGTAGCGAGCTGGCAACATGTTGTGTTTAACTGCAGATGTCTTTAACCTGTCGGTACTGGCTTGATAACAGATACATCATGTAGACAATTTTAAAAATGATAAATAATGTCCAGTGACTAAACTATCCATACTATACTTATATTATAAATTCGAAAGTAACTGTCTGTCTGTCTGTCTGTATGTAAGTTACCTTTTCACACCTAAACCACTGAATGGATTTTGATATAATTTGGCAGAGAGATTTGCATCCCGGGGAAGGACATAGGATAGTTTTATCTACATACCTCGTGGGTGGAGCCGCAAACGGAAGCTAGTTGGATATATTTGATTGAATTTTTGTATGCAGACTGGGTCATTAGGTCATAGGAAGTTTAATGTACTGTTGTATTGTCATCTCCACTTTGTTGTATAAAGGTATGAAGAACAGGGTCTAAAGTTCACACTTCCTCTATACAGGGTTATTGGTAAAACATTAACAACCTCTTAAGAGGTCATTGTACTCATGATTATGAACAACTTTTACTACGGGACCAAACCTGAATATGCGAAAAAAAAAATCAGCTGTTCCCTACATTTTGACGAGTTATACGAACATAAAAGTAGGGAACAGTTGATTTTTTTTTGTTTGGAGGTGTGCGGTAAAATCTGCTTGCGCGATGCAAGATTTTGCGTGACGTCAGTGACATGCGTAGTTCACATGTGGCACCTTAAGAAATGATGGATAGACTGTGTGAGAGATGATATGTCTAGAAAGGGGATGGCTACTGAGGTGACAACTGATAGAGAAGTGTGGAAGAAAAATACATGTTGCGCCAACCACTAATAGATTGGGATAAATAATGAGAATAATGATTAATTGGGCACCTTTTCACCGTTTGTTCAATATTTATGTTTTTAACCTTTTCCATACATTTGGACCATAGGGTCCAAGACCTTTGGAAGCCAACTCGCACAGGCCCGTTAGTGTCCGTTAGTGTTCAGCTAATATGACACACCATAAAGGTCACAGATCATTAGAGCCACCCTGCACCGCCTCGCCTCCTGCTGCTAGTATTCTTTATATGGACTTCAACTCCGTAGCGTCACCGGATCGCCCAGGTCGTAAGCCCTCCACGCGCGGACGGCGCGCGGCGGGTGGACCACTCGGTGACAACTCGCTGCTCGCATGCTTGCCTTGCGTTGACTGTGCATTGCCAACGCGCGGGTCCTGAGTGGACCCCGCGCTACCCACGAATGATTCACGCGAGGATGATTACGTTGGCGATGCGGCGCTCCCCACCCTCCCTTCGTCGTTCACTGGTTGACGACGCGACGTTTATTGGTGATAACGCGTCGTCCACCCGTGGACCACCTGTGACAACGAGTGGACGCCGTGCGGTGCGACGAAGCGGTGCGGGGTGGGTGCCGGGTGGCTTTAATGAGCTGTGACCACTTACGCGGCAGAAATTTTGTTGCGCAAACGCGGGGCGCGGGCATGCCTGCCTCCCGCTGCTTCCCGCCCCGCATCTTCTTCGGCAATCGAACCGAACTTCGGTCGCGTATAATGTGTGCTCTACAGAATACGTTGCCGCCGAATTGCCGCTGAACTTACGCCCGGCCGAAGTTCGGCTGTACGCTATAACGCCACGTAATTTCGGCATAATGTGTCGTCAGTAATTCAAATAGCATTTGCAGGCGTAATCATGCCGAAATTCGGTCGCGTACCTTCGGCATAGTGTGTTTAGACACTTAAGACTCTGTACGTAAGGAAAATGAAGCACCAACCGAGGCAGTCCCACTGACCGGGGCAGTCCCGTTGACCAGGGCAGTCCCAATGACTAGGGCAGTCCTGACCGGAGCAGCCCCAGCATTATGGTAACCGTGCCTCATACAGGGTTATTGTAAAACATTAACAACCTCTTAAGAGGTCATTGTACTCATCATTATGAACAACTTACTCTATAGGACCAAACCTGAATATGCGAAAAAAAAACAGCTTTTCCCTAATGTTCGTATAACTCGTCAAAATGTAGGGAACAGCTGATTTTTTTTTCGTGATTTCAGGTTTGGTCGCATAGTAAAAGTTGTTTTTAATGATGAGTACAATGACCTCTTAAGAGGTTGTTAATGTTTTACCAATAACCCTGTATAATCAAGTCAGTCAAGAAACGCGACTATCTTTTGACGCGGTAGGGCTATCTTGCGATTAAATTTTTGCCGCTGCGCTGTCATCATTTTCATGAAGTCCGTCATTGCGGCCGTTATGTGCGGTCTCCGATTTTCTAAGAAACCGTAGTTTAACCGCATAAAATAACGTTGCGATTAAAAAGCGCCCGTGCGTACTTTGGTATTTAAAGTGTATTATTCACTTTGATTTCATCCCAGCTTTTCCTTGCAGATCCCACATGACTCACGATGAGTAGCTCTTCGGCTGACTGGGGCGATTCGACTGACCGAAGCAGTCCCACTGATCCGGGCAGTTCCGTTGGCCAGGGCAGCCCCAATGACCAGGGCAGTCTTGATCGGAGCAGCCCCAGCATTTTGGTAACCGAGCCTCTAGCTAACAGCAACGATCAGATCCCCGAACCTGTGTCACAGCAGTTGAACGAAGCCAGCTCCAACCAATCCTCCGACACGTTCACACAAAGCGACGACGATATTGGTACGTACATAACTCCTCGACCACGTTACAGCGACATCGAACGCCTAAGGGAAGCTCGTCAGCGGCTCGCTTTTGCTATTGATGACACGTATCTGCGTATAGGCAGGATTGTGGAGACAGCAGAGAGTCGAATTAGGAATGCAAGACAACGCGAACCTGTCAACCAAAATGAGGATAGTAACAGTAATATGATTTCTTCAGCGAGCGAGGACTCTAATCAATCGTTACCGGATAGCAATGTGAAGGAGAACGTCGACGTCGATGAGGAACCTCCCGCTAAGCTCAGGAAAATCACCTCCCCTGACGAAGACTTGGACGGTGAGACCTGTCCCATCTGTCTCGATATTTGGGGTAACTCCGGTAGCCACAGACTTGTAGCTCTAAAATGCGGCCATTTATTCGGTGCTGAATGCGTTGAACGGTGGTTGAAGGCACAAGCAGCTAAAGACAGATCGTGTCCTACATGCAAAACTAAAGCGTCACTCAAAGACATAAGGTGCATTTACGCAAGAAGACTTACAGCTGCAGACAACTCCGAGTTAACCAGGCTACAGAAACTAGTGGATATACTACAGGCCGACAAGTGCCGAACGGAATTAAATTTACAGTCAGCTAGAATAAGTCAGCGCGCTTTAGCAGCGCAGCTTGAAGACCTAAAGAGAACAATAGCAATTTCCCAAGGGGATATGAAACATGCAGACAGATCCTGGCGCTTCGCTCTCGAGAAAAATTTGGAAATTACCAAAGAAGGAGGCTGTCGAGTCCTCGCTTATAACTGCAGGACATACGAAATGTACGCGTCGCAGAAAAGTGTCAACAACCTGTTCCCTGGCTATGGTATCAGGAGGATCAGCTGTGTGGACTATACCCTCGGACAATTCGTGCATCTGCATTCTAAACCGATCAGGGGAATTACTTACTCTCAACCCAACGATTTGCTGCTAACTGTAGGATTAGAGGGCACCGCGAAGATTTTAGAGAGAGGCATTCCAAACATGTCGATAAACGCAGGAGTACCTTTATGGTCATGTGCTTGGGATCTCCACAGACCCAAAGAGTTCTATCTCGGTGGAGTCGGTACGATTTACCAATACGACTTAAGGAACCCCTCAACATGTCTACGCACCTTCTCAGGGTCAGGGGACAGTTCGCCGGTGACCTCCGTCTGGTCAACAGAATTCGGTCCTATATCTTCCCAGTTAAACTCCTGCTGGCTATGGGAAACGAAAACTTCGGAGTGTCTGCCAAAAACGTTCCCTGTTAGCGGTCCGTGTCTGGCGTTAGGCTACGACAGCGAAATTCAGAAAGCATTGGTTACCATGCGACCAAAGGTCACAGAGCCTTCGAAGTTGGTCGTCTGCTCATTTACACCGACTATTCGAGGTGGGGCTGATGTTGTCATAGATTGTGTGATCAATGGATCGGCGCTCGCTTCAGTTATGGCGAAGTCGACGTTCCTTAAGACACCCGCCGCTACTTGGGTGGCTGCGCATTCGGAGAGTGATTCGGCGTTGTACCTCCACGGGTTAGACGGCGCTAGAACAATGTCGATACCGGCTAACGAGCGCGCTTTAGACGTCTGCGCCGCTCAATGCAATGGTAGCATTTTTTTGGCATCCCTATCGGATTCTAGATTAAGGATTTATAAAGGTATGCAAAATCCAGTGCGATAATAGGCAAATTCAACCAGAATTTGGCTATTTTCACACTGGATTTTCAAGTTTCGGTGTTGAGCTGAGCGTTGAGAATCCAACACAGCGCATCCCAGTACGTCAAAAAACAACGCTCGGCGCTGAGCAGTCAGTTGAAAATCCAGTGTGTGAAAAAAATCGCTCGCGTACCTGGACTTATTGTGAAATGGTAGGACTGACTTTAATTTTGTAATTGAAAGGGATCGAAGGTAATTGAATTGTAATGTCTTTTAAGCTTTGACCAAACTGAGGCGAATCTGAGGGATGCTGAACGGCATTCGCTCGCCCCGATTGCGTCAATTAACTTGTATGGACGTGTTCAAACTGGTGCGCATAGGCACGTGACTTAATCATTAAAAATACAAAACGACGCGCGAAGTGCGCCCGCGCAGGATTCGCTTCAGTGTAGCCAGAGTTTAATTTTATACTTGAAAGTGATTGATAAAAATTGTAATGTAGGTAAGTTCTGCAGGGTTATTCTGTAAAAATCTCACCTTGAAAACTTCCCCTCGGATGCTGGGCGAGCACCGATACCTGCTCAGAAATAGTACTGATTACCTCTGCAGCTTTCGTGTACTATGTCACAGATAATATATATATACAGGGTTATTCGAAAAACACCAACAATCTCTTAAGAGGTCATTGTACTCATCATTATGAACAACTTTTACTATGGGACCAAACTTTAAATCGCGAAAGAAAAATTTGCTGTTCCCTACATTCACATAAATGTATGTTCCCTACATTCACATAAATGTAGGGAACAGCAGATTTTTTTTCGCGATTTCAGGTTTGGCCCCATAGTAAAAGTTTCGTTCCAGGTTCGAAGTTTCCAAGGTGATATTTTTACAGAACAGACTGGCTGTAATATTTTTTATTTGAATGTGGTCTTGAAGATCATTTTACGGGTTTTCGTCAGCCATTGAGTCAATAACTGTAATTAGTGTTGTAGACCATCGGGTACTTCCCGTGTTAGTTATAATCTAGTTATGTATAAAATCGATCTGTCAAGCGATGTTAGATTTTAACTTCTTCTAAATACAGGAAATTTTTTAATGAGTGTGCTTTTTGTGTAAAACAATATCTTAAGCAGTGCCAGATTAAGACTACTTGATGCCCTAAGCAATCCACGCCTGTAGGCCCTCCTATCCACTAGTCGCCTCGTATTTTTCCAAAACATCGACGAACGATTTGTAAAGATTGGCGCACATCTCTAGAGTGACTTTTGGGTCTTGTAATATCTTGCTGATAAACAGCCTCGCCATTAATGTGCTAGCAAATACTGTTTCGGTGCTGTTTCTGCCTTATGGTGCCCGCTGAGACGTGATGCCTTAAGCAATTGCTTAATTTGCTTATGGGCTAATCCGGTACTGCTCTTAGGTGGGTAGACAGTTCGTATCCTAGTGACGAAAAAATTATCAACAGTCCCATACAAAACTTAAATACAGGGTGTAAGGAGAACGCTTCCGAAGCCAGAACGTAGATTATATACACCCTATATGCAAACGGATACCACTAACCTTTCGCTTTAAATTGATCATTTTCAAAACTTCATATTTCTTAAACACGCAATGGAAACCGTACAAAATGTGAGGTCACTGACACGCAAGGCAACGTCTCGCCACCGCGCGTCGCGCGTCGCGGGCGCTGAGCGCTACGTACCTACGTCCGAGTCACGGGATTTATACGGAATTTACAAACACCACTTTCAAAATGCCTACCCCTACAACACTTTTGAATTTTAATCGCATTCGTAGCCCACTATTAAACATTAAAGTTGACATTTTACATTTTTAAGAGGCATTTTACGTACCTGTCTAAATCCTTTGCGACCTTATGAGGTTTGGCTCGAACTGCGCTCCATCCATTTCAATACATAGCCGGGCCCGTCGCTGTGTCGACCCGTGAACACGAGGCATTAGTGTAGGATCCTCAACACAGTCTGCACGTAGTTTATTAAACACGCTCACTATTCTGCCCCGCATTTCATCAGCACTGTCACATTCCCGATCAAACACTCTTTCTTTCACATACCCCCACAAAAAGAAGTCCAAAGGGGTTAAGTCGGGTGAACGAGCTGGCCAGGCGTGCGGCCCCAGCCTTCCGATCCAGCGGTCGTCAAAAAGCTCAGTGAGACGCTCGCGGACGGGGCGCGTAACATGCGGTGGAGCGCCATCGTGCTGGAACCATGCTCGACGAAATTCAGCCAGCGATACATTATCTAGCATATCATTTAAATGTCCATTTATAAAATTAAGATATGCTGGTCCATTCAGGCGCTGCGGTAGAAACACTGGTCCTAGAATTCGTCCATTAAAAACACCAGCCCATACGTTGACGGACCACCTGGTCTGATGGCCGGTTTCTTGAGTGGCGAACGGGTTCCTGTCTGACCATAAATGGGCATTCCGCCTGTTCCACATCCCGTTTCTCGTGAATGTGGACTCGTCCGTCCAGATAATGTGCTCAATGAAGCCAGGCGCACGTTGTTGTTGATCTAGCAGCCAACGACAGTACACACGACGACGAACGTGATCATTAGGTAGCAAACCTTGTACTTTGTGTATTTTGTAGGGCCGCATTCTGTTCCGGCGCAAGATTTTGTGAACTGTCCAGTGAGAGACTGTTGATATGCCCCGGCGCCACAATAATTTCGCCGCACTTCGTGTGCCCAGCCGTGGATTTTGGCGAATCACATTTAAAACACGCTCCTCGGTCTGAACATTCACTTGTTGTCCACCACCGGCCGCCATCGGAGCAATTGGTCGATTTTCTAAGACTCTCTGAAAAGCAGCCGTTATCATGCGAGAATCAGACGGGTGTCGGACGTTCGGAAATCTGTCTCGGTAAATTCTCAACGCTAGAGAAGCATTGCCACAGGCTTCTCCTAAACACATCAACATGTTGCCGTATTCACGAGCACTGTACACGTATGCATCAGGCATTATTAAAAACAACAAAAAATAATAACTAAAAAACAATAAACAGTACTAAAAACGTAACAATAATAACTAAACTTAAAACTAACAAAACAGTAACAAATACGATTCAATGGATTCTATCGATCGATTAACGCACGTTTGCTCACGAACCGAGTCGGAAAGGAACTAACTAGAATACTAGATTACTAAAGAAGTACTATGAAGATCAAACATGCCGCCTGCATGTGATGTCCGGCCGACAAACGTTGCCGCCGCGCCGGGTCCGCGCGGCGCGGGGGGCAACGTTTGTCGGCCGCGGACGCCGCCGACACGTGGCGACGCGGAGTCAGATAGCGGTGTCTTTTGATGTGCAAATTCTTCGGTTTACTTACTAAATGAAGGATACAGTAACGTTATTGTAATTGCGCGCGTCGTGTGACTAATTAAAATTCAATTGAATCACGCGCGCTAGTTGCTTCAAACTTTACACGCGATCTTTTACTTTATTTCATTCACTATCGATTATCGACTTACATACAAAACTGTTATTAAATACACGACACAGGGCATCAATTTAAAACTGTTGACGCCTCTGTAATGTTTCTTCTTATTTATTTTGGCGGTGCTTTACAAAGGATGGTTAGGCTCAATTTGCACCGCCGCGGAACGAAGTGGAATCGAGTTTTCGTAATAGCAAAATGAACTTTATGTCAATTGTCTAACGTACAAAGTTTCAAGTAATGGTTTGTAAGTATTTATTTGTAAACGCGATTGTGCTCCTTATTTATAGGATGTCAAGGATCAATTTCCTATGCAAGTATTTAGTAAAAAATACTTGCATAGGAAATTGACCCGTGACTTACAAACCAAAGTATCTCTCTTCGTCGTGCTCGACGTTTGCGTGTGTAAGTACAACATACCCAAATAGTTCAAGTATTTATTTGTAAACGCGATTTTGCTCCTTATTTATAGGAAGTCACGGGTCAATTTCCTATGCAAGTATTTTTACTTCCAACAGGGCTTTTGAATACGGGGTTGTACTTCTTATTTGTATGAAGTCATGGATCAATTTTCGATGCAGATAGAAAATACTTGAAATTATCTCTAGCCCTAGTTTTAGGCCCTGGTTTCTTAAGGTGGATGTACTTGGAAGCCCTGGTACACGATTTTACAAGTACGACCCATGTCTAGTACAAACTAGATACGAGCTTGTTACTGCGGGAATTACCGAGAATGCGCGATAATTCACCAGAAGATGGACGACCCGTGCGTATGGGTGTATCTAATTTGTGCGTTACACTATTGACATAAAGTTCATAATGCTTTGTACAGACGCCAGCACATCAAGCTACTTCAATCTGTCAAGTTTCTTTAATGGATTTTCAACTTTATCGCTAAAGCATAAGGTTCAAAGTTGATTGGAAAAAATTGACAGTTTCGGGTAGGTTGATGTGCTGGCGGTTGTACAAAAAAAGTTCGCTTCCATTCCGTTCCGCGGCGGTGTAAATTGAGCCTTATGGTCACACTCACAGGTCTGCCGCGCCGCGCACAGCCGTGGACGTCTCTCTATCAAACTAGGTTCAAACCTCGGCCCAACCAATGCTCTTGACCTTAGCCTCTTCGTTGCTCAAACGCGTCTCGTTATTTTAGGATATTTATTGCGATATGAAGTCATCGACGCCAGGTCTAGAGATAATGTGATCGTATTGTAGGTTAGGTAACATTACATTTTTTAGCTGTACAAGATTTTCATGAACGAATTAACAAAGTTGCTTGTAAAGGCAATGTCTTTGTACATAATTAACTTTTTATACTTTTCTTTCCCAATCAGTATCACAGTAGGTATCTAAGTACCTTCGATATGGGTCTCAAGGTTAAGCAAAGTAAACTGGATTTTTCTGATTTGTAAGCTAAATTTGCGAACATTCGGATCAAAATAAAATTGTAACCCTGTTCAAGGGGAAGCCATTCATTACGATCCTTGCATGGATGAAATCCGAAAGCAGATATCCCACAACTAGGTAGAAGTGAACTGAAAAGTCATTTGTTTCAAGCGATCGAGAAAAGGTTAGGACTTAGGAGTTTATTAGGATCACACATCACATGGCACCGCTACACGACCGTCAGCCGTCGCGTCACGTGGACTTTGGGGTCGTCGGCCGCGCGGTTGTCGGCGAGCGCGCGCGCACTTTGAACTTGAGGTCATGCGCCGAGCGTCAGATGATATTTATTTACGAATACATTGCTTGTTAGAGTTGTAAAGAAAAAAAATGTGTTTAATCGCAAATAATGGTTTCATTTAACTGTTCTCACAACACAGTGTACGAAAAATGCTAAAAAAAATAGGTAAAATTGACATTTTTTTTTTAAGTTTTTTTTGATGGTATCGTATCGAGAATCAGTAGCCCTATCACCTGTCTTCGTTTTCGGAAGCGTTTCCCTGACACCCTGTATAAGCCGATATCTTAAATGGCGGCTTGTACTTGCGTTGACAGATAGTACAGTTAGCATATACAATTTCAAGTCGAAGATTTTTTTCAAATTCAAAATAATAAAATCATGACCGGGCCGTATTTATTTCAAACTAGCTGCGCCCCGCGGTTTCACCCGCGTAATTGTCGATCCCGTGGGAATATCGGGATAAAAAGTAGCCTATATGTTAATCCAGGGTGTCAGCTACCTCCATACAAAATTTTATCAAAATTGGTCCAGCCGTTTGAGCGTGAAGAAGTAACAAACATATAAACACACACACACACTCACACACACACTCACAAACTTTCGCCTTTATAATATTAGTGTGACTAGCTTCTGCCAGCGGTTTCGCGCGCGTTAAAGTTGAAAATTTGAAAGAGACGTGGCGCCATCTATTATTATAAGACCGTTATTGTTGTTTTCATCGGAAACAGTAGCTACTTTTTTTCGGAATGAAAGGTCAAAAATAAAAAAAATAACAAACGGAACAGAAAACTAATACTAATAACAAGGAATTCGTAAAAAGGATTACTAAACGCGTCAAGACAGGCAGCGTGAAAGCAAATCAAGACTTATTTTTTTTCTGTCTACGGTACGCGCGAGTGTGAGTATAGACGGCACTAGTGTGCAAGCGAGAAAACATGATAAGCACCGCCATTTTAGATTCCTTTCTTTAAAGGACCGGCAGGGTAATTGCGTAACACACTATCAGTAGCAATGGGTTTCATTTTGACAGTTGAACAACATCCATTGCGTTATTTACGTTGTTGTACAAACACATTTTTCGAACATATGGAGCAATAGATTAGCAATATGCTTCAAAATGATTCAAACTGATAGTAATAGTGTGTTACGCAATTAGGGTGCTGGTTGTACCTACTCGACCTTGTATGGGACAGTTGACTGTGTGGGGTCATTGCGTAATACACTATCAGTAGCAATCGCTTTCATTTTGACAGTTCAACAGCATTCATTGCGTTTTTTCGTTGTTGAGCAGACAACTTTTTCGAAAATATAAAGCTGCGGCTGCGCCCCGCGGTTTCACCCGCATAAGTGTCGATCCCGTTGGAATATCGGGATAAAAAGTATCCAATATGTAAATCCGGGTTAAAAACTATCTATGTGCCAAATTTGATCCAAATCCATTCAGCCGTTTGTGCGTGAAGAAGTAACAAACATACGAACACACTCACAAACTTTCGCCTTTATAATAATGCTAGCTGCGCCACGCGGTTGCACCCGCGTAAGTGTCGATCCCGTTGGAATATCGGGATAAAAATGCCTATATGTATGTTAAAAAGCCTATATGTTAATCCAGAGTGTCAGCTACCTCCATACAAAATTTTATCAAAATTGGCCCAGCCGTTTGAGCGTGAAGAAGTAACAAACATATAAACACACACACACACACTCACAAACTTTCGCCTTTATAATATTAGTGTGATTAGTGTGATGTATCCATACTAATATTATAAATTCGTAAGTAACTCTTGTCTTTATGTAAGGCAGGGAGATAGATCGCATCCCGGGGAAGGACATAGGATATTTTTTATCCCGATATTCCCACGGGATCGACACTTACGCGGGTGAAATCGCGAGGCGCAGCTAGTTAGCATTATCCTTCAAAATGATGCACATTGTGATTCATAGTGTGTTACGCAATTAGGATGCTGATTATTTTTTCGCGTTTACGATCTTGGTGCAATGGAGAGAGTTCTTTACTTTGTAGGTCCTGAATATGAGCACAACTGCACAACTTTCTGATACTAGCTGTTTACGTAGTGGACCTCGTAATTGCTTACCACCAGAAGGTTGAATGACACTGCCACGTCAACGACAAGGTTTATTTGTATAGTTTCATTTTTTCTTTCTGATGCAGTTTCATTTTTAACCGGCTTCAAAAAAGGAGGAGGTTCTCCATGCGAATGGTAAATATACAGTGGTATTGGTAAAACATTAACAACCTCTTAAGAGGTCATTGTACTCATCATTATGAACAACTTTTACTATGGGACCAAACCTGAAATCGCGAATAAAAAATTAGCTGTTCCCTACATTTTGACGAGTTATACGAACATAAATGTAGGGAACAACTGATTTTTTTTTACACGATTTCAGTTTTGTTCCCATATTAAAAATTGTTCATAATGATGAGTACAATGACCTCTTAAGAGGTTATTAATGTTTTACCAATAACACTGTTTATTTTTTTTTAAGTAATTAAGGGCATAATACTGGGAATTGTTGTCAAAAGCGGTAGAGCAATTACGAGATCAACTATTCTAACGTTTTCAGCCTTTGTACCAATTCCACCAATGAAACTGAACGCGATCTGAACACATCGAAACCGCGTTTAAGAGCTGTCAGTAGGTATCAATATTCCATCAATTAAGCCGAAAGGCTATGGGTTCAGTTTTATTGGTGAACACCCCCCTTCACCCCCTCCCCCTTCTTCAGTGTTTTCTATAAGTATTATTATGTGTATGATATTCAACAAACATTGTCATATCCAGATATTAAATGTATAAGTGTAGGCATAACTAAATTGTAAAATCGTCATGAATTAAAAACAAAAACAAGACAATTATTTTAAATCAAGTTCTAACCTCTAGTAATTTCAGTCAGGCCAGCCGTGTTAAGGTTCAAACCGCAAAGGGATCGGCACCGTATCGCCTTTCCCCTGTCAGTAGTAATCTGTCGTAGTAATCGTCTGTAGTAATCGTAGTAATAGTAATCTGTAGTAATCGTCTGTAATAATCTCAGCGCGAAAACGAAGGGAGCTGTCATTAGTGTCAACTTGTCAAGCCTTAGCATTAGGTTGAATGACAGATGACAGCTCACTTGATCTAAGTTTTCAAGGTGAGATTTTCACAGATTAGCAAAGCTGTACTCAACATGATGCTCGGTAAAGTCTTGATTTCAAATTTCTATAAATACAGATAAATAATAGTCATAAAGGCCAACAAAGAAAATGAGACAACTTGGTTTCAAATGTCCGCTAACCATATCGGGTCCGCGTTCGTGTAAGTGTGCATACAGTCGAGAAGACGCGTCGATATTGACATTGATTGCAGCCGTCTACAACGTGCCCCTCGTGTAGTTGAGTACCGTACTCAAATATTGGCGCGCCGCCGATACGTTGACGGCTGTCGTCGACGCGTGTCGATGGCTGTAGTTGGCTACAGTTTCCTAGAAAAACGGTGGCCATAGCGTCCGCAATTTACCGGCGGATGACGTCACTGAAACGTTATTTATGAAAGTTAGGCAATGGTTTCCTAAGAAAGGGGTGAACTGTCACTCAATAACGGCTGTCCAAATACAGAGCGTTTTTAGGATTTCGTACCAAAATGGTAAAACGGAACCCTTTTGGTGAGACTCAGTCTGTCTGTCATAGCTGGATATCACAAGAAATCATTGATGAAAAATGTAAAAAAAATACCGTTCCCCCCTTATCTCCAAAGTTTGCAAAGAGAACAATCTGAAATAATTCTATGTGATGGAAGTTTGTGTAAAGATTACAGGAAAAATAAAACGATGTCTCTAAATAGCACACTTTTTCAGAAATCATCAACAAAAGTTACACTAGTTCCACTGTCGGTCAAGAGATGGCACTGACCTAAAACTGCAATATTCTACACCGCAGTGCGCAGTGTTAAAATTATCTGACGAATATAGGCCTTGCCGATAAAATTTAAAAACATGATGGTACGGAACCCTCGGTGCATGAGTCCGACTCGCTCTTGCCCGGTTTTTTTTACATACTGGTTTAAATTACAGATTTCCATGACGGCCGTTATAATATGACGGAACTGCTGTCCTAAGATACGTAAGCATAAGTTGGTGTATTTTCCTAGAAAGCGTTTTTGACACCGTAAAGCCAAACCCCGCTGTCATCATTTTCATGACAGCTGTCACTGAGTGGCGGCCACCGGTCTTGTAAGAATCCTTAACTTTAGCACAGTATGGGAACCAGTTGTTTAATTAACTTGGCCGGTAATAATCGCTAGTCATGTAATTTTGTTGATATTCTCAATGTTAGCATAGGATCAATAACTCGATAGTCTCCCTGAATGCATTTACTGTTGGACTTGTTTAAGGACGCTATCACATTTTTCCACGAATAACAGTGTTTTTCAGGTACCGTTTTAACAAACTGGAGTCACAACTGCGAGGATATCTTGGTTTCAAATTAAAGATAATATATTCATCTCCAGACTGGGCCCAAAGCAATTAAATAGCCCCATACAAAGTTTTCACACAAATACGTTTTTACCATCTCAATAATCGCAAAAAATTAAATATAAAGGGGTCTGAATAGGAACCAATATAGCTAAATCCAATGCATATATTAACTTAAAAATAAGAAGATATTGTTGCTCATATATAATTCTATAAAGATAAGCTAAACATTTTGTAGATAAATAAATAACATTTCATTTATGAGAAAAATATGAAACGCTCTCAAATTTCGCCATACATTTTCTACCCGCGGACACTTGCCGGTCGGTCATTCCGCGCTCAGACGCGCTCGTGAAAGCACGACTATGTCGCTATTTCGCAAAAAATAATTACGTTAAAAAGTGAGCTCGGTTTTGAGTACTCCACAATACGATGTTGATACTTTTTCGAACCGAAATAAAATTAAGTACGATTTTTGGAATTTGTTTGTGATGTGAATACTTAGTTGTAATTTTTTGTTTAATGGATGTAGATGACAGATAAAGAGTAGTATAAATATTTATGTTAATAAATTATAATCAAATAAAAATGACGGAAACAATTTTTTTTTAGATATTCGATACTATAGTCGACTTTGGGGTGGTGATTACAATATGACATCCATTTTTTTATTCAAGATGGCGAGTGTATTTTTAACCGACTTCTAAAAAGGAGGAGGTTGTGTATTCGGGCATAACTCCGTCATATACGGACGGACGGACTAGCAAAATTCTTTCTTTGTTCGAAAGAGGTTTATTCCAAAATGGTCCCATTTAAATTTCGTAAAGATCTGATGATGAGTTTCGGAGACAGACAACGGAACTCTTCAATAAATGCCAGCAAATCAACCGCGATTGCTGCTATCGCATATCTATGCATTGTTTATGCAACTACACATCATAACATTACGCCTACCCTCTAAAGGGGTACGCGGATGTGTTCAATAGCTTTCTGTCACTGATATTCACAAAGCAAGTAGTGTTATATGAATTTACAACTAAAAAGTGATAAATAAAAACTATTTTACAAAAAAAAAGCAACCGATTTAAAAAAAAAAAAACTACAAACTGAAAAATAAATGTTTGTTTCTTGTTCTTTTTTGTTTGAAAGGATATATACAGTGGTCAGGGTGGTCAGGTCCATTGTCATCAAGTCAAGATCTAATGATGGGATCCTGGAGAAATCGAAGGAACTCTTCAAATTGTATAGGCACACACACCTATAGCGATTTGGGTTTAGTGACGTGGAACTGATGATGAAGACCACAGGTGGCTACCGGAACTACTCAATAATAAGTATTTCACGGGTTGCGATTCGATTAGATTACTTTAATATGGTTGCTAAGCAATTTATGCTCGTCACAATACGAATAGTAAAATGGAGCTGATAGGTGGATACCAGGAGAACTCCTCAACAATTAACGTCCCTGCATTGAGAAAAGCAATATTTTGTAAAAAGGCGATGAGTAAGTTGACATTAGGTTATTGTAAGTTAGATACATTTTATACGGACTCGACTAAAAAGCGAGAAATAAAAACCTTTTAACAAAAAAACCGACTTCCAAAAAAACACTACAAAGTGAAAAATAACTTTAATTTCGTTGTGGCAAAATACTAAAATACAGATCCAAAGACACCGACTTCCGAAATTAAAGTTATTTTTCTCTTTTTTTGTAGGCTGTTTTTTTTGTTACAAAGTTTTTTAATTATTATAAAAAATAATGAACTCTCGCCCCAGTAAATAAAATACTGTTTTCATAAGTGAATGATTATTTTTTAATATCACAACGAAACTCTACGACAACTCCCAGGCTAGTATTTGATTATGTAGGTAATGCTCCAACAATTGTCATCAAAAATAATATTTAAAAGTACTTACATCTTTTCAAACTAACAGCAGACTGAAGGGTAAACGTAGATGTTCCTTGTAATACAATAAGTAGGTGCCGAAAAACGATCTTCACATTTTAATGTTAAGATCGTTTTTGCCGAAAAACGAACAACGAAAACGTAATGACTGATGAACTTCAACAATACTAAAAACGTGATTATCACATATAGTAAGTACTAATAACAGTTGCCAAATTCGATTCGATTGCGAACTAACAACTAACTTTACTCAATAAATACCAGTAAAATTAAAAAATAATACCTTCAAGTACCAAGATTAGTTATAGTTACGTATAAAATCGATCGGACAATGGGTTCAATGTGTGCGTGCGCGTAATGTTGTTGTGTTGCGATTCAGATACCTAAACTTAAGCGAGTTCAAAATGTGATAGCGTCCTTAAGGTTAAATTAAATTTGGCCAATTTGGAATATCCTGGCCTTCTATCGATGTTTCATTGCGTTTAAATCACATCACTAGTAGAGATAGTGTGGGAACATTTTTTAACGAAATTATAGTATGAAGTGTAAATTAACTGCAGTTAAATGTCCGACTTTAGTCATGTAATTTTGATGATATTCTCAATGTTAGCATTAGCATGGTAACAATAACTATCGAGTCTGCTGAATGCATTTAGTTATAATATAACTCAAATATCGCACTACCAGCCGAAAACATTTATCTAAATACTAGTTTGTGCCCGCGATTTTGTCCGCGTGAAATTTCTTGTTTCCCCGCCTCACATATTCGTCTGGTGGTTCCAGAGTAATAAAGAAAGTCTTCGTTCTCAACCTTATTTTAACCATCCCCACTTTGAGAATATTTTTTTTCTAAAGTCCCCCAATTATTTTTTTACTAAGTTACCATTTGTCGCGAATCTGATATAGCTTTTGTCACGATTATATTATTATTTAAACGTGTAAGTAAGTGTGTGTGTATATAGTCGTAACATAGGATATAATTTTCTCTGGGTCTTCTACTACCCCCCGATATTCTCAGTCCACGAGAGGGCGCGTTATCGCTCACATTGAGCAGATGGTATAGATTGATATTGATTATCTGTAGATCAGACTTGTGAGAATGCAAGTTAGATCGGTGCGAAATAGCTGCAGGTTGGAGGTTGCACCTAGCTACTGATAAATCAGTCTGTTTATTCTATAAAAATCTTACCGGGAAAACGTTAGTGGGAGTGAGCTGTGAGTGTCAATCCCCTGCATCAGGCGGAATGTTAGCTCACTTACATAGCCATTTATCCATAGACATTAATTCCTAGTTCGATGCTCACTTCACCTAAGTTTTCACGCTGACATTTTTACAGAATATACCGGCTGTTGTATTACTTGTGATGACGTCGGACGTACTGGCTGCGTTCTGAAAGTATAGCCTGTTCTAAAAGTTTTTAATGGAAGTGTAAACAAACCTGTCCAGGTTAAATTCTTACACAACCACCCACTACAGGGAATTACTAACACATTCATGTGTATTTAGAAGGTTTCAACTTTATATTTCACCACTTTTTCCAACAATTATTGCTTGAGAAAAGTCGACGACGAAATTGAGGACATAAGTCCACATCAATCAATGAACATCTGTATGGTGATTTAAATGTCAAAATTAGGGTTTAAGTATTCAAATAAAAAATTAACTTCCATACTAATATTATAAATTCGAAAGTAACTCTGTCTGTCTGTAAGTATGTTACCTATTTACGCCTAAACCATCACTGAACGGATTTCGATAAAATTTTGCAGAGAGATAGATTGCATCCCGGGGAAGAACATAGGGTAGTTTTTATCCCGATATTCCTACGGGATCGACACTTATGCGGATGCCTTGTGATCCATTTGTTTACATTTCCGTCAAATAGTTTTGGAACACATTTAGATTAGTTTACATGAGCTTAGTACTTGTCATTAGTGCTGAAGGGAAAGCGCCGGGTTACCCGCGAAATTGAAATTTTCTTACGTTTTTTGCAATTTCCTTCGGTGTCAGGTTGTATGTTGATCAAAATATGATCCGCGACCGTAAGAAATGTCCTATTGATTGATATTAATATTCCATTTCATTTAACACTAGCTGACCCGCGCCCACTTCGTTGGGCGGTAAACATTTTAACTTGTGATGAAATTATGAGTGTGGTTCGGTTAGTACTGAGTGCTATGATTTATTTCCTGACTGCCAAAAGGAGGGTTTTGTTTTTATTGCATATATATGCATTTTTATTGCATATGTATGTATTTGCATGCCACTTTGGCTATATTACCGGGTTTCAAATGAGTAAATGAAATGATTATGATTGAATAAATTATGTTTAATTTAATTATTCAAAACTTCTCTGTATATAGTAATATTAGATGTAATGCAAAATATATTGTCTTTCAGGAGTTCCAACCCGAGATACGCCAACATATGTATAACTGCCCATGGGAAAAACACTGCTTTCTCAGGTCAATGCCCACCACGCGTAGCATGAACACTTCTATCTCTACGAAGAGTAGACACAATGCTTTCTATACAAAGTGACATTTCTTTTCTTCATTTTTGACATACCGCCTAGAAATCTTTCTACAATCTGTCATTTTGTCTTTCGTTTCAAACAAACTTTGTCTAGGTCCTTTTTTATGTAGACTATTTCAGAAGAAAGTTTTCTATCCCAAATTTTATGTCAAAATCACACTGACAACTGTCAGTTGTCTAAGAGATTTCATAATCGCTAAAGACAGTAGAAAAATTTGTACTCGACGGTCACAAAGTATATATGGTTATCTACAAAATCCTACGAAAAAAATAAACAAAATTCCACTGTCAAAGATACACGAATGACAGCCGGGACCAATTTAACGTGCTTTCCGAGGCACGGAGGGGTCTCGGTATGTACCTAAAGATGGTCACCCATCCACGGACCATCCGCAGCAAGCGTAGCTTAACGTGATCGATCAACTTGTGTGGCTGTTATTATTTAGCCACGGACCCCTCTTTATTATGTGACTTAATATCAGTAAAAATTAAGAATCAAAAAGAAAAAGAAATCGTATGATAAAACAAAGAATTCTGAGCCGAAATTAAGTAAAAGAGTGAATTTCGTAAAAAGTGCAGTTGACTCTTTCTACTTTGCTGCCGTCATAATGTCTACGCGGAACGTCATCTTTGTCTACTCTTCCGTCGACAAACCGGTGCTCATGCTACGCGTGATGTTTGACCCTGGGACTTATGGATGTTTTCGCGCTTTGGCTAGCGAGCCGCTGCGAGCGCTCAGCGCTAGACTCCCTATACCTTGTTGCTTAGACATGCTGCCTTAAATCAAAAAGACGCTGCGCACGTTCAGCGGTAGATTCCCGAGCACGGACCTGCGATGTTCTCCAGCTTTGGTTAGCAAGCCGCTGTGAACGCTCGGAGCTAGATTCCCCAACGCGTGCTTGCGAAATATTTTCTCTATTCCTCGAGAGGCGCTGATGATTTTCAAGAGCAGACTCTTCCGTACGGCGTACTCGAGCTGCTCTTGTCTGGGATGTCTGACGGGAAAGGTGTGATTTCCTTTTAGGCATGACAAACAATCGCTAAAACTGTCCGATATCCCAAAAACAGAAATACCACAGCTGGCACAGCTTCGAACTCGAAGAATGAGAACGAAGTAGTGTTTGTGTTTTAAGAAACCGAGCAACCAAAACAATTTTAAGACCAACAACCAAAACAATTTTAAAGACCAACGACATCCAACCAACCGCATACAACACACCTACCTAACGACGAAAGTTAAACAACGCCATCTATGGGTAAATGGATAAAACGTCCGTACAAAGCTTGTTCTAATGCGGTTCGTGAATGGACGGCGGCATTTTGTGATTTAGTAATTTTATATTATCTTCGAAACTATTTAACCAATTGGCATACTGTTTTGGGCAAATCGTATCTCTATGATGTTCTTGTGATCAAAATAATATTTTTTTCGATAAGCTTTAATATTTTGTTGTTTAAAAAATCGTCCAAAAGTAAGTACGTCGAAAACTACTTTTTTTAACACATAAAAGCTACTATATCTGCTAAAATATAAAAGATAGAAATATGGTGTCGCGGACTTTTTTGTAGAACTATTCAAAGCGGACCAGGTTGCCATACATTGTTTTCAATTATATACAACTGTTATGGCAGCGCATGCAAATAACACTGTTGTAAGAGCTATTTTTTTCCGCCTGGCTAGACAAAAATTGAGATAGTTCGGCTAATATGCATGATATCTTTATAATTTATAGCCTATAGCACTCACGAATAATGTAGCTTTCTACCAGTGAAATAATTTTTAAAATTGGTTCATTACTTCCGGAGATTACCCCCTACATACAAACTTACAAACTTACAAACAATGTTACCTCTTTATAATATTATTATTATTATTATTATTATTATTATAGTATAGATTACATACTTATTGTTATTTAAACAAAAACTCGTTTCTGTATGGGGATTTTTTTAAATTATTTAGCCGTAGCCGTACACGACGACAGTCAGCTTATACTGGAAATGTATAGTTTGATATGTTGTCGTGCGTACCTACTTCTTTGTGGAAATGTTTACCTAACTATTACGGTTCAAGATAATAATAATAATAGAATAATAGCCCTTAGTAATAGAATCCCGATGGCACCCTTCGTGCTTCGACTACAACATTGTTAGTCATTTACTTATCACTATGTTAGTTAAATAGAGTAAGTACCTATTCTAAAAGGCACGTAAGGACAACTTGACAAGTACTAAATATTTTACTAACTTCGTGTAAATTATGCTTATGGCGGTAAATGGAAGGGTATTGAAGTATGTAAATGTTGTACAGATGCCAACACATCAAGCTACTACAAACTGTCAAATTCCTTTAACAGATTTTGAACTTCATCTCTAAAGCTTTAGCTTCAAAGTTGATTGGGAAAATTTGATAGTTTGGGGACTTTCGGGTATCTTGATCACAGAACACTAATACCCTAGGCGGTATGTTGATGTGCTGGAGTCTGTACACCTAGCTCAATGAGCAAGAGTTGAAATATGACTGAAGTAATGTAACAATTTTATTATCTGTATTTAACCAATAAATGTTTTAATGATTTTTGTTTTTTTTTTTTTTGCTACATTAGTTATTCAGCCAATGTTCCCCCACTACTGGGACACTAAAATCAGGAATGAAATTATCCGGAAAAGAACCGGAAACATCGACATAGCTTGCAGAGTAAGCAAACTGAAGTGGCAGTGGGCTGGCCATGTCTGTCGAAGTACCGATGGCCGGTGAAGCAGACGAGTCCTGGAGTGGAGACCGCGTATCGGCAAGCGTAGTGTGGGACGCCCCCCAGCTAGATGGACGGACGACATATAGAAGGTGGCTGGGGTAGACTGGATGCGGAAGGCGGAGGACAGGGTGCTGTGGCGCAGTCTGGGAGAGGCCTATGTCCAGCAGTGGACTGCGATAGGCTGAGTTGATTGATTGACTGGGACACTGGCGGTATCACGCGGGCCCAGTACCGGGTTGGTGGATGTCTTCGATTTTTTCTTCTAGGACTGGACGTTTCATGAATGCACCTGAAGAAATGGCACTCGCAAAGACTACAATATAATGTGGTCACTCGTTGGACGCCTGACATTGTCGTCGGTGTAGACCTCGGCGAAGGTGATGGTCTGACGTTATGATAACGTTTGCAGGGCCAACGTGGCCAGAGATCTCGCAAGACATAGAGGTTTGCAAGTAAAAAGGGGAGACATTTGCCCAGCTGTGGGACACAATCACACAATATAGGATAACAAAAAAAAACGGGTTCCGTACCATCATGTTTTTAATTTTTTATCGTCGAGGCCTATTTTTGTCAGATAATTTTAACAATGTGCTCTGTGGTGTAGAATATTGCAGTTTTATGTCAGCGCCATCTCTTGCCCGATAGTGGAACTAATGTAACTTTTGTTGATGATTTCTGAAAAAGTGTGCTATTTAGAAACTTCATTTTATTTTTCCTTTAATCTTTACACAAACTTCTATCACATAGAATAATTTCAGATTTTTCTCTTTGCAAACTTCGGAGATACTTAACGGTATTTTTTTTTGCATTTTTCATCAAAAGTCGAAAACTGTGCGGCCTAAAAAAAAGAAAAAATGTTTGAGAATGTGCAAACTGCGCTGTTTCATATAATACCCCACATGCCCTACGAAGTTGATAGCATTAGTAGTTCTTGAGATATCCAGCTGTGACAGACAGACTGAGTCTCACCATAAGGGTTCCGTTTTACCATTTTGATACGGAACCCTAAAAAGGACATGCCGGCCGGTTTCTCGGAATACATTCGTGAAGTTATTGTTAGAAGATTGTAAATATAAGGTAAAGTAGTCCACAAAATACTCTTAAACTTTTTTTGCAATTTGCAGCTCAGTATCAGGTTGTAAAAAAAATAACAAGTCGCCAGGTGATGACGGAATCACGGCCGAGCTTTTGAAGGCCGGCGGAAAACCCGTTCTTAAGGCCCTTCAGAAGCTGTTTCGTTTCGTCATACTCGAGGGTAAAACACCACAGGCATGGAACAGTGGTGTAGTGGTGATACTTTTTTTAAAGAAGAACGACAATGCCCTTCTTAAGAATTATAGGCCCATCTCACTTCTGAGCCATGTCTACAAGCTGTTTTCGAGAGTCATCACGAACCGTCTCGCGCGCATGTTTGACGACTTCCAGCGCCCCGAACAAGCCGGATTCCGTAAAGGCTTAGCACCGTAGACCACATACATACGCTGCAACAGGTTATACAGTAGACTGAAGAGTATAACCTGCCTCTCTGCTTATAGCGTATGTGAACTGCGAGAAAGCCTTTGATTCTATCGAGACATGGGCTGTACCGCAGTGTCTTCAACGGTGCCAGATTAACTATCGGTACATCGAGGCGCTGAAGTGTCTGTACGAAAACGCCACTATCTCAGTACGACTTCAGGATCAGACCTCGAAACCTATCCTTCTGCAGCGAGGTGTGAGACAGGGGAGACGTTATCTCTCCGAAACTGTTCACCGCTGCACTGGAGGATGACTTCAAGGTTCTGGACTGGAAAGGGGCTGGCATCAACATCAATAGCGAGTACATAACTCACCTGCGGTTTGCCGACGAATTCGTAGTCATGGCTGAGACTATGGAGGACCTCAGTACAATGCAAGAAATTACAATGGGGACCTCACATAACATCTCTTGCGGGGCGGCTTAGCTCGGCCGCTTATGCTGTTAGAAAGATAAGACAGTTAACTGACGTAGAAACCGCGCGTTTAGTCTGTTTTAGCTACTTTCACAGCATTATGTCGTACGGCATTTTACTATGGGGTCGAGCTGCTGACATTGAATCCATCTTTATTTTGCAAAAGAGAGCTGTCAGAGCCATTTATAATCTACGTCGCCGCGAATCTCTCAGGGAACTTTTTAAAAGGATTAATATTATGAAGGTACCTTGCCAATTCATTTATGAAAAATTGAAAATATTATGTATAAAAGAAAAAATCTACATCTTTTTAATAAAATAAGCGATAGACATAATTTTAACACTAGAAATAAAGATAAAATACATCAACCATTTTTCAGATTAGCCAAAGTACATACATCTTTTATGGGGTACTGTGTTAAATGTTACAATAAAATACCTAATGATATATTGCAATTAAATGAAAGAAAATTTAAAACTCACATTAAACGTACACTTTGTAAACAAGCGTACTATAAATTAGAAGATTATATCCAAGATAAGAACGCTTGGAAACATGCTGGTCCTGCTCCATAGGACAATCTAGAGTCAAGACAAAATCAAACTGGTTGCTAATTTAATTGCAAAATTTATTTTTGTTCTTCTATTTTTTTTTTTTACATTGATTTACATTCTGTAATTACTTTAACTCACACCCTGACTTATTACTATTATTATTATTTTAATGACAATCGTTTATTTTTACCATGCTTGTAAATATGTGAGCACCATGTATCTATCAGATAATTAATTTATATGTTACGGTTTCATTTTTAATTCTTTTACCTATTGTGGTACAGTAATTTTATTTTAGGTGCATCGTCTTCACATATATATTATATAATTAATGTACATGCAAAATATTGTAAAACATTTTAAAAGAGTAACGGTGGAGTTTCTTGCCCATTCTTCTCCATACGAAATCTACCTTTTGGAATGGGCGACTAGTAATTTTTGACGTTCAAAAGTGCCTGTTAAGTGCCTATTTGAAATAAATGCTTTGACTTTGACTTTGCTCGATGACCTCAGTATAGCCTCCGAAAGAGTGCGGGTCGGACAATGAACATAGACAAAACGAAGGTTATGTCAAATGCCCAAGTGACACACACTCTCATGAAGATCGGAGACGCTACACTCGAATTCGTGTTTTTACCCTTTTTCCAATAAGAGATTATTGTCAATGCCCAGGGTGCACCGGTCCGACAACTGCTTTGCCCCTTGTACGTATCCTTAAGGGACTAGCAGGTATCAGGCACATGCAGTACCTAAATCAATTCTTGTAAAAACACTACCGTGCGGGAGTTGGTAGTAGCTCATAAAGCTTTTTCGGATGAAGTAGAGTAGGATACAACACGAGCGAGGCTGAACGATGTTCAAAGGTGATGTGGCAATGGTAAGGTGGCTTATTCGACTTCATTCTTCTATCAAACCTTTTCTCTAGATTTTTTTTTCGTTTAAATCCAGTATTATGACAACCACAGAACATAAATACCCTAACGGGATGACAACACTACCAATAAGTAGTAAGTAGGCAACATTGAACATCTGATCTGCCAAAAGTCCAAAACAGTTGTCAATGTCATTGTCAATGTTGTCTTTGTCAATTTTTTGTGAACGAAATAGCGGTTCCTGTGCTATGTTCACAAAAACGTTTTAATTGATAATTTGACGATAGATCCCATTGAAAACTGTTTTAATACAAAATTTAACCTTGTTAGTACATAGTTCAACTTTATTTCAACGCGAAAAAAGGTAAGTTTTTGTTATATTGTTAGATCGATCAACATGTGTTTTGCGGCGTGAGGTCATGGTTCTGGTTCGTATACAAAAGTTTACATCTTCGGGCCCTCCGGGAGACGCATTTTATGTGATACTGTCTGAATAAAAAGGATACAGGGTATGAATAAAGTCCTTGGTGATTGTTTTGGCGGGAGATATTAATAAAAACCAAGAAAATAACAAGTTTTGTGACAAATTAAGCGTAATTAGGTACGCCACCGCTTGTCCTAATTCGAGGAAGTACTAGATTCCAGTTATTGTAAGTGATTCATATGAGTTTCAAGTCATTTTGTATTTGAAAACATTTTATTTACAGTAAGTTATCATGGAGAAAGTGAATAAAGGACATTCTAGAATTTATTATTGTTGATACAAAAAATAGGTCATAGGTTGTAATATTAAAAAAATATAATCTAGCGACAATTGTAATAATAAAAAAATATTTTAAAGAGTGTGGATGTTATTATAAATGTGATTATTAAATGTGTGTGTTGTACTCCAAATAAATAAACAATAAGTAGAAGTGAAAATTCGGGCGCCAGGAGCACACACCAAACTATGCCAAGGATAGACTAACCTGCGGTAACTGGAAACTTTTAATCTTCAAGCGGGGAGTATCAATAAAAATCGACACAAAAGTTATTGAACGATTTTATTACCCGAAGGCTGCTGGTCTCAATATACAAGAAAATTCCTTTCTAATATTAACAGTTGGTGTAAAACTAAGATGGAATAGAAATTAATTCCTGTCCTGTCATTATTGCACCTTTGTCAATTTAAGTTAAGTATTATAAACCATACCATATTCCGGCGAATAAACTAACAAACCGAATGGGCAAACCCTGGTGATTTTGATCTTCGCGGGGACGTCAGGCGGTCCATGATATATGTCGGTAGGGGCTAGCGTTAAAAATTTAAGTCTTGAAGTAAAAATAAATAAGAAACGCCTCACGGCTGAAATCAAACATGAATAATTGTTAGCTGATGTTCAGCGTCGACAAAAATGCCGATCGGAATGTTTACGACCAAATGCAAATTAACTCACCGTTTCTTTTCCAAAAAAAGCTTTTACATCAGTAGATGAATTAATCCAAAAAATATATAAGGTTCAAAAGATCCTGAAACAAATATCGAAAACTATTAACGTCTACCATCCAAATAACCACGCGACACGTGAGTAGGTTTGAAACCACGAAGAATTTTACCAACCTTTTACAAAATATGGCCAATCCCATCATGATGCCGACAAGGGCAAATCAGCTACCACATTATTTAGGACTAGATATCGTCCTAGCCGTCAATAAATCCCGATTTATTGCGGAGCTCTCAAATCACTCCATTTTAAGCAAAGGGTTGGATCGGAAAGTGCCCTGTCAAAATCAACTGACAGCGTCAAAAGAAAAAATCAGTGTGCCCACTACACGATTCCGATTCAAAGAAATGAATTTTTACATGGCAACACCACCCTGTTGCCTTCAAATTAAAGCAAAGAACGCGATATCATGTAACAGGCTTAAAAGACTCGTTACATTACATCCCCTCCCGAAAATAAAAGAAAGGAACTTTCTTTTATTAGAAAGAAATCTTCAACCAAATAAACCTGTCTTAACAACTTTCTAATTCAAAAAAAGAAAAAGAATCATATAAGATTCAAAGTGCAAATCAACTCTGAAAATGTCAAACGACAAAATCTCAAGAATTTAATAAAAGTAAAAAAAATGTAAATGACAAAAAGTCAAAAACGAAATAGCTAGTGAAAAACAAAAAATTATAAGTTATAAAAACTCATTAAATGAAACGAAGAGAGAAATCTCTTAGCGCTCCAAAACTCCAAAACAGTGCAGTTAGGCACTATAGCCACTGACTAAAAATTTCAAACAAATTCGGACAATTTACCAAAACAAACTACAATTTTTATAGTGCAGTTAGGCACCATCGCCACTGACTAAAAATTTCAAACCACTTGGAACAGTACAACTATGAGTGCAGTTAGGCACTATCGCCACTGACTACTATGTCGACCGCTTCCAACTCAACCATCTCTATGAGTGCAGTTAGGCTCTATTGCCACTGACTAACTCCGTATTCAACAATCCAAAAAAATTTGAAACTCCGAACAAAAGTTTTTAAATAAAGCTGAAAGACCTTATTTAAAATACTGTTACAGGCACAACCTGCAACGAGACAAAGGAAAGCATATTGTGATCGGCTCATCACCACCGAATTCCCGAGCACAACAGCTGTAAAAGAATGTGAATGCTGTGACTGGCTCAACACTACCAATCTCCCAAACACAGACAAACACAAAAAACATTGAGATCTCCAATGAGAAATCTCAATAACAAAAAAAGGCGAAAGCCAAAGTTTCACAATGCGACCGGCATACCACCACCGAACTTCCGAACGCAAAGGAAAAAGGATGACGAAAGTCAAAACAAAATCTCGCATCGTGATTGGAACAACAAAGTCCAACACAATGGAAAAGAGTCGAAATCAAGGTCAAAAGTTACACCAAGATCCAAAAAATAATAAGGCATTTTGTAACAAAGGTTACAGAATGACCCCCAAAAAGTAAAGTCCAGGATGAACGCGTTACTAACAAAGTCAAATCCGATCATTAAAAAGAATGAAACTCCAGTAAAAATGAGAAACAATTCTGTCAACGAACAGCACAAAATAGGTTTAAAAATCGATTACTATTTATGACGAAGAGGAAATAGAATGATTTTAAACTATGAGAAAAAAAAGATTACAAAAACTTGAAATTGAATTTAAGTTTTTTAACCTCAAGGTAGAAATTACCTGAACTGTAGGGTTGTATAAGATCTTAATAAAATATAAACAGGTAGGTTACCCTTAAAAAAGAAAAAAAAATAAGATCTTAGACAATCCAACCAAAACAAACAAAACATAAAATAAGATCCTTCGATGTGAAAAATATTTGGTGTGAAAAAAATAGTATTAAATTAACCAGAATGACCTAAGTTTTATTTTTAGAATGTCTCAAATTCAACAAATTTATAAGAAGTTACCTAACATACAATTATAATGTTATAAATGTAATAAATAAATAAATACATCTTTCAAATCACCGATAACCTATCATCCATCCTCTCGTACATCACACTGTCAAAAGTGACCTTCAAACAAAATTATCAAAATCAAGACTATCACTTGGAAACCAAATTAAAATTTAATAATATCTTTAACATGATAACGTCCCACTGAACCTTTATTTAAATCTTTCAAAACATAAACGTTATCTGAAACCTTTTCAGTTATTTTACATTTTACAAACTTAGGTGCAAGTTTAGCTGAAAAATATGCTTGTGCATTAGATTGAAGAAAACTTCTTCTCCACACCACATCACCCACATCAAAAGAAATGACTTTCCGACCCTTATTATAATAAGCGGCATTACGCTTATACCCCTTTAACAAGTAAGCTTGAACTTTAACAAAAATATCACTAAGTGAATTAAGAGAAACTGCATAAGCATTTCTATTTGAAATTTCTAGTTGAGATAAGTTATCAACAGAACTACTAAAGTGATGTAATGACGCATCAAGAATAAGCTCCCTACCAAACATCAGAAAGTTAGGAGTAAACTCAGTAGCAAGGTTTACACTATTATTTAAAGCTAATTGAACATTGGGCAAAAAACTTGACCAAGTTCTATGATCATCTTTAACAAAACACGATATGCAGGTTTCGACCGTTTTATTATATCTCTCAACAGGATTATTTTGAGGCGTATACAAAGTATTATAAAATATTTTGGTTATATTAAAACCTTTCAAAAAATCTACAAAATGTTTTGAAGTAAATTGAGTTCCATTGTCACAAACTACTATTTTTGGACAACCAAACTTGAGAAATATTTCTTTTTCAAAATGTTTACAAATTACTCTAGTGGTAGCATTGATCGTTGGAAAGAACCAGCAATATTTAGTAAAAACGTCTACGACCGAAAGTATGTATCTATGACCAGAATAAGTTTTAGGTAGAATTCCTATGATATCAACTGAGAGCATAAGCATGGGACGATCAACCTTTTTAGGATTAATCATAATACCAAAAGGTGGAGATGTAGTATGTTTATAAGCTTTACAGGTATCGCAAGACAAAATGTATTGATGAATATCATTAAACATTCCCTTCCAAAAATAATGTTGTTTTAATTTATTTAAAGTTTTATGTATTCCCAAGTGTCCAGAACTGAACTCCCTTGTCCATGATGAACAAACAGCAAGGCGAATAGCAAACGAAGAGCAAAAACTAAGTTTCAAAAAGTTATTGAAAATAAATTCTCAAGTTTGAGGTTAATTATAAAAGTCAATGTGGGTATTCCCATAAAAAATTACTATGTTAATTTTATCGTTTTAAAAGTGCAATAATCACTTACAAGCAGTTTAAATCTAGATAAATTAAATGTACAATATTGTACTTAACAATTAGATTAAATTATTTACTTAAAAAGTTAAACTTAGTTTTTAAAATAACTTTACTGTTGAGAACAACAAAACGCAGTCTATGCTATACATTTCTGTTGGTTTTGCTAAGAAAAAAACATGATATTAAACAAAATCATCAATTGTAAACACCAAACATTGTTTACAAAGATTCACCAAATTAAGTTAAGTACTACTTATGAGTCAAAAATCAAAATAAACACAAAGTTATTAAAGTAACAATGTAGAACAAACCAATGCAAACAATAGACTCATAAGTTAATTAATTAATAGTGCAATAATGACAGTATAAGGTACCAGACAAACCTACTTCAAGTCCCTGTTCGCAGAGCGACAATTGTAATATTAAAAAAAATATAATCTAGCGACAATTGTAATAATAAAAAAATATTTTAAAGAGTGTGGATGTTATTATAAATGTGATTATTAAATGTGTGTGTTGTACTCCAAATAAATAAACAATAAGTAGAAGTGAAAATTCGGGCGCCAGGAGCACACACCAAACTATGCCAAGGATAGACTAACCTGCGGTAACTGGAAACTTTTAATCTTCAAGCGGGGAGTATCAATAAAAATCGACACAAAAGTTATTGAACGATTTTATTACCCGAAGGCTGCTGGTCTCAATATACAAGAAAATTCCTTTCTAATATTAACAGTTGGTGTAAAACTAAGATGGAATAGAAATTAATTCCTGTCCTGTCATTATTGCACCTTTGTCAATTTAAGTTAAGTATTATAAACCATACCATATTCCGGCGAATAAACTAACAAACCGAATGGGCAAACCCTGGTGATTTTGATCTTCGCGGGGACGTCAGGCGGTCCATGATATATGTCGGTAGGGGCTAGCGTTAAAAATTTAAGTCTTGAAGTAAAAATAAATAAGAAACGCCTCACGGCTGAAATCAAACATGAATAATTGTTAGCTGATGTTCAGCGTCGACAAAAATGCCGATCGGAATGTTTACGACCAAATGCAAATTAACTCACCGTTTCTTTTCCAAAAAAAGCTTTTACATCAGTAGATGAATTAATCCAAAAAATATATAAGGTTCAAAAGATCCTGAAACAAATATCGAAAACTATTAACGTCTACCATCCAAATAACCACGCGACACGTGAGTAGGTTTGAAACCACGAAGAATTTTACCAACCTTTTACAAAATATGGCCAATCCCATCATGATGCCGACAAGGGCAAATCAGCTACCACATTATTTAGGACTAGATATCGTCCTAGCCGTCAATAAATCCCGATTTATTGCGGAGCTCTCAAATCACTCCATTTTAAGCAAAGGGTTGGATCGGAAAGTGCCCTGTCAAAATCAACTGACAGCGTCAAAAGAAAAAATCAGTGTGCCCACTACACGATTCCGATTCAAAGAAATGAATTTTTACATGGCAACACCACCCTGTTGCCTTCAAATTAAAGCAAAGAACGCGATATCACGTAACAGGCTTAAAAGACTCGTTACAAGGTATAGGTAATTAAAAAGATATTTTTTACAGATTATTATTTTTCTTAGGGTTGATTTTTCAATAGTTTGATGTCTCCCTGCCGCTGACCTCTAGCATAAAAAAGTGTATAATACAGGTCAGTGCTCCCTGTAGAGTAAATATTACCATTTGACAGAATTTGTATAAAAATAAATGTCAAACTGTCATATTTATTCTTCAGATAGAAGTTATCTGATTATTGAAATATCAGCCCATTTATTTGAGAAAAATTATGTTTTGTTCTGTACCCAACACATATTGCATGTAACCAGCAATTGTTCAGAAAAGAAATACTATCAAACTAACAATAAGTGTAGGTAAACATGAAAACCGTTGATCGCTTGTAGCAAATGGCTTCTAGTAGGCAATTGTTTGAAGGGTTCTATGTAAAGCCCCGTATACAACATTTGTTAATAAACTGTTTATGACATGTTTATTAACAAGTTTACCGTAAACACTGTTTCTGAAATTTGGCATAAGCATCCCAAAGTATATTATGCTGTTAACAAAGCTCTATGAGCAACGAAACCTGGTTGTTGGACCACACTACTTCCATGTTTATAAACTCGCGTAACACAAGTCCACACCTGTTGATTTTTGCTTATAACCTAGATGTTTCGTCTTGCTCTCCGCTCGAAGTGGGAAACACGGCAACATGTTTAAGAAACAATGTTTTATCACCTTTGTTTATAAACTGTTTTCAGAGATCATGAAACATAGCGAAACACTGTTTATAAACAGTGTTTATTAACAAATGTTGCCTAATGAATACAGGGCTTTATGGGTTTGGTTTCCACACTTATTAGTCCTTCAAGTGGACCATTGTGTGTGGGCCATGGCGGCCATCGATGGTTATTTCAACCAGCCCACCTGATCTTGAAGTTGACTACGTGTCCTGGCCTGTTGAGAACATCTGCGTAAGATGTGTCCCGAGGCTTTCTGAACTAATCTGGGTGACGGACACCTGTGCACTCAAAGAACACATGCACAATGGTTTCCTCAGCCTACATACAAGCCCCGCACAGGGGACTGTCTGTTAGAGTTTGTCATCAAAATATTAAAAACAGAAAATATTATGTTACAATATGGGGTTTATTCAAAAACAATTATTAAAGTTAAGTGACATTTAAACGTTAACCCCCCATTAATTAGGTATGTGAGCGGTGGGATGGAGGGGCAGGGGCGCTTGCTGTCATTAGTGCCAATTGCGTTACGAACACTAGGCACCCCGCCGCCTCACCCCCATCCCCGCCTAACACGCGGCTAACGGACTATAATAAACATTGTATAGCATGTGTATAGTAACACAACGCTTTGTCTTCTTCTTTCGAAAGTCAAATTACTGTCGACTGAAAGAGAAATCGGTGTGTAAGTATTCATCTGATATAATATGTTTATTAGTAAGCTTAGCCACGACTTAGCTTTAATTAATGTTAGTGAATAAAGGAGCTATTCACAAGTGTTACCTTTATATTTTCAGAAAAAAACCTTCAATCATGGATCAGTTACTCCATCAAGTGGCCTCCAATATGGAGAAGCAGCTGGACAGCGAGATTGAGAGGTACTGAAACTCAAAGCATTTTTAGTTATCTATCTATAACAATCTATATGTATACAACATTATTTTTAGTATATGCGATACCCGAAACACGTGTCTAGTATTTTTATGTGAAGAATCTATGTACTTACACAATTTCAAAACTGTATCATGAAAAATCACAAAGTTATAAGCTTGTTAAGTTACCTGTTTGTCCGTACAAAAACCCGCGCCGTCTTGCGCTCATTGATAATAGTACCCAGGTACCTAACCGTTCGGCGCGGAGATTGAATAACCTACTTAGTGTCGCTCGGTGTCCAACTTTTAACCTTTTTTTCAGGTTTCGCATACTTATACTAAAAATAATGTTGTATCTAAAGTATCATGTCCCACTGGTCTTCCATTACCTTTTCCATCCGCATCTGCCTGCTATTGCGGGTGATCCCATTTTTGGGACAAAATATAGCATGGGGTAAAAATTATTGGAATCGATTCAGTTACTTATTCTGAACAAACTATATTCAGGTTTCGCATATACTAAAAATAATGTATTAGTAATCTACTATGTCCCACTCTGCCGTCTTAACGAAAAGTGCAATAACTAGGTTAAACCTGATTTCGAGAAAAACGCGGTTAAAGATTTTTTTTTTGGTTTGTTTGTATCTCCATCACTATATTATGCTTAATATTAAAACCGGCTACGTCATGTATAGTTAAAAAGTGTCTAAAAAGAATATTTAGATCTCATTCTGCAGATTCCAATTATGTACTTATCTCAATTTGGGGCAAAACTCGAGTTATTGCACTTTTCGTAAGGACGGCAGCACTGGTGCATAGGCCTTCCATTACCTTTTCCACACTCATCTGGCTGCTATTGCGGGTGAGTCCTTCCGGTAGGAGTCAAGTTTGTCAAAGCATTTATTTTAATTAAAACAAGAACAGTCACTTTTGAAGTGTTGGCTATAAATTTTTTGCCGCAGTAAAATGGTTTTTCCATCCTAGTTTCTTCTTTTATGTGAGAAGAGTTGGGCCCAGTATGTGGCCACGCCAATTGCAATGTCAGTAACATTTCTTATGTCCTCTGAAGTGCAGGTGTGTGAACACTTTGGACACTCCAACATATGAGACATGGTTTCTGAACAATATTTATTTTTTTTGGATTCAGTTGGGAAAACATCAAATGACCCCTCCCGCTCTGGGTGGAGCGGAAGGGAGTGTCAGACTCTTACTCACTAAAACCCATCCGTGTTCCTTCCTTAGCCCTTTATGTTCCAGGCCAGCGGTAACCCCTTTCGGACAATCGCACTGAATGGTTTCTAAGCATAATCCCATTTTTTGTATTATGTGGTGAATGTTTTTCAAAGCATTTATTTCAAATAGGCACATAAAAGCCACATTCGAAAGTCAAAAATTATGATAAAATAGAATTTTAATAAATATTCAAGATATTCTTGGAGCCACCGCACCCCCCCTTTGGTCACAAAGGGGGGGGGGGGGGGGCGCAAGTAGGGCACTCCCCACTGTTGGGTACCCATGCCCTACATGTAAAGAAAACGTTAATAAAATAAAACTGTGAATATTGAAGCCATTTGCTTTGGAACAGATTGGAGACCATGGACACAAGTGACCTGGAAGCGATCAGACAGCAGCGCATCGCCGAGATGAAGAAGAGAGCCAAGTCCAAGCAGGAGTGGTTGGCTAATGTGAGTAACTAATTCAATTATTATTTAACCTTTTCACCGCCACAGTCACGGTTCGACTACATGACAGACTCAGTTCCAGATTAAGTCTACTGATGCCCTAAGCAATCCATGCCTGTAGGCCCTCCTATCCACTAGTCGCCTCGTATTTTTTCAAAACATCGACGAGCGATTTGTAAAGATTGGCACACACCTCTAGCTAGAGTGACTTTTGGGTCTTGTAATATCTTGCTGATACACAGCCTTGCCTTTCATATGCCAGCAAATACTGTTTCGGTGCTGTTTTTGCCTTATGGTGCCCCCCCGAGACGTCATGCAGTAAGCAATTGCTTAATTTGCTTATGGGCTAATCCGGCACTGGACAGGCTTTGACGCTGAGGGCACGCTTTCGATTTTTTGACGTGTGGCGGTCAAAAGCTTATTAGCTTCTGCCCACGACTTCGTTGGCGTGGTCAAGGTAAGCTGGGTCCTCTCAGCTGGGGCTCTAGTTCTTTCCGAGCGAGGACGAGCGCGCGGACGGAAACTCCGGCAACGGTTTTGGCCCGGACCCGCGTTACGACCACCACCATTACCGGCTGTGTCACCTCAGAGACGCTACCACCGGCCTTCTCATCCTCCAACTCTGCGGCTATGGGTAAATGCTCTTCTCTAACAGGGAAGATGGTTGCGACCACTTCTACGAACAGCTCAGGCGGTAGACTCTCAGTGAGTGGAGGCTTCCAGGCACGAAGTTTCGCACAGCACGATAAGGGCGCTCTCAGGGATCCCCGTCTAGGGTCGCCAACATCTCTCTCTTCTCATTCTCTCTTCCCTAGCAAGTTTGGCTTTTTTTTTTATATAACTTTTATTTTTATTTTACTGTGTTTAGTTTAGTTTGTGATCTTCCTGCACGAGTCGCAATAAAAACTTTTCTTTTTTTCTTTCTTTTCTTTTTTGGTCGTAAGACACCACAATCATCATCTGCCTAGGCTTTTCCCAACTATGTTGGGGTCGGCTTCCAGTCTAACCGGATGCAGCTGAATACCAGTATTTTACATGGAGCGACTGCCTATCTGACCTCAACAACCCAGTTACTGGGTAATACGATACCCCTTGGTAAGACTGGTTGTCAGACTTTCGGGCTTCTGACTAACCGTAACGACTGTCAAAGATCTACGAATGACAGCCGGGACCAACGGCTTAACGTGCTTTCCGAGGCACGGGGGGATCTCGGTATGTAAAGATGGTCACCCATCCACTGACCAACCGCGGCAAGCGTAGCTTAACCTGACCGATCGACCTGTGCGGCTGTCATTATTTAGCCACGGGCTCCTCTTAAGACACGAATATGATAAAGCGTCTGAGCCGCGCGGGATAGTACACTACGGCCGAAATGTCTTGGCGAGTCTGAACATAGACACTACGAACTTTCGCGCATGTTCTCTCTCACTCACACTCGCCTCATATCACCATCTGGTTCCTAAAAAAAATTACTGCGCAGCCTTCTGCGCGAAGTTCGGACTCGCAAAGATATTTCGGCGGTAGAGTACCTCGTTGCCATGCACAGTTCGGCTGTTCTCGGTAATGCCCGGTTCTCGTCGGCCGCTCGGTCCTCAACCCCCCGCACTCATCGCCCCCCGCTATGACTTCGTTTTCGCCTTAGCGTTCTTGCTGGGCTCCTTAATGTCGCAGCGTAATGTTATGTGGTCTTCCTCAATAATTTTTCCAGAAGACGTTTTTTTGTTCCAAAGATTAGCGTGTTTAAACAAACTCTCTTCAGCTTTATCATATTAAGGGGCCCGTGGCTAAATAATAACAGCCGCATAGGTAGATCGATCAGGTTAAGCTACACTTGCCACGGTTGGTCTGTGGGTGGGTGACCATCTTTACATACCGTAACCCCTCCGTGCATCGGAAAGCACGTTAAGCCGTTGGTCCCGGCTGTCATTCGTGGATCTTTGACAGTCGTTACGGGTAGTCAGAAGCCCGAAAGTCTGACAACCAGTCTTACCAAGGGGTATCGTTTTACCCAGTAACTGGTTTGTGGAGGTTTGATAGGCAGTCGCTCCATGTAACATACTGGAATTCAGCTGCATCCGGTTAGCCTGGAAGCTGATCCCAACATAGTTGGAAAAAGGCAGGTAGATGATGATGATGTCGCTGACGGATTGTAGAATCCGCTGATTTACAAAACAGCTCCGTTATGTAAAACAACTCCCTCACATGCAGTTGGTTCCAATCACAATCTTAAAACCACATACTCATCAATTTTACATTCCAAAACCCCTCCATGCCTCGGAAAGCACGTTAAGCCGTTGGTCCCGGCTGTCATTCGTGGATCTTTGACAGTCGTTTCGGGTCATCAGAAACCCAAAAGTCTGACAACCAGTCTTACCAAGGGGTATCGTATTACTCAGTAACTGGGTCGTGGAGGTCAGGTAGGCAGTCGCTCCATATAAAATACTGGTATTCAGCTGTTGGAAAAAGGCTCGGCAGATGATGATCCTCTTCAATTCCAGGGACACGGTGACTACACCGAGATAGACGGCGAGAAGGAATTCTTCGCCGTCTGCAACAAGAGTGACAACGTGGTGTGTCATTTCTACAAGAGCGACACGCCTCGCTGCAAGATCGTGGACATGCACCTGAAGCTGCTGGCCAAGAAGCATGTCGAGACACGGTTCGTCAAGCTGGACGTGGAGCGGGCTCCATTTCTCACAGGTAAGTTATTACCATAGATCGGAATAGGTAGAGCTGTTTTATGTACTTGCCATAGATTAGAATAATATGGATATTCCCTTTTAGTTACGAAGTTACTGTTGGTAAAGAATTGAATTCTAGTGGCGCAGAGACAGACAAAAACGGGTGCGTCACTCTAGCGACAATAAAATCCCGTAAAAATCCTGTAGTATCAGTCGGAATCCCGTGGAATATCCATATTATCATCAATGTTTGCGGTCAATGAACCTAAATAGCTCTACCTATTCCGATCACTGGTTATTACTCTATAATATAATTACTAAATGACAATACATTGAATCATAATATTTTTGTAACGACTAATTTGTAATTTGACATAAATATTATACTAATTTAATCGTAATGTAATGCATGACAATTTGATGCATTGTATTTTAACTATGAACCAAACTTATAATGTGAATTTTGTATGCCTTAATGGTGGGACACAGCAGACTTACCTGTAACTAACACACCATCTTATGAACCTATGATCCACAATAAATTATTTTGAATTTGAAGTTAAGGCGAGGTTTTCCCGGACCGATAGGCATAGAAAACACTACCTCAGCCCCCGCCAGTTAAACGCGGGGTATTTAACTACGATGCGCTGAGCGGGACCGCGCCACGTGACACGTTGTGACCGCGACTAACCTTTGTGCAATGAATGCGCGCCACGAAACAGACAAATACAGTAGATCAACTTTGATGTTATATTTTATTTTTAATGAATAAAATTTGTATGTAGGAACTTATCATCTACGCTGGATAAATTCTCATGACAGTTTCCGGTTAGTAAAATTAGGTTAGTTTGGCAAAGAAACGCACTATGTAAAAAATCTAAGGTAAGTTTGTACCTATATTTAAAATACACATACCATCAGTAACATGTCAAAAAATCTCACAAATCAGACTTTTTTCAAAATAAAATTTATCGGGAGGTGTCGCGGGACACCCGGATGGAACGACGTTCCTTTCACTAGACATATACTATGCGTTTCAGAATATGAGAAGATATGTTTTGGACAACTTCACTCACAACTTGTCAATAATGTAGTGTTAGGAACAAAAACAACAAAATCGATTAAGCAAACTTTATTTTTATGTTATAAACAGAAAAGATTAAGAAAATGAAAATAATACACAATAAAAAATATAACTATCCGAATTGAGAACCTCCTCCTTTTTGGAAGTCGGTTATAAAACGTATTTAATAATTATTAAAACTAACTGTTTGTGACACAGAAGTAGACGCCACATTCTCAAAATTCACTATTTGTGATACAGAAGTGGAAACAATAGCAGGTGTTGCAATATTTTCTTTGTTTTCTCGCATTTTTATTTTTCTTATATCCATTCCTCTAATATGTAGGGGATCTATGATTTCAGGCAATAGACACTGCATATAAAAATTAATAAGTTTTTTTTCCCATTTTTTCTTCCCAAAATTTACTATCTTTCACTATCTTGATTACATGTACGGGTATTGTTTCACCTGACCATATACCAAACAAGCAATATTGCCTCCCGGTAACACGGAGTTGGCCCTGAAATTATATTGCATTAATTTTTCAGATATCAGACTGTAAACGTTCTTAAAATTACGAGAATTGCCCCTCTGGTGTGCAATCGACGTTTAAGAGATAGCTTACTATAATCACGTGTATTAATTTATTTTCGATTTTTTTTTACTCTGATATCATTTTAGTTTTTATACATCGTAATCGGTACTAGTACTGATCAACAAAGTTAACGTATGTATTTAGGCAATCGGTATAAAAACATTTAAGATTCATTTCTTCTCTACTTGTTAACATATAGTTTAGTAAGACTTACTTATTTGCTGTTTCAACTTCTGAATTATCGGCAGTTAAAAAGTTCTCTGAAATCTTGTCTCTATCTTGTACTAATTTCTGTTTGACTTACAGTACTTTGAGGTTCACTAATAGTGTTTAAGATTGTTCTGTAACAGTGTTATAAACATTATGAGTCACGAATCGCAATCTATATTCAATTTATAACTTAACACTATTATCTCCATGATTAAGATGGTGATGATGATTATATTCATGAGTACAATCAATATTACTTTTATAATTGTTAGTATGTAATGACTAAAGTTTTATGTTTTGAAGAAAGTAGGTACTTACGTATGACTATGGAAAGTAGTATCAGGGTTATCTAGAGACTGAACAACACCCCTGAGTATATTTTTTCTCATTGAAACGCTGCAAAATAAATGTTGACATTATAGTGGCATTTCAAATCGTTTAAATTATACATTTTACAAGTATATTTTATAATTGTTATATAAGTTTAGCAATATTTCGAACTTATTGAGCAAAGAAAATAATCATTTTAACGAATTTAATAACAAACCTACTGTACTTTTTTGTACAGTGTCGCGTCTAAACAATGGTCGTAACATTTTCGTGCTTTTCCGTCAAAGAAAATCATTTATTTACACTAATAATATGTTATACAATATTATTGTATTTTTTTTTTACAAGCTTTTATTTTTTGTATTATAAAGAGATAAAATTGTAAGTTTTGTATGTATAGGGTAATCTCTGAAACTACTGATCCGAGTTAGAAAATTCTTTCACAAAAAATTTTTCAATAGGTAGTTACATTATTAAGGAGTGCTACACGCTATTTTTATTCTGATAAAGATGTATTTTCCATTGGAAATCATAATAAATGTAATTGAAGTCGGAAAAAAACTCGTCGCTCGGCCGCTTATATTGCTAACGCTGGCTAAACCATACGAGGAACTCCAAAATAATGTACTACAGAATTGTATATCTTGAAAATGCCCTCAAAAAAGTTCGCGGCGGTATATGTCTATATTATAAGGATAACTTACAGTAACCAATTTTATCTTTTTACAATCAATAAAATATAATGAGTGACTTTCGAAGCAATTTTGACATACATTGTATTAATCCTTATCTCATTAAATATGTTAGTAAAATTAAGCATTCAATTTAGATCAAAACTGCAGTTTACAGCAAGTTATTAGAATGAATACTTTAGAAGATATCACAGTATTAAAATTACGCGCACAACAAAACAAAAAAAAAAAACAAAAGAACGGAAAAGTCTTCCTCAACAAAGTATTATTACGTAATCTGATAAAATAAAACTACTAGGCAAAATTGTAGTGCTACTATAGTATTGATAATGAGTTACTTACCATTTCTCGAGTTGATATTTTCGTAATGCCCGAGGTGTCAATTTCCTGTATGAACTTTTGTTCTTTGATAAATCCTTGCAAATATTCTTACAAATAATTATCATTTATCAATTTCTGTTTCTCTCTGTCTTCGATATTTTCTGCCTCATTTTTTTTTATTAAAATTATACATAGGTACTTTTAATGAATTTCTTCGTAGGTTTTTCAGTTGCATTAAATGTAGGTATAGCATTCCTTTATTTCTGTTTTACTATGTAATGTGCCTTTGATTTTCGTTGTGGACATTTTATTTCTTAGTTTAGTTTTCAAGTTGTTTACTGCTGTTTTGTTAGACATAGATAATTTATTCGCATACATACATGCATAACATGAAGCTAGGTATTTTAACCCTTAACTTGGCAGAGAATGTGATGACATTTATTTTTTATTTCTTTCATATATTTGGGTGGTTACCTGTTAAATAGACACCTAAAAAATAAAAATAAAATTTTAACAATATCTGTTTTGTATTTATACCATGTATCTAATTATGCACACTGCCAAGTTGTCATTCATATATCTTTGGAAATCTATGTACTCTGTAGGATACACTGCTTGATTGTTAGAAAATAAAATACAATTTTATTTTATTAAAACATTTATTTATGTCGTTTTATAAACACATATATCTTAATCAAAATGTGGTATTCCAGTAATCAGGTCTGCAGGCAGCCGTAATTTTCTTCCAAAGTTTGCTAAAGCTGGTGTCACCGATGTACTTTCGTGAACAGCGCTTCGATATGACAACAAAAACGGTTGTATGTGCTTGTCCCAATCTCGTTGCCGATTTTCCACAACTTTGGCTAGGTACCTCTCCAGTGTCTGATTAAATCGTTCCACCATTCCATCCGATTGTGGGTGGTAAGAAGTTGTTCTCGTTTTATGAGTGCCCATTACTCGGCAAGTTTCTGAAATATTTGGGACTCAAAATTCCTTCCCTGATCGCTGTGGATCTCCAAGGGTACTCCAAAACGACAGAAGACTTCATGAACCAGTTTTTCTGCAACTGTTGAAGCTTCTTGGTTTGGAATGGCGAAGACTTCCGGCCACTTAGTGAAGTAATCCATCACAACCATGAAATACTTGTTACCACTTTCACTTTCCGGAAACGGCCCCGCAACGTCAAGGGCTATCTTCTCCCATGGTGCACCAACATTTTACAATTTCAATGTACCTCTACTACGAGTCTGGGGTCCCTTTACAGCTGCACAACTTGTACATTTGCGACACCTGTCCTCGACATCGTCCCGACAGTGGACCCAGTAAAACCGTTCTCGAATCTTCAGTAGAGTCCGTTTTACTCCCAGATGACCTCCTGAACAACCATTATGGTACAGCTGTAGAACATCCGGTACTTGAGCTTTAGGGACAACCATTTGCAAATGACAGCTGTCTTCCTGAACAGTTTCCCATTTACGGCACAGGACTCCATCCTGAATCACCAAGCTGTTCCATTGGGCCCAATAGCTTTTTGTGATCGAACTCATTGCTGAGACGTCGCTCCACCTGAGCTTAGGAGCTCTGGCCTTCATCCACTCCAGAATCGCCTTGATGACCGAATCTTCCAGCTGTGCACGTTGTAGGCTTTCCTTCCACTCGTTGCTGAGGTCTGTCCTGAGCATCCTCACAGGAACCACTTCCTTATCCTCTTGCCTAGTAAAATTCGTGCGGTCTTCAGGACAAGGCCTTCTTGACAATGCATCTGTGTTGCCATGAGATTTCCCGCTGCGATGTTTGACCACAAAGTCGTATTGCTGCTGATGCTGGGCAGTGTTGTTAGCCGCACTACCCTTTGGAGACCAGCCATCTTCCCTTTCTGCAGTTCGCTTAGGGCAACTGGATCGAAGGTGGCCCCTGTCCCCACAGCCGTAGCACCTAGGGCAGTATCTTCTATTGCGGTCGCGAAATGTAGCCGGTGCAACCTCCCTGACGCGATGGGAATTTTATATTTATATAGGATGATAATTATGTATTTTATTGGCAGTGTATCTACAAATGCACACTGCAAAAGTCATGTCATATTATGGTAATTTGGCAGTGTGCATTTGTAGATACATGAATATTGACAGTCATATTTTAGATAAAAAACATTATTGTTTGATCAAAATTTTTACGTAAACAAAATGATACACATTCAATAAAAAAAAAATTACATTTATGTATCGTAATATACATATTTAATTAGGATTATAATCGATTCTTACCTTATAACTCGTAGACGCACGCGCACGCTCCGCTATCTTGCGATCTACTGACTACAAATGTTGTCAGATGTGAAAAATACTATTTTTTCTACCAACTGCAAGGGTCTCATATAACGGTTTAAAAAAGAAATAAAAACATAAGTACCAAAACTGTTCTCAAATATTTTTTCTTAGAATGTGTGCATTATTAGATACGTTACCAAGTTAAGGGTTAACTGGAGTTTTATCGTTTTAGACGAAATCTCCAGTAAATTATAATGAAAACTGTAGAAATTGGTACTTAAACAGAAAACAGGGATGTCATGGTGAAAACAGTAAATCTACTGTTAAAACAGTAGGGTTGGCAACACTGAGCGTAACGTTTCATATAATGGAAAGCGCAAACGCGGAAAAAAATTGGCGTGCGTCCGTCCTCGAAGACCTCTCGGCCGGCACTAAACGGCCCGCTCGAAATCGAATAGCTCAATATCGTATGATTTTTGTTCTTACAAAAATAAATAGCCACTAATATAAAAATCTACCTTACCCAGCGCTAGAAAATATTAAAACCTATTTTTTGATACATTACTTAGATGGTTTCGTGATATAATTTTTTGCTAAGAAGTACATTTGAAAAATCGATTTAGTGTCATCTTTGCGATTTTTTTTTATCGAGTCAATTATTAGTAATTACGTTTCCGTCTTTATACAGCGCTTGACCATATGTTCAATTTTGTTAAAGTGATTTTTAATTTGCGGAATATTTACATTATTTAGATATACATAGCTCCAAAAAACTTAAAAATGGTACAACCTCGCCTTAATCATCATTATCTTCCTGTCCTCGTCCCATGTTACTTGTGGTCAGTGCAACACGATTTCTTTTTACCCGACTGCGTTAGAAGGGGGGTTATGTTTTTCGAGTGTATGTATGTATGTATATTTCTTTGGCACGCTCTGTAGCCTAAACGGCTTGATCGATTTCAGCTTGAGTGGTGCCGTTAGATTCGTTTTAATTGTGAGAGTGACACTGGGTATATCAAAATTGAAAAAAAATTAAAATGGCCGATTTTTGGCGCAATATTATATCTTCAAAAAAATGTTTTTTATCAAAATCTATCGAGTGGGGTATCAAAATAAAGGGTTCTAAAAGGTGATTACAAATATATATATATAACTTATATGGTTAAAAGTAATTCGAAGTGACAAATCGTGAAAAACACGTATCAAGAACTAAATCGTTTGCGAAATCTTTCACATTTGTAAACTAAAAAGCAGGAAAAAGTTGTAAATTACATAAATAAAAGTTGGAAGCAGGCGGGACCCATACCATTTTTATTATATTTTCAAATTCAAATGGGTCCCGCATGCTTCCAACTTTTATTTAAGTAATTCAAAATGGGCTTGTTTTTAGCTTTTCAGTTTTTTAACTTAAGTTTTTTACCGCAGTCGGGTTTTTTTTTATATTGCTTTTTTTTCATTCACCCTGTCAACCGTCACGCTATCAGTCACTAGTCAGTTCCTGTAGCATAGGTAGTTTCAAAGAGAAACCGTGGAGTTTCTCCCCTGTTCCTCTCCATAGGAAACGACCAATTGGAACCGTGCACCTAGCTTCTGATGTTTCATAAGTGCCCATGTAGGTTTATGTGAAATAAAATATTTTGATTTTTAAAAGGGTCACCTAGTAAAGTAATGGTTTTAGAGGTCAGAAAGGCAGTCATCACCATCTGCTTTACCTTTTTACAACTATATTGGGGTCGGCTTTCAGTCTAACCGGATGCAGCTGAATACCAGTATTTTACATGGAGCGACTGCCTATCTGACCTGCACAACCCAGTTACTGGGTACTACGATACCCCTTGGTAAGACCTGTTGTTAGACTTTCGGGCTACTGACAGCCGGGACCAACGGCTTAAAGTCTCTTCAGAGGCACGGAGGGGTCTTGGTATGTAAAGATGGTCACCCATCCACGGACCAACCGCGGCAAGCGTAGCTTAACCTGACCGATCGACTTAGCCACAACTCACTGTCCATGAGTTATGTGGGTATATTTAAATAACTAAGATATTTGCGTTACAGGTCGCCTGAAGATTCGCGTGATCCCCAGCATCGGGCTGGTGAAGGAGAACAAGACGAAAGACTTCATCGTGGGCTTCACCGACCTCGGCAACCGGGACGACTTCTCCACGGAGATGCTGGAGTGGCGGATAGCTCAGTATGTCATCTTCAAAATATTTTATCTATAATAGCCTCCCGACCGAAGGTGGGAGGTATTATAGTGTTTAAGTGTGTGCGTAAACACAGGTGCACTCTCTGTTCCTTTACTCTCATAGTCCGATGGAACGGCAATCCAACACGACCGCGGAGATATCAAAAACGTTGCCCCACACTAGGAATTTCTCCTGTATTGTGGGTGCGTTTACAAACATTTAAACTCATATACACAAACAGCCAGACCCGGAACAACTACTTGTAGGTCATACAAATATTTGTTCCGTGCGGGAATCGAACGCGCGACACGCCGCGCAGCAGTCAATCGCTTAACGACTGCGCCAACTGTGTCGTCAATTTGTATGTAATATCGATTTTAAATTGTTATATTGTTAAACAGTGTATGCCCTAATCGGTAGTTTTTAGGGTTCCGTACCCAAAGGGTACACAAAACGGAACCCTGTTACTATGATATCGCTGTCTGTACATCCGTCCGTACGTCGGTCCGTACGTCCGTCCGTCCGTCCGTCCGTCCGTTCTTCCGTCCGTCAATACGTCCGTGAGTCAGTCCGTACGTCCGTCCGTCCGTAAGCTGCCCGCCCGTCTGTCTGTCACCAGGCTGTATCTCAAGAACCGCGATAGCTAGACGAAGTTGAAATTTTCAGAAATTCTGTATTTCTGTTGCCGCTATAACAACAAATACTAAAAACAAAATAAAATAAATATTTAAGGGGGGCTCCCATACAACAATCGCGATTTTTATGCCATTTTTTGCCCGATGTCAAAAATGGCAAATACTCAGTTGTATTTTTACTTTAATAATAAATAATAAAATATATATTTAAGGGGGGCTCCCATACAACAAACATGTTTTTTTCGGCGTATTTGCCTTGTGGTACGGAACCCTTCGTGTGCGAGTCTTTTGAGTTACCATAACTTGACTATAAGACCTACTGCATCACAAAAAATCACACTACTAAATACTTTGACCTTGTCTAATGTCACCCCTATTTCCTTTCAGATCGGATGTGATAGAATATAACGGGGACCTGCTAGTGCCGCCCGCAGAGGCCCGCAAGGCTCGCGTGCTGCAGATACAGAGCAAGAAGACCATCCGCGGCCGACCCGACTCTGACTCCGATCTGGACCTTAGCGATTAAGTACTAACTACAGACGTTTGAACCATATTAATTTGTTGAGATGGCATAATGGATCACAGGACGGATCGCACCGTCTCTTCCAGCACGGTTTTAGTACTAAATTATTTTTAATTTGTCGCTAAATTATATTTTCGTGTATGGCAATAGGAAGGTGGTTGGTGTTGCCATTTGTAAAATTATTTGAGACGCATCTGATAGCCTTCAGGTGAATGGATAGTGGTAGACCGCGAAATTCAAATTTTCTTAGGTTTTTTGCAATTTGCAGGTCAGTGTCAGATTGTATCTTGATCAAAATATTTTTCGCGACAATAACAGGTACATATTTAGAGAATTATAATCATTAGAGTCATTAATATATCTTTCTAAATTAGATTTCTACCACCAACCACCAATCTCATAAGGAAAACAAATATGTATTTACAGAATTATAATCATTACAATCATCAACACAACTCTCTAAGACCAAATCATCCTACTGAATGACTATTTCATGAAATCTTGACATTTAGGATTATACTAACTTAACAAGTTGTATTATTGATTCTAATGATTATAATTCTGTAAATACATATTTGTTACGGTCGCGAATCATATTTTAATCAACGTACAACTTAATACTGACCAGCAAATTGCAAAAAACGTAAGAAACTTTGAATTTCGCAGGCAACCTTAGCGCTTCTCCCTTATGAATATTTTTCTTGATAAAAATCATTCCATTTCTGACATTGCTTGCTAACAATAATATTTGAAATTATGCCCTGAGAAGCCATAGCGATATTTTAAGTACAGTATAATAGGAGAATAAATTGATATGTATTTCTTTTAATACTCTTCTATCTTAAAAGCTTTACTATGTAGGTGCTAAACGATTGTAGACTTTATATAGTACAAAGTAAAGTTGGTTGTTGTTTGAGCAATGTGTATAGTGTTGCCAGTTACCGTTGTGGTAATTAGGTAGTTTTCGCTAGTTGTGTTTGAGTTATCAAAGTATTTTGTGTGTGAATTAAATTAAATGTATAACGCATATTATTATTATATTTTGAATAAACACCTTTTTATTAACAATGTGGTTGTTTTCTTTTCATATTCAAGTTTATTTTACTAATGTTTGCCATCAAACTGTGCGGACTCTGTCTATGGCACTTGTCCGACTGCCGTAGATTAACGTGAAGCGAATAGAACTAGCAACTATAAAAGAGTTCGCGAGAAACGAGGAGCGAGTGCGCGACGGCGATGGCGCGGTTACTCGTTGGTATGCGTATGTACCAAGCATGAGTTTGCGAATGTACGGCCAGCCAAGCGAGGGTCGCTGAGCGAGTATTCTCTTTGACAGCTCTTGTCGGGACAAGTGCCTTATTCCAAAATTATTAGAAGAAAAGTTTACCAAGGTTTTTTTGGTGCGTGGCCAAAATCTGAACTAACACCGCCAACAACAATTTACCAGCAACGCCCCTTTGATGTTATTCAAGCTCCAAAAGATCCTTTTAGCACTTTATGCCAACTTCTAGCTAACAACATCTACATACATAGACTCACGCTTTCTTCCCATGGACGTAGCCAGATCCTACAGAAACGCTACGCTACGAAACTTATAACTATACTCCTTATTGTTTCGTTTACGTTCATATTTATGTATGGTCCACTCACAAGAATATGTTTTTAGATTACGTGCATGAACTCGTCTGATAAGATTTTGGTAAAACAATGTTACTTTCCTTCGCGGAAGAACTTGCTCTCTGATTATACAAATGTAATTTATAATCACGTGACCAGAGGGCTGGCTCTTAGAATATTATTTACGATAATAATGCAAACCAAAAAATAATTAAAAAATAAAACTGCAGCTGCTGGTATTTATATAAAATAATTAGTAGTAGTAATAATTGTAGTAGTTAGTTGTTTGTTGTAGTTGTTAATTAGTAGAATTTAGAATCCAGTGCGTGAACCCTATGCGCTGATCTTATTGACATCACAGCTGACAGCTGTCTGTCATAACTAATAAATGTCATTCCTCTTTTGACAGCTGATTGAGCGAATTGTGAAGTGCCGATACTGCCGATTATTACGTGCAATGTTTTTCACAATTTTCTTTGTTAAAGAAAATTATTGACATAACAACGAACTCTCCTAGTGTCGAAATTCTTCAAATCATATCCTGAACTTCGAAAACAACCTCTGAACAGTGTACCTTTTTGTGATAGTTTGAAAAAAGTTAACATTTTTACGGAAATCTCGGTGGCGTGTTGATATCATCTTTCTGGGTAAGTTTTTTTGTGAATCGTTGCTAGGAACATTTCATATTAATCTATTTTTAGATCATAGACGTCGTTTATCGCTCTATTGCCCTAAAATAATCACTTCAAGGTTACAACGTAGACTTTGAACTATCGAGTTTGATGCTATTCAAAACATTATAATTAAGTCACATAATGGATCAGTTACCTTTGCCCCACTTCAAGTTTGTAAACATTAAAAACTGGTTCCTATGACGTAATGTTTCGTAATTTATAATTACACAATTCTTCATTGTTTAATCCAGTTTAAGTGTAATGACAATATTAAAAATAAAAGTCGCTTTTCTTTTGTGTTGTTCATGAACTACGAAACGTATTTTTATGCAGTTTTCACCATCATTTAGAGAATTTCTTCTGGAAGGTTTATGTGTTTATTATATTAATATTAAAGTCACTACTATACCGTACGCAAAATACTCGCATTGTCGTGGAGTTGCAGACACCAGCCCGTATTACTATTAGTAATAGTAGGTAATAGTCTATTACCTATTACTTATAATAAAAAGATCTGGATGTTTTGTCAAGACGTAAAAATCGTGCGAAGGGGAGCGTCGCTAGTTGGGCAATAAAAGTATTAACTTTATTTGATGATTATTTCGTGATAAAACTAAAGATACTATATTTTGCTCTATCATGGCCATTTACAATTTAGTTGAATAGAATAGTTCTATATTTGCACAGAAAGTAGGTACAAGTTACTGATGTTAAGTTTAACCTTTTGATTGTCAGAGTCATGTATAGATGACAAACCAAAATGTGCCCAGCACGCCACGGTTCGACTACATGACAGACTTTGACGCCGAGGGCACGTTTTTGATTTTTTGACGTGTGGCGGTTAAAAGGTTGAAATTATCATAAGCCAACTACCATATCGAAGGCATGCAAACAGTTTTAGCTATAATAAAAAAAATATATAAAAAAATAATTTAATTCAGGTAAGACCCATATTTACATAAAATTAAATTAAAATATTACAATTCCTACTGCCACAGAATAAAATATGTCTAAATAAAATGCCTCTGAATAAAGTTTCAATGGATACAAATAAAATAAATTAACGAATACAAATTAAAAAGGTCATGGAATAAAAATAAAAATGTCAAGGCAACCAAGGTAAACGAAAATTAAAAGATACAAATTGTCAGCATCAAAACTCCGCGCGAATAATAATAAAGACTCATTAATATATATTATTAACACATTCAATCTTATCAATATATCGACGGCGAAGTTTCAATACCTCCTAACTGACATTTTTTGAGAAATTTACTTTTTTATCGTTTTGAATTTAAAACCGTTATTCGCATGTTTTAGTGAATCGCCTAAGTGTATTTTTAGTTGCAACAACATTCAATTAAAATGTAGAAATAACCTCCCAACTAAACCAACGCAACGTGTCTATTTTTGAACGTTTTTTTCAGTTTGTGTAAATTTTTGACTTTGTCAGTTAGGAGGTATTGGCACTTCGCCGTCATCCGCATTATATTGTAGTCTTTGCCGTCATCGTTTCAGCCGAAAGACGTCTACTGCCGGACATAGGCCCCCCCCAATTTTGGGGGGGGGTTTGTCATAATCGCCACGCTTGGCAGGCGGGTTGCCGATCGCAGTATGGTATGATGGTGTAATGCATAGAGAACGCTGCTGCCCATTCTCCGGTCTCCCTTAGTCGCCTTTTACGACACCCACGGGAAGTATGGGGTGGTGCTATTCTTTAAGTCCGGCACCACACAGACATGATGACTTCGCCGTCGATATGATTAAATTCAAGATGAAATTCAGTACATTATTTCTAAGATAGGTATCGTAAAGTCTAAACATATGTTTGCCAGGGTTATCCCCTGTTGTTAACTTTGTTACCTATTATTATGATAACTAGATTCATCTCTCTATTTCCTGAGACGTTGTCCGCGTGAAATTTCTTTTTTCCCTCAACCCACCCCGTTGCATGGCATCAACCTATTACTTCGTTTTCGCTTTGCGTTCTTGCTGACTTATTACCCGACTGCGTCAGAAGGAGGGTTATGTTTTTCGAGTGTATGTATGTATGTACGTATATATTTCTTTGGCACGCTCTGTAGCCTAAACGGCTTGATCGATTTCAGCTTGAGAGGTGCTGTTAGATTCGCCTTAATTGTGAGAGTGACACTGGGTATATCAAAATTGAAAAAAAATTCAATATGTCTTCAAAAAATATTTTTTTTTCTCGAAACCTATCGAGTGGGGTATCAAAATAAAGGGTTTTAAAAGGTGATTACAAAAATATATATACCTTATATGGTTAAAAGTAATTCGAAGTGACAAATCGTAAAAAACACCAAGAACTAAATCGTTTGCGAAATCTTTCACATTTGCAAAACTAAAAAGCTGGAAATAAAAAAGTAATTTAAAAAATAAAAAAACCCGACTGCGAAACTGAAAAGCTACAAACAAGCCCATTTTAAATTAAATAAAAGTTGGAAGCAGGCGGGACCCATACCATTTTTATTATATTTTCAAATTCAAATGGGTCCCGCCTGCTTCCAACTTTTTTTTGTTTTTTTTTACTCTTAAGGGTCTTAGTGTAATGTTAAGTAGCCTTTCTCATAAATTGGGCAATCAAATGCAAAAAGATTTTTTTAATCCGATGTGTACTTCAGAGATTAACATGTTCAATCAAAAAAACAAACTTCAGCTTTATTATTTGTATAGATAAAATAAGTTCAAAAACTAAAACCCGACTGCTGAAAAATCACACTCTAGAGCCTCCTCTACACGTAGACAGATTCATCAGCAGATGGCCATCTGCGAATGCCTCCGCCGACGTGTAGACGGGGTAATTTGCTAGTCTGTGGTAAGTATTTAGCCTCTGCCGACGTCAAATAGCTACCACAGACTAGCAAATTACCCCGTCTACACGTCGGCGGAGGCATTCGCAGATGGCCATCTGCTGATGAATCTGTCTACGTGTAGAGGAGGCTCTAGAGTGTGATTTTTCAGCAGTCGGGTTTTAGTTTTTGAACTTATTTTATCTATACAAATAATAAAGCTGAAGTTTGTTTTTTTGATTGAACATGTTAATCTCTGAAGTACACATCGGATTAAAAAAGTCTTTTTGCATTTGTTAGCCCAATTTATGAGAAAGGCTTGACGTCGGCAGAGGCTAAATACTTACCACAGACTAGCAAATTACCCCGTCTACAATGCGTTTCAAATAAGAATAGGATCGACTTAGCGCCATGTTGTGACGTCATAGCTGTCAATTCGAATAAATTGGGTAGGGTGAGCAAAACAAGATATTTTTTTAATAACATTAATTATTTACGAAAACATTTTTTTTTTCAATTCCGCTCATGTCTGCATCACTGTTTGAGTGGTCATCGTCAACAAATAACAACAATAACAAATTTAACAGGAAACAACCACGTAACATATAGAATTAACGAAAGAATCAGTAACACTCCACAAGCACTCAGTCTCACGAAGAAGTACACCAACAACCACAGAGCATGTAACACCCAACAACGACAAGATGGCGGCTGGCATCTTCTTTACTTTCTGGTGAATTGTTGTCAACAATGAAAATAAGAAAGTAGCATAATTAAAAAAAAAAAACTAATTATGACAAATTTTTTTTCACTTTGATTTATCTAAGATTCGGTTAAACAAAAAAAAGTTATTGATACGCAAATAAGTTTTCTTTGCACACCGTACTTTTCAATCAACATTTGACAGATAGAGGTCATTGACGTTCCTATTCTTATTTGAATCCAAAGACCTTCAATAATACTATTCTCTAAGTTTGAATCGCATTGTACATGTCGGCGGAGGCATTCGCAGATGGCCATCTGCTGATGAATCTGTCTATGTGTAGAGGAGGCTTAATAAGTATGAAAAAAAAAAAGTTTAAAGTACTACTAATACTTTTACGCTATGGTAGCATGCAACCATTTTTCACTTTAAAGTTGTCCCACACAAATTCAATTAACACTACTTGCTGTGTTAATATCAGTTAAAACATCATCAATATAAATTATGTGGCAAAAATACGTATTATTGAAGCTAACTCAAAACCTACACAAGCAAAGTTAATAAAATTTAAATGGTACCACCCCTGAGGCAAACCCTAACCATTAAAAAAAGAATTTTAGAAATAGATTTACAATTTCCGGAGATATCACGTAGGTAACAAACATACAAAAAATAAATGGCCAATTGCGAGTCGGACTCGCACACGAAGGGTTCCGTACCACGAGGCAAAAACGCCGAAAAAAACACGTTTGTTGTATGGGAGCCCTCCCTTAAATATTTATTTTACTAGCTGCGCCCCGCGGTTACACCCGCGTAAATGTCGATCCCGTGGGAATATCGGGATAAAAAGTAGGTAGCCTATATGTTAATCCAGGGTGTCAGCTAGATCCATACCCAATTTTATCAAAATTGGTCCAGCCTTTTGAGCGTGAAGAAGTAACAAACATATAAACACACACACACACACACACACACACACACACACTCACAAACTTTCGCCTTTATAATATTAGTGTGATTTTGTTTTTAGTATTTGTTGTTATAGCGGCAACAGAAATACATAATTTGTAAAAATTTCAACTGTCTAGCTATCGCGGTTCTTGAGATACAGCCTGGTGACAGACAGATGGACGGACAGACAGCGAAGTCTTAGTAATAGGGTCCCGTTTTTACCCTGTGGGTACGGAACCCTAAAGAAACAACATACTTACAGTCGAATTGAGAACCTCATTTTCGAAGTCGGTTAAAAAGCATGTCAGTTTACAAATCTTACCTAAGCCCACTGCATACTACTAATTAATTCTTATCATTAATTATCGCAACGATAACACGCTATCACATTGTTGGCACTGGCAGGTAGGGGGGCTACGCTATAATTGGTAATCACTTTATTTTTATAGCATTTAGATTAATGACCTTGTAAGAGAGCGTTTACACCGTAGGTACAGCATTTCATACAAACTTTCAAGCCCATATTTTTCGAAATTAATGAAACTTTATACACATAAGCAGGATACAAAGGTCTAAAAAGTTAGTAGAGAAAATTTTCGAAATTAAGCATTTCATACAAACTTTCAAGCCCATATTTTTCGAAATTAATGAAACTTTATACACATAAGCAGGATACAAAGGTCTAAAAAGTTAGTAGAGAAAATTTTCGAAATGTCTTATTTAAAAAAAGATAACTGGAAATCTCTGTTTCTATGGAAAATTTAAAATCGGTCTAATTTGGCTGTAACAGTATTTTTCGGAAATGTGAAAAAATACAACAAGTGCGAGTCGGACTCGCACGCGAAGGGTTCCGTACCACAAGGCAAAAACGCGGAAAAAAACATGTTTGTTGTATGGGAGCCCCCCTTAAATATTTATTTTATTTTAATTTTATTATTTATTATTAAAGTTAAAATACAACTGAGTGTTTTGTGAATATTTCAAGGGCCTACCTTTTACCATTTTTGATATCGAGCAAAAAAGGGCAAAAAAATCGCGTTTGTTGTATGGGAGCCCCCCTTAAATATTTATTTTATTTTGTTTTTAGTATTTGTTGTTATAGCGGCAACAGAAATACATCATCTGTGAAAATTTCAACTGTCTAGCTATCGCGGTTCTTGAGATACAGCCTGGTGACAGACAGACAGACAGACGGACAGACAGCGAAGTCTTAGTAATAGGGTCCCGTTTTTACCCTTTGGGTACGGAACCCTAAAAACAGAATACAATAAATATTTAAGGGGGCTCCCATACAACAATCGTGTTTTTTTCGGCGTTTTTGCCTCGTGGTACGGAACTCTTCGTGTGCGAGTGCTACTCGCACTTGGCCAGGGTTTTTTTTTTCGGTTGGGAAATTATCAAATAACTTCTCCCACTCTTCGTGCCAGACTTTTACTGACTAAAATCCACCCGTGTTCAGTTGCCTGTGCCAGGGGCCACGGTATCTCTTTCGAACAACCCGCGACCCTGGCAGGCATCGGCCCTAGACCCCGTCAGTTAGGCCGCTATCCCACTGGCGTTTTACGAGCGTCGGCGTCTCTCGAACGTCTGCGCAGCGTCAACGTTGCGCTGACGGGACGTTGACGTCGCGTCGTCGCGTGACAAGTACTAACGTCCGCTGAACGCGACGTCAACGTCGTCGCGTTTTTTGGCAACAGGTGCAATCACGCCGTCCTGCTCTGTCCGTGTAGGTACGGGCGGGGGCTTGTACGCCTCAAATACTATCAAGTGCGCGACATTAACGCCGCGTTCAGCAGACGTTAACGTCACGCGCAGACGCGACGTTGACGTCAACGCTCGTAAAACGCCAGTGGGATAGCGGCCTTAGTGCTGACATCTCTTTGAGATGAACACAACGCGCCGTCGACCCGGGCCCTGGTCCTTACGTTATTGTTTTCCGACTAGCACGCGAACGAAGTCGCGGGCTGAGCCACAGCTCACAACAAATATTCAGCCGCAACGAGTCAGATTCGAAGCCAACCACAACATAGGTAAATCAATAAAGACAAAGATGGAGGAATGGTATGTAAATAAATGATGAACGCACTCAAATAGTTTACAGCAGTTCACACACTGTTTTGATGTAAGGCGTGTGGGGAGCTCTTGTAGTACTGTCCGTGCGTTCCGAGCTGGGAAATAATCGATTTGAGCGTGCTTAAACCCGTACCGAATTAGCGTGAGCGCGATAACGATGTCCCGTGAATCGTCATAGATGACGTCATGAACTCATGACATGCCCCATCTTGCGATAACGCCGACCATGCCTTATATTAATATCACCGTGAGCGCTGTCAAAAATGACGGGGTGTGTGTGAGGATGTGTCAGTGTGTGTTTTGTTTTGAGTTGCATCATATCATATCTTTAAATAAAACTAACGTGGCATTTTCGAAATTGTGCTTCTGGCTGACAGTCGCCATCTAACCAAAGAAGAAGAAATGTGGTGTTTATACAAAGAAATACTGTACCTAATAATATCGTTTTGACATTGATTAAGCACTGTGAGCGCGTTCACGAGCGTTCCGAGTTGTTGACAGCTCTCAGCTGTCATAATCGTAATAATCTAAATCGGAACGCATGTGAGATGATGTGTGTGCTGTGAGCGATTATAGCTAATTCGGAAAGCGGCCTGTTGCGATAAAAATGACTAAAGTGTATTTCAAATAAACTTGCGATAAATGTCATTCAACCACCCTGTACCAAAAAGTCCAAATAACTTACGATAGATATCGTTCGTCATACAAAACTGTCGCTAACATTGCATCGGTTGAGTTTCATAATACCAAACACGGAGTAGGTAAGTCAATGTTTTGATCGTGTTACCGACACTGCCATTTTTTTCGTATGGTTTGGAAATATTGGGATACATTAGTAGAAGGAGGTGAACAAACTTTATCGCAAGTTTATTTGAAATGAACTTTAGACGCGTCGTTTTAATCGAGAGTTCGTATTATTAGCATTTCTCAAGTATAAAGTGGATGTAGGAGGAGGGGGAGGGGCCCGTGGCTAAATAATAACAGCCGCACAGGTCGATCGATCAGGTTAAGCTACGCTTGCCGCGGTTGGTCTGTGGATGGGTGACCATCTTAACATACAGTGACCCCTCCGTTAAAAGAAAGCACGTTAAGCCGTTGGTCCCGGCTGTCTTTCGTGGATCTTTGACAGTCGTTACGGGTAGTCAGAAACAACCAGTCTTACCAAGGAGGTATCGCATTACCCAGTAACTGGGTTGTGGAGGTCAGATAGGCAGTCGCTCCATGTAAAATACTGGTATTCAGCTGCATCCGGTTAGACTGGAAGCTGACCCCAACATATATAGTTGGGAAAAGGCTAGGCAGATGAGATGAGGCACCTTCGAAATGACATACGTCATCGTCAAATGTCAAGTCATAATAAAAAATGATAAACAATGTTTTATTACTGCAATGTTATGAGGCTTAAAGATAATTATATCAGTTAATTTGTCTAAGAGACACGTCAGTCGCATTCATGTGATGATAACTATGACCTTAGAGTAAGAAAGCTATAGAGCATCGGGTAGCGTGGCCACACATGAGACAAAAAACTAACTTAACTAACATAGGCTACATAAGTAGCTGCCTTGAAAAAACTGGCACGCACTGAGAGACGGAAATAGTATAGCTTTATCCTTTTCTGTTACTTATAATAACTCAATACTTTATCCCTTTCTTGTGGAAATGAAATGGAGCTACCCGCCGTCTATACTTTTCTTTGTCTAAGACTATGACCTGCACTGTTATAGTTGTCGCGTTTTAGCATGATACTAGCGGTCGTTGCCCTTTTCATAATATCTCACCGGAGCGGAGGGACGCAAACAATATGAGCAGTTCTGGGGGCCTAAAAAGGCCACTTTTGCAGAATCATAAAAGGATAACATTATGAATCATAATGGAAGTGACTATAGTCCTATTTGTATGAGAGGTTGCGCACTAGATCCGAACTCTATCCGTCCGAATTTAGAACATTCCCAATTCGGATTGAAGTCGGATCTTTAATTCGGATTCAGATCGGATGTAGTGCAGAACCGCTCTAAATGTATGTATGGTTTTTTGTTATTGGAACATGTTGAAGCGTCAAGGCTTTCACAGACAGGCGCGACGCGACTCTAGTAGTACAATTTCTATGAATATTTCTATTTCTGTAATATTGTAATGTGCGTACATGAACAATAAATCAGTCTCGCATGAACTGTCTTTGGACTTGCATCGATATTCCACAGTGGCGACGAGGATGGGATGAAAATTGTTCTTTCAGAATCGCGTCGCGCCTGTCTGCGGGGAGCCTCAGGGTAGCCCGCAAAATTCAGATTTTCTTACATGTTTTTCCAATTTGCAGGTAAGTGTCAGAATATTAAAAGCGTTCAAAATCGACAAAACAATGTATTTTTAGGGTTCCGTACCCAAAGGGTAAAAACGGAACCCTATTACTAAGACTTCGCTGTCTGTCGGTCTGTCTGTCTGTCACCAGGCTGTATCTCAAGAACCGCGATAGCTAGAGAGTTGAAATTTTCACAAATTATGTATATCTGTTGCCGCTATAACAACAAATACTAAAAACAAAATAAAATAAATATTTAAGGGGGGCTCCCATACAACAAACGCGATTATTTTTTTGCCCTTTTTTGCTCGATATCAAAAATGGCAACAGGTAGGCACAAAATACTCAGTTGTATTTTAACTTTAATAATAAAATTAAAATATAATAATATTTTTTCCCATACAACAAACATGTTTTTTTTTTTGGTGTTTCTGCTTTGTGGTACGGAACCCTTCGTGTGCGAGTCCGACTCGCACTTGACCATTTTTTTGACAGATTGAGACAGATCAGACTGTGAACGATCTTAAAGTTACGAGAATTACCTCTCAGGTTTTATGTTTGTATATAATTTTAGTAGTGCCCCGCGGTTTCACTCGCATAAATCTCGATCCCGTGGGAATATCGCGATAAAAAGTATCCTATGTGTTAATCACACGATAACACGAAATCGCGAAAAAAAATAATCTGGTGTTCCCTACAATTTGACGAGTTATGCGAACATCAATGTAGGGAACAGCTGATTTTTTTTTTCACGATTTCGGGTTTGGTCCCATAGTAAAAGTTGTTCATAATGATGAGTACAATGACCACCTAGAGTTATGGGATATCAAAAAAAACACGTTGTATGTGTGTGTGCCAAATTTCATCCAAAACCGTTTAGTAGTTTTTGCGTGAAAGAGTAACAAACATCCATCCATCCATCCTCAAAAACTTTCGCGTTTATAATATTATTATTTATTAATTTATACATAATATATCTCGGAACCATTATTATTATTATTACTTATATTATTGTTTTATTTTTATTTTCATATCTCGGGACCATGGGGTCCCGGTCCTTTGGAAGGCGTACGAGGGGCCGAAGCCAACTCGCAGAGGCCCCTTAGGAAATTTTAATGAAATGCGGCACCAACCGACGATTATCCCTGTATGCACTATGCAAGTGCACCCAAGGATAACCACCGGTTGGTGTATTGCAGGAAATGGAAAAATAAAAAGTTGGACTGGAATGGAGTACTTTGGGAATAACCCGGGTGGCTAAAGTGGACTGGTTACCAAGACCTATGGCAGAACTATGACCCCTGCCTGATCAATGTTTTATAAATACGGTACACGGATAAAATGGCAGGGGGTGACTTGCACACTCAATAATGGGCTCCCTGAAACGGTTGCTAGCACATAGTGTCGTAGCGACAAGGGGGCAACATGTCCTGAGGTGCTTATGAGGAGTGGAGAGGTATTCCACGGCTATCAGGACAATCCCGGAAGTACGGTCAAGATCCCTACCAGCATCTTACTGGAATACTTCCTTCCTCCGAGCACGTTTGCTTTTGCAAATCTCCACTCAAGCCGGCCAATAAAGGCAAGAATGAGGTGGGAGCTCTGTTCCTCGTCATTGTTCACTCCAGCCGGCCAATAAAGGCAAGCCAGAGGTGAGGAACAAGACTTCTCCCTGGAGATAGGGTCCGTGGGGTCGCTACTGCCCAACAGCTCGCCACATGCTGCCCTGCGGGTTTTTGTATCTCTCTTGGTCTGGCTCCATACCTTAGACCTGTTCCGGCAAAGTAAACTCTTCCGGCACAGGCCTAGAGTTTGGAGCGCGCAAGCCCCACCACAACGTCAATTATTATTATAATTATTATATTATTACTACTAGCTGCGCCCCGCGATTTCACCCGCGAAAATGTCGATCGCTTGGGAATATCGGGATAAAAAGTAACCTATATGTTAATCCAGTGTGTCAGCTATCACCATACAAAATTTTATCAAAATTGGCCCAGGCGTTTGAGCGTGAAGAAGTAACAAACACATAAACACACCCCCCCCCCCCACACACCCCCCCCACACACTCACAAACTTTCGCCTTTATAATATTAGTGTGATTAGTAGGATATTAGTAGGATTAGTAGGATATTTAGGTATAATAGGCTTTTGCAAATTGCTGCTCCGACATGCGACAGATATGGCCAGCCCAGTTCCACTTTAGTCAGCTGTGCGGCCAGCGTCCGCTATTTGTGTTTTGGAACGAAGTATAGAATTCTTAATGCGGTCTGTGAGTTACACTCAGTGGATCCCCAATGGCAGGAAACGACTGCGCGGCAGGCCCAGAAAGAGATGGCGGGATGACCTGGACTCCTTCTTAAAGGATTGGCCCACTATCGCAGTAGACCGGGTAAATTGGAAAGAGGGGAGGGAGGCTTTTGCCAGCAGTGGGACAAAACAGGCTTATAATATTAGTAGGATAGGAAGTAGGATATTAGTAGGATTGCCGTCTCTACCTGGCACATTTCGACATAAACCCTGAGTGCGGACGCCCCAGTGTCGCTTCATTAAGGTCGATTCAATTTCAATTGAAACAGGTTATCAATTGAACGAGTTAAAGGTATTTCGAATAGGGACGATTGCTTGCTGTAGGGAATGTAGCGATTTTGTACTTTTACGATTTATTTTATTTATGTATTTTATGGAAAAACTAGCTGCGCCCCGCGATTTCACCCGCGTAAATGTTGATCCCGTGGGAATATCGGGATAAAAAGTAGCCTATATGTTAATCCAGGGTGTCAGCTACAAAATTTTGTCAAAACTCAAAAAACTCAAAACTCAAACCATTTATTTCAATTAAACCATTTACAGGCACTTTTGAATTGTCAAGAAGTCGGTCAGTCAGAAAATATGAAGCTAGTTGCCCATTCCAAAGCGTAGGTACCTATGGAGAAGAACGGGCAAGAAACTCCATGGACACTCTTTTAAATTGTATTTTTACAAAAATATTAGTTACATCACTAATGTTGAATTTACAATTATATGTGAGAACGATGTAGAAAATACGTACGCGTTAAGAGCGTCCAGAGTACAGCAAATAGTAAGAAGACAACAATCCAAAAATAAAATAATTAAAAATAAGCCGAGGCGGCTGAGTGATGACCAGCCCCAACTGACGGCGCCCGTTCACGAACATGACGCATAGATCAGCACCATTCTTCAACCATTTTGAAGGGAGCTAAATGATCCAATACACACGCCAGCGTCAGCGAGACATTTGTGTGAGCATGACATACTATCAGCCGCCATGGCACATTCAAGTCAATGAAAGACATATTACCCGGTAAATGGTAAATAAGGTATACTTACATAGAACTCACATCTGTGCTATGCAGTTATACAATGCAAAGGAAATTGAGTTTATACAATGCAAAGATAATCTTACAATCTTCAGCAGCTCCAACAGTATTTTCAAGTGTTAATCAATTAGTTGTGGTTGTGGAGCAGGACCAGCATTGAGCCAGGCATTTTTATCAGCGATGTAATCCCCTAACTTATAATATGCCTGACTGCATAGTGTGCGTTTTATACAAGACTTGAATTTTGTCTCATTCAGTTGAAGAATGTGGGGAGGTATTTTATTATAACATTTTAAACAGTACCCCATAAAAGATGAGTCTACTTTAGCCAGTCTGAAACCTGGTTGAACTAATAGGTCCCTATTTCTAGTACTATAATTATGTCTTTCACCTCTTTTACCAAAAAGATGTAAGTTTTTTCTTACATACATGATGTTTTCGTAGATATATTGACAAGGCACCGTCATGATGTTAATTTCCTTAAACAGTTCCCTTAGAGAATCACGCCTGCAGAGGTTATATATGGCTCTGATGGCTCTTTTCTGCAGAATAAAAATAGAATCGATGTCTGCAGCCCGTCCCCAAAGTAAAATACCGTAAGACATGATTCTATGAAAGTAACTAAAATAGACCAGTCTCGCGGTATCTACATCAGTAAATTGACGGATTTTTCTGACAGCATAAGCTGCTGAACTTAGCCCTCCTGCAAGAGATGTTAAATGAGGACCCCATTGTAGCCTTGAGTCGAGCGTGATCCCCAGGAAAACCGTTTTATCGACGAATTTTAGTTTCTCTTGATTCAATACTATCTCACAATCACTACTCTTTACATTTGGTAAAGAAAATCTTATGCACTTAGTTTTTTTTCCATTTAATACTAAATTATTAGCAGTGAACCAACTTTGGACCTGCAGTAGGGCGTTATTTACGTCGTCAAAATTTGTAGCACGTCTATTTACCTTAAAAATTAAGGAAGTGTCATCAGCAAATAACACCATTTGTGGTTGATTTTTTAATAAATGGAGTAGATCATTAACATACACTAAAAAGAGGAAAGGACCCAATATCGAGCCTTGTGGCACACCCATTTTTACGGTTAAACCATGTGAATTGACACCATTTATTTGAACTTGCTGTTGTCTGTCATTTAAATAAGAACTAACTAAACTGAGCGCAAGTTTTCCAAGCCCGTAATGTTCAAGTTTCAAAAGCAAGGTTTCGTGATCGACGCAATCAAACGCCTTAGAGAGGTCACAAAAGATTCCTATGGCGTCTTGGGCCTATTCCCATGCGTTAAAAATGTGTTTTAATAAGGTTACACCGGCGTCGGTCGTACAACGTCCTTTGGTGAAACCATATTGTTGTCAAAATTGTTGACCATATTGTTAACAAACATATAAACACACACACATACACACTCACAAACTTTCGCCTTTATAATATTAGTGTGATACTCGTAGTAGCCCACCGGTATCGGGAACAGGGCTCCAGAGAGAGGAACCTCCTAACAATGTGGGCCATGTCCAGAAGTACCGCTTTCTGAATCAAGCCCTTGATCCAGCTGCCCAACGAGAGCCTCCTCAGGTGTTGGTCGACGCTCTTTGCTATTAATTCATTATTTATTTATCCATCTTACCACTACAGGGGATTTTTTATCTAATGAGATAGATGAATGATTGAAAATGAGTAAAAAATTATGATGATCTCTGTCCTTTCCAGATGTTGCCAGTGATGTGAGTACGTAACGTCACAAGATGGCGGTGGGCGAGGCGCGAGTCCCGCTGCTGCACGGCGACCGGACGGCGCCCGCGCATCAGGCTAAGACAGGTCAGTCATTTAGTACATATAAAAATATCATAAAATTAGATTCTGAAAGGCTATAAAGAAAAATATCCGCAGAAGAGCTCGGATTCGTTATAATTACGTAAAAAATATTTCACGTACAAGTTACAAATTAATTTTTCCGTTACACGAAAAAATGTACACGTTTTTTTATTATTATTATTATAAGCCTGTGTTGTCCCACTGCTGGGTAAAAGTTCTCTCTTTCTACATTTCCCGGTCTACTGCGATTGTGGGCCAATCCTTTAAGAAGGAGTCCAGTTCATCCCGCCATCTTTTTCTTGGCCTGCCACGCGGCCGTTTCCTTCCATTTGGGATCCACTGAGTGGTCGCTTTTGTGTATTGCTGCTCCGACATGCGACAGTTTGTGGCCAGTCCAGTTAGGATAGAATAGAATAGAATAGAATACAAATTACAGACATAAGTATAGAAACTGTACAAAGGGTGACACAATGGGCGGGCTTATCGCTAAAAGCGATCTTTTAAAGACAATCTTTGGATGGATTGAAAAGGGGAAGGACAGACAAATACTGTAGGTAGTCTGTGGTGTAGTATTTACATAATACAATAAATACATACATAAAGTATATTCTACTAATCTAAATAAATATTCAAGCTGTTGATTTGCATCTTCGTCAAATTTCAGGAGGTTGTCATAAAAGACATAAATAATCATTTGAAGTACGGTAGGGGGCAATAACTAGTAAGCGCTGCTTTTTTTTTGTTGTAGAAATTTAACAGTATTTCAGAATTAAACCCTTAATTCAATACAAATAAAACAGAATCACCCGACTATGCACACAGCGACAATGCATGCAGCTGCCATGTAATTCCCCGCACCCGGCCGTCGCGTCACCGTGACCGGTAGCAATAATTTTACCTAATTTTATTTCGAAAATCACCTACATTATTGTCATAAATTTCGCTTGATAATTAACTCATTTTTGAGCATCATTGGAATACGGAAATCTTACTAATGACAGTAATACTAGTGCGCCAAAGAAAAGTTCGCTGACCTGTTATCAGATGATTAATAATATCCTTCAAGCTAAAGTTTTCGTAGTGATTTTATTTTTATTTGTGGATTAAATTGGTTGATTTGAAACTTTCCTTCCTACTTAACGGGCTTAGGACCGGCAATAATTCTACCTTTGTTGGATCCACTAAGTCTAAAAATGTTTTCTACGTTTGATGGAAATGGAAAGACGTTCTAGTTAAGTGTAAGTACGTGGTATACTTTCGACTCTTAGGTATTATTGGCGTAGGTAGTTAAAAATTTGAAATAACTTATTTACCCTAATGAAATTGATTAAGCAAACAACGTATTTACAAACTGTACAAATAAATAAATTACCTACCTATGTTACCGGAGGTAAAGTTGCCACGTACTTAGGTAGTACGTACTGGTTTTCCTTCAGCTTAACAACACTAACACATTCGTTTTTAGTGTCGAAAACGACAAAATGTAGGTAATCCGCACGGCATTATCACCTGGGTGAATGTCTTGTGCCTTGGGGTAGTGGAACAGGTGTTGCAGTTCACGCTTCAGTATGCGCAATACTGGTGTGGTGCATAGCAGCCAGCAAGACGCTTTGTGATGGGGGTTCCCGATCGGGAAACATCCGGATGACTCCACGTAGGCTGTCTCCACTGATGGCATACCCACCTGACCATCTCCACCAGCACGACATTTGAATTGAACGTCTCAACGATGTACCGAGAAGCGGAATTCGCAAAGCGCACGAACGCGGCGGCGATTTCAATTACACTGTTAGTTCCGAGGCCGCGGGGGCGTGGCTTAGGGTGCGCGGGAGACTAAGTACCCGCTTCGCCGCATCGTGATTGGGGGATGGGATTGATTACCTACGAATTTATCGAATGATAGATTCTCATGCGCATTTAAATGTGTGTGTTCATGAAAGCGCGGTTATAGGGCTAGTAACAGACGGGCCGCGTTTAAATACGTCTGGTTCACACTTACGGATTTCCGTAAATAAGAAAAAAAATAAAAAAAATACCTACCCATTTTATTGTTGATTTGGGTCGAGAATCATTAGCATAATTACGTCCTTGAATTTGACTAGGATGCAAATCAACAGCCTGTATACATATAACAATAAACATGAAACAGGAGCAAAGAAAAATATAATGATGATGTTTAAGGAGAGAGGAAGTGCTTTTTACCCGACTGGCGACGCAAAGGAGTGGTAATGTGTTCATCAGCCTATGTATGTATGTATGTTTATATGTTCCTTTGAAGCACTATACAGACCAAACGCCTGGGCCGATTTTTATGATCCACACGTTAATCGATTCCTCTTAGTCCGGCGAGTGTCACTAAAGACATGACGTTAGTGAAAATTCAATATGGCGACTACTGGACGCCATATTAATTTTTTTTTTTTTTTTCAAAACCTATCGAGTGGGGTATCAAAATAAAGGGTTTTAAAAGGTGATTACAAAAATATATACAACATACATATATACTTAAAAGCAATTCGAAGTGACAAATCGCAAAAAAACACTACCAAGAACTAAATCGTCTGCGAAATCTTTCAAATGTGTAAACTAAAAAGCTGGAAATAAAAAAAGTTATTTAAAAAATCTTTCGCATTTGTAAACTAAAAAGCTGGAAATAAAAATGTTATTTAAAAAAATAAAAAACCCGACTGCGGTAAAAAACTTAAGTTAAAAAAAACTAAAAAGCTAAAAACAAGCCCATTTTAAATTAAATAAAAGTTGGAAGCAGGCGGGACCCATTTGAATTTGAAAATACAATAAAAATGATGTGGGTCCCGCCTGCTTCATGGGCTTGTTTTTAGCTTTTCAGTTTTTTTTAACTTAAGTTTTTTACCGCAGTCGGGTTTTTTATTTTTTTAATTGGAAGTATATGAGTGCCTACTTCCTAATACACATTCCTAATACATTTTGCCCAAAGGGTTAGGCACAGGTGTACCTATAGTAACAACACCCACATTTCGCCAGTTATGTTATGTTGTTCTTTTTATGGTTCCGTACCCAAAGGGTAAAAACGGAACCCTATTACTAAGACTTCGCTGTCTGTCCGTCTGTCTGTCACCAGGCTGTAGGTATCTCAAGAACCGCGATAGCTAGACAGTTGAAATTTTCACAAATTATGTATTTCTGTTGCCGCTATAACAACAGATACTAAAACAAAATAAAATAAATATTTAAGGGGGGCTCCCATACAACAAACGCGATTTCTTTGCCCTTTTTTGCTCGATATCAAAAATGGCAACAGGTAGACACTTGAAATATTCACAAAATACTCAGTTGTATTTTAACTTTAATAAGAAATAATAAAATTAAAATAAAACAAATATTTAAGGGGGGTTTGTTGTATAACAAACATGTTTTTTTGGCATTTTTGCCTTATGGTACGGAACCCTTCGTGTGCGAGTCCGACTCGCACTTGGCCAGTTTTGCCTTTTGTGGTAGACTAAGGTGCAGCGCGGACGGCACACTTTTTGTGCGATCGAGTCTGCAGCGCACAAAAAGTCTGCATGGCGCGCAAAAAGTCGGTCGCGGATTTTTCACAGACTCAACGCAAACGACGCACATCTTCGATCATTCTGTCGGCAGAGCTGTAGGGACGTAGACGCTATGGAAATCGTGCAGAGATCGCGAAGTATTATTTTGTACATGAAGTACAGAAAAAGAAGACGAAATAGAGAATTTTGTATAAAATAGCAAATGCAGATTGCCGACTAAAGTGTGCGCCGTCTGCGTTAGCGCGCGTTGAAGCAAACGTTCAATTTTTTAGGGTTCCGTACCCAAAGGGTAAAAGCGGGACCCTATTACTAAGACTTCGCTGTCTGTCCGTCTGTCCGTCTGTCTGTCTGTCTGTCACCAGGCTGTATCTCAAGAACCGCGATAGCTAGACAGTTGAAATTTTCACACATGATGTATTTCTGTTGCCGCTATAACAACAAATACTAAAAACAAAATAAAATAAATATTTAAGGGGGGCTCCCATACAACAAACGCGATTTTTTTTGCCCTTTTTTGCTCAATATAAAAAATGGCAACAGGTAGGCACTTGAAATATTCACAAAATACTCAGTTGTATTTTAACTTTAATAATAAATAATAAAATTAAAATAAAATAAATATTTAAGGGGGGCTCCCATACAACAAACATGTTTTTTTCGGCGTTTTTGCCTTGTGGTACGGAACCCTTCGTGTGCGAGTCCGACTCGCACTTGGCCAGTTTTTCACACACTTTTTGTGCCGAGCGGCGCGGCGCGGCGCGGTGCGGTCTGCCCGAATTACACGGATTTTTTGTGCGCCGGACTTTTTGCGCGTCGTGTGCGTTACTGCATATAATTGCATAGGTTCTATTTTCACAGACTAAAAAGTGCGTCACGGATAGTCTGTCGTCTGCGCTGAGTTGTATTTATGAAATATAATAGCGGGAAGCGATGAATAAAACTGCGATTCCGAGTGACAACTGATATATTTTCACATACCCACATATACTCTTATTAACATACCCTACACCTCCCCCTTTAAAACATTACTTAATAAAAAAAATTGGGGGCCCTTAATTTAGTTTACATATAAACACTACCAATTTAATTATTCTGTTTGAAATAAAAATAAAAATACAAAGTAATGATGTTTTTTTTTTTTATACTTAAGTAGGTACTATTAAAGATAAGCCTATAGAGATAAGTACAAGTAGTTTTAAAAATATACAACATAACCACCAAGTGCACCACCATTGTGCCATGTAATTACCTTACGTTATGTCACCTTAATTATCTCTAGAGTCTGTATCGTGTATCTATACCTATAACTAATGTTACATATTTTTTTTTTTTTTTTTTTACCTATTATGTACCAATATTAATTACTTTACGTATTTGCCTTGGTATATGCATTTACGTCTAAGTTTAACACTTTCTACATCAGAAATCGGAACTGGTTCTGCTGTCAAATTTTTGGGGCTTACAGCCGTTTTTACGTCTAGTTGTTGTTGATTCTCATCATTTTCTTCTACACATGATGGTGTAGTGTTCTTTATTTGATTGTCCGGACTAGATTCAGTAACATCAATCTCAGTTCGAAACTTATCTTTCTACCGTTCACTTGCGCCATAACTATGTACGGTTTGTCGTTCACGCCACACACGCTTAGATTATAAAGATCACATTCCGATTCGTTATCACTACTTCCGAGATAATTATTATTACGTCGCGTTGAAATGTCATGACTTGACTCGACACCTCGCCTTTTGTTCGATTTACACATTATTTTAATGTGACCTTTCTGGCCACATGTATCGCACGAATAATTTTTAAACCGACACATCTCTGGACGATGGTTTCTGCCACACCTCCAACAATCACGCGTTGAGCGCGATGTTGCCGCGCCCTCGGTAGACGAGTTGCCGCTGCTCGCAGTTCCGCGTTCGGGCGGCCGGCCTGCCCGCTTTGCCGTCGCCACTTGATGCACCGCTTCAAACGTTCGCGTTCCAACCGCCGACGCGTTTGCTGCGCCCGCGACGTTTGCACCGCTGGTCTGTGAGTGTCGCTCGGCCGCTTCCAATGCCAACGCCAATTCGATGGCTTTTTTGTATGTAATCGATGGTTCCGCGAAAATGCGTGATCTCATATCATCACTAGCCAAACCCGACACAAATTGGTCACGTAAATTTTCCTCGAGTGTATTATTGAAATTACATGTACTGGCCAGGTGTTTGAGTGTTTGTAGATATTCACTGAGCGATTCACCCGTGTTTTGGCGTCTTTGCCTGAAAACATGGCGTTCCGCAATTTCGGAACGTTTTGGTTCAAGATGATCACTCACTATTTGTACTAATTCACGTAAAGTTTTATTTTCTGGATGATTAGGTGCACATAAATCACACATTAAGTCATAAGTGGCCGCTCCGACCAACGTCACCAACGTTGCAACTTGTAACTCTGGTTTTATCTCATTTAAGGTTATGAATTGTTCCACGCGTCTGATATACGCCGACCACTTTTTGCTAGATAGGTCAAATTCTTCAATTTTCCCGATAGGCATCTTGAAGTTCCTCACTTAAATGATGTAAACCACACGAATTAAACAATTTTCCTCGTCGCCAGTTGTATTTATGAAATATAATAGCGGGAAGCGATGAATAAAACTGCGATTCCGAGTGACAACTGATATATTTTCACATACCCACATATACTCTTATTAACATACCCTACACGCTGCACCTAATTTTATTGTAGGTGCATCCTCTTCACAAACAATTATAATGTTTAAAAAACCTTGTAAAACATTTAAAAATAGTAACGGTGGAGCTTCTTGCCCATTCTTCTCCATACGAACACTATCTTTTTGAAGGCCCGACTAGAATCAATTCTATTTTTCTTATTGTAATTTATGACGTTCAAAAGTGCCTATTTCAAATAAATGGTTTGACTTTGACTTTATGTTTAAGTCCTATGTTATAGAGGGCGAGCGTGTTGCCATTTATTTATTTATTTATTAAGGAAAAACAAACAGTAACATATTACAGTGTTATAACAAGGCTTACATACTAAACTGTGATAAATATGCTACCCACTACGTTTTCCACAGATTACTTTAAATACTTACTTTATAACTAGAGAGACATATAGTATATCATATATACTATAAGTACCTACATATATATGATGTAAACTAAAAATTACAGTTAATTACAATTTTGATGCACAACATACAAAACTCACACACAAATAATTACAAAAACTCATATACAATATACATAAACCGGGCCACAGTACATATGAATAGATATGCATACATTACAAGTTCGACTGCCGATCCTTAAGTATTGCCCGAATTCGCTGCCTAAATATATTTTTACTCAGAAAAAGTATGTCGACTACATTAAACTCATCGTTGTAAGAGTCAACCAAGCGATGAAGTGGAGAGCGCGACCCAGCATTAGATTTACAACGGCTAGTAGCAAACAAACGCTTAGCGCGCACTTCACGAACATGTACTGTTCGAGGAACGAGGTAGCATAGATTCTTGACTAAGTCGGGACAATCAAATTTATTGCGGCACACATTAAACAAAGTCATGACATCCAGGAGCATTCGTCTTGACTGCAGGGTTAGAAGATCGTATTTTTTAAGAAGAAGGTGGTATGAGGCTTATTTAACTGGGCACGGATCCAGGCTCCGGGCTGATACTGAGAATTACAGATGAAAAAACCTAATAGCACTGTTGTGGACTGTATTTGTTTGTCGTACACGTAGACGTGGGTGATGAAATGAAAGCCTTCGTAGAGTATCTTCCTTTATTCTCTTGAGAACTGGTTTCCGATTCAGAGCTGGATCTGGACTGGACTGCCGCTTCAGAAATTTGCCCCGTCTTTTATAGACGCCTCTGACCAATCAAAACGCGTACATTTTGCACACGGCACCAATCTGATTTTTCTCGACCAATCAGAGCGCGTCCTTTTTGACCAATCAGAGCGCGTCAGGTGCGCACACGTCACTAGTGCGATTTCGTGGGGGCAATTTTCCGAAGCGGCAGTCCAGTCCAGATCCAGCTCTGAATCGGAAACCAGTTCTCAAGAGAATAAAGGAAGATACTCTACGAAGGCTTTCATTTCATCACCCACGTCTACGTGTACGACAAACAAATACAGTCCACAACAGTTCTGGTCCTTCGCATCCGGATTTAAAGGAACACTCAAGATGGTGATCACAAGGAGCCAAGGAGATACAGCGGAAGTTGAAGAACAACGACGCGTCCAACTACAACAGGAAGCGCGACTCAGAGAAGCCCAGCTGATTGAACGAGAACGCATGAGAAGACTCTCGCTGGACCCGCCAGCATCGCCGCTTTCGAAGCCGACGGACAACAGCACAGCGGGGCCCTCTAGACTTCCACCAACAACAGCTACGGTTCAAGGAAGAAGATCACCGACCCAATCGGTTAGATCAACCACAAGTGTCAATACACGACTACGGGTAGCTGAACTGGAGGCAGCAGAGAAGCTGGCTACCATAAGAAGAAGGGAATTAGAGCTGGAAGCCGACCTAGTCAAGAAGCGGTTAGCCGTCGAAGTATCGGTCATCCACGATGAGGAAAGCGTGCATGAAGAAGAACCTACCCTCCCTCGTGAACCACATCAGAAGGTGGACGAATGGCTGAGGACGAACCCCCTTGGCACACGGGGGGAGGAAGGAACACGTGAAGAACCAAGGCAGACACGGTTCGAAATCCCACGAGGAAGATCGCCGACGCCGACGAGGAAAAGGAACAGTATCGAGTACCTGGCAGCCACGTTAGAAAAAATGGCCGGACCCAGGCCCCGATACACCGATTTACCGACGTTCTCCGGAGCGGCAAACGAATGGCTACCGTTCAAAGCAGCAGTACAAGACTCGACCCGCATGTACCAGATCTCGGCAGCAGAGAACATTCAGCGGCTAAGGAGCTGTCTCAAAGGGGAAGCAAGAGACGCCGTGGCCGCCCTCCTGTATACGGCGACCGATCCAGACGTCGTGATGAAGACACTTGAACAGTGCTTCGGGAGGCCGGAAGTGATCATTGACAAGGCGATGGAAGATCTCAAGAAGCTACCAAAACCAGGTGCATCGGCGGCCGAACTGAACAGTTTTGCAATCAAGCTGCAGAACATTATCTGCGTGTTGAAAACGATCGACCGAAGAGGTTACCTGTTCAACCCCTTGATGACGAGAGAAGTGTTGGACAAGCTGAGCCCGCACCTACGATCCAGATGGTGCGACTACGCCTACGAACACGAAGGGACAGCAGACCCGGAGATTGTGGTCATGTCTCACTTTCTGATGCGAGAAGCGGACAGGGCGCTGCGTTACACGTACACCCCGTCCACAGGCGTCGTGACTCAGAAGAAGGAGACTCGCCCTGCCGTGACACTCAAGAAAAAGGCGAGCGTGTTCAACACTACGGAGGAAACGGAAGAAGGAATGAACAAGTGCCCCAAGTGCGAACAAGCCCACACCCTGACACGGTGCCCCGAGTACAAGGCACTCACAGTGGACGACCGCTGGAAGTTTGTGAAGGAGAAGAAGTTGTGTTTCAAATGCGCTCAGAAACCACATAGGCGCATGAACTGTAGAGCAAAGCCATGTGGCGTGGACCAGTGTAGCCGTCCGCATCATGCGACCCTGCATCAAGAACGAGGAGTGAGGGCGGAAGACTCAAAGCCACCAAAAGAAGAAGCGGTTCTGTCGGTAGCAACACGTCCAGCTGCCGGACCACGAACAGTCCTGTTGAAGATGTGCCCGATCGTCGTTTCCGGCCCACGGGGGGAGGCGAACACATACGCCCTCCTGGATGAAGGGGCCACGATCACCCTCATCGACAAGCAGCTGGCGGAAAGCATCGGGGCAGAAGGACCGTCGCAACCACTTCACCTGAGTGGGGTCAACATGACACAACAAGAAACGGACAGTCAGCTGGTGAACATCCAAATCAGAGGGCTGAAGAGCGACGAAAGCTACAAGGTCAGAGCGAGGACCATGAAAAACCTTCAACTTCACCGGCAGTCCATTCCGGAGACTCTGTTGGACTGCAAGCACCTAAGGAGCCTGGCACCAGAAGAGGTGTGCTACGAAAAAGCGCGCCCAGGGCTACTAGTGGGAACAGATCATTGGGAGTGTATAGTGTCCCGTGAACTCCGCATCGGCAGCCCTGATCAACCGGCCGCATCAAGGACACAACTAGGATGGGTGGTGCACGGAACCGCGCCACGTAACACCATCTACCAAGAAGGAAACGTGCTGCACGTTTACGAGCCCGACCGAACGACGGGAACGAGCAGCCAGGAACTTCACGACTTAGTCGAAGGCCACTTTAAGATTGACGCGCTCGGCATACAGGGAAAGCCGAGAGTCAAGGAAACGGATCAACGGGCCATCGACATAGTCAGAAGAACCACGAAGAAGATCGACACCGGGTACGAAGTGGGACTACCGTGGCGGCGGGACGACGTCACTATGCCAGCAAGCTATAGTCAAGCACTGCGCCGGCTGAAGAAGATCGAGCAGAAGATGGACGCAGATCCAAAGTTCGCGACCGAGTACTCCAAACAGATCGACAACTTATTGGACAAAGGATACGCGACACTGTGCGATGGGTCAGAAGAAAGAAGCGCCATCTGCTGGTACCTGCCTCACTTCGCCGTGCAGAACCCGAATAAACCCGGAAAACATAGACTAGTATTCGACGCTGCTGCAAAAAGTAACGGCGTGTGCTTGAACGACGAACTGCTAGAAGGACCCGACCTACTGCTGTCGCTGCCAGGAATCCTCTTCCGATTCCGAGAGAAGGCGGTGGCGATTACAGCAGACGTGCAGGAGATGTTCCTGAGGATCAGGATAAGGCCGGAGGATCAACCAGCGCAGCAGTTCCTGTGGAGAGGTAACGAACGAGAAGAACCTCCAAAGAAGTACAAGATGACCAGCATGATCTTCGGCGCAGCGAGCTCCCCGTACATGGCCCACTATGTCCGCAATTACAACGCAGACGTATACGGGCAGGAGTATCCACGCGCATTAGAAGCCATCAAAGAGAGCCACTACATGGACGATCTCGTAGCCAGCTACGAAGACGCGGAAGAAGCATGGAAGGCGGTCGAAGAAACAAGAAGGGTACACGCACACGCGGGATTCACGTTGCGTGGATGGAGCTCCAGCGACAAGAAGGTCCTACGGGACGTACCTCCGGAGCTACACGCCACCTCTCCCACACAACTGGGGGGAGAACAGCCTGAAAACAAGATCTTGGGGATGTATTGGAACGCGGAACGAGACGAGCTGGGATTCAACACGTCGATGAATCGAGTTCCAGCTGAAGTACGAGCAAGGACCCGCGCGCCGACCAAGCGCGAAGCTCTCAGCGCCGTAATGTCCATTTACGACCCGCTGGGATTACTGAGCCATTACACCATACGAGCGAAGATTATACTGCAGAGTTTGTGGCGCCTCCACATAACGTGGGACGAACAGATTCCGGACGATGAAAACGAGCTGTTCGCGTCCTGGATCGCCCGACTCGCCGAGCTCACTCAACTCCGATTACCGAGATGCTACCTGACGAAGAAATACGAGCGCCTCGAGCTACACATCCTGTGCGACGCCAGTGAACAAGCCTATGCGACCGTAGCCTACTGGAGAGTGAAGTACGTCGACGGGAGCCTGAACATCGTGTTGGTAGCCGCCAAGGCCAAGGTAGCGCCTCGTCGAGTCCAAACGATACCACGTTTGGAACTGCAAGCTGCGGTCATTGGAGCAAGATTGGCTGACGCAATAAGAAGAGAGCATCGAGTTGACATCGGCCAGACAACCTACTGGACCGATTCATCTACCGTGGTGCATTGGATTCACCACGATATGCGACGGTACACACCATTCGTCGCACACCGGCTGGGAGAGATCGCGGAGCTGACGAAGAAAGAAGAATGGCGTTGGCTACCCACCGCTTGCAACGTTGCCGACGACGCCACGCGACTCATCGACACACCCATCAGTACAGAGGACCGATGGTTCCAGGGACCGGATTTCCTGTACATGCCAGAAGAACAGTGGCCCACGGCGGCGACAAACGAGCCAGAGGATGAAGAGGTCCTCCACATCAGTGAGAAGACAGAACGAGACAGCTGGCTACCGAACCCAGCCCGCTTCTCGAAATACGAAGTCTTAGTGAGGGCTACCGCTCGAGCAATCGCCTTCACCGACATCTGCAGACGAAGAGCAGCCGCAATGGAGCATCGCCACATCCAGCGCGCCGAGGCCGAACTAATACGGCAAGCTCAAGAAGATAGCTTCGGAGAAGAGTTAAAGAAAATACGGTCCGCTCGTCCACTGACGAAGACGAGTCGGCTGTACCGGCTGGATCCAGTGCTGGAAGACGATATCCTGAAGGTGCGGGGCCGGATCGAGGCCTCTTCCGCACCAGCCGAAACAAAGCGGCCGATCATCTTGGATGGCCGCCATCAACTGACCAAGCTTCTCGTGTTGCGAGAACACTGCGCTGCGGGTCACGCCAATAGAGAACGTGTAACAAACGACATACGACAGCGGTACTGGGTTATCCACTTACGACCCACGGTACGCGCTGTAGAGAAGAACTGCGCCTTCTGCAAGAGGCGGCGAGCAACGCCGCAGCCTCCAGCTACGGGAGACCTGCCACGCGCCCGCCTGGACCCCTTCCATCGCCCGTTCACCAACTGCGGGGTGGACTACTTCGGGCCGATGATGGTCAAGGTGGGGCGTCGTCGAGAGAAGAGGTGGGGCGCACTCTTTACGTGCCTTACCTCCCGCGCCGTGCACATCGAGCTCGTCACGTCACTCTCCACCGATTCAGCAATCATGGCACTGAGGCGAATGGCTGCGCGCAGGGGCTGGCCAAGAATTATGTACTCCGACAACGCGACTAACTTCCGAGGGGCTGACCAAGAACTTCGCAACGCCTACACCGAGTGGATGCCTGCACTACGGGACGAAGGGTTACTGCACCGAATGGAGTGGCGCTTCATACCCCCTGGCGCGCCCAATCAAGGCGGCGCGTGGGAGCGAATGATGCGCTCCGTGAAGACGGCACTGAGCATCACCCTACGAGAGAAGGCACCGACAGAAGAAGTCCTGAGAACTCTACTCACTGAAGCCGAGTTCTGCATCAACGCGAGACCGCTGACCCACGTCAGTGTAAACCCCAACGACCCCGAGGCCTTGACCCCAAACCACTTCTTGTTGGGGTCATCGGACGGAATGCCAACGACGGGACCCTGCGACGAGGCCGATAGAAGAACCTGGCGAGCTAGTAAGGCACTCGCCGACCACTTCTGGCGACGATGGCTACGCGAGTACCTCCCGACCCTGGTACCTCGCGGCGAGCCGCAGAACAACGTGCGACCAATGGAGGTTGGCGACGTAGTCCTAGTGGTCGACAGTACACTGCCCCGGAACACCTGGCCGATGGGAGTCGTCGAGCGCACGCATCGCGGTCCGGACGGCGGCATCAGAATCGTCGAAGTGCGCACCAGAACCGGCACCTTTCGGCGCCCCGTGAACAAGCTCGTCGTCCTGACAAAGGAGAAGGAGGCTACGCGAGCTGCGCCGGGGGGAGAGCTGTAACGGACGCCGATCGTGTTATGCGAATATGTACATAAGTTGTAATTAAGACTGGGACATACAGTGAATTAACTAAGAAAGTGTTATGTTAAGATCTCTAGAATGTAAGACGGGTGATTCGCGCTCTTTACGCTTGGTGGCGCCACTGGCGCGATTAGGTTAAGTGGTGCCAAACGTTACCGTAAGGAGGACCGTCACCGATTTTTGATAATTTTAGGGTCTAGAATAAGGGTTTTTATACCAATTTTTTGTAAATAAGCTAGAATAAGTGTTTATCTATGTTAGGAAAATAAGAGCACCATTGTAAGGGCTTAACTTCGGAAAATTGCCCCCACGAAATCGCACTAGTGACGTGTGCGCACCTGACGCGCTCTGATTGGTCAAAAAGGACGCGCTCTGATTGGTCGAGAAAAATCAGATTGGTGCCGTGTGCAAAATGTACGCGTTTTGATTGGTCAGAGGCGTCTATAAAAGACGGGGCAAATTTCTGAAGCGGCAGTCCAGTCCAGATCCAGCTCTGAATCGGAAACCAGTTCTCAAGAGAATAAAGGAAGATACTCTACGAAGGCTTTCATTTCATCACCCACGTCTACGTGTACGACAAACAAATACAGTCCACAACAAGCACTTTTTCTTGACCCGGGAATCGAACCCAGGACCCCCTGCTCAGCAGTAGCGCTTGCGACCACTACACCAACGTGACAGTTACTAAAACATAACGACTTATAACGTAGATGCATCGGAGCTCTCTTGCCGCCCGGTACACTCCCTCCCGCATAAGGTCATAGAACACGTATCAAATCGGAAAGGGATCGGCACCGTATCGCCTTTCGCCTCGCCGTCTAACAGGCGTCAACCTAACGTAAGCACGTAACCAAAGCGGATCAGAAGCTACGGCTCGCCGACTGCTGGTTGATGGTGCATGGTGCAAGCAGGCAGGCCGGAGGGGTGAGAGGGGCAAGGGTGGACGAAAAGATGTAAGCTCGGGTACGGAGATCGACTCGGCTTCGGCTACGGCTAGGCGACGCCGCGCTTACGGCTCACCGACCGCTGGTTGATAGTGCAAGCAGGCAGGTCGGAGGGGTGAGAGGGGCAAGGGTGGACGAAGAGACGTAAGCTCGGGTACGGAGATCGACTCGGCTACGGCTAGGCGACGCCGCGCTTACGGCTCACCGACCGCTGGTTGATAGTGCAGCAGGCAGGCCGGAGGGGTGAGAGGGGCAAGGGTGGACGAAGAGACGTAAGCTCGGGTACGGAGAGACGTAAGCGCGGGGACGGCGAGCCGTAAGCGCGGGGACGGCGAGCCGTAAGCGCGGGGACGACGAGCCGTAACGCATCTCACCACGGTTCGTGAGCTTGCCCCGAGGCGAGGCGATTACGTTACGATTCCGATTAGTGTGCGTTGCAGTAGGGAGTTTCATACAAAGAATACTTGAACGGCTCGAGTTGATGCGGTGCCGATCCCTTTCCGGTTTGATACGTGTGCTATGACTTATAGGATGCGGTAAGAAAGCCCTTGAAATTCAAATTTACTTACGATTTCAACTAGAATTCGCCGACCGAGGCATACCATAACGTGAGTGAGTTTCTTAGAAAGTACCTAAAAGTCCCGACAGCCATCCTTCCGACCTCGCAGCCGAGGCCCGCCATGTCCGCCCCGACCGCGACCCTTTCTCGAGCCAGCCCGCGCCGCTGAGTCTCTAGCTTTAAATTCGTCCCTATAAATAATTCCGATCCAGCCTGTCCTTTGCTGCCCTCTCCCAGCGACGTCCTAAGCCGAGGTCCGTACCCCACAGGGGGTGTGCCCTTAGCGTGTAAGTAGTCGCTTAGTTTTTATTTTTTTTTAACCCTGGCTGTAGGCCTTAATTTATTGAGGCACCCCCAAGCAAGACCGGTTAAACAGACGACAACCTCTTAGGTTGGCCTGCGATAAAGCCATTTATAAAAAAATTAATTTAAAAAATAAAAAAACCCGACTGCGAAACTGAAACAACTTGTTTGTAGCTTACAAACAAGCCCATTTTAAATTAAATAAAAGTTGGAAGCAGGCGGGACCCATTTGAATTTGAAAATATGATAAAAATGGTATGGGTCCCGCCTGCTTCCAACTTTTATTTTATTTAAAATGGGCTTGTTTGTAGCTTTTCAGTTTCGCAGTCGGGTTTTTTTATTTTTTAAATTATTATTTTTTTATCATAATTTTAAAAGTGGACAAAGATTGAGCACGCCTTACCGACACAGGCAAGTCATTCCATAACCGTACTGTTTGAACTGTAAAAGATTTGTCATAGAAACTGGTGGAATGCATCGGCATCCCTAGTTCAGTTCCTCTTTAGTCCAGCAGCTGTGCGGCCAGCGCAGCTGCTGCTATTTGTTTGTTTGTGTGTGTGTAGTGCACACGTGAATCATCATCATCTCATCATCTGTCTAGCCTTTTCCCAACTATGTTGGGGTCGGCTTCAGTCTAACCGGATGCAGCTGAATACCAGTATTTTACATGGAGCGACAGCCATTTTTTTTTTCTTTTTTTTTTTTTTCGCTGAGAAATGACATTACGCATCTCCGCTCGTCGGGGGACGAGACGGAGTATGTGGGACTCCCTGCCAGAGTGGCAGTATACCCACTAAAACTCAGCGGTGCAATACAGGCGAGGGTGCCCCCGCACCCGTCGCCTGCTGGCTTCCACCTGGGAGGAGTCGGAGATGACTGTCATACTGACGTCTTCTTCGACCCCTCCTCCGCCTTCGGAGCGGCGCCGCGAGAGGGTCTTCCTCCCGCGCGCGCTCCGCCGCCTCCTTCTGGGACATGACGTGTTCGCAGAAGGAGGCGACTGCCGCCCAGGATCCCTCATCCCCCAATGGAGCGACTGCCTATCTGACCTCCACAACCCAGTTACTGGGTAATACGATACCCCTTGGTAAGACTGGTTGTCAGACTTTCGGGCTTCTGACTACCCGTAACGACTGTCAAAGATCCACGAATGAAAGCCGAGACCAACGGCTTAACGTGCTTTCCGAGGCACGAAAAGGTCTAGTGCACACGTGAATGTCATGTAATATTTTTTTCTGACCTTTTTTTTAACCCCTTCCCTCCTCTTCAAACCTCACGTGTTTAAAGGACCCCTTGCTGGCAGTAATAAATTAATAATCCACACAAAGTGCCTCAGAGAGCAAACACATCTCAAGATGAGATAAAAACTAATCTTCCATAGATATAAAAAAACCGGGCAAGAGCGAGTCGGACTCGCGCTCCGAGGGTTCCGTACCATCATCATGTTTTTAAATTTACATCAGCGAGGCCTATATTTGTTAGAGAATTTTAACATTTACAGTTAGAGAAATTATTTTAACGTTTTATGGCAGTGCCATCTGTTGACCGATAGTGTAACTAATTAATGTAACTTTTTTTGATGATTTCTGAAAAAGTGTGCTATTTATAGACTTCGTTTTATTTTTCCCGTAATCTTTACACAAACTTCTATCACATAAAATTATTTCAGATTTTTCTCTTTGCAAACTTCGGAGATAAGGGGGGGGGGGAACGGTATTTTTTTTACATTTTTCATCAAAAGTCGAAAAATATGCGGACTAAAAAAAAATAAAAACAAATGTTTGAGAATGTGCAAACTGCGCCACATGCCCTAGTAGCCCCACTTTGAACTTTTCAGACCCCCTTTCAGTCCCTGTTGCAAAAAATATACATATATTTTTATTTCTTTCTTATTTGCAAAATAGTTGGACAAACGTCATCTAAAACTATTCCTAATTTCAAGTCGATAGCGTTGCAACAGACAGACAGACAGACTGAGTCTCACCATAAGGGTTCCGTTTTACCATTTTGGTACGGATCTCTAAATAGGAGATAGGTACTTCACATAATGATATCTGTAACTGACGCTGAGTAGCAACTGATAAGGGATATAGTAATGTGTTGTTGTAAGTGGGAGATGAGATGATAGTGATGTTTGTGCTGTTCATTGATAGTAGTGTAGTGATGGGAAAAGTGCGGTTATTATTAACTAACTGCGCCCCGCGGTTTTACCCGCTTAAGTTTCGATCCCGTGGGAATATCGGGATAAAAAGTAGCCTATACAGGATATTTTTTTATGCAGTGCGAAAATTATCACAGGATGTTCTACTCATGAATATGAACAACTTTCACTATGGGTTCAACTCAGAAAACACGAAAAAAAGCAGCTGTTTCATACATTTTGGTCGAGTAGGTATTGAACTTTTGTATGAAACAGCAATTTTTTTTTTCGTGATTTCAGTGTTCGTCCCATAGTGAAAGTTGTTCATATTCGTGGGTAGAACACCCTGTAAAAATGTGCGCACTGCTTAAAAAAATATCCTGTATGTTAATCCAGGGTGTCAGCTACCTCCATACCAAATTTTATCAAAATTGGTCCAGCCGTTTGAGCGTGAAGAAGTAACAAACAATAAACACACATCCACACACTCACAAACTTTCGCCTTTATAATATTAGTGTGATTAGATCCGATACTTATACCAAGGGGTTCAGGGCTAAATAATAACAGCCGCACGGTCAATCGATCAGGTTAAGCTACGCTTGCCGCCGTCGGTCCGTGAATGGGTGACCATCTTTACATACCGAGACCCCTCCGTGCCTCGGAAAGCACGTTAAGCCGTTGGCCCCGGCTGTCATTCGTGGATCTTTGACAGTCGTCACGGGTAGTCAGAGGCCTAAAGTCTGACAACCAGTCTTACAAAGGGGTGTCGTGTTACCCAGTAACTGGGTTGTGCAGGTCAGACAGGCAGCCGCTCCATGTAACATACTGGTATTCAGCTCCATCCGGTTAGACTGGAAGCTGACCCCAACGTTGGGAAAATGTAGGCTGTTGATTGACTTATTCGCATCTCCACGTCTGTTCAGGGCCTCAAGTCTGCTATTACAATAGTGTCAGAATGGTCTATCATTGATTTCATAATTGTTGATTTTGACAAGTTTGGTAATCTACTAATATAATGGCGTCATTATGACTTTCCTATGGTCAACCACTGCCACTCCATTGAAAGAAATGGCATAGAATGGTAATCTCGTACATAATGAATAATTAATTACTGACTTGCGCGGTAATTTGCTAAAATTTTGACAGTTCCTTTGATCAGTGACCTACCATTAGAACGTCATTGTGCAGTCAATGCTTTTAATTTGTTACGAGTATCGTATAATTTCTGTGCCATTGACCGACCAATGATCAACCATTATGAATTTAGCAGATTACGAACTTTTAGCAAAATGACAATAGGATGGTGGTGGGATCGTGTTGGAATGACGAATTTATAAAAATAGCAGACTAGGGCCCCTGACTTCAGTGCTCTAGACATGATCCAAATTATGATCTGCTGGGCTGCTGGACAGTTTGTGGCGCCACTTCTTGTTCTAAGAAGTGATGAAGGGCGCGTTTTGGAGGACTATCTTCTGTAATTTTGACTTTATAAAGTCTACTAGTTGCGCCCCGCGGTTTCACCCGCATAAGTGTCGATCCCGTAGGAATATCGGGATAAAAAGTAGCCTATATGTTAGCAGGGTGTCAGCTACCTCCATACCAAATTTTATCAAAATTGGTCCAGCCGCTTGACCGTGAAGAAGTAACGAACATGTAAACACACACACACACTCTCACAAACTTTCGCCTTTATGATTAAAGTCATGTAAGTATTAGGCTGATTGTCAGTCTAATAGTTGTATGTGTGTAATGAATGAAGAAATAAATAAATAATACATCACTTTTAATTTTGAAAGTATTGTTATTTTAAAGCATTTTTATCAATTCAAAGCTGTCATGTCATACACACATAATTTTGTGCGAAAAGTTTTAATAAATAAATAATAAATAATTGAATTTAGGTCTACATAATATGTATAATGTCGTGTATGTAAAGTTCCTGGTGTAGACGAGGCTTGAGAAGTCAACAAATGTATGCTGCCCTTATTTTGGCGATTTGGCAAACGCCGACGGGATTAATAACTGTAACCAAGGGAACGTTCGATGAAGTACGACGTGTTCGTTGAAGCGCGATATGTGGTTCTTAATAGAATACAGAATATTTTTTACATTCATACATTCTCGTACAGAGGTGCTCGTGGGTAAGCAATAACAGCCGGACAGGTCGATCTATCAGGTTAAGCTACGCTTCCCGCGGTTGGTCCGTGGATGGGTCACCGTCTACATACCAAGACCCCTTCGTGTCTCAGAAAGCACGTTAAACCGTTGGTCCCGGCTGTCATTCGTGGATCTTTGGCAGTCGTTACGGGTCGTCAGAAGCGCGAAAGTTTGACAATCAGTCTTACCAAGGGGTTTCGTGTTACCCATTGGGCAGTAACTGGGTTATGGACTGATTATGAGACTGGTTGTCCGACTTTTGGCCTTCTAAGTACCCGTAACGACTGTCGGGACTAACGGCTCAACGTAGTTTTTAGAAACACAGGGGTTTCGATATGTAAGTAATGGGTGTTTACCCATCCACGAACCGACCTCTGCAAGCGTAGCTTAACCATCAATCGAACCGTGCGGCTGTTATTATTATTATTTTTTTGTTTTACTCAAGTATTTTTTATTTTACGTAATTGGAAGCTCCCATATCCGAAGCCGAAATTATCCGATAAAAATATATACCTCTATCACATCACTACGCATCTCGTGCCGTCACAACTGCAGATAAGAGTAAATTGATAAATAACGACAATTACTTGTTATCAAAGATATCAATCGGTACTATACAATAATACTATGTAGGTCATTCTTCTCAAATGATTGTGTTATGAGAGTGAAATTAATGTAACATCACGCGTGTATCTCCCGAAGGGGCGCACAGAGATGGATAAATGTGAAGTATTCCATTTGCACACTACGTACCACTCCACCACACCACACAACACCACCACACTGGTTCATACAGTACACCACACACTACACCATGACACCACACCCCATACCACCACTACCCCACACACCACCATCCAGCAAACCACCACATACACCACACCACCCAGCAACCCACCACACTAGTTCACACCACAAACCAGACCATAACACCACACCACATACCACCACCACCCCGCATACCACGACTACCTAGCACACCAGCACACACACACACACACCCCCACACCACGTACCACCACCACCCTACACACCACGACACCCCATACCACCACCACCCTATTCACCACGACAACCCAGCAAACCACCACACAAACCCACCACACAAACCCACCACACAAACCCACCACACAAGCCCACCACACAAACCCTAATATATTAAAAAAAAAACGTAAGAAAATTTTAATTTCGCGGTCTACCACTAGTCCACTACCCATTCACCTTAAACATAACTGGCGGACTGTGGGTGTACCATAGGGTGTACTATAGGTGCCCCTGTGCGTAACCTTCCGGGGATTACAGTTGTGATGTGTGTGTGTTTCTCCCGCAGAGCCCCCCGCTCACAAGGCGCCACTGGACCACTCCCGCCTGGGCGGCGGCACAACCGTGGTCACATCGCTCATAGCCGGCGCCACAGCCGGCGCCCTCGCCAAGACTGCCATCGCCCCCCTCGACAGGACTAAGATTAACTTTCAGATCTCGTGAGTATACCAAAGATTTAAAAGCACAGCAAAGAAAGATAAAGTACAGATAAGTATAAGTATGAAGTATGGCAATCAGATGCAATATCGCAACAATTTATATTAAACTAGCGGCGCCCCGCGGTTTTACCCGCGTAAATGTCGATCCCGTGGGAATATTGGTATAAAAGGTAGCCTATATGTTAATCCAGGGTGTCAGCTACCTCCATACAAAATTTTACCAAAATTGGTCCAGCCGTTTGAGCGTGAAGAAGTAACAAACATATAAACACACACACACACTCACAAACTTTCACCTTTACAATATTAGTGTGATTAACCCAGTGTAATGCAACATACATTATAATAACTTCTACTTCCGTTCCCCCCCCAGCCAAACCCCCTACTCATGGCGAGCTGCCGTCGACTTCCTGCTCCACAGCGCCCGCACGGAGGGCCTGGTCGCACTGTGGCGCGGCAACAGCGCGACCATGGCCCGCATAGTGCCGTACGCCGCCATACAGTTCACGGCGCACGAGCAGTGGAAGAAGGCACTAGGAGTTGACACGCCGCAGAGTGCCAAGTAAGTCACCAAGTAAGACCTGCGCTGCATTATATACACGAAACTATGAACAGTTCCACCGGTAGCTTCTGGGCTCCGAGCCTCTCGGGATCGAAACCTTCCAGGATATAAGCCTTGCGGAATCCCAGTCTTCTGGAATAAGAGCCTTTCGGGATCCAAGTCTTTCGGGATAAGAGCCTTTCAGGACCCCAGTCTTCCGGGATAAGAGCCTTTTGGGACCCCAGTCTTCCAGTATAAGAGCCTTGCGGGACCCCAGTCTTCCAGTATAAGAGCCTTGCGGGACCCCAGTCTTCCAGTATAAGAGCCTTGCGGGACCCCAGTCTTCCAGTATAAGAGCCTTGCGGGACCCCAGTCTTCCAGTATAAGAGCCTTGCGGGACCCCAGTCTTCCAGTATAAGAGCCTTGCGGGACCCCAGTCTTCCAGTATAAGAGCCTTTCGAGACCCCAGTCTTCCAGTATAAGAGCCTTGCGGGACCCCAGTCTTCCAGTATAAGAACCTTTCGGGATCCCGGTCTTCCGGGATAAGAGCCTTTCGGTGGCCCAGTCTTCCGTGATAAGAGCCTTTTGGGACGCCAATCTTCCGGGATTAGAGACTTGCGGAACTCGAGTCTTCCGGGATAAGAGCTTTTTGGGACGCCAAACTTCCGTGATAAGAGCCTTTTGGGACCCGAATCTTCCGTGATAAGAGCCTTTCGGGACTCGAGTCTTCCGGGATAAGAGCCTTTTGAGACCACCGTCTTCCGGGATAAGAGCCATTCGGGATCCGAGTCTTCCGGGACAAGAGCCTTTCGAGACCCCAGTCTTCCAGTATAAGAGCCTTGCGGGACCACAGTCTTCCGTGAAAGTATATTAATTAAAAGGCTATCTCTCTTGTTCCAGAGCCAGCCCCGTCCTCCACTTGATAGCCGGCTCCCTCGCCGGTGTGACGTCACAGTCGGCCACGTACCCGCTGGACGTGGCGCGTGCGCGCATGGCCGTCACGAACGCCACCGAGTACAGCACGCTGCGGGCCGTGTTCGTGAGGGTGGCCAAGGATGAGGGGCCGCGCACGTTATACAGGTAGTCACTAATCATATCATCATCATCATCTGCCTGCCTTTTCCCAACTATGTTGGGGTCGGCTTCCAGTTTAACCGGATGCAGCTGAATACCAGTATTTTACATGGACCTGGATAACGCAAGTATCACGAACTGTATGAAAACCAAGCGTACCATTTTTTGACTACCTACTATGACGTCTACACAGGACTGAGCGCGAAATTGGCGGCTTACGATTTTTGAACGTAAGCTGGTGCGATTTTTGGCACGCGATGTAGTTGCTCTAGCGTTATCTAGGTGTATCTACAACATTATTTTTAGTATATGCGAAACCCGAAACACGTGTCTAGTATTTTTATGTAAAGAATCTATCGGTTAGGTACCTAGGTACCTAACCGATTGGCGCGGAGATTGGATAACCTACTTAGTGTCGCTCGGTGTCCAGCTTTTAACATTTTTTTAAATATTTTTGGGACAAAATATAACATGGGGTAAAAATTATTGGAATCGATTCAGTTACTTATTCTGAACAAACTATATTCAGGTTTCGCATATACTAAAAATAACGTTGTAGATAGATGAATTTTTAGATTAATTGAATTTTTTCTTTCAGGGGTTATTCTGCGACGGTGCTCGGCGTCATCCCTTACGCGGGCGTCTCCTTCTTCACTTACGACACGCTCAAGCGCAAGTACTTCGGTAAGTGTGACTTTTTTTTCACTTTCTTGTTCTTTTGAAAGAAAGAAAGAAAGAAAATACGTTTATTGGCGGCAAACATGACTCATAAAAAAACAAACAAAATAACAATTTAGGAGAAAACATGCGTCACATCTACGCAAAACGGTAATCGCTCAGCATAATGCTAAGGCCCTATACGAGACAGAGCCCCAGCGATTTTCGTGTACAGTCACGAGCAGTAATATGTTAACACTTGGCAACTTTCAATTGCGTTTTTTTCACAAAATAACGAATGCAACGTTGAAATACGACACTTTATACAAACCTATGGGTTTGATAATACTATGTTCGTAATAACATAAAATTTCATTCAAAACTAAAGGTGAAAATTGTCTTTGAATAAAGATAAGTGTATACATACTTATGATCGGGACTGTACTTCGTTTTTATACGGGGTCAAATTAAATTAGCTAGAGAAACTCTGCAGTCGTGATGGGTATCGACACCTAAACACGAGAAAATAAAATTAAAAATGTTTCGATTGTTCGATGGTTTTTTTTTGGGGCAACGACCGCTGATACTTTTATTATTTGAAGGACAGTTTTAGAAAAATCTGTTTTCTTTTGTTTTATCGTGTTCAGATATCGATACTCATCACGACTTTGAAGTTTACACAAAAAAAAACGTTTTTTTACGCGACTGCGTCAGAAGGAGGGTTATGTTTTTCGAGTGTATGTATGTATGTATGTATATTTCTTTGGCACGCTCTGTAGCCTAAACGGCTTGATTTCAGCTTGTGAGATGCCGTTAGATTCGTCTTAATTGTGAGAGTGACACTGGGTATATCTAAATTGAAAAAAAATTCAAATGGCCGATTTTTGGCGCAATATTATGTCTTCAAAAAATTTTTTTTTTCTCAAAACCTGTCGAGTGGGGTATCAAAATAAAGGGTTTTTAAAGGTGATTACAAATATATATATGACTTATATGGTTAAAAGTAATTCGAAGTGACAAATCAAATCGAAAAAACAAAAAAAACACGTACCAAGAACTAAATCGTCTGCGAAATCTTTCACATTTGTAAACTAAATAGCTAGAAATAAAAAAAATTCATTAAAAAAAATAAAAAACCCGAATGCGGTAAAAACTTAAGTTAAAAACTGAAAAATAAAAACTTTTCACAAAAAAAAAACAACCGACTTCCAAAAATAACACTACAAATTGAAAAATAACTTTAATTTCGGAAGTCGGTGTTTTTGGTTCCGCGTTTTCGTTTACTGACACCGACTTCCGAAATTAAAGTTATTTTTCAATTTGTAGTGTTATTTTTGGAAGTCGGTTGTTTTTTTTTGTGAAAAGTTTTTATTTTTCACTTTTTAGTGGGTCCGTTTGTAATTTATCTCAGTTACAATAGCCTAATGTCAACTGCTCATCACTTGTTACAAAATATTGCTTTTCCCGATGTTGGGACGTTAATTGTTGAGGAGTTCTCTTGGTAAGAACCAGGAAAAACTCCTCAACAACCACTCACCATACACATTGTGACGAGCATAAATTGCTTAGCAACCATATTAAATTACCTAATCGAATCGCAACCCGTGAAATATTTGTCATTGAGTAGTTCCAATGGCCATCTGTGGTCTTCTTCATCAGCTCCACTTTACCAAATGATGATTTCAGAGAGCAAATGCTCAAGTTATTTAATAAAATACCCAAATCGTTATAGCTTTGCCTATAAAATTTGAGGGTTTCCCTCGATTTCCATGGGATCCTCTCATCAGATTCCAACTTGATAATAATGGGACCACCTCGAGAGTATACCCTTTCAAACCAAAAAAGAATTTTGAAAATCGGTCCACAATTGGCGGAGTAATCGCGTAACAAACACACAAAAAAAAAAAAAAAAAAAACATGCCGTCGAATTGAGAATCTCCTCCTTTTTTGAAGTCGGTTAAAAAGCTTAAAAACAAGCCCATTTTAAATTAAATAAAAGTTGGAAGCAGACGGGACCCATATCATTTTTATTATTTATTTTTATTTATTATTTTCAAATTCAAGTAGTCAGGTGCGCAGGAGACATGGTACACAACTATAATGTCTCCTGCGCACCTGGCTAATCTCCGTTGCGATTGGCCACCATGACCGAGAACCGGTCGGGAGGCTATTATTTCTGAAATCACGTGTTGTTTCATCAATATCCTCTTCCAGAATATTTCGGCAAGCCCCAGGGCACCATGATCAACGTCGTGCTAGGCGGCATGGCGGGCGCCATCGCGCAGAGCGCGTCGTACCCGCTGGACATCGTGCGGCGCCGCATGCAGACCGCGCGCCGCCGCCCCGACGGCAGCTACCCGTACGCCAGCATCGCCGACACTCTGGTTCTAGTCTACAAGTGAGTGTATTGAGTAATAATCATCATCTGCCTGCCTTTCGCAAATATGTTGGGGTCAGCTTCCAGTCTAACCGAATGCAGATGAATACCATTTTTGCACGAACTGACGGTCTTTCCGACCTCCACCACCCAGTCATTTTGTAACACAATACCTTGGTTGTCAGACTTATGACTACTGTCCACTAGATGTGGGCGAAATAGCTCACTGAAAAGATAAAGAGCGATTAGCTCTTTCACTCTAAAGAGCTATATCACTCTTCTAGCTCACTAGCTCTTCTATAGCTCAGTGACTCAGACGCCGACTGTTAGTCATTTGATGTTTTTTTTTTTGTGGCGGTTTTTATAGTAAGAACGGTCGTATTAGTATTTGTTATAATGTTTGTATCATAACATAATAGATTTTGTAAAAATGTAATTTAGGAAACCACCAATGCGGTTCCTTTTATAATGTGCCAAAGTATTTTCTACTTTAAGTCAATGATCATAAAGATAAATTTACAATGGTTTATGTCTCATGGTAAGTTTACAATGACATATTGTACGATCTGAAGTACTCCGAAGCGAGCCGAATGAGTCGTTCGGCCGGTGACTTTGGTCAGTCATCGGTGTCTCGCTGAAGTACTGAGCTAGTGAGTCAGAGTGAGCTAACTGAGCTAGTGAGCTATCTAGCGAGCGAGAGCGACGTCAATGGAAAAGAGTAAACTCTTTTTTAACACTCGCTCACGAGCTATCCATGTCTACCGTCCACCGTAACGACTGTCAAAGATCTACGAATGACAGGCGGGTCAACTGTTTCACGTGCTTTTCGAGACGAGGGGGAGGCTCGGTTCCTGGATGGTCACCCATCTATGAACCGACCTCGGCAACCGTAATAACATTGATCTATCGACTCGTGCGGTTGTTAGATAGCCACGAGCCCCTCTGATTATTTATCCTAAGTTGACCTTAAGTTAATAATGATTACAAAATTATTTATAATTATTATATTATTAATAATGTTTTATTTTAAATGAAATCAATTTATTCTGTGATGACATGTTTCGAATTATTGTGATAATGATAATCTATAGGTATCTATGCAAAGTGACTTGATTTTATCGATAGTTAGTTTTTTAAATGCGATTTTTTTTTTGTTTTTGTTGCAAAATGAAATGAATTTTTTTGTTTAATTTTATTGTGTTGACATTGTTGTTTATTTTTTCTATTGATTGTGATATACGCAGGGTTATTTCAAAAACACCAAAAACCTCTTAAGAGGTCATTGTACTCATCATTATGAACAACTTTTATTATAGGAACAAAGCTGAAATCGCAAAAAAAAATCAGCTGTTCCCTAACATTTATGTTCGTATACTCGTCAAAATGTAGGGAACAGCTGATTTTTTTTCGCGATTTCAGATTTGGTCCCATAGTAAAAGTTGTTCATAATGATGAGTACAATGACCTCTTAAGAGGTTTTTGGTGTTTTTCCAATAACCCTGTATATATATTTTTTTATGCATGTTCTATAATTATGATTGGTTTTAATTGAATATTGTTTTTACTTTCAATTATTATTTTTGTAAACATTCAGACACAATTTGTTAATCTATAATATAAAAATGAATCGCTGTATGTGTTGCTAAGCGCAAATCTCGAGAACAGCTGAACCGATTTGGCTAATTCTTTTTTTAGAATATTCCCTGAAGTACGAGGATGGTTCTTACGCAGAGAAAAATTTAATATATCTATGGGAGTAGGGTAGAAGTAGGGTAGGAGTAGTGTAGGAGTAGGTTAGGAGTAGGGTAGGAGTAGGTTAAAAGCAGGGTAAGATTAGGGTAGGAGTAGGATAGAAGTAATGTAGGAGTAGGGTAGGAGTAGGGTAGGAGTAGGGTAGGAGTAAGGTAGGAGTAGGGTAGAAGTAGTGTAGGAGTAGAGTAGGAGTAGTGTAGGGTAGGAGTAGTGTAGGTGTAGCATAGGAGTAGGGTAGGAGTAGGGTAGGAGTAGTGTAGGAGTACGGTAGGAATAGGGTAAGGGTAGAGTAGGGTAAGGGGTAGGACACCACGCAAATGAAGTAGCGCCGGGCAGCTAGAAATAATTTATATGGCAAAACAACGTTTGCCGGGTCAGCTAGTTTATAATATAAAAATGAATCGCTGAATGTGTTGCTAAGCGCAAATCTCGAGAACAGCTGAACCGATTTCGCTAATTCTTTTTTAGAATATTCCTTGAAGTACGAGGATAGTTCTTACGCAGAGAAAAATTTAATATATCTATGGGAGTAGAGTAGGAGAAGTAGTGTAGGAGTAGGTTAGGAGTAGGGTAGGAGTAGGAGAGGAGTAGGTTAGAAGTAGGATAGGAGTAGGGTAGGAGTAGGGTAGGAGTAGTGTAGGAGTAGGGTACGGGGTAGGACACCACGCAAACGAAGTAGCGCCGGGGAGCTAGAAATATATAATTTATATGGCAAAACAACGTTTGCCGGGTCAGCTAGTTGTTAATAAATAAATGAAATGAAATGAAATTATCTTGTTTTTCAGATCGGAAGGCTGGCGTGGCTTCTACAAGGGCCTCAGCATGAACTGGGTGAAGGGTCCCATCGCGGTGGGTATCTCCTTCGCTACCTACGACCACATCAAGAGCACTCTCAGAGATATCGCGGTACATTTCAACAGCTAGTCTATAGTTTACGGTGGCCAGATTGCTTTGACAGTGACAATCGCAATCGCTTTCATTTTGACAGTTGAAAGCAATTGTTTATACAGGGTTGTTTTTTTTATGAGTGAAACAAAATATTGTTAATAAATATAAATGGGATGTTGGGAAATATATAGTTACTGTTGATTTGTTATAATGAAAGCTATTGCGTATGTGAATTAAGTTGACAGTTTAATTTTGTCACTCACCCTGTATAATGTCACGCGAGCTGTCAGACGTCAAAAGAAAAAAGAAATATGGAGTTAGTATTATATACTGTTATTACGTAGATGTTAAAGAATTTCTCGAACATAAATATATCCGCTGAAATATGGGAATACTCTACGACTCTGTTCACCCTTTCGGGTCGTAGAGGCGTGATGTTTACTCACAAGTTTTCCTACTAAGCTTTCATTGTTATAAAAGTGACTGAACTTCGACAATAATATACTAAAATGATATTATAGAGATATCGATATTTTAGTTTGCAGATAGTCCGTCAGAAAGTTCAAAAAAGTCTGACAACACGTAAATTTTTTGATATTACAAAAACTTTTTCGTCATTTTTAGTGTGGTAAGACGTCAGAAAAATTATGATCTGATGCTAGATGTCAGATGGCAAATAATGAAAATCGCACATATTTCTTAGGCTGACGGAAAGTTTTTTGTTAGTTACTATCTGTGGACTAAAATTTAGTGTTTACGACCGCACACTGAAGGGCGAAAATTTAATGCTAAATACTTATATACTACGCAACGATATATTCGTTGCGGCCCGCAACGCAACTTTCCAGCAAAACTTATTTTATTTAACTAGCGTTGTACCAACTATGAAATGCCTCACTTTATCGTTGCGGGCCGCAACGCACCGTTGCGTTTTCGCCCGCACACCGCAAGATCACCGTTTAGAGTATTTTTACGTTCACACACAGATATTATTATTTTATTTTTATTGTAATGTAGATATTATTTTACAAATAGACAGTGGTTCTTTTAAAATAGCCTCTAGGAGTCGGTACACTTTTTTTTTTTGAGGATGTGAAATCATCAAACGACCCCTCCCGCTCTGGGTGGAGAGCACGGGAGTGTCAGACTCTTACCGACTAAAACCCACCCGTGTTCCTTCCTTAGCCCTTTATGTTCTGGGGTAGCGGTAACCCTTTCGGACAATTCCTTAAACGCATGTGGAGCGCAGCCTGGATAGTCAGCCGCCTTGCTGTCTAGCTAATATTTACATGTTTTTCTTTTTCAACCATGTGTCAGAAAGTTGTGCTCATATTCAAGCTTGTGGCACAGACCATCAGACTGAACAACTCTCTCCATGGGACCAATATCGTAGTGACTACAAAATTATCAACTGAAATTATATAATATATTATTATATAATATTATATATTCCCATACAACACTTCAATACCTACTCGACCCAAATGAACAGCGCAATCTTTATTGTATAATAAAATTCAAAATCCTGACTGACTGACTGATATATCAACGCACAGCCTAAACCGCTGGTCCTAGAGACATGAAATTCGGAGGGTGTGTTCGTTGTGGAGAGTTGGTATCCACTAAGAAAGGGTTTTTCAAAATTCCACCCCTAAGAGTGTGAATGGGGGGAGGGTGAAATTTCACGCGGACGAAGTTGCGGGCAGAGGCTAGTCCCCTATAATGTTCCCACTGGTGGTACACAGGCTCCTCTCTGTGAGAGGATACTACTAAACTACCCCCATGGGGAGAAAGCGTGAGTTTTATGTATGTATGTGTCAATATTTTTTTATGTAACAACAAACATGTAATCGCGAAAAAAAAATCTGCTGTTCCCTACATTTATGTTCGTATAACTCGTCAATTGTAGGGAACAGCTGATTTTTTTTTTCGCGATTACATGTTTGGTCCCATAGTAAAAGTTGTTCATAAAGATGAGTACAATGACCTTTTAAGAGGTTGGTAATGTTTTACCAATAACCCTGTATTTTTATTTATTTATTTAACACTTCAAGCACATAAATATACAGAGGCGGACTCAATGCCATAGGCATTTTCTACCAGTCAACCTTATATATTTGTTCCAATCTTTCAAAAATTATATTTAATAGAAATATGGACACAGTATTTTAGTGCATTTTCTACTTTATTTTTAAGCCCTAATGTATTGAAGTTGTTCATTTTAGTTTTTAAGCATATTTTTTTCTTCGTATTTTTCCCTCTTTGCTTCTATTCTGAGATTCTCAGGCATTATTTTTTATATAAATCGTAGACCCTAAGATTCATTCAATTTTTAATTTGTCAATATATAAAAAAAAATATTCAAAATATAAAGACTTAATTTCTTAAACCTATGTCAAGTTCACCCATGATTTGTGCCTGAACTAGGTACTCCTGTGTTTCAGGCGACTGGAAGTAACATTAATTGATTAAATAATCACATACTTAAAACTCTAAGTTAGAGGATTCTTTTACGAGTTATCTATACCTTATGTAACACCTGCCATGTCTTGTCTCTGCATCATCCTAAGGTTGACTGGTAGAAAATGCCTCAGGCACTAAGTACAGTATTTTTTTTACTTGTACAAACAGTTTTAACAACATAAAATAAGAAAATTAATATTAAAGTATCTCTCCTTTTTTTATTGATTTGTTTTCAAACCATTTTTTTTTTCTTACAATTTTGACTCGCCAAACTTTATTTTTTGTTTTGGCTACGATTTGATCGACCAATCAAATCGCTTGATTTTAATCTAGTTAGTCCAAAGTGTTAGGAGAAAGGGCTGATGTAGCCTGCATAATTAAAATGTACAGACGCCAGCATATTAAGCTACCCGAAACTGTCAAATTTTCCCAATCAACTTTGAACCTAATGCTTCAGCAATAAAGTTGAAAATCTATTAAAGAAATTTGACAGATTGTAGTAGCTTTATGTGCTGGGGCGTCTAAAGGTACGTTTTTCGCAATTTGCAGGTCAGTATCAGACGGCCAATTTTTGTACTTAAAAAACGTTCAAATTCAAGTCGCAATCTCATGTCAGCGACATTCAAGGACACAACCTCGTCAAAAATGTATGAAATTTGGTTAGAAAGAGGTTAGAATGCGAACATTCTTAAACATACAGGAATATCCACTCTGGTTGTATGGTAATAAAAAAGTAGAAGTCCATCCTTGTTAAGGCGAAAGCGCCAGGGTAGACGGCGAAATTATTATTTTTTTACGTTTTTTGCAATTTGCTGGTCAGTATTAAGTTTTACGTTGATTAAAATATGATTAGCGGCCGTAACAAATATGTATTTACAGAATTATAATCATTAAAGTCATCAACACAACCCTAAGAATGACTATTTTATGAAATTTTGACATTTGGGGATTATACTAACTTAACAAGTTGTATTACTGATTGTAATGATTATAATTATGTAAAAACATATTTGTTACGACCGCGAATCACATTTTAATCAACGTACAACTTAATACTGACCAGCAAGTTGCAAAAAACGTAAGAAAATTTAAATTTCGCGGGCTACCTTAGCGCTTCCCCGTTAACGCCTTAATTATTCCTGTTTTTTAAATCTCAGAATTTTTTGTTTCCCGCAAATAAATAAAACAATTTTTCTTCAAAAATGTACGTTTAAGACCCATTTTTCCTTAAATGGGCCGCGTTTTTAGGGTTCCGTACCCAAAGGGTAAAAACGGGACCCTATTACTAAGACTTCGCTGTCTGTCCGTCTGTCTGTCACCAGGCTGTATCTCATGAACCGTGATAGCTAGACAGTTGAAATTTTCACAGATGATGTATTTCTGTTGCCGCTATAACAACAAATACTAAAAACTGAATAAAATAAATATTTAAGGGGGGCTCCCATACAACGAACGTGTTTTTTTTCGGCGTTTTTGCCTTGTGGTACGAAACCCTTCGTGTGCGAGTCCGACTCGCACTTGGCCAGTTTTTTAGAACCACTGTCTACACGTAAGGGAAAACACCAACTCCGTCTCATTACAAAAAGAGTTCTAACTTTTTCTAAGCACCTTCGAGCTAGTTTTTCTAATTCAAACCTTATTCTGACCGTCGTCGTAAAGTTCTTTATACAAAATTGACAACTTAGGCCCGCTTGTGTCACAAATAACTAAATTCTTTCTGAATACGCTGAACAACATCGTTCTGTTTTAGTCAATCATTTCAAGTTGACAGAATGATGTTTTAAATACATATGTTTTTCATCAAATAATTTAAAATCATTATTTTCGATTTTTGAAAATGACTGTGCTGTAAATTGTACCTTACAACACTTAGGCTAAGCTATATTTTCCTTTTTCTCTTCTATTTCTTTTCTCTTTTTTTTATTTGTTCTTTCTCTGCTATTTCTTTTTTTTTATTTATATTTTATTTTCTATTCCTTTTCCTCTTTTTATATTCACGCATTTGTGTGATAATTTTTTTTTGGAACGATGTTCCTTGTTGTCACGGTCAGACTGGCAGCTGACCCCAACATACCTGGGAGAAGGCTAGGCAGATGATGATTACAGTGTTAATGAAGTAGTTTTTTTGTTTTCAAAAATACATACTTTTTTGTTTACTTTTTTGGAAAGTAACCAGAGGTTTTTTTCGGTCAAAATTTTCGAAGGTTTTGCTCGGTCTTGGATTAAAACTAGTTTTGTAATGTGACGGACTCTAACTATGTAACTAGTCTAATGTTGTACATAATATACTTGTTATGTTTGTAAAGTTATTGAAAGCGATCTAATATATTATAAATGTACCCCACGTCCTAAAAAAAAGCGATCATCTCGCGAATGTTTGTATGATTTTGACGTATCCAACGCGACTATGCCATATGCTTATACAAGAGCGGGACGGTCGCGTTTTGTTAGGACGCGCCCTTACTCTAAATTGCCAATATTTAAAATACAAGATACAAGCTTTATCGGGGGGCATATGAGAAAAACCATTGAATTCGCGCCACTGTTACCGTAAGCGACACCGAGCGTGTTTTGTTTATGAGACGATTAAAAAAATACCCGCTTCGGATGTGTTCGACTGTCCTCGGGATGTACTCGGTTTTAATGTATATCCGATATGTCAGTAAGGGATGGCAAAGTATTCTGTTTGTGTTTTGTTTTCACTTCTGTCGCACCTGTTTTTTATTTTTAATATTTCAGAGTTGGTCGCATGGTATAAATTTAACATTTTCATGAGTACATCCCACCCTGACAGTATGTCCCTCAATTAGCATTACACTCTGTATATCACAAGAAGAAGACTGGGTTGTGGAGGTCAGATAGGCAGTCGCTCCATGTAAAATACTGGTTGGTGTGTGCTGGTGTTAGACTGGAAGCTGACCCCAACATGGTCAAAAGGAGGTAGATTGATTCGCTAATTGTTATTGTATTAAAATATTGGCAACATAGAGTATAAATTAAATAATTTATGTTTTATCATATTATTTTTAATTTATTACTCATTTTTTTATTGTACATTATTAATATTATATTAGTTATGTATTAAAAATGCACCGTAGTGTCTCACGTTTTTAAATCAAATGTTATATAAAATTTATTATAGGTATCAAATATTGTAAAAACCATGAAAAAAATCTGATAAGAAATTAACGTTTCGTTATAATCTTTAGATAATCATATTATTTTATGAGATTTATTTAATAAGACTTTAATAAAAATATACAATTTTTGGTATTAAATAGTGCAATTTAACCATTATTTTAGGGCATTTTTTATAACAAATCGTGCAATAACGCTCAAAATGGCACTTGTAAATTTTACGGAACCCTAATCTTGTATTATCTAGTCCTTTTATATTATGCGGAAACCTGTACGTAAAGAAAGAAAAATATTTATTTTGCACAAACAAAATGCATATTACGAATAAAAAAGGCATAAAATATCTACAAAAAACGTAGTTAAAAGCCTCGCACTCAAGCATATAAACTACACGAGTGCGATTCAAGCTTTTCTTTTCATTTTGTAAAAAAGATTTTTGTTGCTATTTTTTAAGTTAATTAAAGTATTACCTATATAGTTTTTATTGCAATTAAAAGCGTTTACGCCGTACGGCATTTCATACAAACTTTCAAGCCCTTGTTTTTCGAAATGAATGAACTGATTTTAATGAAACTTCATACGCTTAAGCGGCTTATAAAGCTCTAAAAAGTTAGTTAAGAACATTTTCGAAATGTCTTATTTCAAAAGAGATGAAATCTCTGTTTCAATGGAAAATTTTAAATCGATCTAATTTGGCTGTAACACTATTTTTCGAAAATGTTCTTAAGTAACTTTTTAGACCTTTGTAACCTGCTTATGCGTATGAAGTTTCATTAAAATCGGTTCATTCATTTCGAAAAATAAGGGCTTGAAAGTTTGTATGAAATGTCGTACGACGTAAACGCTCTTGAGGGTCGAAACACATTGGCGGAATTTGAGTCACTGATTTTCCGTCGCGTAGTTTCAAATTACGCGATCACCGCATACGTCAGGTGTGTTTTGGCTCTGAAGCTACGATTCCCTAGAAGAGCGTTAGCCGCCACATAGCGTCCGCAATTTACCGACGAATGACGTCACTCAAACTTTAAGAAAGTAAGTTGGTGTGTTTTCCTAAAAAGCGTTTTTGTCGCCGTGAAGTCAAACTCCGGTGCATGGAGAATAGAAGTAAGGAGAGAAATGACTCTGTTGTGAAAAAGCTGTCCTTCAAACTGCGTTAAATTAGGGTGGCGCCACAGTAGCAACAGGATACATTTCTGACAGCAGTCATTTTAGGTTATGTTTACAAAATTATTTTGCACTACGTAAATAGCTGAGGGGGGCTAAAACGGCCACTTTGGCAGAATCATAAAAGGATAACATTATGGATCATAATGGGTAGTTAACTGTTAACTAAATCCCATTGGTGAAGGATTTTTCAGTTATTTTTTTTGTATTGAAATTACCAATCAATCCAGTCCAAATCTAATCCCAATCTCTTTGATTATACCTACGTAGTGCAGCGAAAAAAAGAAAAACACAGACTCTCTTCGCCATATTATGATCCATAATGTTATCCTTTTATGATTCTGCCAAAGTGGTTTTTTAGGCCCCGAGGTTTGGTATCCCTAACTACTCTAGTCACTAAAAATATTAGATTTTCTAACTCGGCATACTTCAACCCGTCAACAACTGCTACATTCGTACCTTTTGCCGACGCTAGCGCCGTTGTGGAGGGTTTTTGAACTGTTATTTACTGCTTAAAGCTGGACACTTTCTTGTGGCTAAGAAATAACAGCCGCACGGTTCGATCGATCAGGTTAAGCTACGCTTGCCGCGGTTGGTCCGTGGATGGTTGATCATCTTTACATACCAAAACCCCTCCGTGCCTCAGAAAGCACGTTAAGTCGTTAGTCCCGGCTGACATTCGTGGATCTTTAACAGTCGTTACGGGTCGTCAGAAGCCCGAAAGTCTGACAAGCAGTCTTACCAAGGGGTATCGTATTACCCAATAACCGGGTTGTGGAGGTCAGGTAGGCAGTCGCTCCATGTTAAATACTGGTATTTAGCTGCATTTGGTTAGACTGGAAGCGGACCCCAACAGTTGGATAAGGCTAGGCAGATGAGTAGCGAAAATGGAAAGAATAACTCGTTTAGACGATGCAAGTGATTTTATGCTTCAATTCTATTGTATGCCACAGGCACAGGAACTTGTATCATGTAAACAGGGCTAAAGCATCTCTTTAAACAACCTTGCTATGGCAACATTCGCAGTACTTATTGTAGTACAATTATGCAGATACATCCCCTCTTGAATACATCACTTTCCCGTTCCTCGGGTGCCAGGAAAAGGCTAGATAGAGGCAGATGAGCTGGACACTTTTTCAACTGTCACCCCATAAGGCCTTCGCCACACTTGGTGGAAATTCCGTCGCGGATTGCCAGTACGTGTTATTGCATATAAATGACTAATACGTACACACTACGCGGAAGATCGGTCTAGAGTTAGTAGTAGTAGAATTTCCGACGCGGAAGATCCGCGACGGAATTTCCGCCAAGTGTGGCGAAGGCCTAAGAGTCAGTTCTGCTTACTTCTATTCTCCATGCCCCGCTGCCATCATTGTCATGACAGCTGTCACTATGGCCGCTGTATGGTGGCCAGGTTCGTCTAGGAACCTGTAGCTTAACCCATTAATAAACTCGGAGTGAAGTTATGCCAAAGTTGAAACTCGAAAAATTTTGGTTAAACCGAAGTTAATACTTGTGTACTTAAGGGAGGAGGGCGGCCACGAGCAACTTAGTTGTCCAGCAACTTTTTTGTCTCTATCGCTGTCTCCTTGCTGAGATTTGGACGATGTGTACACGGGAGTGACAGCAACGCCACTTTTTCGTAAAATTTTTATTGGCTGGCAACTTTTTTGTCGCCGTGGGCGCACTTGCATTGCAACCAATAGACGGGCGACAGTTGCATCGCCGGTCTGTCTCCAACCCTGCGGACAAAAACGTCTCCCAGCTGTCTTGATATTTCATACAAACCCGAAGACTTGATGTGAGAGATTTAATCTTATATTTTGAATCGTTTCTTCATTTGTGTCTTTTTTTTACATTGTTCTCACATACAGAAGCAACAAGAATAATGTACCCAGGGTTTTGTAATATCTTGATTTAAAAGAGTGTCCATGGAGTTTCTTGCGCGTTCTTCTCCATAAAGATCTACGTTTTGGAATGGGCAACTAGCTTCAACTTTCTGACTAACTGACAGACTATTTAATTTTGACAATTCAAAAGTGCCTGTACAAGGTTTAATTGAAATAAATGCTTTGAGTTTGAGACAAATTAGTTGCGGAGACAAAAGGTGCTCGTGGGCCTCCCTAACTCTGCTTTTATAATTAAAAGGGGATAAAACAAACAACTGAGATTTTCAATTGCTTTGTTAAAGTGAATATTTCTGCCGTCATAAAGAAAAAGGGCACAACTAACATTCTTTCCAAAATTGAGTAAAAAATCTGGCATATGCGCCTTTTTTTCTCTGATTCCAAATATGTGTTAGTTTTGAAAAAAATGTTAGCTGTGCCTTTTTTCTTTATGATGGCAGAACCTTTTAACCGCTTGGCTAAATATCAATTGCCTTGGGTAGTAATTGCCTCGCACGCGGCTACAAATCGATAAATAATACCTACAATAAATAAGGAGGAGCAATCATTGAATAGAACTAAAAACTCATGCATGTTCTCTGTCGCAGAAATACGACATGAGCGGTAGGGGCACGGAAATATATGTGTCGCATAAATGCGACAGAAGCGGTTAAAAGGTTAAAGATGACAACAATCTCGTTCGCCTCGTTGGTCTAGTGGTTGCAAGCGCTACTACTGAGCAAGAGGTCCTGGGAACGATTCCTTTGTCGGGAAAAGTGTTTTTGGGTTTTTCCATCTGGAATTTCTCAGTGGCACTTTGTAATCTGGATTTTCTGGTTGATGGCAATAGGCTCGCTCCCTATCACATGGGACTTCAATAATTGGCGACATGTGGGTGTAGTATAGGTACAGTCAGCAAAAAAACTCGATTAACACATCAGTTTTTTTTAATCTTAGTTATTGAGCAAAACATTTGTACGAAATTGCAGCAGAAGTACAGTTTTTAGAATTTAAATTAAAAGTTTTTTTTTTTTTTGAAATGGTTTGCTCTTGACTCTAGTCTAGGTCAGAGGTGACAGAGACAAAGTCGACGATGAAGTCAGCTTACCCAGAAGAAGCCTGTTCACTCTTACTTTGAAGAGATTCAGGTTGTATGCGCTCGGAAACAGACGCTGCTGCTATGTTACTTTTATGTGCAAAGCTAAAAAGCAGTTTATTGAAAAAAAAATGTAGGCAATTTAATAACACGTAAAAATGACAGTGTTGATGAAGTTTTGTTGCCGACCGTACAGCTCTGTCTAACGCTTCGTAAATGCAGCCGTGATGTGTTGTTACTTCGTTCAACTATTCACAACAATTTACATAATATTTGAGACGACATCAGACTTTTAAAAACCCTAGATTTAAACTGAATATCAACGTTCTTCCATAACAGACGCCCGCACATCAAGCTACCCGAACCTGTCAAATTTTCCCAATCAACTTTGAACCTTATGCTTTAGCGAAAAAAATAAATATCTATTAAAGAGATTTCGACAGATTGTAGTAACTTGCTGTGCTGGCGTCTGAACATTACGATACGTGTGACTGTAGTATAATTATTGCACGGCGTGAAATTAGAATTCAATTATTTATTTGCTAACCGCCGTGCATTAATAGATAACTTAAGTCACACGTATCTTAAACTATTTTATAGCACTGTGTGACCTAAACCCGCACTTAAGTCACGTTATTCTGTGACTTAATTTGTCCATTTTTACTCAGAAAAGCATGACTTAAGAGCGTTTACGCCGTACGGCATTTCATACAAACTTTCAAACCCTTGTTTTTCGGAATCAATGAACCGATTTTAATGAAACTTCATACGCAGAAGCAGGATACAAAGGTCTAAAAGTTAGTTAAAAACATTTTCGAAATGTCTTATTTAAAAAAGATAACTGTTCTATGGAAAATTTAAAATTTATTTTTGTTGTAACAATTCTTCGAAAATTTTCTTAACGAACTTTTTAGACCTTTGTATCCTGCTTATGCGTATGAAGTTTCATTAGAATCGGTTCATTCATTTCGAAAAACAAGGGCTTGAAAGTTTGTATGAAATGCCGTACGGCGTAAACGCTCTTAAGTCACGCTTTTCTGTGTAAAAATGGACTACTTAAGTCACAGAATAGCATGACTTAATTGCGGGCTTAGGGGTCACACAGTGCTATAAATAATAATAATAATATACTATGATATAATATTGTTAATAATAATAATAGTTATTTATACTGTAGCAAACAATCGTTTTTCTCAGTTGTAAGTCTCGCTTTATACTCGAAGTAGCGAATATGTGAGCTTGAATTCGGAATCTTAGATAATTATCATGTTTGGTTACCTTAAACTCTATGTCATACATAATAAAATTCAAATTCCAATACTACTAAAGTTTAGAATCTTTTTGCCAGTTAGACTGGAAGCCGACGTCAACATAGTTGTGAAAAGGCTAGACAGATGATGGTTAACCAAAATTTAACTTAGGATACAGGACGCTAATGTCGATAGTTGAGTGGCATGATTGTCTAAAATTCTGAATTTCAGTACCTATAGTTTGTTATGCCGCGAATGTTCAATGTTCTTGTGACTCGTATAAACTTAAATAAATGTTTATAATTATAACTTTTATGTTTTATTTACATCGACTGAACAAAACATCTTGAGAGATGCTCCTGGCTAAATAATAACAGCCGCACGGGCCGACCGAAGGTTAAGCTACGCTTGCCGCGGTCGGTCCGTGGATGGGTGACCATGCCTTACAGGGATCCCTTCTTTTCGCAAAAGGTCCTTGGTCTAAAATACTTTGGCATCACTATTTTGGTATAATTTGTTTTGCCATAATAATACTTTGCCATATTTTTTTTGGCATACAGTTTATGTTGGCATAATAATCTTGAAGGCTAATTTGTTTTGGCATAAATTGAATTCGCATAATACTAAACTAAAATACTTAAAATTAAAGTATTGTCGTAAAAATTCAATATGTTGTGCTACTAGGCGACGTAGGATGCAAGAGCGAGCGAAGGACACCCCGAGGTTCGCTTTGGTTAGGTTTCTTTAAACCCTGGAGACAGAAATAGGAGGCCCGCCGCGCAGCGGGGCTCCGTCGACCTGACGTCGTTAGAAATAAAACATGCAGCATGCTAAATTTATGCTTCAGAATGTTATGCTTAATCATTATTATGATTAGAGAAATTCTGCTTAAAAAAATTATGCGTAAATAATGTTATGCGAAAATATAATTAGGAGAAACAAAAGTAGGTATGCCAAGTTATATTAGGTCTTAAAATTTTATGCAAATGGATAGGGAACCTGCATTACATACCAATATCCCTCCGTCCATACTTCGGAAAGCACGTTAAGTCGATGCTCTAGGTTGCCATTTGTACATCTTTGACAGTCGTTACGGGTCGTTAGAAGCCCGAAAGTCAATGTTAAGGGGTACCGTGTTACCTTGTGCTTGTTACCCAGTAGCTGGTTTGTGGAGGTTAGATAGGCAGTCGCCACAATATGCAAACGTCACCGAAGGCCCAGCGCACACCACTGGAGGCGCGGCGGGGCGCAATTGAAGACAACAATTTAATATAAACCTTAACTACCTTGACATACGGTCAATATAAGAATAAATTCGCACGCGATGCTCGGAGCGCCCTCAAGCTACTACAAGGCATGCGCGCGACTGCTCCAGTCGCCGCCGTGCTGCTCTGCGCTCCGCCGCAGGCTGGCTGGCGGCCAGATTATTGATCAGAAATCGCGCTCGGAATAGCTGCGCGTGGGCTCTCAAGGGCTCTTGGCGCCCATCGGGGCCCGCGGAATCCGCCCGCGCGTTTCAAGGAAATGCGCTCCGCCGCACTTCCAGCGGTGTGCGCTGGGCCAAAAAATCCTGCATCGCGCAACCAGAGTTTGACATCAATCGTCGGGCAGTAGCCCACCAGACACACCACCCGTCAGGTCGAAGGATCCTCCCTATCCTATGGAAGATAAGTGAACTAACAAATCAAATCAATCTTTGCTTCAGACAGTGTACAGACGCCGCCAGCACATCAAGCTACCCGAAACTGTCAAATTTTCCCAATCAACTTTGAACCTTGTGCTGTAGCGATAAAGTTGAAAATCTATTAAATAAAATTGACAGATTGTAGTAGCTTGTTGTGCTGGCGTCTGTACCAAAAGTAGAAAGTTACCATTTACTGGAAATGGCTTCCATTGACATAATGTGCCCTGGCGACTCAGAGTATGTCATGCTCACTCTAATGTCTCGCTGGTGGTAGCGTGTGTGTGTGTTGGATCATTATTCATTAAGTTTCCTACAAAATGGTTGAGTTCAATGGTGCTGATTCATGCGTCATGTTCGTGAACGGGCGCCCACGACATATTTAGTTTCTGAATTTTTTTTTTTATCGTTTTTATTATGGACGCTATCAACGTCTTTCTACATCGATCTCACATGTATAATTTCAACTTGAATGATGTAACTAATATTTTGTAACAATTTTATGATTTAAAAGAGTGTCCATGGAGTTTCTTGCCCGTTCACTCCATAGGCACCTACTACACTTTCAAATGGGCAACAAGCTTGCATCTTTCTGACTGAATGACTCCTTAACAATTCAAAAGTGCCTGTAAATAAATTATATGTTAATGTTAATGTTAATTAATTATTTGTTTATCACATTAATCACACTATAATATTATAAAGGCGAAAGTTTGTGAGTGTGTGTGTGTGTTTATATGTTTGTTACTTTTTCACGCTCAAACGGCTGGACTAAATTTGATAAAATTTTGTATGGAGGTAGCTGACACCCTAGATTAACATATAGGCTACTTTTTATCCCGATATTCCCACGGGATCGACACTTACGCGGGTGAGACCGCGGGGCGCAGCTAGTATTTTATAGGCGAAAGTTTGTGAGTGTGTTTATATGTTTGTTACTTCTTCACGCTCAAACGGCTGGACCAATTTTGATAAAATTTGGTATGGAGGTAGCTGACACCCTAGATATACACTACTACATATAGGCTACTTTTTATCCCTATATTCTCACGGGATCAAAACTTATGCGGGTGAAACCGCGGGGCGCAGTTAGTTTCAAATAAATGCTTTGAGTTTGAGTTATTATAACCCCTCGTCTGCTATGCAGACTTGTTAAGTTCGGTAACAAATAATGGTGCCTCATTAGTGGCAGACGGGCAGTTGAGCTCAGATAGCACTAATTAACTGATTACAATGTTCAAAAAGGTGTAGTTACGTTACACAATAGACTAAGATGAGATGATGAGATCAATCTTATGGTAATTTTAATAATAATATTATATTAATCTTAATTAGCAGGTAATATCCTTAGATTGAAGATTTTTATACTTGGGTACGAAGTCTATTTTATACCATTTGATGGTTCATCAGCTGCATTGATTGAAGGAGTCAGGATTTTGAAATGAAATACCTTTTAATCATATTAGATACTTATATTCACAAGATTGCTCATATTTTCATATTATTTATATAATCGTAGCTACATCACTAATAATAATATTGCACAGTTTTAACTTATTAATAACAATTATTGACTAGAAATTCTTATTATTTACTTAATTAGTAAGACTAAAATGTAACTTTTTGGTTCAATTTTGACTAACTAATGAATTATTTTCAGAATGATCAATGGCTCTGAGAAAATATCTATAGATTTTTTTTTAGGTTATGAATGATATTTATATTTGGGATGACAATAAGCTCGCCCATTACATACAATAACTGGCGAAATGTGGGTGTAAGTACTATAGATAGATTTCTGCTCAACCCTTCGTGGAACAAGGCATGTTGTTATGATATAAAAAAGTCATTTATAGCACTGTGTGACCTAACCCCGCACTTAAGTCACCCTTATCTATGACTTGTAGTCCATTTTTAAACAGAAAAGTGTGACAAGTGTAGGTCGCACGAGCTATAAAATAGTAAACGATACGTGTGACTTAAGTAGTCTATTAAGGCAACTACATGACCTAAAGCGCGGTCTTTGTCGGACCATAGAAAAGAAAGAGAAGCGCGATTACAAAACGCTGGTAATTTATTGCAAAATATGAAGGCAAAATATATACAAAAAAATCTATTGTTTGGACTAAAAATTAAAACACTAGTGTTTTAGTATGTTGCTTGTAGAATAATCTGACAAAAAATCATAATGATTGTATTTATATTAGTATGGTATCTTCATGATTTTTTTTTATCGCATCAAATTAGTATTAGTATTATTATTATGTTTTCAACACACTAGGTATCTACCTAACATATATCCTGAAGAATATCATATATTTTTCTGATTTTGTTTACTGTAGTCGATCATATACTTTTATTGTTTCTAAAACTTGCGCTTTTTGTCTTTAGATCCTGTAAGTCCCTTAATTTCACGCCATGCAATAATGGACTTCTTAAAGGCGGGGATACACGTGCCAGTAAATCGGGAAAGTAGCTGGCATGAAAGTAACTGGCATGTACGAGTAACTGGCACACTGCGGATATATTTTCAAGTAATACTGGCATGCAAGTTGTGCCCTTGCATGCCAGTATTACAATCGCGTTGCACAAAAGTATGCTTTGGCAACCCCCCGCGTCCCCACCCTCAACGGGCATGCAAGTAAATCAAATGTGCTAGCTACTTGTATGCCAGTTACAGGCATGCTAGTTAGCGTATACACATGACAATAGCTGGCACGTGCAAAGTGCTGGTATGCTAGTGTGCAGGATACGGGCATGTGTATCCCCAGCATAAGTCACAAGTATCGTAAAGTACTATTTTTGTATTGTAGATACAATGAGAATGTAAATATTACATGATTTACTGAATGTCTCCCAATTCGGTGGAAGCAACCAAAAATATTAATTTGCCTGAAATGTGGAATACTGCCATTAGGCTCAGACCAACAAAAAAAGAAAGACGGCGCGCCGCGAACATCAAAAGTGAAGCCATAAAACCGTGCTCCTGCAAGTAAACATACACGTTCACGCACACGCCTACACTAAAACCATGCTCATCGCTCTTAGTACGTCACGAGTCGTCGTCAAGTTAACATAGATTAAAAAAATATAATTATGCCTTCCTGTGCAGTGAAAAGTTGCAAAAACAACAGCAAATCACATAAAAAGTCTCACGGAATCACTTTTCACTTGTAAGTACTTGAAATAATATCGTTTCTATAATATTAAATTTTAGATTACTTGGAACAAAAAACCTCAACGAACGAAAGTAGTGACATAAGGCGCGGGGGCTGCCATAATACGATTTTAATTTTCCCCATTCGATTAATATATAAATATGATTTGTTACTTCGAGTTATATTCCTATTTTCTTTTTTATGTATTGAATATTTTGGGTTTCCTATTAATACCAATACCATACTCAACAATATCTTATTCGTACAATAGTAGTATAACTAGTTCCTACTCGCACAAATATCCCCAAATTATAGGGAAAACATTTAACAAATGGCAAGCCTTCGATTCACACATAGATAAAAAGGTGGCTTCAGTTTTAATGTTCGTGGCGCGCTGTCTATCTTTTTTTGTTGGTCTGAGCCATTAGGTATCAATATTTTCAGCGCCATTTATATAATTCTACTATTAATATAGGCAGTATGTTATCATGTAGACCTATGAAAAAGTTAGACTAGATGATTTGGAGTTTTTTAATTATGAAAAACAGTGCAATGACTAATTTATTTATTTGATTTTATTTTACTGTACATTATAGTAAGTTAATTATTACTTATGGCAAGGTTAAAAGTTGCCCATAAAATGGAATGTGTAAGAAATGGAGGACAATATTCTGTAGTATTTCTACAAGAGTTTCTTATCATCCTGTTTCCGTCAGTCGCTCAGCAAGTCGTGTCGCAGTGACTCGTGGCATACTCGAAACACACTGACCTGTATTATACAGCGTAGATACTTGTATGATAGAGGTCAGTGTCTAAACAACTTCTTTCATTTGTTTTCTACGCAGTCGCTGTCACACGAAGCGTGTCGTTTGCGGGCACAGGTGACTATAACCGCACGATTTTAGCCGCACGACGAAAGTCGACTCTTTAAATGACAATTTGGCTAGGCCGTATATGACTGAAATAGCAAATTCCAAACTAGAGTACCTAGATTTCGACTGTTGCCGTGCGGTGACAGGTCGCACGCGGCAGGTGACTAAAATCGACCGTGAAAATGCTCAGTCGCCAGCGATCGCCCGCTGCATGAAGGTCGACATTTTGATGCAAGATGAACTAGCCACCTGCGATTTTTATCGACCTGTGTAAATGGGGTGGCGATTCGTCTTGTGAGGCGAACTGGTAAGCGACCAGCCGCACGGCGATAATCAACCTAGTGTACAGTCATGAGCAAAAGTATGTATACACTTGGCTTTATTCAAAGGCGATTTTCTCCTTTATTTTTGAATGAAATTTTATATTAGTAGGAACATATAGTATTTTCGTAAAGTGTCGTATTTCAACGTTGCATTCGTTATTTCGTGAAAAAATTGCAATTTAAAGTTGCCAAGTGTTGACATATTGGTGCTTGTGACTGTACTTCCTCATAAGGGTCTCGTGGCTAAAGGTCACACGCACAAAGCGTACACACGTAACCAAAGCGGATCGAAGCTCCGATACGTCGACTCGGCTACGGCAAGGCAACGCCGCGCTTACGGCTCGCCGACCGCTGGTTGATGGTGCAGGCAGACTGCGGGAGGGGGGAGAGGGACAAGGGTGGACGAAGAGACATAAGCTCGGGTACGGAGAGACGTAGTTGCGGGGACGAACGAGCCGTAACGCCCGCACGGGTTCGTGAGCTTGTCCCGAGGCGAGGCGAATACGTTACGATTCCGATTAGTGTGCGTTGCAGTAGAGAGTTTCATACAAAGAATACTAAACGGCTCGAGTTGATACGGTAACACTCCTTTTCTGATCCGATACCTTAAGGTGTAAAAAAAAAATACGGCGAAAATCCTCTTCTCCTCATCTACGTATCATAATGTCCAGTGTGGTTGATATGATGGTAGTACCTCCGCTGGTAGTCACCCTGTGGGGGCTGCAGGTACTGCGGATACACGCCGCCGTACAGTGACGTCAGCACGTCGTAGGGGGGCGGCGGGGGCGCGGGCGGGGAGCGCGCGCGCGTCGGCGCCGCCATGCTGAACAGGGCCTCCGGGTCGCACACGAACTTGTACACGTAGCGCTCACCTAAGGAACATGGTCAAATTATGTTTATAATAGCACTGTGTGACCGAAGCCCGCACTTAGGGGGGCTACATGACCTAAAGTAAATCGTTAATCGTAAATCGTAATCGTTCGTTCGTTAATCGGCAATCGTTAATAAAAAAGGCAGCAAAAAACGGCATTTTTTAAGCTATAAAGTAGTAAGTATTCAAATTCTCTTTTAATTGTTTTGATTTGTTTAGTGTCTAATTTTCTATTTATTGTATGATGTACTTAGTACGCTCATAATTGGTAGTGCCGTGCTTTCTTATAATTTAAATACATGCGAGATCAATAATCTGCCAACGACTCTGGGTTAATGCTATGTATGTGTTTAGTTGGTAAGCCTTATTAGTTAAATAAATAAATAAAGCGCGGTCACTGTCGGACTGCATAGAAAAGAATGAGAACCGCGATGACACAACGCTGGTAATTTATTACAAAATATGAAGCAAATTAGTTGTATTATGTTTTCAACACCCTATCTACCTAGCATATATCCTGAAGAATAATATATATTTTTCTGATTTTGGTTACTCTACAGTCACGAACACCAATATGTCAACACTTGGCAACTTTAAATTGCGATTTTTTCACGAAATAACGAATGCAACGTTGAAATACGACACTTTACATATACCTATGGGTTCGAAAATACTACATAATATGTTCCTACTAATTTAAAATTTCATTCAAAAATAAAGGAGAAAATCGCAAGGAATAATGCCAAATGTATACATACACACATCAAAAGTGTCTAGGGATCAACATATATTTTTGCAATAACTTTTCTCCTGATTGATATTAATTAAAATTTTCTTTAAGGATTCATCAAATAAAGTGTTTTCGTTTGTCACAGTAACGATAAACCAAGTCACCTTTGCATTAATAAAGAAATTTGCCATTTTCCTAATAAAGGGATTTTTGACATTTGAACCACTAACACAAAAGTTCGAAAAAAAGACTGAAATAACAGTTTTCTTTAAAATTTTATTGGGTAACTTAAACAATTAATAATCCGTGTTTCTACCGCGAACACTAACAACACAAGAACATCGGTTTGGCATACTCAAAATGAGTTCATCCAAATCACGCTGTGGAATGGCCGCCCATGTTCGTTGCAACAACAAAAAAAGGTCTTCTTGCGACTGGATACCCTCCATATTCGGCAGAGCTCTTCTCTGTAGCATATCCCATGCATGCTCAATCGGGTTCAAGTCTGGCGACTGAGCAGGCCAGGGCAGGACATTGATGTTAGCTGCGGCGAGAGTCTGTCTTACAACTCTTGCGGTGTGCGGTCGTGCATTATCATGCATTAACTGAAATAAGGGACCGATTTGCACTTGTAGAGGAACGATGACGTCTGATACAATCGTCTCAGCATAAATTTGAGCGTTGAGGTTGCCTCTGATCCAAATCAACTCAGTTCTTCCGCCGATCCAAATACCCGCCCATACCATGATGGTTCCACCACTATAAGGATGGACTTCCTGGCAGGATTTTAATCGCTGTTGGCGTCCAGGGGTTCTCCAGTGTCGTATACGTCTTGTATCCGGTCTCATACCAAAACGAGACTCATCAGAAAAGCACACGAAACGCCATTGTTCTTCTGCCCAATTTCTGTGTTCAAGAGCCCATTGATATCGAATCATACGATTGTGCATTGCTATAGGTGGTACCCGTAGCGGTCTTCGGGAATGAAGGTTCACTTCATGCAAGCGGTTTCTGACTGTTTGGTCGCTAATTAAGTTCCCTGAAGAGTGATGAAGCCTCACGGCTAACATCATGGCGGTTATTGTTGGAGCTCTTCGAGTTAAGATTTGAATGTATCGGTCTTGTCTCCGTGTGGTGCAGCGATACCGTCCTCCATGGCGCTCAGCCACGGTACCAGTGCTTCGGTAACGTGTCCAAAGTCGACTGATAACACTATGACTTGTATTCAGAGCTAAAGCCACAGTACGTTGCCGGGAACCAGCTTCTATCATTCCCACGGCTCTGAGCATTTCTTCCCTGCTTAAATGACGTCGCCGCTCCATAATAACGTTGGTTTTAATCAGTAGTAGGGAAACAGTAGCACTAATAATGTCTTCAATGCGTTGTATGTTTTTATAGGGAAAATATTGACAGCTGATTTTCATCTTTTACTCGAATTTGATTCACAGTTCCTGATTCAAATTATGAAATGCACCAAAAAGGATCCATATAAATTTATAAAATCATAAATTTATTACAAAGCCACATCTCAATCTCAAGAAATCCGCATAAAAATGCTTGATCCCTAGACACTTTTGATGTGTGTACTTTTGCTCGTGACTGTGCTTAGTCGATCATATACTTTTAGTGTTTCTAAAACTTTCGTTTTTTGCGTTTACGTCCTGTAAGCCCCTTAAGTCACGCTGTTCTGTGACTTAAATAGTTCATTTTACATAGAAAAGGGTGACTTAATTGCGGGTTTAAGTCACACGAGCATACGATACATGTGACTTAAGTAATATATTAATGCACGGCGTTGTGTATTACTGTTGTTCTATAAGTTTAATAAACTAAATCAGTCTGAGAATTTCAGCACATTTTGCACGTTAAAATGACATAAGACAGTCCCCCGGCACGCGCGCCCTTCACCACCTCCTAGTGCTTCAGCTGGTGAGAAGAAGTGGGTGAAACTGTCCAGCAGCACAGCTGTCTGTTCAGTTAGAAGAACTTGATTCTACAACGTTATTTTTAGTATATTCGAAACCTGAATATAGTTTGTTCAGAATAAGTAACTGAATCGATTCCAATAATTTTTACCCCATGTTATATTTTGTCCCAAAAATATTTAAAAAAGTTAAAAGTTGGACACCGAGCGACACTAAGTAGGTTATCCAATCTCCGCGCTGAACGGTTAGGTACCTGGGTACTATTATCAATGAGCGCAAGACGGCGCGGCGCGGGTGAGCATGTTTTTGTACGGAAAACAGTTTTTCATGAAACAGTTTTAAATTTTGTACATAGATTCTTTACATAAAAATACTAGACACGTGTTTCGGGTTTCGCATATAAGTACTAAAAATAATGTTGTATATATGAGAACATAATAACGCCTGCATTCCTGGAACCATCCACACATTTTACTCTAATGTTATCGAACAGAACATAATGTATCCAGACTCCGGACTGCACCCAGTAATACGCGCCCTGGGCATCGAACACAGGTCCCCACTCTCAACAAACATCCTTGCAACCACTACTACACCAAGACGCAATTTTGACGGCATAATAAATGATTGTTTATTAAGATTAGTTGAAACATGGATTTAATTTAGTAATTGGGGATAAGGCTTTCAGCAAAACTATTAAATGTAAATAGTAACCAGCGCTGGGGCTCTGTCTCATATAGGGTCTTAGCATTATGCTGAGCGATGGCCGTTTTGCGTACATGTGACGCATATTTTCTCCCAAATTGTTTTTTTTTTTGTTTGTGTTTTATTTTTATTTTTATGCGTTATTTTTGCCGCAAATAAACGTATTTTATTACAGCCCGCTCCCTCTCACAGAGCAGAGGCCGGTGTCCCAGCAGTGGGAAGATTATATACTAAGTATAGAGAAGATGCGCCATTCTAGTATTCAGCTGCATCCAGTTAGACTGGAAGCTAACCCCAACATAGTTGAGAAAAGACTAGCAGATCTTGATGTATGAGAATGCGTACCTGCGACTTTCTGCATGATTCCCTTCTCGTAGTAGTACCGAAGCGACCTGGACAGTTTGTCATAATTCATCGCGGGCCGGTTCTTCTGAGCACCCCAGCGACGAGCCACCTGTGAACAGACCATTCATTAAGATCCCTGCTCGACAAGAGAAACCCGATAAAGCCCCGCTGGCTTTATCCCCTGTCTTTTTTGAGGTATAAGGGCATAGCAACTAATTTTGCAGATAAAGCATCAAGGGTAACGAATTAAGAGCATTTACGCCGTACGGCATTTCATAAAAACTTTCAAACCCTTGTTCTTCATACGCATAAGCAGGATACAAAGGTCTAAAAAGTTACTAAAGAACATTTTGGAAATGTCTTATTTAAAAAAAGATAACTGGAAATCTCTGTTTCTAAGGAAAATTTAAAATCGGTTTAATTTGGCTGTAACATTATTTTTCGAAAATGTTCTTAAGTAGTAGATTTTCGAAAAATAAGGGCTTGAAAGTTGGTATGAAATGCCGTACGGCGTTAACGCTCTTAAATGGATCAACATTGTCTGACCCTATTGCTAATCCATTGCTCCTTATGTACGAAAAGTGTGTCTGCTCTATAACGTAAATAACGCAATGAATGTTGATGAACTGTCAAAATGAAACCCATTACTACTGATAGCGTGTTACGCAATTACCCTTCTGGAGTGGAGACCGCGTATCGACAAGCTTATTGTGGGACGCCCCCCAGCGACGATGGACCGACGACCTTAAGAAGGTGGGATAGACAGGATGCGGAAGGCAGAGGACAGGGTGTTGTGGCGCAGTCTGGGAGAGACCCATGCGATGTGGGAGAATTTTTGAAACGCAGTGCGACCCGCCCAAATCATCACACTCTAAGCCTGACGCAGATGTTTTGACCGAAGTGTTTTGTATTAAGATGTGATGCGCTGCTGCCCGCTGCGGCTGTAATGTTTAATTAACTTAACACCGCCATCGTTCCCTCTCACCTCCTCGGGCTCATGCAGCTTGAACTCCAGCCCCCTGCCGGTCCACGCGACGCAGCGCGCTCCCTCCGCGAGCAGAGAGACCAGGAACTGCCACAGTTGCAGCGCCCCTCGACGGCCTCCACCTGGAAACGTCCAACTAATTGCTGTAGAACCGTTCTAGCAAGTGAGGAAAAACCAGGAAGATTAAATGATATGTGTATAGAGGGATGAGGAACAGGGTGTAAAGTTCACCCATCCTTCAAAGAAAAGGGAGGATCCACCGACCAGACGGGTGTTGTGTCCAATGGGCAACTGCTCGATGATGATGTTGGCCCGTTGTTTATATGCTAGTTGCGCGGTAAACTTCGCTTGCGCGATGCAGGATTATGCAATGTTGCGATATAGATGCCGCCACAACTGTATCTTTGTCCGGTTGGCGGACGTGCGGTGGACACGCAGCCATTGTAAATGTATGTAAGTATCGCTACTTCAGCGTCGTCATCTCGGTCCCTCCGCCAGCAGACGACCAGCGACGTCAAGGATAACGTCCCGGTGACGGTGCCGGCCACTGCCGGTGTATAAACGCACTTAGGGTGGTAAGCAGACGAGGTCGGCTGTACAAAGATTGTCGACATACCAGCGTGCGTGGTGGTAACGTGTTGGTGCGGGGACGCGGCGTCTGTCCGCGTCGACGGCGTTGTCGCGGACGTTGAGCAGTGGGAACTGCTTACTGTGGACGAAAGGAACAATGTAAGAATGTCCAGCGTAGCATCTAGTGTAGACATGGGTAGCTCTAGCTCGTGAGCGAGTGATAGAAAAGAGATAGCTCTTTTCGATTGACGTCGCTAATCATCATCGTAATCTCGTCGTCGTAGTAATTCGCGTACGAATTACTATTTAGCGAGCCAGTGAGTGAGCGAGAGCGACGTCAATCGAAAAGAGCTAGCTCTTTTCGATTGACGTCATTAATCATCGTCGTAATCTCGTCGTCGTAGTAATTCGCGTACGAATTACTATTTAGCGAGCCAGTGAGTGAGCGAGAGCGACGTCAATCGAAAAGAGCTAGCTCTTTTCGATTGACGTCATTAATCGTCGTCGTAATCTCGTCGTCGTAGTAATTCGCGTACGAATTACTATTTAGCGAGCCAGTGAGTGAGCGAGAGCGACGTCAATCGAAAAGAGCTAGCTCTTTTCGATTGACGTCATTAATCATCGTCGTAATCTCGTCGTCGTAGTAATTCGCGTACGAATTACTATTTAGCGAGCCAGTGAGTGAGCGAGAGCGACGTCAATCGAAAAGAGCTAGCTCTTTTCGATTGACGTCATTAATCATCGTCGTAATCTCGTCGTCGTAGTAATTCGCGTACGAATTACTATTTAGCGAGCCAGCGTGTGAGCGAGAGCGACGTCAATCGAAAAGAGCTAGCTCTTTCCTATCACTCGCTCACGAGCTAGAGCTACCCATGTCTAATCTAGTGACTTAAAGAAGGCTGAAATCAGCATCCTAATTGCGAACTTTCCATCACAATCTGAGGGTTTTGAAGGAAATACTTGATCCATTGCTTCATAGGTTTGGAAAATTCGTCTGCGCAACAACGTAAATAAAGCAATGAACGTGGCTGGACTGCTGAAATGAAAGGCATTGCCATCGATTGCCATTTTATGTGTGTTACATCATAACCCCACCAATTAAGTTAAAGGTATACAACACACATATCAACTCGGAAAGGGATCGCCACCGTATCAACTCGAGTCATTCAGTATTCTTTGTGTGAAACTCCCTACTGCAACGCACACTAATCGGAATCGTAGTAACGTAATCGCCTCGCCTCGGGACAAGCTAACGAACCGCGGTGCGGTGCATGGTCAACTTGCAGTCCCCGCTTACGGCTCGTGCTCGGTAAGGGGCCCCGAGCTTACGTCTCTTCGTCCACCTTTGCCCCTCTCACTCCTCCGGCCTGCCTGCAGCATCATCAACCAGCGGTCGGCGAGCCTGAAGCGCGGCGTCGACTAGCCGACGTATGTGTACTGCTGATCCGCTTTAGTTACGTGCTTACGTTAGGTTGACGCCTGTTTGACGGCGAGGCGAAAGGCGATACGGTGCCGATCCCTTTCCGAGTTGATGTGTGTCGTAAGTTTTCACTTCTATCGTGTCTTCTCAAGTACATACTCTGTTTTTTGGTTAAGAAAAGGATATAATTATGACTTGTATCTCTGACCCACCTATCTTCTCGTCCCAGTGCTGATGGTGCTCGGTGCTGGTGACGGCCTCATCTCTCTCGCGAGGCTCCTCCGGCACTTCTTCCACACATTTCCCGTAGGAACTGCACCTGAATAGATGTACCTTCAGTTTTGTTTGGGCTTTTAGAGTGTCCCTTTAGCCCACACCCAAAAATATCGCGGCGGGATTTTATCGCGCATTGGATTTTGAAGTCTCGGTGTTGAGCTGAGCGTTGAGAATCCAACAGCGAGCAGTGGCGTAACTATACCGTTTGGATCCCGTGGCAAATTCAAGGGATGGTGCCCTCCCTCAATGTAAAGAAGCTCAACCAACATTCGTTTTTTTTTTATTAACACTTCTGCCGCGATTTCTTCCGCGTACATTTCATATTTTCCCCTACAAAATTTAACACCTGACTGCTTCTGTCCATATGTTAGGATCCTGCTGTGCTCATGGCCCTCTCGGGCAGGGGCCCCCTCTGGCTGGGGGCCCGGGACATTTTTCCCCAATGGGCCCCTATAGTTACGCCACTGCCAGCGAGTCATAAAAACAGATTGTGTGATTTTCAACTCTCGGAGTTGAGCAGTGCGGTGTAAATCGAGTGGGTGAAAGAAAATCGCCGCGGGAAAACCAGCCCTGGGCTTACAGCCACGGTCTACCCGCTTGTCACAGAGCATGGAGAGGAATCGGCGGCACTGCTAGGTTCAGCATCGCTTTGTCCACACGTTCCTGCCGGTCGATTCCGTAAAAATCTCACCGTGAAAACTTAGGCGAAGTGAGTTTGTTTTTGCTAGGAATTGACACTCCACGCTCACTTTACCTAAGTTTTCACTGTGAGATTTTTACAGAACAGCACCGCTGGATACAAATCAAGCGTGTCACCGTTTTCTGCCACTACCAACACAAATGACTTATGGGAATTGACAGCTTTGAGGGCGTCCGCGACAGATTCTATGCGCTCATTCTCTGCGCCACGAACTTTCTGTAGTACCTCCGTCCGTTTTACCTCTAAACAGTAGGTTCTCATCGTGGGTGATAACGCCCCCTCGTGGGCGTATGAGACCTTCAGGGGAAGACTCAGAGAAAATTATACACCCTATCTTACGACTTTAGAATATTGAAAGAAAGAAGAAAGAAAATACATTTATTTAGCACAGACTAAAAACACACACAATACACCAGATGGTCAGATAATAGTCGTAAGGACATCAGATAAAAACAAAAAAAAAAGATAAAAAGTGCAAAGACCGATGTAAGAAATTAGCAGGAATGTGTGCCTCACGGCTGCGCCAAAAAGGCCCAGTTCAGCAAAAATGCCAGACAACTAGCACGCATATTGCACGTTTAAATATAATCGTGGCAATAGCTGTTTTACATTTGCGACCGAAGGTAAGTAAAAAATTTTTGGGCGTATCTAAAAAAAAACCTCCCCCACCCTCGTAACACACTATCAATCTCAATCTGAATCATTTTTAAGGATATTGCTAATCCATTGCTTCACATGTTCGAAGAATGTGTCCGGTCAACAACGTTAATACCGCAATGAATGTTGTTAAACTGTCAAAATGAAACAAACCCATTGCTACTGATAGTGTGTTACAAATTCAAATTCAAAATAATTTCGTTTCAGCCAATAGACGTCCACTGCTGGACATAGGCCTCCCCCAATTTTGGGAGGGTTTGCCATAATCGCCACGCTTGGCAGGCGGGTTGGCGATCGCAGTATGGTATGATGGTGGAATACATAGAGAACGCTGCTGCCCATTCTCCGGTACGACCCTTAGTCGCCTTTTACAATGCCAAAAAAGGCACCGAATAAGGCTGATGATGAAGGTTTCGTGACCGTGCAAAGGAGGAAGCGCCGGTCGCGAACGAACAAGAACCGCTGCGGCAAAGCTCCTATGGAGCCGGAAGTCAGCTTGCGTGCCGCAAAGCCGAACACACCGGTGTACATCTCCCGCCTACACTACACCACTAAGGCGGAGGACATCGTGGAGTACGTGCGCCAGAAGACGAGGTACACGCCGAGGGTGCAGTTACTGGAGTCGCACCGCAACGTCAACTTCAAGGCGTTCGTGGTGCGCGTGCCGAATTGCTATCTGCCAATCGTCATGGATGAAGACTTCTGGCCGCAGGACGTGGTGTTCCGTCGCTTCCGCGGACAAGTACCACAGAATTGCTCTAGAGTTAGCTAGTGAAGTACTGTTTTACACTAACATAGTTATTAAGTTTTATTTACTAACAAAATTGTTACTATACTATTATGTATACTTAGGTTAAGGTATGTATCTATGGGTCTTTGTTACCTGAAAATAAATGGTTTATTATTATTATTATTATATTATTTACGACACCCACGGGAAGTAAGGGGTGGTGCTATTCTTTAAATCCGGCACCACACAGACCAAAATTATTTATTTTGGGACAACTAGATCCACCGGTTAGTGTACAAAAACTTAGAAACGGTGCTATTCTGTAAACATCTCACCGTGAAAACTTAGGTGAAGTGAGCGTGGAGTGAGCTGTCAATAGTGTCAATTCCTAGCAAAAACGAACTCACTTCACCTAAGTTTTCACGATGAGATTTTTACAGAATCGACCGGCAGCTATTGTTAGTACTACTTAAATACAATAACAAAGGACAACACTCACATAAACATCACAAATGCCCCCGTGCTGAGACACACCCCGTCAAGACAACCAACCTCCCTAAAAGATCACCAGACGAACGAAATGCCTCAACACAGGCGCACGCACATCTTCAGCTATAGTTTTCAAGTTACGCAATTAACCCGCAGCTAAGACCCCGTTCACACGGAGATGACTAATAGTACGGTTTTTTTTCGGTAAAAAGTTGGGATCACACGTCGATATCCCAATGTTCATATAGTTAAAAACAAATGCAGAATGAAACTGCCGTGTGATCCCAAAATTAAACAGTTAAATATCGTACTGATCGTCGTCGCCGTGTGAGCGGACACTAAGGCGTACGCTAGTATTATATTATCTGTGCTAAGGCATAAAACTTATAAACTAAAGGCCGGTTGTTTCACGAACACTTTTTGACAGCGCCATTTTTGACGTCTAACCAAAAAAAGCGTTGTTTCAAATTACAATTACAAAATTATGGCCTTGACTTACGTCAAATAATTACGATTACGTACTCGTTATTATTTCACGTACGTATGTTACGTTAACCAAGCGTTTGACACAACCGGCCCGACCTCAGTTTAAGGTTTAGTCTCTGGGGGAGGACAGGACGAATTTAAAGCTACAGGCTCAGCGTTGGCTGCGCAAGCTGACTCGAGCAAAGGTCGAGCGGGATCCCCGGGCCAAACAGGCGTGTTATAATATAGGTACCTGTGCAGCTGCTCCGTGTAGTCCCTGTATTCTGGTCTCGTCTCTTCACCTTCGCCTTTACAGCTGTTGGCAACAAACAACAAATATAATAAATAGTTAAGTACTAAATATGGCACAATTGGAATACGGATATCTTGTTACCCAGTAACTGGGTTGTGGAGGTCAGATAGGCCATCGCTCTAAGTAACATTCTGGTATTCAGCTGCATCCGATTAGACGAAAGCCAACCCCAACATAGTTGGGAAAAGGCTAGCAGATGATAAAGACGATATTTCGTTGTCTCAGTTTTTTAGTGGATAGCGTAATGACACATCTACGTCAGAGGAAACGTAGTAGCGGCCCTTGGGCGGAGCGGTGCGACGGCTCCGGGCCACATGATTAGACAATGACATGTGACCGGGCGCTGTCATCGGGGAGCTGAAATCAACCGAAATGCGACCACCAGGCAACAGTCAACGCATAGTTACTAATAGTAACTATTCGATGACTGATGATAGTAAGTTACTATAAAGCGCGGATGCGGAGTATCGACCGAGTTGTGACGATCATTTGGGCGCGCAAAACGGAGCTTGCGGCGCGGAAAGGTCCATATAGAAAAAAGCTTGTGCTGATTTGCACATCAGTTTGATAAGGGTGCCACATTAAGATTTAGCACCACCTAAAAAAAATTCTAGGACCGTCGCTAAGGAAACGGCAGCCGTAGATGTGTCGTTGGCTGCTGTTGACGCGTGCTGCTCGTGTATATGAGCATATATTCGGCTGCGGGTTATCTGCCAATAATCTTACACTGTTGTTATCTTAACATGTTGGGGTCGGTGTCCAGTCTGACCGGTATTTTACAAAGAGCGACTACCTTTCTGCCTTTACAATGCAGTTACTAGGTAGCACAATACTCCTTCGCAAGTCAGGGCCCTAAGTCTCTAAAAGAAAGAAAATACGTTTATTCGCGGCAAATATGACGCATCAAAAAAAGACAAAAAAAAAACAATTTAGGAGAAAATGTGCGTCATATCTACGCAAAACGGCCATCGCTCAGCATAATGCTAAGACCCTATACGAGACAGAGCCCCAGCGCTGGTTACTACTGGCACTATGACCACTTAAGAGTAAACTAGTCGCGAGCTCGAGCTCACTGGTAGTCATGGATAAAAAGCACGCTGTCTCACCTGGCTTCGTGTCCGACAGAGCTATTATCAGTGATGAGCAGTTAGGTTAGACGCTAGTCTACACGCAAAACGTCTAGTTCTCACGCACAGAAACACCGTTTCAAACAATCAATTACAAATAAAGTTCATTGAACTCTTCGATAACTGAGCTTTGTCGGTATGGACTTGGTTTTGAGGATTTTACAGTTCTTTTGTTACTTATTTACATCCAAAGTTACGTTACGCAAGAAAAACGAATCTGTGTTGGCTCATAACTTTTTAATGGCTTTTTTTTTCTATTCTGTTTCTGTGCAGAGAAAATTAATAATAATTCAAAACGATGTGATGTTTAACTTTGGATGCGTAATGCCAAACAGCAGAGTAATACTTTCCCGAAATTTATATGGAAAAAATATCGACTAGTGGCACCTTAATGATTCCTTACTTCGAAACCACGTCAATTCCTTGGCTAATCACGACATCTGCTAATAACGTATTCTCTATGACACAATAAACGAAACCGTGCGAAAAAAAGCAAAGTCGGCGTGGGTTGAACTGTCAAAATATCACTCTTGACAACCGTAACCGTACGTGGTTTGCACGTGGTGTGGTAAGATTATGCGGAGAATAATAATTACCATACAGAATTGGGCCCCTGGTCACAAAATATTTCAAATAAACGATAGCTATATACATAGTCACGTCTGTGTGGTGCCGGACTTAAAGAATAGCACCACCCCATACTTCCCGTGGGTGTCGTAAAAGGCGACTAAGGGGCGTACCGGAGAATGGGCAGCAGCGTTCTCTATGCATTCCACCACCATACCATACTGCGATCGCCAACCCGCCTGCCAAGCGTGGCGATTATGGCAAAACCCCCCCTTTTGGGGGAGGCCTATGTCCAGCAGTGGACGTCTTTCGGCTGAAATGATGATGATGATGATATACATAGTACTTACGGTTCATGCTGGTCTATTAAGGTGTGCGCGTGTGTGTGTGCATGCCTCGCATACAGCTGGGGGTGTGAGTGAGTGTGGGGGTGCTCGTAGGGACGCGCCGTCGACGTGGGGGTGGCAGAGTCTCTGGAAAGAAAGAGGATGATCATGACTGTTGTGAGGGATTCTGAGCTGTGGCAAAGGACACGGAGGGGTGTTGTGGCGCAGCCTGGGGGAGGCCTATGCCCAACAGTGGACTCTGACGCTACGCACTTACGAATGGGCCTCAAGTCTGCTAATACAATAGTGTCAGAGTGGTCTATCATTGATTTCATAATTGTCAAGTTTGGTAATCTACTAATGGGCGTCATTATGACTTTCCAATGGTCAACCACTGACACTGCATTGAAAGAAATAGCATAGAGTGGTAATCTCGTACATAATAACAAATGAATGACTGACTTAGGCGTTAATCTGCTAAAATTTTGACAGTTCCTTTGATCAGTGACCTACCATTAGAACGTCATTGTGCAGTCATTGCTTTTAATTCGTTACGAGTATCTTATAATAATATGTTCTGTGCCATTGACCGACCATTATGAATTTAGCAGATTACGAACTTTTAGCAAAATGACAATGGGATCGCGTTGGAATGACGAATTTATAAAAATGGCAGACTTGGGCCCCTGGCTGTCAAACAAATGGACCACGCAGCTAACGTGGTAAACCTCTCCGTGGACATCCTATATTTGTTTGTATTGTTGTTATAGTAATCGCAAGCGCGACTGCTGAGTGTGGTGTCCAGGGTTCGATTCCCGGGTCGGACAAAAGTGTTACTGGGTTTTTCCATTAGGAATTTCTCAGTAGCAGCCAGGAGTTTGGAAGTTGGCGGTGTGATGATGCTGCAGATATTATATTGCGCAAGTGTATACGCAGACACAGGTGCACTCTCCCTTCCCTCATACTCATAGTCCAATGGGACGGCAATCCGACACGACCGGAGAGATATCAGGCGTAGAACCAACGGCTTATAACGTGCTTTCCGAGCTACGGACGGGTTTCGATATGTAATGGGTGGACCCATCCACGACCCGACCGCGGCAGTCTGCCAATTCAAGAGTGTCAGGACTTACCTGTGCTGGTAGTGAAGGCCCCAGGGTATGGGGTACGGCTGCCCTTGCTGCGCCATGTCACCACTCCTCTAGAGCTGCCTTCCCCGAGGTGATCATCGCGAAGACCTGCAGACGAGCATATTGTCAAGTTCACATGTGTTTCCTAACTTATACTAGCAGGGACTATTGGACAAGAGTACAAACGTGTGCGGTCGGAGGACCTCCATCAGGGAGTGTCTCCACCCTAAGTACGAAATGTGCAGTTTCGGCCGAAGATACGGGAATTCCCTACTCCGTGCTACCTACGGACATAAGATTAGTTTGGAGCCTGAACTAAGAATGAAAGACAACACGATTTGACAATTTGTCCCTACCTACTCACGAAGTGGTTTTGCCCGTTCGAAATTTTTGTAAATTTTTGCCGTTTGTCACTTGTTTTGACAGACCAACTACTTTCAGACGGCACCGTGTCTTTGTTGACGTATAGAGAGTAGACCCTCAGGGCTACAGTGTCGCGATATGTGCGCTCTCTCTCGCACACTGCTCGACGTGTCGACGTCAATCTCAGCGGACACCATTCTTCGGCGCGAGAGATGTTATATTAAAATTAATTAATTATAATTATAATAATAATTATTTATTGCCCCGCCGCCGTATCTCTACGTTGACGCCGTGGTGGGGCTTGCGCGCTCCGAACTCTAGGCCTATGCCGGAAGAGTTTACTTTGCTGGAATAGGTCTAAAGGGAGGAGCCAGACCAAGAGAGATACAGAAATCCGCAGGGCAGCATGTGGCGAACTGTTGGGCAGTAGCGACCCCACGGACCCTATCTTCAGGGAGAAGTCTTGTTCCTCACCTCTGGCTTGCCTTTATTGGCCGGCTGGAGTGAACAATGACGATGAACAGAGCTCCCACCTCATTCTTGCCTTTATTGGCCGGCTTGAGTGGAGATTCGCAAGAGCAAACGTGCTCGGAGGAAGGAAGTATTCCAGTAAGATGCTGGTAGGGATCTTGACCGTACTTCCGGGATTGTCCTGATAGCCGTGGAATACCTCTCCACTCCTCATAAGCACCTCAGGAGATGTTGCCCCCTTGTTGCTACGTCACTATGTGCTAGCGACCGTTTCCGGGGGCCCATTGTTGAGTGTGCAAGTCACCCCCTGCCATTTTATCCGTGTATATATAAAACATTGATCAGGCAGGGGTCGTAGTTATTCCATAGTTCTTGGTAACCAGTCCACTTTAGCCACCCAAACCCATAGTCCAACTTTTTATTTTTCCGTATCCTGCAATAGTCCTACACCAACCGGGGGTTATCCTTGGGTGCACTTGCATAGCGCATACAGGGATAATCGTCGGTTGGTGCGCATTTCATTAAAATTTCCTAAGGGGCCTCTGCGAGTTGGCTTCGGCCCCTCGTACGCCTTCCAAAGGACCGGGACCCAATGGTTCCGAGAAAAAAGAAAAAATAATAATTTATTGAAATAATAATAAGTTTACTAAAAGTGTACAAAAGTGTTCAGTAGTATACATATATTAATCTAGGCCTATAATAGGATTATAATATATAGGATATAGACTATGGTATGTGAAATATATGATTACAGTCTAAAATAGAACTCTGAAGGTAATGTAGTGCGTTGCCTGATCTAGGTTTATTTAAACCTGTGTTTCAGGCCATCTCCCTACAAAAGTATTTGTTAAATAGGACAGTCAGTGAATTAAATTAACATATATTTTCAGTATCTAAGCAGAGACCTACACACATCAAAAGTGTCTAGGGATCAAGCATTTTTATGCGGATTTCTTGAGATTGAGATGTGGCTTTGTAATAAATTTATGATTTTATAAATTTATATGGATCCTTTTTGGTGCATTTCATAATTTGAATCAGGAACTGTGAATCAAATTCGAGTAAAAGATGAAAATCAGCTGTCAATATTTTCCCTATAAAAACATACAACGCATTGAAGACATTATTAGTGCTACTGTTTCCCTACTACTGATTAAAACCAACGTTATTATGGAGCGGCGACGTCATTTAAGCAGGGAAGAAATGCTCAGATCCGTGGGAATGATAGAAGCTGGTTCCCGGCAACGTACTGTGGCTTTAGCTCTGAATACAAGTCAGAGTGTTATCAGTCGACTTTGGACACGTTACCGAAGCACTGGTACCGTGGCTGAGCGCCATGGAGGACGGTATCGCTGCACCACACGGAGACAAGACCGATACATTCAAATCTTAACTCGAAGAGCTCCAACAATAACCGCCATGATGTTAGCCGTGAGGCTTCATCACTCTTCAGGGAACTTAATTAGCGACCAAACAGTCAGAAACCGCTTGCATGAAGTGAACCTTCATTCCCGAAGACCGCTACGGGTACCACCTATAGCAATGCACAATCGTAGGATTCGATATCAATGGGCTCTTGAACACAGAAATTGGGCAGAAGAACAATGGCGTTTCGTGTGCTTTTCTGATGAGTCTCGTTTTGGTATGAGACCGGATACAAGACGTATACGACACTGGAGAACCCCTGGACGCCAACAGCGATTAAAATCCTGCCAGGAAGTCCATCCTTATAGTGGTGGAACCATCATGGTATGGGCGGGTATTTGGATCGGCGGAAGAACTGAGTTGATTTGGATCAGAGGCAACCTCAACGCTCAAATTTATGCTGAGACGATTGTATCAGACGTCATCGTTCCTCTACAAATGCAAATCGGTCCCTTATTTCAGTTAATGCATGATAATGCACGACCGCACACCGCAAGAGTTGTAAGACAGACTCTCGCCGCAGCTAACATCAATGTACTGCCCTGGCCTGCTCAGTCGCCAGACTTGAACCCGATTGAGCATGCATGGGATATGCTACAGAGAAGAGCTCTGCCGAATATGGAGGGTATCCAGTCGCAAGAAGACCTTTTTTTGTTGTTGCAACGAACATGGGCGGCCATTCCACAGCGTGATTTGGATGAACTCATTTTGAGTATGCCAAACCGATGTTCTTGTGTTGTTAGTGTTCGCGGTAGAAACACGGATTATTAATTGTTTAAGTTACCCAATAAAATTTTAAAGAAAACTGTTATTTCAGTCTTTTTTTCGAACTTTTGTGTTAGTGGTTCAAATGTCAAAAATCCCTTTATTAGGAAAATGGCAAATTTCTTTATTAATGCAAAGGTGACTTGGTTTATCGTTACTGTGACAAACGAAAACACTTTATTTGATGAATCCTTAAAGAAAATTTTAATTAATATCAATCAGGAGAAAAGTTATTGCAAAAATATATGTTGATCCCTAGACACTTTTGATGTGTGTATATTATACTATATTGCGCTCTTGTTATCTTCGCTCACTCACATAGTCCGAAGGGACGGCAATCCGACACGACCGGGGAGAGATCAGGCGCAGGGCCAGCGGCTTAACGTGCTATCCGAGGCACGGGTCTTCACACCACCAACTTCAAAACTCCCGGCTGTTACTGAGACCATTCTAATGGAAAAACCCAATAATACTTTGCCCGACCCGGGAATCGAACCCTGACCCCACGCTCAGCAGTCGCACTTGCGACCGAGTGTCAGCGCAGGAGCTTGTCTTTACGGAAAAATAACGTAGTTTTGGTACGAAAAAATAAACTTAGATAGATAATGTTGTTAGAAACCTGCCTCTGGCATTGACTCTATACAAATAGAAATAAAAGTTGCAAAATCGCCCGACTTCGTAGACTCGTAACGACATTTCCCGTTCAGATAGAAATCAGATAAAAATCTAGAGCTGTAAAAAAAAAATGCAATGCATCTCTATTGGATTCTGGCTAGAGTTAGCCGAAAATAAGACTTTTTACCCGACTGCGCGACGCAAAGGAGTGGTAATGTGTTCATCAGTCTATGTATGTATGTTTATATGTTCCTTTGAAGCACTATACAGACCAAACGCCTGGGCCGATTTTTATGATTCACACGTTAATCGATTCCTCTTAGTCCGGCGGTGTTATTTTTGTCTTAAAGGTAACTTAGTCTTTGTCTTAGGTAAACTTAGCCCTTTATGTTCCGAGCCAGCGGTAACCCTTTCGGACAATCCCGCTGACCCGGCAGGCTTCGGCCCTAAGGGGCCCCTTCCTCGATGCTGACATCTGTAGTACCGTTAATTTTGATTACCCTTCCTATTAAGTACTCCAGTATTGAGCAGTTTAGAAAGGAAAAATAAATCGCCCGTGTTGCTACCACAAATACCCACTTTAAAAAAAAATCTAATGGAATATATTTTTTCTTTAAAAATTGAACTTAAAACAATTTACTCTATCATTAAAAAAAAAGAAAATCAGCGCATTTTCTTGAGGGCGTAGTCTACTGAGTTGACCACAATTGAGAAATTTAAATTGCCCGTGTAAGAGTAACTTACCAAAACAGACGTACCACAAGCAAATCCGTGTTGAAAGGCACTCCCCTCCCGGAAATGACTGTACAGTTAGCCGCCTTTTCAGTTTACACGTGAACTACGAAAAGCTCCCTTACTGCTACGGAATATCGGCGCTGTCAATGTCACATAGTCACTTTGTGCGTGCGGCTGACTGTAGAAATCAATCAGATTCGAGACGGGACCTGCATGTCAAGTAAGTTTCAACTGATCTACTTCAAATACTGGGGTGACGGGGAGACTTGAAATCAGTTGATCCAATATTTTTTGTAAGCTAATTATACAACGTTATTTTTAGTGTATGCGAAACCTGAATACAGTTTGTTCAGAATAAGTAACTGAACCGATTCCAATAATTTTTACCCCATGTTATATTTTATCCCAAAAATATTAAAAAAAACTGGCCAAGTGCGTGTCGGGCCACGAACAGTGTAGGGTTCCGTAGTAGCCCGTTATCACAATGTAGTACGATTCTGTTGTTCTTTACTCTGAATAAAAAAAAAAAAAAAATGTTATATTTTGTTTTTCAATGCAAGTCTTTACCCGTTATAAACAAGCTACTACTTCATCTTAGTTACTTTAAAGGATTAAGTAATGCTAAGGATTTTGAATTTGTTACAAAATTATCCAACACCCAAGTTCAACGACTATTACTGCTAAACTAATAAAGTTATCTTAACCGCTATAGTTTTCCTTTAAAGTTCATGAAATGCACTATCATCGTGAATTTTTCCAGATTTTTCAAGCCAGCAGTTTAGGTTTTAGAGGGAGGGAGGGGAAATTTGCACTTTAAAGTTTAATATTTCGTAATTGGAGCAATAAATCGATAAATAATTTTAGCAAACCCCAAGTCATTTTAAAAGACCTATTCAATGATACCCCACGCGATGGGGTAGACGACGAAAAAAATATTCATCCCCACTTCACATGTAGGGGAGCTACCCTAAAAAAAAAATATTTTCCCAAATTTTATTTTACCACTTTGTCGGTGTAATTGATATACGCACTCCTACAAAATTACAGCTTTCTAGTACTAACGGTCTCTTAGCTAAACCTCGGACAGACAGACAGACAGACGGACATGACGAAACTATAAGGGTTCCTTGTAGGAACTACGGAACCCTAAAAAGGTTAAAATTTGGACACCGAGCGACACTAAGTAGGTTATCCAATCTCCGCGCCGAACGGTTAGGTAACTAATAATAATAGAATTAGAATTAGAATTAGAATTTATTTATTTGTAAGAATGTAGTTTTACATAGTTCTATACATTCTACCATAACATATGGTGTACAAATATACAAATGTCATTTTATATAACTAAGTACAATTAATATTATAAGATTTAATGATTAAAAATATGTCAAATATGAATTAATATAATAAGGCAGTCGTTACTTTAAAATCAATGTCAAAATTAAGTACATGTCATCTTGGATTTTTACAATATTCCATATATTCACCAATGTCATAAAAACAATTATCCAATAACCAACTTGTCAGCTTTTTCTTGAACATGGGGATGGGAAGTTCCTTAAATGAGTTTGGTAACTTGTTATACACCTGAATGGCATTAACATATACATTCCTCCTAAATATTTGCAGTCTACATTGAGGTACATTTAATTCATGTTTGTATTTATTTCTAGCAGAAGCCTTTTTGTTGCTCACTTCTGATTGCATGCGAAAATAGTGCGGATTTTGCTTTACTAACATACATAGTTCCTTGATGTACATACAGGGTAATGGCAAAATGTGAAGTTTTTTAAATAAAGGTTTGCAGCTGTCCAAAAACCAGACGCCAGAAATTGCCCTGACACACTTTTTTTGTACCCGAAATGCCATTAAAACTTCAACTGAATTGCCCCATAGTATTAGACCATATGACAGCAAAGACGCTACGTATCCGTAATATGCAGTAACTGCTGCGGCAGTTGACACTGTTGATCGAAGACGTTTTATTGCGTATACGAATTTGTCTAGCTTATCGCATACGTAGTTGATGTGTGATTTCCAATTGCAGTTTTGATCCACTATTATGCCCAAGAATTTTGTGTTTACTACTTGTTCTAGGATAGTGTCGTCATATTTTATACTCAGACTCTGAACGTTTGATTTATAAGTTTGAAATTGAATTATTTTTGTTTTATTTATATTGATTTTTAAATTGTTGTTATTAAGCCAACTTATTATGTCTTTGATTGCTTCATTAATTTCCTGTTCCAACTTATTTTTGTCCTTACATTTTATTATTAGTGTCGTATCGTCAGCAAATAAGATTGTTTCATGGCGTGTTGCATTGGGAAGGTCATTGATATATAGCAGAAATAAAAACGCTCCTACCACGCTGCCTTGGGGTACTCCAACTGCGTTCGTTTTATAGTTAGATTTATATTCTACTTTGTTTCCATCAAGGACTTTTGATATTTGCACACATTGACGCCTATCACTTAGGTACGACTTAAGCCAGTCATTGGCTTGGCCCCTTATGCCATATTTATCTAATTTGCTTAGTAATAGCGTATGATCAACGAAGTCAAAGGCTTTACTCATGTCTAAAAAAATTGCTACTACAGGTATGTTGTCATTAATTGCCTCAGTTATTAATTTTATTAAATTAAAACAAGCTAAAGACGTGGTGCTATTTTTCCTAAATCCAAATTGCTCCCGTCTTAGCAGATTATACTTATCCACATAGTCGTATAGCCTCTTTAACATTGTCTTCTCCACTATTTTTGATATTATAGGAATTAAGGTTATAGGTCTATAGTTCGCCATGTCAGATTTATCACCATTCTTGAATATTGGTTTGACTATTGAGTTCTTTAATGCGCTTGGGAATATGCCTTCCAAGAACGATCTATTAATTAAGTAGCTCAACGGTTTGCATAAGTGATTAGCACAAGCTTTTATAATTTTGGTACTGATTTCGTCAAAACCGACAGACGCAGTATTTTTTAGGTTTTGGATTACCCTGAATACTTCTACTGCATCAGTGGGATTTAAGAATATTGTATTATTCTGATTAATGTCCAACGTTCTATTTAAAGCGTCAATATTATAAGTAAATTCTTTATTATTTGTCAATTGGATATAGTATTCGTTAAACATGTCACAAATTTTTTGAGGGTCAGTGATGTTGTTGGCTTTTACTACAATTTGGTTTATGTCATTACTTTTTTGTGTGTCACCAATTTTTTTATTGATTATATCCCAAGTAGCCTTGCACTTGTTTTTCATATTCTGTATGTATCTTTTGTTGTGTATTTGTTGAGATTTATTAATACAACGTTTAAGTATGTCACTATATTTTTTATACTTTTTTGTTAATCTATTTTTGTTTGTTTTATTATGAATACTTTTTAAATCTAAATATCGTTTCCGTACACACGACTTTTTTAGACCTTTCGTCAACCACAGAGTATTATTTTTTCCGTTCGACCTTTTTATCTTTTGCATGGGAAAACATAGTTTATAAAACAGTTGTAATGTCCCATGAAATACCTGAAATGCATCTTCCAAATTATCCATCAGATACATCTCAGAGAATGAAAGCGCAGAAATACAGTCACAAAACTTTTGTATATTTTCTTCGTGATAGTCCCTTTTGTACTCAAACCAACATAACATAGATTTAGGTTTATTAGTCATCACAGTCAGGGTTTGGCCTGTCTCATGATCTGATAGAGCCAGGTGATGAACTTCACCTTTAGCTTGTTTGATATTGCTTGCAATCAAATCTAAACATGACTGTTTTCGTGTTGGTGTTTTTATATGCAATTCAATATTGAAATTTTTTAATAATCCTAAGAGTTCTTGGCAACTTTTATTTGGTTTAATTGTATCTAAATTCCAATCACCACAAATAATTACCTTCTTCGATTTTTTTGTGATTCTAATTAGTAATTTTTCCAATATAATTCATTTATTAAACATCAGAAGTCCATGGGTACGTTACAAAAACACTTATATACTATGTTAGTAAAACACAAAGAATAGTATGATAAAAACTTAACATTATTCTTGTCTCACCAATATTTGCATAAAGTGTTGCAGAAAAGGTGAGTCAAGTTTAAATGTTAACATCCTCAGAATGCTATTTGAGTCCGACCGCGCCCTATGCAAATGTTATTGTACTGGATTCGCAACTCATCCAATACTCCACGAGTTTATCTGACCCACAGGCTACTCGTGTAGAAAGTTTGGCAACCAATACGCTTTAAACAAGGTTAGTTTTACCTCTCTACTACAACGAGCAAACCTGCGGGCCAACATATTAGCTCTCACAGCGAGAGCTCTGCGTTCCCGCTCAGTATCTGCATGATCCCTAAGGTCGTCCGTTACACAGTGTCCCAAGTATTTAAATTGTGTCACTCTATGCATTACCTGTCCATTGTAATGACTGGCTCAAGAGAAAAATTTTGAAAATTTTGAAAATTTTGCCGACGGCCTTAAAGATCATGTACCTAGACACTCTTTTTAGAGTTGTACAGCAGACCATGGCTTGCAGCGTATTTGGTACAGCAGTCTAAAAGTACGCGTTATGCGCTGGCAGTTAGGCCCAGCAGCACCATATCGTCTGCGTAGCTAAGGTTATTGACACAAGTGTCATCAATCCAACATCCAATACGCTTGCTGCTGAGCTCAGCTATCAGCTCGTTTACATACAGACTGAAAGCTTCGGTGAGGTAATTCCCCCCTGGCTCACCCCGCATTCCAATCTGTATGCGTCAGAAAGCGAGTTTTGCCATCTCACATTATTCACCTGGTTGGAGTACCAATACTGAAACGCGAATTATTTCAGCAGGTACGCGTGCCTCCCTGAGTTTTTTTTTCACAAAATTTCATATGCCGTAACACATTGGGCGTTTGTGCACTTATCAGTAGCAATGGTTTTTTCATGAGGGACCGTGGCTAAATAATAACAGCCGCACAGGTTGATCGATCAGGTTAAGCTACGCTTGCCGCGGTTGGTCTGTGGATGGGTGACCATCTTTACATACCGAGACCCCTCCGTGCCTCGGAAAGCACGTTAAGCCGTTGGTCCCGGCTGTCATTCGTGGTTCTTTGACAGTCGTTACGGGTAGTCAGAAGCCCGAAAGTTTGACAACCAGTCTTACCAAGGGGTGTCATATTACCCTGTAACTGGGTTGTGGAGGTCAGATAGGCAGTCGCTCCATGTGAAATACTGGTATTCAGCAGATGATGATGAGTTCAACAACATTCATAGCGTTATTTACGATGTTGAGCAGACACATTTTTCGAACTTGTGAAGCAATGGATAAGCAATATCGCAATTAGGGTGCCGCCGGTCGAAGTGGAGGTGCTTGGGGGAGGCCTATGTCCAGCAGTGGATGTCTTTCGGCTGAAATAAAGATGATAATCATCATCATCATCATTTCAACCGAAAGACGTCCATTGCTGAAAATAGGCCTCCCCTAAAAGGGGGGTTTGCCATAATCACCACGCTTGGCAGGCGGGTTGGCGATCGCAGTATGGTATGGTGGTGGAATACATAGAGAACGCTGCTGCCCATTCTCCGGTACGCCCCTTAGTCGCCTTTTACGACACCCACGGGAAGTATGGGGTGGTGCTATTCTTTAAGTCCGGCACCACACAGACATGATAACATAGAAATCTCGATGTTTGGACATGTCCCCATTGTATGTTGAGAGCAGTGGTGATAAAATAACTTACTCAGAGTAATTCGCCACTCCTTGCGCCCTGGCTAAGAGAGGACTTGATAAGAAAGGCCTGTGTGGGTGAAGTCGGGCGATGGATGATGAGGAAAGCACCTATCTGGGTTCGAACTTGCGACCTGCAACTCGTAAGACGCGGCTGTTACCACTATACTACATAGACTTAGACTGCCCCATTGGTCTCGTGGTTGCAAGCGCGACTGCTGAGTGTGGGGTCCTGGGTTCGTATCCCGGGTGGACAAAGTGTTATTGGGTTTTCCATTAGGAATTTCTTAGTATCAGTCCGAAGTTTGGATGTTGGCGGTTTAATACCCCCGTGCCTCGGAAAGCACGTAAAGCCGTTGGTCCTGCGCCTGAACTCTCCCCGGTCGTGTCGGATTGCCGTCCCATCGGACTATGAGAGTAAAGGAACAGAGAGTGCACCTGTGTTTAAACACACTTGTGCACTATAATATCTCCTGCGTACCTGGCTAATCTCCATTGAGATTGGCCACCGTGACCGAAAACGGTCGGGGAGGCTATTACTATATAGGATACTTTTTGTCCCGATATTCCCAAGGGATCGAGAGTTATGCGGGTGAAACCGCAGCGCGCAGCTAGTTATATTATGATTTGCCTTTATATCAATGTTAGGAAGTATCGTCTCCACACGAACGTCACCTGCTTGGTATGTCGGCGACTCTTCCAGATATAATACTCCGTGATTGACTGACAGCCCGACAATTTGATCACTGATACATGCAAAGCGTCAGGCGGAGCCGGGAGGCGCGACGTGAATAGCAATTACTATGTTCGCTACAGTACCAAGCCCGAGAAACGCCGGGTGCAAAACTCAGTCGACCAAACTAATTGGTAAGTGCAATTTTTCATATTGAAATTATTTTTCATGTTATCTATTCTGTAAAAATCTCAATGACCGTGGAAAGTTACACGAAGTGGGCCTCCCTTAACGATGGCTTACTTCGAAGCCACGTCATCACGACATCTGGGGGCCTAAAAAGGCCACTTTGGCAGAATCATAAAAGGATAACATTATGAATCATAACGGACAGTTAACTGTTAAGTTAATCGTACCAAATCCCATTGGTGAAGGATTTTTCAGTAATTTTTTTCTGTCTGTGCTAAAATACCAATCAATCCAATACAAATCCAACCCAGTCTTTGATTATACCTACAGAGTGCGGCGAAAAAAAGAAAAACACGGACTGTCTTCGCCATATTCTGATTCATAATGTTATCCTTTTATGATGCTGTCAAAGTGGCCTTTTTAGGCCCCCTGCTAATAGCGAATTCTCTCTGACACAATGTCGTGGTTTGAACTGTCAAAATACATGTCCGTACGGTTGACATTTCGATTCCTTGTCCTTCCGTTCGATGATGATGAGACCGGTTTGACCAGTAAGGCATCATCTGAGTTTTTTCCAACCATGTTGGGGTCGGCTTCCAGTCGTCCAGTATTTTACAAAGGGCGCCTGCCTATCTGACCTCCACAACCCAGTTACTGGGTAACACGAGACCGCTTGGTAAGACTGGTCTGTAATCTATACATATAATAAATCTGTAGAAGGGTCAATTCTGTACATTGAAAATATTAAAAAAATAAATAGCGGGGGGTGTTGCTGGATCGATACCAAACCCAAATATGTGATTTAAAAAATTTTTGTCTGTCTGTCTGTCTGTCTGTCTGTATATGCAGGCATCACGTGAAAACTAACGGTTTGATTTCGATGAAACTTGGTATAATTATACCTTATTATCCTGGGCATAAAATGGGATACTTTTTATCCTGGAAAAATACGTAGAAAAAAAATTCTTATTTTTCAGTTTTATTCATAGACGTTGTTCTGTAGATCCGCGAACACAAGTTTAACTAATAAAATTATGGAGCTATTGGGAATCAATGTAATGGAGAGAAATTGTTTGGAGAACAATTGATTTGAAGCTCCTGGGAATAAGCCAAATCGACACTGACAGCTCTTGAACGTGTTTGAACGTGAAATTCGCCGAAAAGTGCGCGCAAGATAAGTCTGCGCGCGACGTTTGATCTTCAAAATAATATCCCTGTCAGGACTTTTATTTACTTTCAGCATAAGATGGCGATTATTTACTTTGGAAAACATGGTACCCAGCACGCTCTCTTGATATCTATACATAATATAAAATTCAAAGTCCTATACATAAAATTCAAAGTCCTGACTGACTGATATAATATCAACGCACTCGCACAGCCTAAACCGCTGGTCCTAGACACATGAAATTCGGAGGGTGTGTTCTTTGTGAAGAGTTGGTGGATGCCTATACTCTTCACAAAGAACACACCCTCCGAATTTCATGTCTGGTAGTAGGTATCTACCTACTCTTCACAAAGAACACACCCTCCGAATTTCATGTCTCATGTCATGGAATTTTTCCACCCCTAAGAGGGTGAATGGGGGAGGGTGAAACTTCACGTGGACGAAGTCGCGGGCAGAAGCTAGTGTTCAATAAGTTTGCATTATGATAACACTGCACAGAAGACACTTTCTTACAAAAATAAACGTCTTAAAAATCAATCCCTCGCTCATAATCCGAGATTGTACGAAATCTAATCGCAGGGCGGAAGTAAATCCCGCGCTCATTTCCCGGGGCGACGTCCCGGAGCGAATCCCGGCGTGAATCCCGGAATCGGGGCTTAAATACTTTCCTATGAAAATTGAATTTGATTGGTAACTAGTTTGTGGAAAGGAATATTTTGTAGAGGAAGTCAATTTGTAACACTGAATTGGGGTCACGGCCATGGAAATCATTAATAATTATTTAGACTAGATACTAAATTAAATTGCTAACTTTTTATACAAATAAATACAAAAAAAACCGGGCAAGAGCGAGTCGGACTCGCGCACCGAGGGTTCCGTACCATCACATGTTTTTAAATTTTCATCGGCGAGGACTATATTCGGCAGAGAATTTTAACACTGTGCACTGCGGTGTAGAATATTGCAGTTTTATGTCAGCGCCATCTCTTGACCGATAGTGGAACTAATGTAACTTTTGTTGGTGATTTCTGCAAAAGTGTGCTATTTAGAGACTTCGTTTTATTTTTCCTGTAATCTTTAAATAAACTTCTATCTCAGTACAGAATAATTTCAGATTTTTCTCTTTGCAAACTTCGGAGATAAGAAGGGGGGGGGCGGTATTTTTTTTATATCTTTCATGAAAAGTCGAAAACTGTGCGGCCTAAAAAAAGAAAATATGTTTGAGAATGTGCAAACTGCGCTCTTTCATATGATACCCCACATGCCCTATTAGCCCCACTTCGAATTTTTCAGACCCCCTTTCAGTCCCTGTTGCAAAAAAATTACTTATATTTTTATTTTCTTAAGATATCCAACTGTGACAGACAGACAGGCAAACAGACTGAGTCTCACCATAAGGGTTCCGTTTTACCATTTTGGTACAGAAACCTAAAAAAGAGGAAAAATTGAAAGAGGTGGTCGTTAGTAGGTTAAAATTGGGGTTTCCAGATCAGATAAGATCTGGAAACCCGCAATTTTCACTCATTCATCATCTCATTCATTTAATTTCATATTATTCACTTAGATTAGATCCTAAAACCTACAGTTTTCATCATTCATTCATCATGAGTGTTGTATTCAGATCTGGAAAACGCAATTTTCTCTCATTCATCATCTCATTCATTTAATTTCATATTATTCATTTAGATTAGATCCTAAAACCTACAGTTTTCATCATTCATTCATTCATGAGTGTTGTATTCAGATCTGGAAACCGCAATTTTCACTCATTCATCATTTCGAACTGAATGATTTGAATAATCAATTTATACTTTTTTTACTTTTTGTGGCTAGGTTGTTGGTATTGTGATAAAAGAAACAAAGTATGCTGTCAACTAAGTAACACATTTTATTATTATTATTATTATTTATAAAAAGCACGAGAAGAATAAATAATCGATTACAATACATTTGATTTCTTGATCCACAGTTGACATTCATAGACATTTTCCATAATTGCATAGGCTTCAGATATAGTTTTCACTTTAGAACAATTCTATATTTTTGTTTCTTTTAAAAATAGACGTTTTGTTTTATTAACATAATCCGTTCCTTTCACAGCATTCAAATAACAACATTGAGGAAATTGTATGGCATGTTGCATCCAAGGATCATCGTAAATCTCCCAATCTTCTATAACACCTCCACATGAGAAACATGCTGCTTTATCGTTTACACCATTCCCATAATAAAAAAATCCCGCGTCAGCCATTTCCATTACCAATCTTCTCCTTGAATCAGCCGTTGCCCAATAGTAACGAAATGAAAATTCACGCATTTTATATGCATTAAACAGGTCATATCGAGGATTGTATTTATTTTGAGACATGTTCTTGATACAGATAATTATAAATGTATAATGACATCGCACAGCTGATACCAGCAACTTATAACGATTAACATTGGACGGGATTGGTAGGGATAGGAAACTGTTACCTGTTAACCAATTGTGAAAAATTAAACAAGAAAAATATTTACTTAAAAAATGTATTATCTATACACCATTTATATAAACATATTACATTTTTTAAAGCACAAATTGTATCATGATAAATACAACTATACACATCATGAGAATGTTCATATTTATTGCACAAGCTTAATAAATTAGGACAACCTTCATCTTCTAAATTATTTATATTATTATTATTCGAAATTTTTTTTAACCACAACACTTTTTCTAAACCTTTGGTGTAAACACTTTTATCTCTTAAAATATCTGAAATTAAATTCTGATGATTTGAGTAAGGCACAAATCCGTCTCTCCAGTATATCTTTCTGTTACGTTCAATCCAACTGACTTGCCGTTTTTCAGGTTTCGTCAAATCGTAAAATGGAAATGGTGGCTTAATTAAAAACACCTGAACTTTTTTATTGCATAATACAGCAATTTCTTTTATGATAAATTCATTTGTTTCTGTTTTAAAACCTTGAACATCTACTATGGCAGTCATGATAACCTGCGCACTATGTTACTCAATGGTTTATATTCCACAAGTCGATCGTTAATAATTAAACAATATCCACTTGTGTTATCTGGTATTGGCAGTGAACATTCAATCTCCAACCGCACATCTACGGGACCTGTTTTTAAACTGTCGTTTTGTCTTGAACAGTCTATGATAAAGAGAGGAGCCTTCTCCTTGAAACCGACCAAATCAAGCAACGGGTCTGCAGGACAGTTGTAATACGACTGACGAAATTTCACATACATTTCATATAATATATTGTATTTGTTCTCGGAAAAATTTAAGCTTAGAGGCTCGTAAGGATAATACTGTGAATTCAAAAATAGTGTTACGTTGGAAACCTCACAGTGATCAAACAGAGAACTGTCTTTGGTTTTACTATTTTTTCTGTTGGTTTGCAAGCAAAAAATTACATATCGAGGTTTCTCTAATTGTGATGCAGTCTTAACCGACCAAGAATGTTTGGTAGTTTTAGGGAGCAAAGGATACTCATATAAATCCCAATTTCGAAACGCTATCTGAATAGGTTTATCTCTTTCCAAGTATTTAAGTAGTGTCAGTCGTTCTCGGTCTGACACTTTTATATGTGGTACACGCCATTGCAATCTTTGTATGTCTATTTGAAAATGCGCAATATCATCAGTCGCTATGACACTGTTTAAGTTAGAGTTACTTCTATTCAGAATAAGTTCATGTTTACAATTTATCATAATTTTATTGTAATCCTCCGCAAATCCTAAAATCTTATTAAGAGGTACAATAGCACTAAAATTACCATCACTTTTGAATCCATTTATGTTCCAACCCCACAAGGCTGCAATTTTATTTTCCCCATCATTCATTGAAACGTATGACTTTATTGTCGACGTTATTCCAGAATTTTTAATGCGATCTATTTCAATACCATTTATTTCGTATCTGATATCTTGAAACAAAAACATAACAGGGTTGTTACTAAACGTAATGTTTTTCTTAATCGGTTTTCCATCTTTGTCGAAGAACTTGGCTTGGCCCTCGACGTATATTGAACTGGCTGACGGTAACACGTATATGTCTTGTTGGTGTATGGGAATTCTGATTTCATCGTTTTCTCTAAAGCTGTTAGTGTAGGGATTGTATGAGTGGACTTCATAGCTTTCAATCGAACTATCGAAGTGGGGTAATTCAGTAATTTGTAGTATGTTCATACTTTAAAACCTAGAGCTTTAAGAAAATCTTTATTTGCTTCACTCAATATCTTCACTTTTTTCTTACGTCTATGCACCTTAATGGTCGTAGATGGAATAAGACGTTTGATTTTCACTGGAGTGTTTTTATAATAAACTATCATTTTGTTTTTCTTAAATGAAGGCGTAATTGAATAAGTTCTTCACCAAAATTAATACAGTTACCAAGTTGATCAACAATCTTAACAGATATTGATGAAATTAGATTTTTGTTTACTGGAAAGTAAACAACGTTTTGCGGTATTTCCATGTACCGGTAACCTGGAGCGGTATCAGTTACAAATTCGTGAATAAAATGAGTTGGTAATCCGTTGCAGTATGAACCGTGAACAAGATCACATTCGATTCTGATTACTGATAAATTGTTATTATTGATGGTCACATTTGGTCTAGAATTTAATACTGAAAAGTATAGCAAACCGCACTCGTATTGATCGGATAAATGTAGAGGTGGTTGAAAATACGAAACCAATTCAGATTTATTTCCAGAGATGGTAACCGTAGTAGACATGCTTTCATACTGAAGTCTTAAAGAAGATCCTGTTCATTTTATTCATTGACTACACCAAAACCTCTTTAAGAAATTCAAACATAGATGTCCGCAATTAAAGGGGTGATCACGTTGTATATTTTCATAATTATATTGGACTTTAGGCCCTACGTATTTTATAAATTCCTTGGGGGGTTTCAGATTGCCATAACTATCGAAATACTCAATATAATCATTATATTTTGCATAGGCTACCCAATGAGAACCAGGGTTTTTAGAACTATCTAAATTAATAACTCCGCATTCTTTTACAAAAGGGCATTTAGGGAGCTCATCTCTCATAAAGACACCTCTAAAATAAGGAATACTATTTCCATATTTCAAAATATCTATGTTAGTTAAGGCTCGTTTGGGTAGCCGATATTTTAGTTTTTTTCTTTCGATACAAAAATTCCAAGCCCATTTCTATGCGGTTTAAGGTGTAATCCTTTTCCAATGCAAAGCGCTTCCATTTTTTCATTGTGTCTCTTCGATTCATCCAACAATTTTTTAGCCATCTTGAATTCGTTAATGGTTTTAGCAATACCAGCTGCACCACCTGCTAAAGCCCCTACCGCTGATAATCCCGCAAAAATAGGAATCAACGGCAATATTCCTCCAGTTTTTGGTATAGGAATAACACGAGGAAGTTTTATAGATGAGTTATCAGCTAATTCTCTGGCAGCGGCGATAGCCAATTCTATAGCCATCTTTTTACTTTTTGGTTTTAATTTTTTCATGTGTCTCTTGGTTTTAGAAATAACGTTTTTTAATTTACTTTTTAACCCTTTTCCAGGTGTAACTTTTCGACAGCGCTTTGTACTACTTTTCAGACCAGAACCAGTTTTAATTTTTGTCGACATAGCCCTGCTTACTAAGCGTGCTGCAAATTTTTCACCCACACTCGCATCCGAAGCAACTACTCGTTCTTTCGCCATATTTAATAAAATTAAATCAGCTTCGTGTCGATCCTTTAAGTTTGAAGATTTGTGATAGGCAATGTCGTGATCTTTGCAATATTCGTCTAATTTATTAATTCCGTTATCTCCTTGTGTAAGCCTTTTAATTAATTTTGTACCAGGACCACAATAATTGTATCCTGGTAAGTGTAATTCAAAAGGTAAGTGATTTATAATCCAATTGAGAAGACTACTCTCTCCAATACACATTATAAGACTGATGAATCTGGATTGAGCACTTTATTAAATACTTATAATTTGAATTGTCGTTATTTAATGTTTTAATATTTATAGAATAGAATAGAATAATTTTATTTTTGCAAATATGGGTAGATGATAGATACATCAATAGGTGTTAGTACATAACAAAGATCAACCATATTTTGCCATTCGACATGCAAATATTTACATCAAATTATTGTCATATATCATTTTCATCAAATTATTATCATATATTATTTAGAATTACTATCCATCATTAGATCAATTATTATTTAATTATTTATTACTAAAATTATATACCATTAAATTAATCATTATTAAATTAGAGTTCCATAAATATGTAACGAATACTAGAATAGTCAACTAATCTTTTTCTAAGGTTTTGTCTATCAAAAATTTACGTAGTCTATTCTTAAACAGCAAAGCATGATAATATATATAAATTAAATATATAATCATAATTATGATAATATATTTGATTTATCAATCCAACTATTTTCAGCTGAAGACAAACCCAGCCATTTTATTAAAACCCTGTTACCTTTTCTTCTAAGAACTTTCTCCACTAGATACACATTTGAATGTTTTGTTTTTTGAAGCTCTTGCGCATAAAATGCACCTAAAATAGGCTGACCTCTGATTGTATCTTCTATTAAGTAGGTGATAGGAGTTGTATTTTGTATCATTCGAATTTTAAATATTTCTGTAGACCAGTTGGGAGTGTAACCTTTTTCAAATGTTCCTTTGTACTTACTGATACGCACATAATCACCAATTTTATATTTGCTTTTAATATTATGATTTTTTACGAACCTTGAATACCTTTCTAATATATATTTTTTATTAATGTTATCCACATTAGCGGGAACTTCATCAATTGTTCGATGATAAGTGTGATTGTATTTGTAAATAACATTATTAAGAGTGCTATCTATCCAATTGTAGCTGCCTCTTAAACTAAATTCCTTATAGAGTTTCGATTTCAATGTCCTGATAAATCGCTCTACTATAGAAGCCTTTTTTGTTGAGAAGGTTGAATAATGATTAATGTGATAAGTTTTCATAAGCTTCTGAAATTGATTATTGTAAAATTCTGTTCCATTATCCGTTTGCAGATTTTTAGGAACACGCCCTTTATCCAATAATTTCTTAAAAGAGTTACATACATCATCTTTGGTTTTACTTTTTAGAGGAAAAGTCCAAGCATATTTCGAGAATGTGTCAATAATAGCAAGAATAAATGTGTTATTTTTATTCTGCTTTGAAATTGATTGCATATCGATTAAGTCTGCTTGCCAGAGGTCATCTATATCTTTCATAATAACACATCTTCGTGGAAAGTTCACCCTCGCATTTTTATGAATTTCGTTTACCACGTCGGTTTTGCTCATGTTCACAATTCAGTAGATTTGTTTTGAATCCGTCTATAATACTGAATGAAAATTTTGTAATAGTGAGTATTTATTCTTTAATTATGCCAGCTTCTTTCAATTCTTCAACTATCGATAAAATTTCATTATCATGGTTTGTGTTGCCAGCATCTCTGGAAGCAACTAATAATTTCAATCTCTCAACCAGTTCGTTAGGGTCATCCCAATATACCAAGTCAGTGTTATTTTTGTATTTCTTTAGGGTTGGTAAGCTTCCTCCAGTGTGAAAATTTTCATGTAATGATTCAGAAAATAATGGTTTGATTACTTCACGATATTTTATTCCCTTATCGCCTCTTATTTGCCCATCAGGATTAAAATCTCTCTTATGAGCATTTGTATAATGCAGCATGTCCTTATAGACAAGTCTATCTTTGCTCGATATAATTTTTAAATCAGGTTTTCTTCGAAGTAAAAGTTCTTTCAAGCCAGGGGTTAAATTATAGGATTTGTCACCGACTTTAATTAAAATGACACTGTCGTCATTCAAACTATCGATTTTAGAAAATGAGACTACTGAATTACCCATTAGCAATGTTTTGTTTACACTTCTTATTCCAAACGGTATATTTACACCATCATAAATATCATGGATATCACGGCCCTCTAGCGAAATTTCTAAATCATCTGGTATTTCTTTTGTAGGAGACTTTTTAAGCACTTGTGCAGAATTCGGTTTTGGATCGTAGCAGTCTTCAAACTTTGTAGATGAACTAGTATTAATGTCATCCAATTCAATGTCGTCAGAATTTGGGGGTGAAGTATTTTGTAAAGGCTTTATTTTTTCCATTGATATATTCGAATCGACTAGTGCTTTAAGGGGATCTGTGACGGTTTTTAGCATTTTATCAAGTGACAAGTTCATAGAGTGTTCACGGTTCTTCATTTGTTTTATTTTATTCTTTATGGAGTCTACAGACTTCATTAATTCTATTTTAATATTTTTTTCCATGTTGTATTATAACAAGTGTGCTCAGCCAAAGAAGATATAATACTAAGTTAGATTTATATGTTATTGATTTATATAATTACACATTTTCGCTCAAAATTTAAAAAAACAATCTAAATTCTGTCTATACCTTCCATTGTTTAATGGGGAGTCTTTGCAAATACTAACAAAGTTATATGGCTCTCTCCAAACTGTATTACAAATATTCTTGAATTGATTCCAGGACATATCAGAACTAACATGCTCTTCATAAATATGTTTCAAGTTTACGTCGTCTTGTTTAAATATTATAAGAAAGTTTGCATTATCACGCAGCAATTGTTTCGGAATTTTAGAGTATGTTTGACATAAATAAAAGCTATCGATTTGTTTATGTCTACCCATAGAGAAGTAATTACGAATGTTTACTTGATTTTCACATGCCACATCATCGAAAATAAACACAGAATTTGTTAGTGCTTCATGCGGGGCTATGACTTCTTTATTATCATTAAATTCATGAAACTTAACCTGATGCACTCTCTTTATGACTTCTCGTAGGAACCTGTATTTTGGTTGAAAATTTGTTTTAGAGTACAGATAGAGATTTTGAAATTTTAGACCATTCTCATGTAACAATAAACTAAGCAGTACGTTTGTTTTTCCACAATTTGACGGACCACATATAATACAACGAATCGTATTTGGTAACAAAATGCTATGCCTAATGTGGTTATCTGAGTCACCAAGATTTATATGATTAACATTAAGTGATGTGTGTTGTTTGATCAACTTCATTTTGACTATTAATTAAATTTTACCCATACATAGATATATAAAGCATAAGTGCTTAACAATTTCATTTTTATACCTGCTGTAAATAGTTGATGTTATTATGGTATTTATATTTGTGATTAGTCCTAAAGATTAATAAAATGAAGAACACTATAAGGCCATAACAAGAATAGAAAGACATGCATCAGATATAAATGTTTTATTCAAATATTACATAATTATTTAAATACGAAAATCAACATTACCGCTCACTAAATTAATAATGTATGCTACACTTATACTAATATTATAAACAAAGATTATAATAACATTACAATTTATTGATATAAACATAATTATTTATATTTAGAAATTAGTTCTCAAAATAAAGTTTCACAGTGACCCCAAGGTAAAGTTTCAATTAGATTCGTGAGTATTTGTCTCTTATCATCATTTCTATTTAATACTACTTTATGAATTTCTTGAGAGTACAGTACATGTTTGAGTGATTTAATTACATTCATTTTACATTTTAAATTGACATTATTTGTTAAAGCTTTACTGTAGTGAGATAATTTTAATCGATTAGTAACAGCTTTAGATATTCCTTTTGCTTTTGTAATGCGAGTTTTTGAAGTGATTATACAATATAGTTTAGCTCTCAGTCCTACAAATTCGCTTATGATGTCACCCCCGAGTTCATCTTTAAATAGTCCTGGAATTTTAGTATTTACTCTTGGCATGCTGTAACAATTGTCAGGCTGGAAATTACTTGTATCAAATTTTGCAACATCATTTTTTATGTCTTCATAAAAATCCTCAGTACTTACAAAATAAAGAAGGCTGTCTGTGTCTGTATAGCACAGTCTTGCACGAGTTTTATATTTATTTTTAATAAAGTTGTAGTGAAATTTATACAAATGTTCCTTTGCGAATTCTAGAACTGTAAACCCAATGTAGATAGGGCGATCTAAAATAATTTTTTCAGGAGTTAATTGAATAGCAACAAAATTTTCAGAAAAGATCGCAATACTTTTCAGATTTGGTTTTGCAATTAATTTTTCTGCACCTTGGTGCTTGTTAGTTTTATTATTGTAATCATCCCACATGGTAACTAATTTGACATTAACCTGTTTGCGTCTATTTTCAATAGTTTTCCCAAATATAGCATTATTAAGTAGTTTAAAAAAGTCTTTCTCAAATACGGTTGTTGAAGCTTGACGTAATGTTGTATTCAAGTCAATATATTTTTGTAAATAATTTTCTTGTCTAAAAGTTAAAATACGGTGAATTTTTTTCAAAATTAGTCCATTCAATAAACATGCCTTTAAATGAACATAATGTATTACATAGTTGAATTTGTCGTATAAACTAGCAATTAATTTAGGTGTTTTGCCTCCAGGAGGTGTGAACCTCTCGGGGGCAAAAGGTAAATCACTATGCGTGTTATGTAAACTCTCAGGATATATTAAATCAACTTCTAAAATATATCCATATTCAGAATCATCTGATATTGATAACACATTTATTGTCTTAATCTCATCGATTGTCAAAAAACGGAAATCTGAAATAGGCATTTTCTTCGTCATTGCGTAACCATATAAATTGTTACAGTCAAGATAAATCAAATAAGTTGATTTTTGAGACGCATCATAATTTGGTAAATATTTATTATTAGCTTGAGCATGGCGAAGAGAACATTGTGCCAAGCCTCCTCGTATTCCCTTTTCCAAAAATTCATACATTTCTAAACTATGAATTAATTCTAATTTAACGCCTGTGTACAGTAGCATTGCATCCCAGCTTAAACTAGGTGCAGTAATGTAATAAGTTGGATCAAGTTGATAATGATCCAGACAAGTCTGTCTAAATTTTTCGAAGACGTCAGAAAGAAGTAATACGTCGGTCTTTAAATATAAATCTGTATATTCTCCAAGTGATTTAATATTAAATGACTGCCAAATAGATTGTGCGTGTACGTATTCATCATCGCTAATATGTTGACAATTTAAACTGTTATAGAAACATACTTTCGATGGAAGTTGAGTCTCGTTATATTTTGAGTATGTATTCATATAATCATAGGGATAGATTCCTTTTTGTCGTAACAAAGTTAACTGATTATAACTAATATCTGGAAATTCTTTTGATAAATTAACAAAGTCGGTTTCATTCAAATTATATACTAATGTACTTAGACTTGAATTAAGAAATTGATAAGAATCTATGAACTTAACTTGAATTGGCCTTGATTTTAATGCATTGTTAGTATGGAGTACTTTTGTGAATGACATATACGTTTCTTTGGATTTTGGTATAATTTTAAAAGCACCTTCATACTTTGATAATTCTTTTATAAATAGGTGAGAGTCATAGCCGGATAGGTTATGAAAAATAACAGGCACGAAAGGGCAAACTCTTAACATTAAATTACAATGAGAGTGTGCTGCGCCTCGGTATTGTGATGTAATGTGATCATGATCCATTACTTTATCGTCAAAGAGCAAATAATTACAGATATGACATGTCGTGGCATTTTTGTGATCGTTTTCTTGGGCCTTAGTTAAAGGTGCCATAGGCATTTTATTTAATAAGATACTGTGAATGTAATCCAAATCTCTTGTTAAATATTTTATAAATACTTCAACACAATCAGCTCCTCTATAAGTAACATACTTATTCAGATCCGTATTGTGTGAACAACAAATATAGTAACCAAAACATGAAGGTTCGTGAACCTTATAGGTACGAGTATTTTCGGTTACATTTATGTTGCAGTTTAGTAAAAGACTTTCAAAATCGGCGTATATAACGAAATTAATTTTTTGTTTTCTTTCGAAGTTCTTAAATTGAAGAATACTATTTTTTTCAGGTAACATTGTCAAAATCTTAGGACACTTATTATGGTCATTATATCTCGTTTCACTCGTGAAAACTTGTAAGCATGTCTCACATAGGTACATTTTACCTTTATGTTTACTTATTTGACGTTTGATCAATCTCAATAGATTTTTTATTAAGCAATAATGCCCTTTACCTTTCTGTTCAAAGTACAATAAATTGACATGCTGGTTTTTTCTTAAACTTGTCACATATAAAGGACCAGTGACCATGTTTTTATTATCTAATCCATATATATTAATACTTATGTGAGGATTTAAATTTTCTAATATTTTAATATCTTTATATGATGGGGGAAATGATAGACCATCTATATTTAAAACTTTTGAAAAATGTGGATATGAACTTGTTCTGCAAACATTAATTTGGGTGGGATATAACGCTGCGACAATACTCCATAAAAAGCAGTGGTTATCGCTGTTTTTAATATTTAAACAACTTCTAGTTTTTTTTATTACTTGCGGCAAATCTATATAGGTGCCACCTTTCAAAGGAGAGTATTTGTTAAGGTTAATTTCTAGATGACTTATAAATAAACAAGACCAACCAGATTCACGATGTTGGAACTCTGAGAGCTTTCTATCAAATGTATTTATTGTTTTCAGATATAATTCATTTATATCTGTATTATTATATACAATTTCATATTTTGTGTTAAATGATTTAAGCTGTTGCTCATCAGACTTTGGAAGAATGAAATAAGCAAAAAGCTCAAAGTTTAATTTAACACAATTATGTTTTATCAAACAATCGTTAATTAGTCTTATGACCTTATGCTGATTATCCATTAGGAATTCCTCAGGTGTTAGGTATTCCATTGATGGATTCAGTTTGTAACTTATTATTCTCTTTTTAAAAGCCGTGGCTATTATATCGATATTTTCAATTTCAGTTTTTAGTATGCAATTAGATTTATGCAAATTCGTTCTCAAATGATACTGATATTCAATTTTAGGTATTTCAATGTGACATTTTTGACATATTATTATATCATTATTATTATTTGTTCTGATTCCGGGTCTAGGTGTAACTGTAAGAAAGAAAGAAAAAAAACTATGAACATTAAATAAAATTTGATATAATATGAATTACTATGAATACTTAATTTCTATAACCGATTACATGATTTATTTATATGCATAAGTAAGTATCGGCTAAGGTTGCAATTGCATTATAATAGATTTACACCTTAAATCTATTTATTCTTATTGATTTATCTAAGTATAGCAATTCTTAAATAAAGTATAGCAATAGTGTCTTCTATAATAATGTAATCGCAATCTGCCTATTATTTGTTACATAATTTTACTTATTAAACTTGAACTAAAAAGATAATATCTTAATTACTATGAGAGTAATACAAAAAGTGTGTATAAGTGAATAGGCATGTGTTATATATTGGGATAAGTACCTATTTTTGTAATTAAGTACTATTTCAATAATAGTTACTTACAAATGTTGGTGGGCACTTAACATACTCTTTTCGTGTAGCTATAATAAAATTAGACAAATGTTGCCAAGCATCTGTATTGTCAAAGGTTTGATTTTTAAGCGTGACAATTGCTTGGCGCCACCTATTCATTGGCGGAACTTTCTCAATTTCATCGCACCGGTATATTTTCAAATCAATATAGTGCGTTCCCGGCTTGTTATCGTCGGTTTGGCGCGAATGGCCGTTAGCAAGGCGTCGTGTTATATATGAAGGTAACGGTGTTTTACCAGTAACTGCAGGAACCGCTTTCTCGTCGTCCTCGCTATCGGTTCCAAATAGATCGTATACCGTGCACTTCCTCGGTGGGATGGGTTTGATATACGGCTTCTTTGAAGCTGAAGCTGATGGACGGGACGGCACGGCAGGCGTCACGGAAGTGGACGGCGCTGGCACTGGACTTGCTCTCGATGGTGACGACCACGACCCTCGTGCCGGCTCTGTCGTACGTGTTGATGCGTGCTTCCTTTTTCGCCCATCGTGCTTCTTTTTTGGAACCTGAGGTTCCTCGTCGACGTCGGAGGGAAAAAGGGTCTCGGCGTTTTCGTGCGACCTGAAATGGAGTGAAACAAATAAATAAATATACAATAAAATAATGATTCAAGCACACATCCCACTTTGACATGTCAGGTAGGTACACTACTCTAACTAATTATTATTTTATTATTGTCTATCTATCTACATCTATTCAAATACATCATTTTAGAATACTGAAACATGGCCATCACAGAAATAATACGCTATTAAACTACAATACTTTAGCGCACTAGATTAACTGTTCAACATAAATAGAAAAAAAAAACAGATGGGATGGGGATCGAACCCCTTGGCCCTTAGCTGTTGCTGCAACTAGTCAGTTAACTACATACAATACATTGCTACTACTGCGATAGTAAAAATAAGTTAATGTACCTACTTATATTTTATTAAAAAAAACTACTTACATTTTCCTTTTTGCAGGTTGATTCTGGGTAAGTACTTGATGTTGATCTGCAGCTCCTGGTAGCTGAAGTGATGCTCCTAATGCACTCTCCAATATTTAAATAGCTGGGATCCATGTGACGTTTTTCCATATATGTAATGCACGCGTCACCCTAAAATCCTGACTCAGGACTTCTTCACGAGACAAATGCTTTGCAATCATAACCAAATCTACAAATCTCAACCTTAAATTATGATATCTAAAGTGTACATTAATATTTGACTAGGTATAGTAACTACAGTCCAAGTCTTACATACTAGTTAAATACCGCGACTTCGTTTTTATAATACTTATTTTATTTTATTACAACATGAACATTATTATTATTAATTTATTATATACTAATATAACACAGTAAGAGAATTACCCGACTGTGTCAAGCGAAAAGACGGTGACATTACCGGTGAACATTATCTACCTTTCTTTTGGTGATTTAAAAAATTATAAGTTTGAAGAATAAGATAATAATAGCAGGCAAAACTAGGTGTAACAATAGTATGTCGATACTGCTATTTTGTTTTCATCCATCTTCTTATAAAATTAGAACTTCCATTGCAAATTAGACATACTACTTACATGCGACGGTTTTGCTTGTCGAATCTTCTCAAGAAAAATGTATGAAAAAAGTACAGTGAACAAACGTACAGTAGTGATTATTTTATCAATATATATTTATAGTAAACAATAAAATGTTTGGCGCCGTGATGTCTTGAGGTTTCAATTTCAATCCATCTCCATAAATAAAATTAGAACTTACATTGCAAATTAGACATACTACTTACATGTGATGGTTTTGCTTGCCGAATCTTCTCAATAAAAATGTATGAAAAAACTACAGTGAACAAACGTACAGTAGTGTTTATTTTATCAATATATATTTATAGTAAACAATACAATGTTTGGCGCCGTGATGTCTTGAGGTTTCAATTTCACCATACCATTTTTGTCCGGAATGTCAACATATTCAACATCTAACAAAAAATGTACGACTTTGAACTCTATACATTAAAATTAACTTGTATATAAATTGATAAATTATTTTAAAGTCGATCATTCAATTTCTGCTCCTGCTGAGTCCTGAGTCCTGACTGGAAAAAACAACGGTACCTTTGCGTAATGTCGGTAAGTGTTAATATTTTCTTTAATTTTAACAATATTGTATCTTAAAATATTACATTATTTTTATCTACATATAAAACGTATTAATTGATTGATTATTTGTAAACAGCTCAAACATACCTACATAATACAATAAGTCCTCGTCATCAGAGTGTTCGAATCAAACGTACACAACACGACTTTAATTCCATTGTATTTTTTATTTTAAGGACTCCGAAAACGACCTCTTCAACTTCGTTCCTATGAATACTGTGGTGGGACAACAATACGAAAAACAACTGAATCTGGAGGGCCCCAGCAGCAAACAGCTCAAGAGATGTTCAACAGCTGCATTCACCTCTGTAAAAAAACTTACGCGTGGTGCTAAAGTGATCAGGATCGAAGTTTATGATGTAGAACATTTTCCTGATACCATAAGTTCGCTATGTAATTGTGAAGCCGAATTGTGCGTGCAGCATGTAGTTAAAAACATATTTATGGACGATATTTATAAATCGGTTAAAGAAATTGCTGTAAAAGTATCAAATAATATGTCGTAAAATAAATCATAATCCTTATTAAATGATAAAGTATTTTTATTTTAACCATTCACATAAGCACCCACATTTAATAGTTCTTTTACGTCATTCATTTATCATTACTAACTTATAAAACACGTATAAAAAATAGTTGATATAGGTATGTACTCTCTAATACAAATAGATATCAATACTTCATCTATGCACCTAGCTTCTGACGTTTCATAACTGTACATGTAGGTTTATGTGAAATAAAATATTTTGATAGATCAAGACCTCAATTTATTAAAGAAAAAAGCTTTTAAAATAAAATGAATACAAGTCTCATTTCAATAACTTGAATACAAAATTCACTTTCAATAAAGGATTCTGAATACAACACTCATTTTGAATAGAGGATTCTGAATACAACACTCAGTTTGAATAGAGGATTCTGAATGCAACCTTCACTTTGAATAAAGGATTCTGAATACAACACTCATTTGAATAGAGGTTTCTGAATACAACACGCATGAATGAATGAATGATGAAAACTGTAGGTTTTAGGATCTAATCTAAGGGAATAATATGAAATTGTATGAATGAGATGATGAATGAGTGAAAATTGCGGGTTTCCAGATCTTATCTGATCTGGAAACCCCAATTTTAACCTACTGTCGTTGGTTCCGCATAATTTCGTTTTTTGACACCGAATTCCGAAATTAAGGTTAGGTATAAGTACTATCACTTTGTAGTGTTTTTTTTTTAGAAGTCAGTTGTTTTTTATTTTTTTTATTTTTCACTTTTTAGTTGAACCTACCACACAAAGCGCATTGAAGAATTGAAGACACCGAGTTGAAGAATCATCAAAATTCAGATGCAGTACATTTATGCATATAACTTCGTACCTAAGAATAATTACCTAATGTGTTATATACGAAAACCTTTCTGAATTAATGAAAGAATTATCAAAATTGGTCTATTACTTTTTGAGAAAAACGCGGACATACTAACATACATAAGGGTCGAATACAGAGCCTCCTTTTTTGAAGTCGGTTAAAAAAAAGTGATAACTATTTAAGTATGCTTGTAACGAGCGCGCCTTTCTATATCGTTCCCACATTGTAGTTTCAATTTCAATGATGAAACCAATATTTTGTAACAATATTTTGATTTAGGAGAGTGTCCGTGAAGTTTTTTGCCCGTTCTTCTCCATTGGAACCTACTACATTTTGGAATGGGCAACTAGCTTCATCTTTCTGACTTACCAACCCCTTGACAATTAAACTTGTCTGTACATAATTGGTTTAATTGAAATAACTGCTTTGAGTTTGAGTATGCATGTTTCTTGCTGTGGTAGTGTAATTGTGTAATTTATGCGGCCTACTCTAATGTCCTTTCTTTGCTATTGTTCGACGAATCGTTGAGCTCCTTAAGTTTTAAATTAAGCTTCACGATTACTGACAAATGCATGCACTGACTGGACATGTCGACTCAATCCTTGTGGTTCTTTCCTCAAAAGACCATTTCAGACACCAATCTACATGATCTGACCAAGATTATGTCTGGACTTTAAAAGAGACTGTGATCTGTATGTGTTGGGCTTTCTTCTCGGAGTAGTTATTAAAGAAACGCCGACCTCGTCAAGTTTTCAAAAATATATTTCTTTTTGCTAGCCTATGATGTCCCACTGCTGGACAAAGGCCTTCCCCAAATCCTTCCAGGAACTCTTTCCACCTCGAACCAGCCCTCGTGGCGCGCGAACAAAATCATTATTGACGTATAAACTGTTTGTAGTGCATTATCTGCCCAGCCTTTTCCCAACCATGTTGGGGTCAGCTTCCAGTCAAACCGGATGCAGATGAATACCAGTACTTTACATGGAGCGACTGCCTATCTGACCTCTACAACCCAGTTACTGGGTAATACGATATCCCTTGATAAGACTGGTTGTCAGACTTTTGGGCTGCTGACTACCCGTAACGACTGTCAAAGATCCACGAATGACAGCCGGGACCAACGGCTTAACGTTCTGGCGACTGTACCTAATTACAGAAATAAAATAATTTATTATTCATCATGTCAGTGGCGGTGACTAGGTACTTACCATCAAGAGCGCTAATTTCTCTCGATTTTAAGTTCCACAATCTTCGATCCGATTTACTTGAACTAATCCTCATAACATCTTAATTAGGCTCTACTGTTTCCACTGCTGGAACAAAGGCCTCCTCTCTGTGAGAGGGAGTGGGCTGTAATCCACCACGCGGGCCCAGTGCGGGTTGGTAGATGTCACATGTCTTCGAATTTTTGGATCTAGGACATTCCGTTTCCTCACGATGTTTTCCTTCACCGGTCTGAGAGCAGTGGTGATGGAATAATTTACACAAAGTAAAGCGCCTGTCTGGGTTCGAACCTACAACCTACAACACGTATCTCGCGTTCGTTACCGCTGAGCCACCATTGCTATGAAATAATCCTATTTATCTTTAATTCGCACACGATATTCTAATAACGTCATACTTTTAAATATTCTGCCAAAGAATTGATGCAAAGATTTAATAAAATCCCACCCTGAGGTGACTCAGGGGTGTATGGAAGATTTTTCTATTGAATATTAAATATTATTCAGATCAGATTTTCAAATTATAATGACAATGGGTAGGTGTGAAAAAATTGGAGCTTTGTGATATCAATCAGCCTTGTGTGTAGCAAGTTTGATAGGTAGTCAGGTAATATTTTGGACAGCTCTAGATTTTGTTTTATTTCATCCATAATATTATACAGGGTGTTTGGTGCATCGTTTGCCAAATGGAATTGGCCGAAAGGAGAGGTCATTTGCTATCTCTTAAGGCCCAGTAACTCATTCCTTATTACACAGGCTTTTTTATTATGACTTTTTAATTTTTATTTAGAAAAATACAAGAACTCTGCATTTAAGCTTAAATTAAAAAAAAAGTTATGAGTATAGCCTTCAAATTTCATTTCAATTCTTATGTTTACTCTTGTATGGTTCTATGAAATACAAGATTACTTGCTAATAACATCTAGTTCCTTTTTAATAACTCACAAAGTTTTTGAAAAAAGGAAAAATATACTTAACACTCAACTTAAAATTGCTGTAAAAAAAAACTAAAAGCGATCGGGATCTTCGAATTCTTTTAAAAAGTTCTTTAGTTTGTCCTCTTTCCAACGGTGTGCAATATACTAAAGAAAACTTTTAATAACTTCAGTAATTCGCTAAATGTGTAATCGAGACACATCAGTCAGATATTCGATATTACGGTAAGAACACTAGTTTTCACATAAATAACATTCTTTAAGTAGGTGGATAGTGTTATCTCACTCTTACGCAGTCTCTTATCTCTTTTAAGGGTTCTAACTTTCCTCGAACTTGAAATAAAAAATAAACTTATATTTAATAAGTACCTAGTTATAAATTTTGTTCAAATTGTCCTCCACTATTGCGTACACACGCGCGAAATATTCGTTTTATCTCGACTGTAGTGGCGTGTAAACGTATTTCTGCTTTGATAGTTACCTACAACCGTACGCGCTAATATGGAATGCAAACCCCTTTAGGTCTACTGCGTACCTCACCGATGTTCTAGGTAACGGCATTGACGTCACTCTGCCAGACGTCATGTTATCCTGCACGGATACTCGGATAGTACTTTATACAAATCTTAAAAAAAAAATGCCCCTTGGGAGAAAGTAATGCATTCTTACGCGTATTTTGTTTGTTGTAGGTCTCAAGAATCAAGACTATGATAACCGTCTCCAGTTTTCTCGTTTTTTATTACACTCGGACGTGGATGATCCGAACTTTTTAAAAATAATTTCTACAAACAGACTTACCCTAATATTAGCTCAGCTACCAATTTTCAGTGAAGACCTGTCTTTGGTTTTCCATCAAGACTGTTGTCCCGCTCATTGGAGATTAACCGTCAGGGAGTACTTGCATGTTGCATTCCCAGACTCATGGATTGGGAGGGATGGCCCTATTCCTTGACCTCCACGTTCCCCATACCTGACTTCGTTAGATTTTTAAGTCTGGGGACGGCCCAAAGAACTTGTTTACGCCACGGAAGTTAATACTAGGGATGATTTAGTCCAACGCATTGAGGCGGCTTTCATCGACTTTGGCTTTGGGTTTTTTTGGCTTTTTCTTTTGTCGAGATAAGATGAATATTTCGCGCGTGTGTATGCAATAGTGGAGGACAATTTGAATAAATTTTTTAATTAGGTACTTATTAAATAAAAGTTTATTTTTTATTTCAAGTTCGAGGAAAGTTAGAACCCTAGAAAGAGATAAGAGACTGCGTAACAGTGAGATAACACTATCCACCTACTTTAAGAATGTTATTTATGTGAAAACTTCTTACCGTAACATCGAATATCAGCCTGATGTGTCTCGATTACACATTTAGCGAATTACTGAAGTTATTAATAGTTTTTTTTGGTATATTGCACACCGTTGGAAAGGGGATAAACTAGAGAACTTTTTAAAAGAATTCGAAGATCCCGATCGCTTTTAGTTTTTTTTTTACAGCAATTTAAAGTTGAGTGTTAAGTATATTTTTGCTTTTTTCAAAAACTTTGTGAGTTATTAAAAAGGAACTAGATGTTATTAGCAAGTAATTTTGTATTTCATAGAACCATACAAGAGTAAATATAAGAATTGAAATAAAATTTGAAGGCTACACTCATAACTTTTTTTTAAATTTAAGCTTAAATGCAGAGTTCTTGTATTTTTCTAAATAAAAATTAAAAAGTCATAATAAAAAAACCGGTGTAATAAGGAATGAGTTACTGGGCCTTAAGAGATAGCAAATGACCTCTCCTTTCGGCCAATTCCATTTGGCAACGATGCACCAAACACCCTGTATAATTTAGGAGAACCAAAGTAACCAACATAGCCCGCAGAATTGGCAAAGTTAAGTGCCGCCGGCCAGTGTTTTCGGTAGGAGATGTTACTATAGCATAAATGAATACATAAATGATAAATTATAAATAGCTCTATAACTATTATAGTCAAATAAAAACATAGTATATATTTACAAAATATAATAATAATAATTATTTATAAATTAACTTCTGTACAACAGTAACAGTTGCTATCATAATAGATTATATAAATTATTTAGTTACTCTAAACTAAGTAATAAGTAACACAAGCAGTGCCTTCATCCTCTCTTCTACCTACATTTATCTATGCTGTGCCCGACGGGGTCCATAATTGTGACTAATATTTATTTTCCATACCACCTATGTATACATTATGGTACGCAATAAAGAATTGAGAATTGAGTCAAGCTCATCCCGCCATCCTCGTCTTGGCCTGCCGCGATGGCGTCGTGTGTTTAGTGGGACCCAATCGGTGGTTCTCTTAGCCTATTTGTCATCTGACATGCGGCAGGCATGTCCGGCCCAGTCCCACTTAAGCTTAGCGGTTTTCTGGGTAACGTCCGCCATCCGTGATCTAGGTTTCAGTGCGCAGTGTTGTGTTTCTTATACGGTTCATGAATCTTTGCTTAACTAAATATTTTTAAGTTAAAACTAAGACTTGGTTCTGTAGGCCACGACTGCGTATGTGGATACAGAGTAGCTACCCACACAGCCATAACCTCTACAACCAAAGCTACCATACTCCGCGGCATCAGTCAACCAAAAACCATCCCATAGTAGACCTGTCTAGCCATTTACCAACTTTGTTGGGGTCAGCTTCCAGTCTAACCGGATGCAGCTGGTATTAGTATTTTACGTGAAGCGACTGCCTATCTGACCTCTACAACCCAGTTACTGGGTAATACGATACCCCTTAGTAAGACTGGTTGTCAGACTTCTGGGTTCCTGATTACCCGTTACGACTATCATAGATCTACGAATGGCAGCAGAGAGCAAGACACGGAGAGGACTCGATATGTAATGGATGGTCACCCATCCAATAACCGACCGCGGCAAATGTAGCTTAACCTTATATCGACCTGTGCGGCTGTCATTATTTAGCCAAGAGAGTATACATAATGCATGGCTACAGAAATAAAACGCTACAGTAGCTATTTGTGCTACAACGGTATTTGTGTAGTGCGTAGGGCGGGCGGCGGGCGGTGGGCGGGGCCGGAAGTCGAAGCGCCCCCGACGTACTGTGTGTTTCAAATTGAGAACAGACAGGATATGACGAAGTATAGTATAGAGATATTGATTTGATTTGTTTTGTTGAAGTTCTATTTTTTTTTTGAAGAGAATATGCAAACTGAAAAATATGAAGATTTCCAGCCTACACCAATTTATTTTGTACAGTGACTATTTTCGCTCGGTCTGTTAAAAAATCGGCTAAGTGGGTGTCGAACAACACACAATTAAGGATTCCGTAGTTGGGTTGACTGTATCCCAAGAACGAACTTAACATATTTTCATTGTAGTTGAAAAACATGTTCTCTCATACATTCCAACTGTAAATGTTTGAGAGACGCACAATATTGAGAGATTTGCCATGTTATTTTAAGACTATAGACATTGCCTCGGAAAGCACGTTAAGCCTTTGGTCCTGTCATTTGTGGAGCTTTGACAGTCGTTACGGGTAGTCAGAAGCCCGAAAGTCTGACAACCAGTCTTACCAAGGGGTATCGTATTACCCAGTAACTGGGTTGTGGAGGTCAGATAGGCAGTCGCTCCATGTAAAATACTGGTATTCAGCTGCATCCGGTTAGACTGGAAGCCGACCCCAACATAGTTGGGAAAAGGCAGGCAGAAGATGAGACATTTGCTGTCGGCTCAACATGTCTTTTTCTTTCATACTTCTCTATTAGTCGTCATCTCGGTAGTCACCCCCTTTCTAACCATATCATCATTCACACATTCCATCCATCGTTTCTTTGGTCTTCCCCTATTCTTATAGTTATCGACCTTCATACTCAAGACTCTCCTCACAACCTTTTCCTCATTCTTCGGCAACACTTGCCCATACCATGACAACCGATTTCCACACAACTTTTCAGTCACACCGGTGCCACTTTCAGACTTCCTCATAAGTAGGTACTCATTATTGTATACATTCGTGTAACATCACACATGTCCCCAAACAAGTGTTATCCTTATGTATATTATTCTGTAATCTATAAGTATAAATCTATTTTTCTCTGTATTTTTTTCAACATTTTAGGCTCAGTGGTTTCGGATACAGGGGGGGAGGGGTAAAGGGTGAATTTTCATCAATCTACCTAAATACATTTAAAACTGTTTATTTTAAAATTATTAAAAAATATAATTTGAGACCCTGACAGTAAGGCATTTCATTTGATATGTCACAAGGGAGATTTTTTTTTTACCTTCCCGACTGCTGCTTTACTTTGTGTAAATTATTTTATCACCTCTAGTTGTTCCTAAGTTTTCATCATTATTCTAGCAACGTTCGTTGGACCGATGACAGCTAGGGCTGACGGTCGGTCGACCACTAAACTATAGATATTTGTATTTAAAAAACATCAGAGGAGCTCGTGGCTTAGTAATAACAGCCACACGAGTCGATCGATCAGGTTAAGCTACGCTTGCTCCGGTCGGCCCGTAAATCGGTGACCATCTTTCATCTTTACATACCGAGACCTCTCCGAGCCTCGGAAAGCCCGTTAAGCCGTTGGTCCCGGTTCTTGAATATTTTACACACTTGCCGCGGTTGGTCTATGGATGGGTGACCATCTTTACATACCGTGTCCCCTCCGTGCCTCGGAAAGTTGGTCCCGGCTGTCATTCGTGAATCTTTGACTGTCGTTACGTGTCGTCAGAAGCCCGAAAGTCTGACAACCAGTCTTACCAAGGGTATCGTATTACCCAGTAACTGGATTGTGGAGGTCATATAGGCAGTCGCTCCATGTAAAATACTGGTATTTAGCTGCATCCGGATAGATTGGCAAAAGCCAGGCTGTTGATTGATTTTTTAAATACACCCGCAGACAAAGTTGCGGGCAACGGGGAGTTCATATGTTTTTATTTGGTTCCCCTGGGGTACTAAACAAATAGCTCAATATAGTTAATGAGCTCCGTCATCGTCGCCGTGTGGGGTGTTACGGGAATGTGGGGAGTACGGGCGGAAAGGATAGTGTCGGGAACAGACGGGGCTTGTAAAGCAATCTTTTTGTCTTTTATTGTAGCTTCCTAATGCATATAGCTTCCAATCGTTGAGCTCCAGGACCAAAATGTACACACTGGGCTTCACAGCTTAGTACGGCCGTTATCCCAATTGCGTACAGTGTGGCTTAGTTTGACACAGTGGAGCCTGGTACCTATGATTACCAAAAACCCTACTGAATATAAACCTAGCCCTACAGCAACTGCCTAGCACCCTAGTTACCCTAACGCCCTACCCTATCATACAAACCACACCAAACGTGAGTTACGCTGGTTTTACGTGAGGGATGTCTGTTCCCAGGAGACCTACGGAAACAGACGGAATTTGGGTAGGAATAGGGGTTTGTGTACGTCGTGCAATGTACACAGGAAATGGTTTTCTCACTGCCGATCCCACAGACTCATAGGACCGATGATGGCTAAAGGTGTCTTGGCCACAGTGAGAGGAGTTATGGTAGGTGAATCAAACTCGACTCCAGCTTGATGACATAAGTTACGCTGACGACATGGTGCTGCTGAGTCCATCAATAAGCGCAGTCAGGCGTCTTGTTAAGACCTATGAAGACTATGCGGTCAGTCAGGGACTCAGGTACAATGCAAAGAAATGTGAATTATTGGTATTCAAGGCGGGCACCAAATGTTACTCTAACGTGCCAGTTGTGACCATAAATAATACTCCGTTAACTTGAGTAACAAAATTTAAGTACCTGGGTCACTGGGTCACTCATGACCTGAACGATGACCTGGACATAGAGAGGGAACGCAGGGCGATGGCTGTCCGAGGTAATATGCTGATCCGCAGATTTGCACGTTGTACGACGCAAGTCAAAATAACCCTTTTCAGAGCATACTGCCACCCTTTTTACAAATGCAGTCTGTGGATCAAGTATACGCTGAGGGCATACAACGCCCTGCGTATCCAGTACAACAATGTATTCAGGATGCTGTTAGGTCTCCCACGATTATGTAACGCTTCCGGAATGTTCACCGAGGCCAGAGTTGATGGTTTTCATGCCATTATACGGAAACGGTGCACTTCTACTCTCGGTAGATTGCGTGCTAGCTCCCACAGCATTCTGAGTGTGTTGTGTGATAGGTGGGACAGCCCCATGCTGGCTCACTGGATACGACTGCACACGCACAGTTGTGTCAATTTTCAATTTTGTGTTTTAACTAACATTAGGTTAAGATTTATTTACTAACAACATATTATTGTCACTATAGATTTTAATCTGAAATAAATTTATTATTATTATAAGGGTGACATGACATAAAGCGGTCATTGGCGCCGATTCTGTTTTTTCACAAACTAAACTAAATTTAAGTTCATGCATTTTTTTCTTTCTATTTCATTAAGAAAAGGTCAGAAGATAAATATTAGTTTAGTCCTGTCAAATTAGTCAGCGCCTGACGTAAATTGATGTAGTTTTAATAGCCAATTTTTTAATCTTGTCTAAGTTGTCTATGGAGTATCTTAATTTGACAGGACTAAACTAATATTTATCTCCTGTCCTTTTCTTAATGAAATAGAAAGAAAAAGATGCATGAACTTAAATTTAGTTTAGTTTGTGCACAACAGAATCGGCGCCATTGTCGGACTGCATAGAAAAGAAACAGAAGTGCGATGACACAACGCTGGTAATTTATTGCAAAATATGAAGCAATTATTTAATTACAAAAATCTATTGTTTGAACTAAAAAGTTAAAACACTAGTTAGTGTTTTAGTATGTTGCTTGTAGAATAACTGACAAAAAATCAGAATGATTGTAAGTATGTATATTAGTATGGTTTTTATTGTAAAAAGAAAGTTTTTAGAGGTAACATCATGATTTTTTCTATCGTATCATTTCATCATCTTTTCAGCCGAAAGACGTCCACTGCTGGACATAGGCCTCACCCAAAAGGGGGGGTTTGCCATTATCGCCACGCTTAGCAGGCGGGTTGTCGATCGCAGTATGGTATAGTGGTGGAATGTATAGAGAACGCTGCTGCCCATTCTCCGGTACGCCCCTTAGTCGCCTTTTACGACTCCCACGGGAAGTATGGGGTGGTGGTATTCTTTAAGTCCGGCACCACACAGACAAGTCCGGCACCACACAGACAATTATCTATCTATCGTATCAAATTAGTTGTATTATGTTTCCAACACACTATCTACCTAGCAATCCTGAAGTAATCCTGAAGAATATCATATACTTTTCTGATTTTGTTTACTGTAGTCGATCTTATACTTTTATTGTTTCTAAAACTTGCGTTTTTTGCGTTTAGGTCCTATAAGCCCCTTAAGTTCCGAGTTGAGGTGCAGGATTACTGACAAATGCGTGCACTTACTGGAGAGGCCCACTCAATCTGTGTGGCTCTTTCCTCAAAAGACCATTTTAGATACCAATCTATGTAGTCTTCACTGAACAAGATTATATCTTTAAAAGAGACTGTGACCTCTGAGTTTGTTTCGGCCTTTTTTCTCTGAGTAGTCAGATAGGAAACGCTGACCTCATCTAGCTTTACAAATATGATTGACGTGTAAAAGTGTTTATACAAACCTACTTCCAAACCGTATTTCGGTCACGGCGGCTAAATTCGTCTAAGACTAGCTTTCGGCACAGGAGATCTTATAGTGCACAAGTACAGGTCTCCCAAACTGATAATGCGCATAGAAATCTTCGTCACTGTTCGGCAACGGTCGTATTCCCCGAGCGTCGGAAGACGATATGTATATAGAGTGGTTAAGTGCATTTTCTTCATGCATGGGCTCTTACGATTCAATGATTCGGGTGTTTCCGGGAATACGACAATTAGCGAAGATCTGCATGCCCATTATTAATTTGGTATTATTTTTTCAAATTCAAATTCATTTATTGCTTGTTACAGGTGTATGGTCAGTTCTTATAATTATTTGTTATAATAGGTATCTCTGTAACATACCCATGGGGTGTACAATGTTTCAAAATAATAATAATTTAAACAAAATAAAGTTAAATACATCACTGGTCATAATTACACTAACTACAATATTCACATGTCATTTCCAATTAAAAATAAAATAAATTACGCCGGTTACAATAATTATATGTCAAATTCAATTAATATAAAATACATGACTGGCTACAATATTATTTAGATGTCTATTTCAATTAAAATAAATTACATCATGGACACTTTTTACTTCAATATAGTCAAATTCGTTTTGGATTCATAATCGTAATTTATAATCATATAATAATTAGTCATAATAATAGGTACCAATAAACAGTCAATTTAGCTGTTTTATAATTACCTGAAGAGAGAGAATTTTATAATTACATTATATTATACATATTTAATCAATAGCTCGGTCATTCACTGTATGTGCGCAGACACAGGCGCACTCTCTCTTCCATCTCTCTCATAGCCGGTGGAACGGCAATCCAACACGACCGGAGAGAGATCAGGCGCAGGACTAACGGATTGGAAATAATACTAAATGAGAACAAAATCGAACTCGTGAGAGAAGCTAAATTCTTGGGAATACACATAGATGACTCATTAAATTGGAAAAAGGAACTAGCCGCCATTGATGCATCTATTTATCATCTGCGTGTTATGCATTAAGAACCCTTCGAGACCAAATTGACAATAAACATTTAAAAATCGTATATTATGCGCTAATTGAGTCTAAATTAAGATATAGCATACAATTGTGGGGGAATAGTTATAATTATAACTGCCAAAGAGCTTTTGTCCTTCAAAAAAGAGCTATACGAACCATTGTTCGCATTTCACAAAGAGAGAGTTGTCGTCCACATTTCTTAGACTTAAACATTCTTACAGTACCCAGTCTTTACGTTCTAGTCCTTCTGACTAATCTTAAAAAGAACATACATGAATATGAGACGGATGAGGAAAGACTAGTTAGAGAGAGCACACGTAGGAAGGAATTGAGAAATAAGATAAATCCTCACTTCAACATTGTGAAGCACAGTTCACAATATCAAGCAGTGCAATTATTCAATAAGTTACCACTACACTTAAAAAGCTTGATTTACACAACTGCATTTAAGACAGAGCTTCAAGCATTCCTACTAGATAAGTGTCTCTACTCTGTTGACGATATGTAATATTATGACCATGCGTTTTATCCTGTAAACTTGAGTTATGTCACTAGAGTCGACAGAAATTTTTGTTTTATGAGTGATATGGACATTATTTTTAATTTTAAATGACAAATGTATTAATCATTCCTATTATTTATTTTAGTTGACATTGAACAATTTTCCTTTTTTTTTTTTTCTTTTTGATTATGATATTTAAATGATTTTTATTTCCAATCTTAAATTCTTAATGAGTTGACATTAAAATTTTTGTTGTGGTTAGTTTCTGAGTTGACATTGAAAATTTTATTGTAGGTATTTTTTGTTTTTGTTATATAATCATGATGTTAATTTTGATGATGATGTTGTTAGTTATACTGTTAATTTTAAATGTGTTCGGTACTTGTATTATGGATGTTATTTTATTTTTTATTTTTAAGCTATGGAACGATTTCAAACACAATGTAAATTGTTTGTGAATAAATTGAATTGAAATTGAATTGATTAAGGTGCTTTCCGAGCCACGGAGGTATTACACCGCCAACTGCCAAACTCCGGGCTGAACTAAGAAATTCCTAATGGAATAAAACCCATACCTACCTATAATGTAATATTGCTGAGATAGGAGCCTAGTTTCAAATGCTCCTTTTTAGGGTTTCGTACCCAAAGGGTAAATATGGGACCCTATTACTAAGACTTCGCTGATTGTCCGTCCGTCTGTCTGTCACCAGGCTGTATCTCATGAACCGCGATAGCTAGACAGTTGAAGTACCTATTCACAAATTATGTATTTCTGTTGCCGCTATAACACCAAATACTAAAAACCGGGCAAGAGCGAGTCGGACTCGCGCACCGAGGGTTCCGTAACATCCGGGTTTATGCATAAGGTTTATGTTTATGAAATTAAATGTTTTTTTTTTATTTTTGAGTTGATTGAATGAATGGTAAATTGTGGTTTACGATTTATGACGTATTAAACCAATTTTCGGTGGTAGTTTACATGGTAATGTACATCATATATTTTTTTTAGTTTTATCATTCTCTTATTTTAGAAGTTACAGATTTTACCACTTTGGAAGTGTCTCTCGCGCAAACTATTCAGTTTAGAAAAAAATTATATTAGAAACCTCAATATCATTTTTGAAGACCTACCCATAGATACCCCACACGTATGGGATTGATGAAAAAAAAAATTTGAGTTTCGGTTCTAAGTATGGGGAACCCTAAAATTTATTGTTTTTTTTTCTATTTTTGTGTGAAAATCTTAATGCGGTTTACAGAATACATCTACTTACCAAGTTTCAACAGTATAGTTCTTATAGTTTCGGAGAAAAGTGGCTGTGACATACGGACGGACAGACAGACAGACAGACAGACGGACAGACAGACAGACAGACAGACATGACGAATCTATAAGGGTTCCGTTTTTGCCATTTGGCTACGGAACCCTAAAAACCGGGCAAGAGCGAGTCGGACTCGCGCACCGAGGGTTCCGTAACATCTGGGTCTATGCATAAGGGTTATGTTTATGAAATTAAATGTTTTTAGGGTTCCGTACCCAAAGGGTAAAAACGGGACCCTATTACTAAGACTTCGCTGTCTGTCCGTCTGTCCGTCTGTCCGTCTGTCTGTCTGTCTGTCACCAGGCTGTATCTCAAGAACCGCGATAGCTAGACATTTGAAATTTTCACAGATGATGTATTTCTGTTGCCGCTATAGCAACAAATACTAAAAATAAAATAAAATAAATATTTAATGGGGGCTCCCATACAACAAACGTGATTTTTTTGCCCTTTTTTGCTCGATATCAAAAATGGCAAAAGGTAGGCACTTGAAATATTCACAAAATACTCAGTTGTATTTTAACTTTAATAATAAATAAAAAAAATAAAATAAAAAAAATATTTAAGGGGGGCTCCCATACAACAAATATGTTTTTTTCGGCGTTTTTGCCTTGTGGTACGGAACCCTTCGTGTGCGAGTCCGACTCGCACTTGGCCAGTTTTTTTATTTTTGAGTTGATTGAATGAATGGTAAATTGCGGTTTACGATTTATGACGTATTAAAAAAAAACTACTTACTAGATCTCGTTCAAACCAATTTTCGGTGGTAGTTTACATGGTAATGTACATCATATATTTTTTTTAGTTTTATCATTCTCTTATTTTAGAAGTTACAGGGGGGGGGGGACACACATTTTACCACTTTGGAAGTGTCTCTCGCGCAAACTATTCAGTTTAGAAAAAAATGATATTCGAAACCTCTATATCATTTTTGAAGACCTACCCATAGATACCCCACACGTATGGGTTTGATGAAAAAAAAATTTTTGAGTTTCGGTTCTAAGTATGGGGAACCCTAAAATTTATTGTTTTTTTTTCTATTTTTGTGTGAAAATCTTAATGCGGTTCACAGAATACATCTACTTACCAAGTTTCAACAGTGTAGTTCTTATAGTTTCGGAGAAAAGTGGCTGTGACATACGGACGGACAGACAGACAGACGGACAGACAGACAGACAGACATGACGAATCTATAAGGGTTCCGTTTTTGCCATTTGGCTACAGAACCCTAAAAACAAAGTAAAATATATATTTAAGGGGGGCTCCCATACAACAAACGCGATTTTTTTACCCTTTTTTGCTCGATATCAATAATGTCAAAGTCAAAGTCAAAGTCAAAACATTTATTTCAAGTAGGCACTTAAAAGGCACTTTTGAACGTCAAAAATTACGAAAAAATAGAATTGATTCTAGTCGCCCATTCCAAAAGGTAGTTTTCGTATGGAGAAGAATGGGCAAGCAACTCCACCGTTACTCTAATGTTAACAGGTAGGCACTTGAAATATTCACAAAATACTCAGTTGTATTTTTTTTTACTAATAATAAACAATAAAATTAAAATAAAATAATTATTTAAGGGGGACTCCCATACAACAAACATGTTATTTTCGGCGTCTTGTAGTACGGAACCCTTCGTGTGCGAGTCCGACTCGCACTTGGCCAGTTTTTTTTACTATTTATATTTCCCATACTTCCCGTGGGTGTCGTAAAAGGCGACTAAGGGTCTAACCGGAGAATGGGCAGCAGCGTTCTCTATGCATTCCACCACCATACCATACTGCGATCGCCAACAAGCGTGGCGATTATGGCAAATCCTCCCCCTTTTGGGAGAGGCCTATGTCCAGCAGTGGACGTCTTTCGGCTGAAATGATGATGATGATGATATTTCCTTTGCGTGTCGCAAATAAAATATTCTTCTTACACCACTGGCCGACCTGGGAATCGAACCGAGGACCCTTCAGCAGTCGAGCCCAACGATACAGTAAGAAACATACCCCAGTATCGGTAGCTAATATCCCCGTTAATATTTAACTACAGCTAAAGCCCTGCGTGGTCCCCCGGGGGTCTCGGCTGTATCCCCGGGGGAACACATTGTGTGCGGTACTTAGTTCACGATGCAGTTAAAATTTTAGATGTACACTCGTTTTTTATTAGGGCAGATTTGTAGGTTAAAATTGACCGTATGCAAGTATGTGTGTCCTTGTTGTTCTCCTCATCGCTGTCACTGTGGCGAAATTGTCAACAACAATCTTGGATACCACGGCCTGTCTTGTAGCCGAAGTGCGGGCGCTTAGCGCGACACGCGAACATTAAGGTGCTAACTAGTCGATATTTTTTCCATACTTTCGGAAGAGTATTATACTCCACTGTTTGACATTGTGCATCCAAAGCTAAGCATGATATCGTTTTGTCTTATTATTAATTTTGTCTGTACGGAAACAGAATAGTAAAATAAAAAGCCATTATGAGCCAGCAAAGATTCGTTTTTCTTGCTATTTTAAATAAGTAAGTAATAAAAACTGGCCAAGTGCGAGTCGGACTCGCACACGAAGGGTTCCGTACCACAAGGCAAAAACGCCGAAAAAACAGGTTTGTTGTATGGGAGCCCCCCTTAAATATTTATTTTATTTTAATTTAATTATTTATTATTAAAGTTAAAATACAACTGAGTATTTTGTGAATATTTCAAGTGCCTACCTGTTGCCATTTTTGATATCGAGCAAAAAAGGGCAAAAAAATAGCATTTGTTGTATGGGAGCCCCCCTTAAATATTTATTTTATTTTGTTTTTAGTATTTGTTGTTATAGCGGCAACAGATATACATAACTTGTGAAAATTTCAACTGTCTAGCTATCGCGGTTCTTGAGATACAGCCTGGTGACAGACAGACGGACAGACGGACAGACAGCGAAGTCTTAGTAATAGGGTCCCGTTTTTACCCTTTGGGTACGGAACCCTAAAAAGAACTGTACAATCTTCAAAACAAAGTAGGTACCGACAAAGCTCAGTTATCGAAGAGTCCAATAAACTTTATTTGTAATTGATTTATGCAGTGATTTTTCATAAAACTCGATTTCCCAAAACACTTTTCGAATTTTTTTACGCGCCTTTCAGTTCGGAACGGTGTTTCTGTGTGTGAGAACTAGACGTTGTGCGTGCAGCCTAGCGTCTAACTGCTCATCACTGATACTATCTCTGTCGGACACGATGCCAGGTGAGACAGTGTGCTTTTTGGCCATGCCCACCAGTCAGTTCGAGCTCGCGACTAGTTCCACCTTAATGACATCATCTGACGAGCTCTTGTCACCATCTGCGTTCCAGCTGTACCTTGGCATTGCCATACAACGTGGCAACATGCCGCAAGACTCTTGGGTACATTACCAGTCGACAGCGATGCGGTTTCCCAACTATGTTGGGGTCGGCTTCCAGTCTAACTGGATGCAGCTGAATACCAGTACTTTACGTGGAGCGACTGCCCATCTGACCTCCACAACCCAGTTACTGGTTAATACGATACCCCTTGGTAAGACTGATTGTCAGACTTTCGGGCTTCTGACTACCCGTAACGACTGTCAAAGATCCACGAATGACAGCCGGGATCAACGCACGGCACGGAGGGGTCACGGTATGTAAATATGGTCACCCATCCACAGACCAACCGCGGCAAGCGTAGCTTAACCTGATCGATCGACCTGTGCGGCTGTTATTATTTAGCCACAAATGCAATAATAATTTTTCATATCCGACTAGTACAAATATAATATTTTTCTCTTTATAATATTTTTATAGAATATTTATTTTACATGGAGCGTCTTTCTATTCTGCTGATGAAATAAATTGCATAGTGTAAGGTGCTAGTCTGGGGCTCGAACCTACGAACTACATCTTGTAAGTCGCGTAACGGAAACTACTATTGAACGAAAGGTGACAGAAAGTACACGTATTATTTCTTTTAACACCGACACCCCATTCTGTCGTCCTTTGTGCTAACTTTTACTCGTATCACAATGGGAATATAGCCTATTATGTTTCGACCCCAATTCATTAGCTAATTGTGTGCTGTGACGTCAGAGTATACAACCCACATAGTACACACCTGTGGTTGTCAGTTTTCATTGTTTTTTTTCTTTCTCTATTTGGTTAAGGCCTTGAATAGGGGTTCTTTTTGAATGGCATGATTTGAACCTCTTAAGATTAATTTTGCGCTCCTATAAATATTATTGAACACTAATATAATGATTGCGCCTTTTTTGTGTACCTATCTCAAATCATTTCCATTTTGCTTTCCTAGAAATATTATTAAACACTCTAGTAATGTGCCTCTTTTTGTGAACATCAAAAACATAATTTAAAAAATTAAACCGACTTCAAAAACAAATGAACTCAAAATTATAAAATAACTTTAATTTCAGAAGTCGGTGGCAAAAAACTAAAACTAAAATACAGATCCCAAGACACATACTTCTGAAATTAAAGTTATTTCATAATTTTGAGTTCATTTCTTTTTGAAGTCGGTTTAATTTATATAAATTACTTTTTTATGTGCTCGTATAAATATCCTGGCTGATATCCTGACAAAATCATTACCCGCGGTGTTAAACCGAGATGAGAAATTCATTATGGGCACGCTTAAGAGCGTTTACGCCGAACGGCACTTCATACAAAATTTCAAGCCCTTATTTTTCGCAATGAATAAACCGATTTTAATGAAACTTCATACGCATAAGCAGGATACAAAGGTCTAAAAAGTTAGTAGAAAACATTTTCGAAAAATTGTGTTACAGCCAAATTAGACCGATTTTAAATTTTTCATAGAAACAGAGTTTTCCAGTTATCTTTTTTTAAATAAGACATTTCGTAAATGTTCTCTACTAACTTTTTAGACCTTTGTATCCTGCTTATGCGTATGAAGTTTCATTAAAATCGGTTTATTCATTTCGAAAAATAAGGGCTTGAAAGTTTATATGAAATGCCGTACGGCGTAAACGCTCTTAAAAAGGTTCCTGCGTTATTTAAAGGGCACTATAAATCTCAAGTTAACATTTACACGAAATTATTACAAAGTCTTCAATAATATTTATAGGAGCGCATAAAAAAGTAATTTACTTAATGATTGCGCCTCTCTCTCTCTCTCTCTTTTGTGAACCTCAAATAATTCCTATTTTGGGGTCCTAAATACTTATAATAAATAGCCATGTTGCGACCAAGTTGGATGTGGCGCTCGCCGGCCACAACCGCGATACACTTTAAAAAAAAAGTGTGAGAATATGTCCCAGCTTAACGCACACCAGCAAACCCCCAAATTATAATAATCTGCCTGCCTTTTCCCAACTATGTTGGGGTCGACTTCCAGTCTAATCGGATGCAGCTGAATACCAGTATTTTACATGGAGCGACTGCCTATGTGACCTCCATAACCCAGTTACTGGATAATACGATACTCCTTGGTAAGACTAGTTGTCAGACTTTTGGGCTTCTGACTATATGATGATGTCCTTCTAGTCTAGGGCGCCCCCTTCCCGGCGTTTCCACCCACATCTGCCTTGTTAGTCACCTTTGAACAGGACCAAACCATCTAAGCCCTACTGCCTATTTTAGCGAAAATTTACGAAAAGGTCATGCATACGCGCTTAATAAATTTTATTGTTAAGTTCCAAATTTTGAAACATGAACAGCATGGATTCCAAAAAAGGAAATCGACAACCACAGCGGCATTTAACTTAATTAACCTAGTCACTAAAAATATTGACCAGAAAATCCCGACAACTATTGTTTTTTTGACATGTCAAAAGCCTTTGACTTTGTATCGCACGAGCTACTACTAAAAAAATGTGATAAATATGGAATACGCGGTAAAGCAAATGCATGGTTAAAAAGTTACCTTACAAACAGATCGCAATTTGTAGAAATTACTATGGATAAACCAAATCAAAACGGTGAACTGAAATTTAAATCTAAAATAGGTTACAATTGCACAGGCGTTCCACAGGGCAGTATTTTAGGCCCCCCACTTTTTCTGATATATATCAATAACCTGGCAGATGTAACTGATCATCCCTGCATACTCTTTGCAGACGATGTGTCCGTAATTATCCCTTAAACTAAAGAAAATTATAATGAGGAAATAAATAGTACCGTAATCAAAGTAATAACTTGGATGGAAAAGAATAACCTTAAACCAAACATAAGTAAAACCAAATATGTACAATTTCGTAATAAAAACTGGAATACAATGGATTTAAACATCACTTATAGAGATCAACAAATACGACAATCAGAAAGAATGACTTTTCTTGGGATAGTTCTAGATGAGAGGTGTTCTTGGATTAATCATATTGATATGATATGTGGAAAACTCAGTAAGTTTGCTTATGTTCTATGGCGTTTATCTAACATAACAAGTAGACTAGCCACATTACAAGCTTATCATGCATATGTTGGTTCAATACTGCTCTATGGTATACTGGTATGGGGAAACTCGGTGCATCTCGGAAGAGCTTTCGTCGCACAAAAGAGATGTTTACGTGCGATTTGTAATGTAGACCCACTTACATCCTGTAAACCTCTATTTAAAAAACTTCGATTAACTTACATTAACTGGTATGTATATTGAGGAAATATGTAAGTTTACCAAATCTCATCCTGAGATATTTGAAAAACTGGGAGATCATAAATGTAATTTCAAAACTAGATACCCCAATAGATTAATTATTCCTGGAACGAAAACAGAGCTATATAGGCGAAGTTGCTATCCTATGTGTGCTCAGATTTATAACAAGATTCCTAACCAAATTAAAGAACTTGCAATGGTCCACTTCAGAAGGGCATTACACAGGTGGTTAATTGAGAATCCCTTCTATACTATAAAAGAATTCCTTCAGTTTAAATTTATTTGATCTTATTGTACCTGTACCAAAAATTTGCATGTCATTATGTTATGATTGAATATGTTAAGCTACTATTATACTACCATTGTAAGAACTTTTGTAACCATATTTATCTGCAAATAAATATTTGACTTTGACTTTGACTAAACATTTTTTTCATATCTCCCATTAATTCCCTAAATCGACCCACTCATCATAAAAATTCATACAAATAAATGATCGGATTAACGAAATTAACCCTTCACAGCCACGGCCCGAAAAGGCCCCGAAATAATTTAGTGGCCGAACTCATTGTATAGCCTACATTATTTACATCGGCTATTACACGGTGTGTCGACTCGCGTTGCATTCATAAGGGATTAGCAGTAAAGGGTTGTTGAATGTATTTAGCGAGAGTTTTTTTATGCATTTTGAAGTGGTTTAAATAATTTGTTTGTTATCCTTTAGCAAGAAGGACAAAGCTGAAGTGGCAGTGGTGGGAATATGTGAATAATTATATCTACTTGGGTAAACAAATATCTTTTATGAAAACCAGCAACGACGATGAAGTAGACAGAAGAAAAAACATTAAATGGAAGAAGTTTTGGTCGCTAAAAGAAATTCTAATGAATTTAAAGAAAACTGTTATGGATACCTGTCCCTTGCCTAGTTTACTATACGGCCGCCAAACATGGACTTACACAAACAAAATAAAACAGAAAATAAATGTAACACAGAGAGCCATGGAAAGGAGCATCCTAAAGATCCATAAAACACGGAAGATCAGGAATGTCATAAGACAAAAACAAAAATAACAGATGCACTTACGCAAGCTCTAAGGTTGAAATGGAAATGGGCAGGACACCGTGTCACGCTACGCAGACAACAGATGGACTAAACGGAGTACTCGCTGGCGAGGACCAATACTTGGTCAGAGAAAAGTTCGAAGACCTAATAAACGATGGGCGGATGATATAGTAAACAATGCAAGAAAAGACTGGATGAGTAAAAGCAAGGACAAAGAACTATGGAAGCAGCTGGAGGAGGCCTTTACTCAAAATGAGATTCATATCACTGGAAAAAAATAACTGTACTAACAATAATTAGCTAAGTGAGAAAATACTAATACTACTAACAACATTTGAATTGTAAAAATAAGGAAAGTTAGGAAAATAAAGAAGGCTTTATTATTATTACTTTACTATCCTTTAGCAAGAAGGACAAAGCTGAAGTGGCAGTGGACTGGCCGGTGGAGCAGACGAGTCCTGGAGTGGAGACCGCGTATCGGCAAGCGTAGTGTGGGCCCCCAGCTAGATGGACGGGCGACCTAAAGAAAGTGGCTGTGGTAGACTGGATACGGAAGGCGGAGGACAGGGTGCTGTGGCGCAGTCTGGGAGAGGTCTATGTCCAGCAGTGGACTACGATAGACTGAGTTGATTGATTTTGATGATCCTTTAGGATTAGAGAGACGAGTTTATTTATTTTAGTTTTAACTTGGAGGCTAGAAAGGGGTGAATACTAAGATGGCGTCTAGTCTCAACTTCCGCGCTACCATCGAGTACAAAGCCCAAACTGCGACCAAGAAGCTGGGCATCCTAAATAAGGTGAAGCGATACTTTACCCCTGGATAGCTTTTAACCCTATACAAAGCGCAAGTCCGATCCTGCATGGAGTATTGCAGCCACCTTTGGGATGGCTCAGCGAAATAGCAACTTGCCGCGCTTGACTCGGTGGAACGCAGAGCTAAGAGGCTCATTGGCGACGTAGTAGAACTGTTGGATGCCAAGCTTCATAGCTTGGCTCATCGCCGCAAGTTTGCCTGCTTGTCGGTCTTCTTTAGATTGTACTTCGGTGAGTGTGCCCAAGAACTCCACGACCTCATTCCACTGCCCCCTTCTACCTTCGGTCATCCAGACGCACAGCAAGTTACCATCCCTGCCTAGTTGCTATTCCATCAATTCGCACTAAGCGTTTTCAAATGTCTTTTATAATGCGCACAGCAAAAGAGTGGAACTCTTTACCTGCGTCAGTGTTTTCAAGCGCATACAACCCGAATCTCTTCAAAGTAAGAGTGAACAGGCTTCTTCTGGGTAAGCTCACTCCATCGTCGACTTTGTCTCTGTCACCTCTGACCTAGACTAGAGTCAAGAGCAAACCCATTTCAAATAAATAAAAAAGATGGCGGCTAATAGAGATGTACCGCTGTCGTTTTAATGTCGAATTTTATTTAGATATCGTAACATTACAGTGTTAAGGTGAATGGGTAGTTGAGACCGCGAAATTCAAATTTTCTTACGTTTTTTGCAACTTGCAAGTCAGTGTCAGGTTGTATCTTGATAAAAATATGATTCACGACAATAACAGTTACATATTTCGAGAATTATAATCATTAGAATCATTAATACATCTTTCTTAGTCAGATTTCTGCCATAAACACTTTTCCTTATGAGATTGGTGGTTGGTGGTAGAAATCTAACTTAGAAAGATATATTAAAGATTCTAATGATTATAATTCTCTTACGAGGTTGTTAATGTTTTACCAATAACCCTGTATAACGGTGTAAGAAAACACTGAACGAAGCCAAGAGTGCCCGTCGTTGTGATATTTTTGAAGTGAAAACTTATTTAGGCGCGTTCGGAATTTTTTGAGATGGGAAAAACCATTGAACTCGCGCCACTGTTACCGACACCGCACTACATTCGGATGTGTTCGGCTGTCCTCGGGAAGTACTCGGTTTTAAATCCGACATGTCAGTGAGTGATTGGACACACCTAGGAGTAAAAAGAAATTATGTAGTTCGACTTTGTGTTATGATTTGATTATAATTACAATTAATTATCAATCTCTAATTTGCATTTTCATTACCTGTAGCACTGTAAGAGTTAATGTAGAAAAGTAGGTACGTTTTGCGAAAGGCATGTACGTTTTGCGAAAGGTGCATTATGAGAAAGGTACATTTTGAGAAAGGTTCGTTTTGAGAAAGGTACGTTTTGAGAAAGGTACGTTTTGAGAAAGGTACGTTTTGAGAAAGGTACGTTTTGAGAAAGGTACGTTTTGAGAAAGGTACGTTTTGAGAAAGGTACGTTTTGAGAAAGGTACGTTTTGAGAAAGGTACGTTTTGAGAAAGGTACGTTTTGAGAAAGGTACGTTTTGAGAAAGGTACGTTTTGCGAATGGGGTGCATTTTGCGAAAGGTACATTTTGCGACTGAACGATGGCAAAGTATTCTGTTTGTGTTTTGTTTTTTTGGCACTGGACCATACCAGAGGGGCATTTCTCGTAATTTTAAAAACGTTTACAATCTGTCAAAAAATCTTCTAATTTCTCTACATTTTGACAGGTTTTTGACATTTGTTTGTCGCCGTGATGAGACTGCGACTAGATTTTTAACGTTTTAACGGAATTGGCCTTCTGGAACCTTCTGGTTACGAGCTAACGTAGGTCAAATTCAATTCCAACTTTTGAAATTTAACTTTACATACCTCCACAACTCCTGTACCGTTCCACCCATAAAAACAATCTTTTGCGTGCGTTACCATAAACATGGATTTTTCACACCAAAATAAACATCGTTTCCCAGCAATCGTTTTTAGGGTTCCGTACCCAAAGGGTAAAAACGGAACCCTAGATTACTAAGACTTCGCTGTCTGTCCGTCTGTCTGTCACCAGGCTGTATCTCAAGCATAGCTAAACAGTTGAAATTTTCACAAATTATGTATTTCTGTTGTCGCTATAACAACAAATAGGTACTAAAAACAATAAAATAAATATTTAAGGGGGGCTCCCATATAACAAACGCGATTTTTTTGCCCTTTTTTGCTCGATATCAAAAATGGCAACAGGTAGGCACTTGAAATTACACAAAATACTCAGTTGTATTTTAACTTTAATAATAAAATTATAATAAAATTAAAATAAAATAAATATTTAAGGGAAATACAACAAACATGTTTTTTTCGGCGTTTTTGCCTTGTGGTACGGAAGCCTTCGTGTGCGACTCGCACTTGGCTAGTTTTTTTGCTTAATGATACTTAGTTTGATGAACAGAATGCGTAGATAATTGGTAGGTAATAGTTCACTTTCCACCCTATAAGAGAACTGAAATAAAAAATATGCAAGCGAGCAAGCAGAACTGTTAAAAAAAAACTTTATCGACGGGCCCCAAATCAAAATTGACGTAAAACAAACAATAAAATTCATAACATTATCGCCGCGGGCCCCCGGGCCCCGGTCGCTCCCGGTGGGCCCCGCCGCTTTCCGTCGGCAAACAGAGGGTTAACTAGCTTGCTCTTTTCATTAAGAGCTTTACATTCGTGTAGAGCCATGAGAACAGCGGGGATGAATTACTATGTAGAGGTATGGTATGAAGAATAGGGTGTAAAGTTTACTCATCCTCAATAGAAAAAGGAGGATCCTCCGACCAGACGGGTGTCGCGTCTGATGGGCTACTGCTCGACAATGAGGGATTTTCTTTTTCTTTTTTTTTAACGCTTCCCTATTCGCTGGATAGATGGCGCTGAACTTGGTAAGTTACTGCAAGGAACGGAACGTCACATAATTTTTTTATTAATTCACTTGGATGTAATTTTGAGATCGTAAAACGAAAGCAAACGAAACTGTCACTCAACGAGCGTATATGACGTGACGCAATGTTTTTTTTTTCCAAGCGTTTTGACTTTGGCACCTAGTAACGTAGTCAGTTCAACGCCATCTTCAGGGTTCTTGGAAACTATGTTTTTTTTAATACTCAAAAGAAAAACCTCTCGTTGATGTCGGGAATAGGGTTACCAGATGAAAAATTTAAAAGTCCGGAGAAAAAGCCTGATTTCCTTAAAAAATCCTAGAGAATTTGTCGCAATTTCAGATTTCTTTTTCAAACGTAGTCTACAATTTAAAAAGTCATATTATTAATAATTTTGTGCACTGAGGATCTGGATTCTCGAAGGGCTTACACACGTTGGGCGCGAATACACTCCACCCCTTCCGTAAGGTATAACTATATACTATCATCGCAAAACAAATAACGTAAAAGCTCCTATTAACGACCCCCTAAAATGTGTACTCTATTAACGATCTAATTTTTAAATCACTCATATTAGACATAACATAGGGTTCCAGAAAAGTCATACCTTAAAAATTAGTTACGTATTTTTGTTGGACAACAAAAAGAGTAAAGTTTGTGTGTTTAAATAGCCAGTGAAAGAAATAATTTGACGGTGAGTGGGACGCGCCCGAAGCGGACGCACTTTTCATAGTGTCGCGTCTCCAGCCACGTAAGTACACCTAAATATTACTTAAGGAAAATGACACACTAAAAATGGATTTTACTTCTTACTATCACATTACAACTGTAACGTATATATTCGTTATCTAAACTAACTCTTAATGTAATACTTTTTCTTGGTTTTTGTGTTATAAAATCATGTTTTAATTTAAGGCGGTAATAGAATCCAAATTTCAAAACTTGATTCTAATAACGACCCATGGCGTTGTTAAATTTTGAGAACATTTAGTATTTTAAAATAATATCTATTATAAACTACCTCATTTGATTTTTATTTTTTTCTTGTTCAATTCTTCAATTTTTTTTACTTCGTTAGATCTATTAACGACAAAGCTATTTCTTAAAGTTTTTGTGTAAAACTCGATTCAACGTTAGACAATATTCCTATTATTATAATGATATTATACTGTAAATAACCTTTATTATCTGAATTAAAGACTAACTGACTTTAAAAGAAATAATATAGCAATGAGATCGAATTTAACAGTATTCCATAAAGCGGATATTTTATCTGTTTATTATTAATTTTATTGGTCGCTAATAGAATATTGTAACCTTCATACTTGATTCTATTACCGACTCACAGCTGTGACGATACTTTTGGTAATATTACAGTACACAAAAAGAAAATGTATATTTTTGAACAAATTGACTTATTTTTGATACATAAGCACAGAGAGATTTTGTCACAGGACATATAATTAATGTCAAATAATATTTGCTATCCAGTTTCATGCATGGCTTCATGGCATTGCCTATATTTCATATGTTTTCAAATCAAATAAAAATGGCGGGATGGAATGGGGGCCATGTAACTTTTTAAAGCTTCTTTCGAAGAATTAAATTCTATATCTCTTTAAAGATTGTGTTCTTTTATAGAATCATGGAGCCGCAGAAGCGCAAGTAGTACGCCTCTGTTCAACTATAGAAGCTGCGCTTCTAGCTATACCTAAATGAAGGGACCAACATATACGAAGCTTCAAAAACCTATGGCATACCGAGGACAACTCAGCGTGACAAGAGAAATAATAAATATATAAATGAACATTGTGGAAAACAAACTGTTTTAACGAAGGAACAAGAAAAAAGACTGGTAGACTGGATTTTCTATCTCAGGTATTATAAAAGTATTATAAAGGTATTTTGTGATTGTATTACAGATAAAAATATTTTTGTTGCTGATTTATAATATCTAATTAGTATGTAGGTAATTAAAAAGTAATCATATAATTATTTGAAGACTGTTTTCTGAGACTGATTATATTTTTTTATTAATTAAAATAACAAAAAATAAGTGCTCTAAGTGTTGCAATAAATAATTATGTTTATATTGTAATAATGTTGATCTCATAACTATTGTTATTATATAATAAATACCTTAAAAACGATTTTTTATTTTATTTAATAGTATAGAAGAATTGACAACTTCGTAGCGGTCGGTAAAAGAAGTAGAAAAATCGGTAATAGAATCTTGCCGCATTCTATGGGTCGGTAATAGAATCGACTACTCTTTTGGATTTAATAATTATTTAGTAACTATTGTGTTATTGAATATTGAATTTAAGTACTGAATTGCAAAGAATACTTCGTTGAGATTAATTATAAATTATAACATCTTTCCTAACATAACAGCTAATATCTATTTTTTTAAAGTGAATCCGAAGACAGCTAAAACTGGCGGTAATAGGAGCATTTACGTTAATTATGAAAAAACTGATTAAAATATTTTCTGTTTTGTATCCTTTTAATAAAAAGATCTAAAAATTCTACTCTATTTTAACGAAAATTCTAAAATCCATGAGATTTATAAAATCTGGCCGTAATCCTGAAAAGAGTTTCAAAATCTTGAGATCTAAGGACAAATCCTGAGATATGGTAACCTGAGATATGTGAGATAGGGTACCCTGGTCGAGAAGGACGTTGTGTGTATTATGCTAGTTGCACGGCAAACTCTGCTTGCGCGATGCAGGATTTAGCGTGACGTCAGTTTGATGCAAAGTTCGCATGTGACAATGTAGATGCCGCCACATCTATGCAATAGATGGAAATAAAGTACATATTTCCTTTCATTGATCGTCACCGCGACTGCTGAGCATGTAAGTCTCAGGTAAGATGTTGGGCTCGATGCCTAGGTCGAGCCAATCATCATCATCATCATTTCAGCCGAAAGACGTCCACTGCTGGACATAGGCCTCCCCCAAAAGGAGGGGGTTTGCCATAATCGCCACGCTTGGCAGGTGGGTTTTCGATCGCAGTATGGTTTGGTGGTGGAATGCATAGAGAACGCTGCTGCCCATTCTCCGGTATGCCCCTTAGTCGCCTTTGCGACACCCACAGGAAGTATGGGGTGGTGCTATTCTTTAAGTCCGGCACCACACAGACTCTCGATGCCTCGGTCGAGCCAGTGCCATTTGGCTTTTAGGTTAGAGATTTCTCAATAGCAGGTTCGCCCCATATCGTGTGGGGTTTAACCTTTTGAATGTCTTAAGTTACACAGTTCGACATAAGCAATTTTCTTTCTATTGTGTCTCTAATTACGGCATTCGATGAGTTAAACATTACTGGCGAAATTTTAGCGAGTACTTACTAATACATACGCCTCGGCTTAACCCTTTAGAGAATGAAATCGTTATGAAACATGTTTCAAGTAGGTTTTTGAATCCTCATACTCACACGGATTTGATTCACGTTTTTTTATTTTTTTTTTAGACTATGGCATCTCGTAGTTGACCTTGAGAGGTCGTGACTGCTTAGGGGCAATTATCTACTATACTAAGCGACTACACGCTAAGGGCACCCCCTATGGGGTACGAACCTCGGCTTAGGGCGTCGCTGGGGAGAGAGCAGCAAGATGGGACAGGCTGGATCAGATTATTATTATTTAAGCTTGATGAGATCGGCTTTTTCTATCTGACTACTCTGAGAAGAAAGGCCGAAACAAACTCAGAGGTCAGAGTCGGCAATTTAGTTCTACAGGCTCAGCTGCGGCGCGGGCTGGCACTACATCGAGCAAGGGTCGGTGGGGTCGGGCCTGCGGGCGGAGAGTAATGGGTAGTGTTCGCGACGAAGCGTCACCAATTTGTTATTAGTTTGCTTATAACTTAGAATCGTTTGAGGCCCGCGATTAACGCGTGTAGCCTAGTAGGGTTTGATTATAACTTAGAGTCACTAGAGTCATAGTTTAAGTTTAGTATAAGTACTTTAGAGAAGAGGTTCGTCAAACATAGTAGAGTTGTTGTTAACTTAGAATCATTGCGGCTGCGAATAACGCATGACCGAGTAGGGTTTGTTTATATAATTTAGAGTCCCGTTTGACGAAACCTCATAAATTTTATTAGTCTAGTTATATTTTAACATAGAATAGAGACCCGTGCCAAAGTATAGTTAAGTAAGTGGGCAATAAAGACAATTAAGACACCTCTTTTATTCGCCAACAACGGTCGCGCTACCTGAACAGGTGAACCTCGGTTGAAGTAGGTCGTATATAGTATTTCCAGGTAGTCGTAAAGATTACAGATTACGCCTATTCAAACGAGTTTCGCACGCGCCAGAGCCTTTGTTGACCGTGGGAATAGTATTGTTTTCCAACAAGTCTTCAGCAGCGCTTCACGCCCTGAAAACTTAAGATATCGCACCTGTAAAGTTACATTTCGGTAGAGCTTATAGAACAGTACAAAGTTGCCAAAAATGATAGAAATCGAATAGATAGTTCTCAGGCAATTCGGCCTAAAAGGAAGTTTTTGCGGCTGCTTCGTACCTTTTTTCGCATTTCTCGCGAAATAGCTCTCCGTACAAGTAAAAATAGAAAACATAGACAACACACTCAGATAGAAAATCTCGCACCGAATCCAGTGATATGCGACACGTTACGATTACATTTATAGATATAGGTATTTAGGCTAATAATAGTGTTAAGCTTAGATAATTTTAGAGCGAAATAAAGTTTAAAATCAGGGAGAAATTTCGGGTCCTCTTTACGGTAAAGATTCGAGGCTTCTGAACAACCGTTCAAAAATAGCAAATTCGTAGTCGTCGGCAAGATAGTTCCTGAAGAAACCTGGAGAACCCGAAATCGCTCCCTGAATACTCTGAAGAATCAACATATCGCCTTTCATTCTCAAGACACCCTCTACGCCTGAACCCTAGAAGATCACCGCTGCCTCAACAAGTCTTCAACACGTATCCACGGGATTTCCGAAATACTCCGAACCCTAGGTGCAAGGACGTCAGCGCCGCGCGACGGGGTGATTTACGACCACCCCCTCAACCCTCGCGTCCGCGGATAACGCCCGTCCCGCACATCTGCTGGTCCTGCCGAGCCGGATTTTTTGAAATCCCTGCTGGACACTGAAGCAACGCATTATTCAACGTATCTGTTGCAACAATAGAAGATTCGTTTTAACTTTCGAACATAGAACGTTTTTGTGCGTGAAGCTTGAAGATAGAACATTCCCGTTTGAAGATTAAACAGTGAAGAAAGGTGTTTGGAATTTTGAACGTTTGTTTTAAGTTTCTAACACTGAAGTTAAGTGTTTAATAGTTTACTTTAAAATCAGTGTTTTGAAGTTTTAGAATCAGTGAAGTGAAGTGTAACAAGTGAACATAAGTGTTTAAAGTTTGTGAACTATAGTTAACATGCCGGTCACAAGATCAAAAGGCAAGACACCGGCAGTACAGTCTGTGGAAGTGAGCAGAGACCCTAGTGTGTCAGCCATCCGTCACCAGCTGCCGCCACGTTCACCGTCTACCACCGAAGGGACCGAACAACAAGCGCAGGCGCAGCGCCCCCTTATTCCGCCGGGGGGTCATGACTCACCTGTACCGACCCAGTCAAAGGAAATTGACTCAGAGGAATCGACTTTCACTAAGGAAACGAGCCAAGAAGGGACTTCAGACCAAACAATGAAACCGACAGATAGAATCTCCGTTCGATCCGTGCCGACGACTACCCGGGGTGACGCCCGTATCGAACATAGCAAACCGCCGTCGACCACACATAGATCGACGCGGTCACTCAAGAAAATAGCGAGGGCACGTGAAAACTTATTAAAAATGAAAATAGAGCTTGCCCAAATAGCACTTCAGAGAGCCGAGGAAGAAGACTCCGTCGGCGATTATATGGATGATAGAGAATCGAACGACGAGTACGTGCGTTCCTGGCTTGAAGAGGCACCAGAGCCGACGCCAGGATGCGAGGTCAATGCCGCCGAAGGGGACAATAGAACCACATGCTCCAAGCAACCGCCCCCTCCTGTGGACTTCGATAGTATAGTGGACCTCCAGACGCAAGTACCCGTGCGACAACAACATCCTACAGTGAACGAAGTGAAAAATAGTATAGTGCCGTCAAAGCAAACAGAAGATAGAAGGGGAACAGACACGCTCCGTCCTTTCATAACGGAGCTTACGTCCGCTATAGCGTCGCTAGCCGACAGGAAAATAGAACAGCAGACATCGAATAACCCCGCGGCGTCAAAGGTCATTATGACGCTACCGAACTTCAATGGGGCGCATACAGAATGGCTATCGTTTCGCGCCATTTATGAAACGACTCGTGCATACTTCAACGATGTCGAGAACACAGCAAGACTTAGAAGAAGCTTGCGTGGGCGAGCGCTGGAAACAGTGAGTTCGGAGCTAATCGGACATGCAAGACCAGATGAAATCATGAAGGAACTCGAGCTGCAGTTCGGCCGCCCAGACTCAATCGCTCAAGCCGAAACAGAAAAGCTACGCGGACTACCACGCTGCAGCGAAGCACCGAAAGATATCTGCATGTTCGCTAGTCGAGTCAGAAGCGCTGTAGTCACTCTACGCGCTCTCAAAAGGGAACATTACCTAATCAACGCTGAGCTCACACGTACACTAACAGAAAAGCTACCGAACTCACTACGTGTACAGTGGTATAGGATCTACACAGAAAAGTACCAATCGATTCCGGATCTCACGCACTTCAGTAGTTTCCTAACAGAACAAGCCCACTTCTGCAGAGCCTTCGCTCCGCCTGAAAACATCAGCCACATTGAAGCCACAGTGAATAAGCGTGTCACACAAAGGACACATACAGCAATAGACAAGACAACCGATAAATGTCGTGTCTGTGATAGGGAGGGACATTACTCCTCCGAATGTAAAAAGTTTCAAGAAGCATCCAGTGATAATAAGTGGGAACTCGCAAAGAAACTTAGTCTGTGTTTCCGTTGCCTACGAGTTCGCCGTTTCGGTCACAAGTGTAAAGCGACCAAGTGTAATGTCAAAGGATGTACAGCCACACACCATCAGCTTCTCCACTACGATAAGAAGCCTACTGCCGAGCCTACAAAGATAACCGAAAAAGAGTCACACGAAACAGTAGCCAGTTCGCGAGCAACGTCAAGTCACGCCTATCTCAAGATAGTACCCGTACGAGTCATCGGACCGGCGGGAGAGATATCTACACTCGCCCTTCTCGACGACGGATCAACCGTCTCCTTGATCGACGAAGACTTAGCCAATCAAGTCGGCGCTAAGGGCCGCCTCGACCCCTTGAAGATAGGAACCATCGGTGACGCTACAATAGACACGCCTTGTTCGCGACGAATAACTGTCACTCTCGCGAGCCAGCTAAACAACGAGGTGCCATTCAGAGCGCGCACCATACCGAACCTCAACCTCGCACCACAGAGAGTCAGCGAACGAGACATCGCGAACTGCAAGCACCTGGACGACCTCAGACAACAACTGATATACGACACCGGCGCGCCGAAGATTCTTATTGGACAAGACAATTGGAATCTCTTATTAGCCAGTGAAATTCGAAGAGGACCAAAGGACCAACCCATTGCGTCACTCACTACATTGGGTTGGACTTTACACGGCGCGCACAATAGAATCCTGGGTCAACAGGTGCACTACGTGAACAGACTCACAGCGAACGAAGAAGATCTCAACGAACAGCTCCGCGAATTCTTCGCCTTAGAATCGTTGATGATCAACCCGCGGCGTCCGGACTCCGATCCTGAGAAGAAAGCGGAGGACATTCTGACTCGATACACTCGGCAAGCAGAAGATGGGCATATAGAAACCGCCATGCTGTGGAAGAATGAAACTATAGAAATGCCAGATAGCTACGGGACAGCACTTAACAGGCTCGTCTCTACGGAAAAGAAGCTCGACAGAAATCCCGTTCTTCGAGAAAAGTACACAGAACAGATGGCCTCTCTCGTACAAAAGGGCTACGCAGAGAAAGCGCCCAAAACAACTACACCGGGTAGGACTTGGTACCTACCACACTTCGACGTGTTCAACCCGATGAAACCGGAAAAGTTCCGCATAGTACACGACGCTGCGGCCAAGTCAAAGGGGGTGTCGCTCAATGACTTCCTCCTCACTGGACCGGATTTACTACAGTCGCTGCCTGGCGTAATGATGCGTTTCCGCCGACACTCCGTAGCCATCTCTGGTGATATAGCAGAGATGTTTATGCAAGTGAAGGTGCGAACCGAAGATAGAGACGCGCTCCGATACCTTTGGAGGGGCGACAGACGAGATGGCGCGCCGGAAGAATACCGTATGACTTCGATCATATTCGGCGCGGCAAGTTCACCATGCACAGCTATATTCGCCAAGAACTGGAACGCAAAGAAATATGCTGATCAACACCCAGAAGCAGTGAACGCCATCATTCATAACCATTATATGGATGACTATCTCGATAGCTACAAAACAGTAGAAGAAGCTACGCGCATCGCTACTACGGTAAAAAACATACATCTACAGGCAAAATTTCTACTTAGAAAATGGGTATCGAACAACCCACAAGTGATACAGAATATAGATCCGTCACAAGTCCAGACTGAAGTCGTAAACCTCGGGAACAAAGAGAACACAGAAAAGATACTCGGCCTTATTTGGAAGCCGAAGGAAGACACGCTAGGTTTCAACCTGGCACTCGCGCGCCTACCAGAAGGCGTATTAGAAAAAGAGGCTCCCACGAAGAGAGAGGCACTCAAAATAGTTATGTCGTTGTACGACCCACTCGGACTCGCCACCCCAGTGACGATTAGAGCCAAACAAATTTTACAAGAGGCCTGGAGGCGAGGAGTAGACTGGGATCAGCCGCTGGATAAAGACCTAGCGATACAATGGCAGAGTTGGACACAGCATTTGAAGACACTCAAAAACATCAACATACCGAGATGCTACCCGGGGTACAGCGACGCAACAGAGATACAGGTCCACGTGTTTACCGACGCGAGTGAATCGGCGTATGCAGCAGCCGTATATTGGCGAGCCACATCTACAGAAGGCAAACGGCAAGTCAGCCTCGTCATGGCAAAGGCGAAAGTCGCACCGTTGAAGCTGCAATCGATACCGCGCCTAGAATTACAGGCCGCGGTAATGGGAACCCGAGTGGCCGCAGCTGTCATACGCGAACACAACATCAAGCCCGCATCGGTGACATATTGGACAGACAGCAAGACCGTGCTGACATGGATCAGAAGAGGGGCGCGAGTGTACAAATCCTTTGTCGCTCATCGTATAGCCGCCATAGAAGACAACAGCAAGGTCGAAGACTGGCGATGGATCCCGACGAAGATAAACATCGCCGACATCGCAACCCGAGATGTGCCGCGAGACTTTGATTCCCGACACGAGTGGTTCAGTGGCCCGGACTTCCTACATGAAGATCCGTCAACATGGCCGTCCGAAAAGCCTCCAGTCACAGATGAAACGGGGGAAGAAAGAACTCTCACCGCGGTCGAACAAGCCGACACACGAAAGCTAACAGAAGCCATACCGGATCCGATAAGATTCTCGAGGTGGGAAAGATTACTTCGCTCTACAGCAAGCGTACTACGTTTCATAGCCCTCTGTAAAGAGCGTAGACAGAGAACGTTCTACAAACGAACGAAGAAAAACACCGAGAAGGATCCCGACTGGCGAAAACAGAAGAAGGCCGCCCCCGTCACACCGAAAACAACAACAAAGGCATCGAACACTCGAGTTAAACAAATAATAGAAGCAAGGTTTCTTCAAGAAGCAGAGAAAATACTCGTACAAGTCGCACAGCAGCAGTCTTTTGCTCCAGAAATAGCGAGACTGCGAGAACAAAAGACGTTAGACAAGGACAGTCGGCTGCGTCCGCTGCAAATAGAAATAATAGATAATGTCATACGTCTAAGGAGCCGTATAGCCGCGACGAACGAGATAAGCGATGACGTGAGGCGCCCGTCTATATTACACGGCGACCATCACATCACTCAACTCTACATAGACTGGACACATCGCAGTTTACAACACAGTGGGACAGAACTGACCATCAACGAGGTACGGCAGCACTACTGGGTCATCAAACTGCGACCCACGACGAAGAAAGTATTGGCGCGATGTCTACAGTGTCGCATCCGCAAGACACTGCCTTCCATACCAGCAACAGGCGACCATCCGAAGACGCGCCTCGCGCATCATCAGAGGCCATTTACCTACACCGGACTGGATTACTTCGGCCCGCTATCCGTCACAGTGGGTCGCCAACACCAAAAAAGATACGTGGCTTTGTTTACGTGTCTCACCACCAGAGCCGTCCACCTCGAAATCGCCGCCAGTCTCAGCGCAGACTCCGCTATACTGGCCCTCCGCCGATTCGCCGCGCGCCGAGGCTGCCCCACAGAAATATACTCAGATAACGGTACCAACATGCACGGTGCCGCAAAGAGCTCCGAGATGCCTTCCGTGAAGAAGCCAGTCGTCGAGGCATAGCGTGGCGCTTTATAACACCGGCAGCGCCATTCATGGGAGGCGCCTGGGAACGTCTAGTTCGCTGCGTGAAGACCGCACTGTACACCGTGCTCTCAGAAAGGCACCCGCACGAAGAAGTACTGTCCACACTGTTATGTGAGGCAGAATACACTGTGAACAGTCGACCGCTCACACATGTGTCCACAGACAGCGAAGACGATGAGTCAATCACACCGAATCACTTCCTACTCGGCGGGTCGGCTAGATTACCAACACCTGGCGTGTTCACCGAGCGGGACATAGACAGCAAGAAGCAATGGAGACGATCGCAGATACTCGCCGACATGTTCTGGCGCCGCTGGGTCAGAGAATACCTGCCCGAGCTTCAAAACCGGCGGGAGCCGCACAGCCGCGGACCCGGCCTACAGGTCGGCGACCCCGTCCTGATAACCGACGGCCAGCTACCTCGCAATACATGGCCACGAGGCCGTATAGTCGCCGTGTTCCCCGGGGCCGACGGAGAAGTTCGAACAGTAGAGGTGCGCACCGCCGGAGGCATCCTAAAGCGCCCAGTGAAGAAACTCGTCCCGTTACCGAAGTAACTACGCTCGCCGCTCACCGACATAATGCAGCGCCGCGCCGAAGTCGCTACGAGTCGTCACTGCGCTGCACGGCGGGAGAAATGTTCGCGACGAAGCGTCACCAATTTGTTATTAGTTTGCTTATAACTTAGAATCGTTTGAGGCCCGCGATTAACGCGTGTAGCCTAGTAGGGTTTGATTATAACTTAGAGTCACTAGAGTCATAGTTTAAGTTTAGTATAAGTACTTTAGAGAAGAGGTTCGTCAAACATAGTAGAGTTGTTGTTAACTTAGAATCATTGCGGCTGCGAATAACGCATGACCGAGTAGGGTTTGTTTATATAATTTAGAGTCCCGTTTGACGAAACCTCATAAATTTTATTAGTCTAGTTGTATTTTAACATAGAATAGAGACCCGTGCCAAAGTATAGTTAAGTAAGTGGGCAATAAAGACAATTAAGACACCTCTTTTATTCGCCAACAACGGTCGCGCTACCTGAACAGGTGAACCTCGGTTGAAGTAGGTCGTATATAGTATTTCCAGGTAGTCGTAAAGATTACAGATTACGCCTATTCAAACGAGTTTCGCACGCGCCAGAGCCTTTGTTGACCGTGGGAATAGTATTGTTTTCCAACAAGTCTTCAGCAGCGCTTCACGCCCTGAAAACTTAAGATATCGCACCTGTAAAGTTACATTTCGGTAGAGCTTATAGAACAGTACAAAGTTGCCAAAAATGATAGAAATCGAATAGATAGTTCTCAGGCAATTCGGCCTAAAAGGAAGTTTTTGCGGCTGCTTCGTACCTTTTTTCGCATTTCTCGCGAAATAGCTCTCCGTACAAGTAAAAATAGAAAACATAGACAACACACTCAGATAGAAAATCTCGCACCGAATCCAGTGATATGCGACACGTTACGATTACATTTATAGATATAGGTATTTAGGCTAATAATAGTGTTAAGCTTAGATAATTTTAAAGCGAAATAAAGTTTAAAATCAGGGAGAAATTTCGGGTCCTCTTTACGGTAAAGATTCGAGCCTTCTGAACAACCGTTCAAAAATAGCAAATTCGTAGTCGTCGGCAAGATAGTTCCTGAAGAAACCTGAAGAACCCGAAATCGCTCCCTGAATACTCTGAAGAATCAACATATCGCCTTTCATTCTCAAGACACCCTCTACGCCTGAACCCTAGAAGATCACCGCTGCCTCAACAAGTCTTCAACACGTATCCACGGGATTTCCGAAATACTCCGAACCCTAGGTGCAAGGACGTCAGCGCCGCGCGACGGGGTGATTTACGACCACCCCCTCAACCCTCGCGTCCGCGGATAACGCCCGTCCCGCACAGGTAGCTCACCGTCCGATCAGGACCAGGCCCGTGCCGGACGGCGCGTACGTGTTCCACGCGCGCCTCAAAGAGATGTCAGCATCGAGGAGGGGCCCCTTAGGGCCGAAGCCTGCCGGGTCAGCGGGATTGTCCGAAAGGGTTACCGCTGGCCCGGAACATAAAGGGCTAAGGAAGGAACATGGGTGGGTTTTAGTCAGTAAGAGTCTGACACTCCCTTCCGCTCCACCCAGAGCGGGAGGAGTCATTTGATGATTTCCCATCCGCAAAAAAAAAAAGGGTCGGTGGGGTTTGATTCACGTACTCAACCCGCTTCTTTTATAGCCTTACACAGCTCTAGTATCATGGCGGGCGGCGGCATCACATTAATTATTTGTATTCTCGACTCTCCAACTAAACGACGCCACTGTTGTAATCCCTTCATCCCTCGCGGTGTTCAGTACCTGATCGTCTGTTTTATTAATAGCTAAAGTGGCGTCAACAAAAGAGATGTTTGCAGGATCGTCGGATATAGTTGAAGTTTAGTAAGAAACCGATGGATGTTGTCGACTGAAATTTAATTTGATAAATGAGCTGTTTTTTTTTTCTATTATTAGAATTAAATTTTATTCGAGAACATCCTTCGGTTTCTTACTAAACTTCAACTATATCCGACGATCCTGCGTACTTATCTCTATTGTTGACTATACCTAACTGACAGCATATTTAAATTTATCTGAGGGGCAATTTTTTATTAAGTTTATTACAAACTATTTACACTAGAATACTAAATTAAATGACTTAGGGCTGATTTTTCCAAAGCCAGATAATTTTATTGGAGGAATAATTTTAAATTTTTGACAGTTCTTCCATACAAAATCTGTCAGACGTCAATTTTATTCCACGAATAAAAATTATCTGTGGATTAAAAAATCAGCCCTAACTAACTTACTATACAAATAAATACAAAAACAAAGGACACTCAGGCGTCGAGGTACTCGTACTCTGAGGGGCAATCCCAGTTTTTTCAGAACAGTTTCATTGAGTCCTGAGTTGAGCCGCACGATTACTGACAAATCAACAAATGCTTGCACTGATTGGACAGGTCCACTCAATCTGTGTGTTTCTTTCCTCAAAAGACCATATAAGACACGGAACTACATAGTCCTCACATAATGATCTGACCAAGATTATGTCAGGACTTTAAAAGAGACTGTGATCTCTGAATTTGTATCGCCATTTCTTCTTCCAGGGGTGGTCAGATAGGAAATGTCGAGTCTAGCTTATTTTTAATATGACGTGTAGGTAAATGTGATTAGAAACCGTCGTTTCAGCCTATAGACGTCCACTACTAAACATAGGCCTCCCCCAAATTTGGGAGGGTTTGCCATAATCGCCACGCTTGGCAGGCGGGTTGGCGATCGCAGTATGGTATGATGGTGAAATACATAGAGAACGCTGCTGCCCATTCTCCTGTACGACCCTTAGTCGCCTTTTACGACACCCACGGGAAGTAAGGGGTGGTGGTATTCTTTAAGTCCGGCGCCACACAGACCCCTTATTTATTTATTAGAAACCGTAATGACTGTCAAAGATCTACAAATGACAGCCCAACCAGCGGCCTAACGTGCTTTCCGAGTTACGGAGGGGTCTCGATAAATGTATTGCATGGTCACCCATCCAGACCGACTTCGGCAATTTTAGATCGACCCATGCGCCGGTTATTATTTAGCCATGTTATTAATTCGCCGTGACGCCGCATCAGCGTCGCATACAAGGGTGTACAAATACTCGTAGTGTCAACACATTGTCAACTTCGCCACCGGGCCCCTGGGCCCCTGGGCCCCCGGGGTATCTCATTACGTTGAGTGGTATATTTGATTAACGTCGCAGTGAATAGGTTAGGCTACAGGTGGATTTAGTGTTTAGCAGTCATTTGTCATTGTTTCTAGTGTCTTACTGGCGAGTTTATGAGTAGAAGTCAAATCGTTTTATCACAATTATTATAGTAGACTAGTTGACCCGACAGACGTTGTCCTGTCCTATAAAAAACCCTATGAAAAGGACGTTCATGATTCGAAAGACACGTGGCGCCATCTCTTATCATAATAACGTTATTGTTGTCTTCCTCGGGAACAGCACTTCTTTTCGGGTTGAAAGGTAGCCTATGTCCGTTTCTGAACACCTGACAACGTATATGCATTTCAGGATGATTGGTTCAGTGGTTCTGACACTCACGTGTACGTGGAAATTCCACGTACACGTGAGTGTCAGACTCTTACTGACTAAAACCCACCCGTGTTCCTTCCTTAGCCCTTTACGTTCCGGGCCAGCGGTTCCCGACGCCCGGAGCGTCTCCCGCGGCGGAAATAACTTGCTTTAAGTTTGGTTTGCATGACATTGTATAATTTGACGTTAGCGAGCAGGTGGTGAAGGAAAACATCGTGAGGAAACCGGCAAGTCCTAGAACCAAACATTCGAAGACATGTGACATCTCGATACCTCTGGACTCAAAGGGCGTATAGCACAAAACACAGGTTTTTAGGAGAAGCAAAAAACAAAAAAAAAAAAATTGGGTTCGTTATATCTCTCTCATATTTAGAGCTACATAAAAGTATACAAGGGATAAAGTTCTTAGATTTTTGATGTGCTTAAGAAGGTTTTTTCAAAAATAGGCCTGGTTTTGTATTGACTGAGATAGCATGTGCTTTACGACCAAAAAAAAATTAATATATGTCCTATACACCCCATAAAAATACGCCCTGAGCAGGTACACAGGGGCGTAAGCCCAACTTTTCATAAATGATGCAAAGACACAGGGGCGTATAAATTACTTAAATTGTTGTTTAACGTGGTAAAGGACAATATTCTTACAATTATTTTTTAATTGATATTTTATTTATTGAGTAGGCATCTATTCTTCCATAATTATTGAGATATTTTTTTGCCGTTATGCTGCTGGACAAAGATCTCCCTAGTCCCTACTCTCTTTCCACATCCCTCTGTCCAGAGCAGCTCTCTGGCAAACGTTGAGCGTGGACCTCTGCTGAATTATCAAAGACCATGTTTGAGAACCATACGTGAGGATGGGAAGAATACTCATGTCGATGAGTCTTCTCTTGAAGTGATAGTGGAAGGTCGCCCTTCGTTTGATATTTCATGGCCCACTGGCTCTTCCAGGCATTTTCGGCGCGTCTTGCAACTTTTTTGTTTGGTCTTGCCTGAAAGAGGCTATTTGACCAAGATAGAGCTACTCATCGACATATTTAACCTCCCCACCCGCCACGGTGATCCTGCGATGCACGCTATTCATCATCAACTTGGTCTTTGACATTCGCTGTTACTTCGTTTTCGACTTAATCATTTGAAGTCCGACCTCTAGGCTTGCCGTGCTGAGATCTTCTAGCATCTGAGTCAGCTCGGAGACTGAAGACGAAAAAAGAACAATATCTTCGGCAAAACGGAGTTGGATAATCTCTTTTTTCCAACCATAATGCCCCTTTCTGCCCAGCTTGCTGGTAGCTTTCTGAAGACTTCCTCCAGAACGGCCGTAAATAATTTCGGAGACAGCGGGTCTCCTTATTTAACTCCTTTATTGAACTGGAAAGACGGTCCTGTCTTAGAATTGATTTTAATAGCTGGGGTGCTCTTTCTATCAAAAGAAGTGGTTTCTTGATTTTGTAAGGCGTTGCAAATTGAGGTATAGCTGATGCTATCAAAAGCTTTTGAGTAATCTATAAATGCAATATAAAGTGGGAGCTGGAACTCTGTATGTTTCTCGAGAACCTTGTTGATGGAGTGGAGGTGGTCAGTAGTAGAATGGCCGCGACGAAATCCGGCCTGTTCCCGGCTGATGTTTGTCGAGGGCTCCGGCTATTCTGTTCTCGATTATTTTGATGAAAGCTTTGTACAGGTGTGAAACCAGACTGATAGGATACTGTTGTCTATAACTTGTGGATACTTTTTCATTTTCTTCGTCATTTCTAATTTAATTTTTTCAGTTTTTATGCTATGTAATCAGGTGTCTTTGTTATAATCTGCTACATCAGTTTTAAGCTAATAAAGCTTAAAACTGATGAAGCAGATCTCTTAGGTCTCCTTATTTTATAATAAAATGTAGGTCGTATAGCACAAATATATTTTTATTTGAAATTGTTAAAGGACGTAAAGAGCAATATTACTTTTCGAACGATCTTACCCCAAAATCTTCAACGAAATTGGTTTATACAACCTGCCAATTTTTGTGGAGGCAGCAATATGTTCCTTATGCCCCCAATTTTCAAATAAGTTGTGCACAAGTAACGAAAATTACGAGGTCGTATTCGACATTTTTTTGCGAATTTCGCCACGTGGATTACACAGATCGATAGAGAATCAAAAACTGAGTGAGAAAAGTATAAAAAGTCAAAAAGCCCAAAATGTGCTATACGCCCTTTGAGCCCAGAGGTATCGAATTCTACCAACCCGAACTGGGCCCGCGTGGTGGATTCAAAATCAAAAAATCAAAATCAAAATGTTTTATTTCACATAAACCTACATGGGCACCTAAGAAACGTCAGAAGCTAGGTGCACGGTTCCAATTGGTCGTTTCCTATGGAGAAGAACCGGCAAGAAACTCCATGGTTACTCTTTTTAAAAATAATTGGCTTTACAATGTTTCCAGATTACAGTAGGTATGGGGGACAGCGCAGGCCTGTCAACAAGTACCAAGTACTTGATAAAATAGAAAATGGTCTACAGATCTAAAGTCTATAAGGCCTACAAAGTACTCACATTTACAAAATAAGAATCTATCAAAAGGATAAATAATAAAAACCTACTAAAACCAAGTGTTATGATTCCCATTAAAACCACTAATAAAGAGGTGAAAATTTTCAATTATCTGTAAGTATATAATGTCAAATAATAAAGAAATTAAGTCAAAAAGTATATAATGTCAAATAATAAAGAAATTATGTCAAAAAGTATGTAAATAAAAAAAAAATTAATAAAAATTAAACATCGTAATTTGAGAGCAGTTAATAGACATTTACATAGTTATGCCGTTAATGAGAAGCCAGGGAAGCCACATGTGCAGAAGGAATTATTGCCAGACTACCTTGTCTTCAACGTAGTCTTTAATCTTATAATATGCTTTTTTGATAAGGACACGTTTGATGAGGGTTTTGAACTTTCCATCGCTAAGTTCTGTAACCGGCTTTGGCAACTTGTTATAAAAACGGATGCTGTTTATAAGAAATGACTTGCTAGTTTTAGTTAATCTAAATTTAGGTAACACAATTTCATTGTTACTACGCGTATTTATATTATGGAAATCGCTTCTTATTTTGGAGAGTCCTAAGTTTTTGCGAACATACAAAATACTTTCTAAAATACACACATCAAAAGTGTCTAGGGATCAAGCATTTTTATGCGGATTTCTTGAGATTGAGATGTGGCTTTGTAATAAATTTATGATTTTATAAATTTATATGGATCCTTTTTGGTGCATTTCATAATTTGAATCAGGAACTGTGAATCAAATTCGAGTAAAAGATGAAAATCAGCTGTCAATATTTTCCCTATAAAAACATACAACGCATTGAAGACATTATTAGTGCTACTGTTTCCCTACTACTGATTAAAACCAACGTTATTATGGAGCGGCGACGTCATTTAAGCAGGGAAGAAATGCTCAGAGCCGTGGGAATGATAGAAGCTGGTTCCCGGCAACGTACTGTGGCTTTAGCTCTGAATACAAGTCAGAGTGTTATCAGTCGACTTTGGACACGTTACCGAAGCACTGGTACCGTGGCTGAGCGCCATGGAGGACGGTATCGCTGCACCACACGGAGACAAGACCGATACATTCAAATCTTAACTCGAAGAGCTCCAACAATAACCGCCATGATGTTAGCCGTGAGGCTTCATCACTCTTCAGGGAACTTAATTAGCGACCAAACAGTCAGAAACCGCTTGCATGAAGTGAACCTTCATTCCCGAAGACCGCTACGGGTACCACCTATAGCAATGCACAATCGTAGGATTCGATATCAATGGGTTCTTGAACACAGAAATTGGGCAGAAGAACAATGGCGTTTCGTGTGCTTTTCTGATGAGTCTCGTTTTGGTATGAGACCGGATACAAGACGTATACGACACTGGAGAACCCCTGGACGCCAACAGCGATTAAAATCCTGCCAGGAAGTCCATCCTTATAGTGGTGGAACCATCATGGTATGGGCGGGTATTTGGATCGGCGGAAGAACTGAGTTGATTTGGATCAGAGGCAACCTCAACGCTCAAATTTATGCTGAGACGATTGTATCAGACGTCATCGTTCCTCTACAAGTGCAAATCGGTCCCTTATTTCAGTTAATGCATGATAATGCACGACCGCACACCGCAAGAGTTGTAAGACAGACTCTCGCCGCAGCTAACATCAATGTCCTGCCCTGGCCTGCTCAGTCGCCAGACTTGAACCCGATTGAGCATGCATGGGATATGCTACAGAGAAGAGCTCTGCCGAATATGGAGGGTATCCAGTCGCAAGAAGACCTTTTTTTGTTGTTGCAACGAACATGGGCGGCCATTCCACAGCGTGATTTGGATGAATTCATTTTGAGTATGCCAAACCGATGTTCTTGTGTTGTTAGTGTTCGCGGTAGAAACACGGATTATTAATTGTTTAAGTTACCCAATAAAATTTTAAAGAAAACTGTTATTTCAGTCTTTTTTTCGAACTTTTGTGTTAGTGGTTCAAATGTCAAAAATCCCTTTATTAGGAAAATGGCAAATTTCTTTATTAATGCAAAGGTGACTTGGTTTATCGTTACTGTGACAAACGAAAACACTTTATTTGATGAATCCTTAAAGAAAATTTTAATTAATATCAATCAGGAGAAAAGTTATTGCAAAAATATATGTTGATCCCTAGACGCTTTTGATGTGTGTATAAAGAGAAGGCAGAGTTAGTATATCAATTTCTTTGAATTTGTTTCTAAGAGACTCGCGAGGGCCAATTTTATAGATTGCGCGGATTGCCCTCTTCTGTAAAATGAAAATTGAATCTACGTCAGCTGCCGATCCCCACAGCAGAACACCATAAGACATAATACTGTGGAAATAAGCAAAGTATACTAACCTAGCTGTGGCTATATCTGTCAACTGCCTTATTTTTCTTACAGCATATGCAGCTGAACTTAATCTAGTTGAGAGAGCTCTAATGTGTGTGCCCCATTGTAATTTTGAATCTAAAGTAATTCCTAGAAATACAGTTTCCGTAACAGCATCTAGTCTTTTGCCATCAAGTTCTAAATTCAGACCCACTTTTTTTTTTTTTTTTTTGCGTATGGGAAATCATCAAATGACTCCTCCCGCTCTGGGTGGAGCGGAAGGGAGTGTCAGACTCTTACTGACTAAAACCCACCCGTGTTCCTTCCTTAGCCCTTTATGTTCCGGGCCCACTTGACCCACTTGAGGTACATTTGGTAATGAAAACTTAAGACATTACAGCCCACTCCCTCTCCAATGGGAACATTATAGGCTGATTACCAATCGCGTGAGTGGATAAGCTCAGAAAGAATCCTAACAAAAATAATGACAAATTCATCACATTGTTAGGGTTCCGTACCAAAATGGTAAAAACGGAAACCTTATGGTGAGACTAAGTTTGTCTGTCTGTCTGTCACAGCTGGATATCTCAAGAACTACTAATGCTATCAACTTGAAATTTGAAATTGTTTTAGATGACGTTTGCTCAACTATTTTGCAAATAAGAAAGAAATAAAAATATATACATGTATATTTTTTACAACAGGGACTGAAAGGGGGTCTGAAAAATTCGAAGTGGGCTACTGGCTATGTGGGGTATCATATGAAAGAGCGCAGTTTGCACATTCTCAAACATTTTTCTTTTTTTTAGGATGCATAGTTTTCTACTTTTGATGAAAAATGTAAAAAAAAATACCGTCCCCTCCTTATCTCCGAAGTTTGCAAAGAGAAAAATTCGAAATTATTCTATATGATAGAAGTTTATGTAAAGATCACAGGAAAAATAAAACGAAGTCTCTAAATAGCACCCTTTTTCAGAAATCATCAACAAAAGTTACATTAGTTCCGCGAGTCCGACTCGCTCTTGCCCGGTTTTTTATTTAGTAAACATTCCCCTTGTGACAGTCCACTGGACACAAATAAACTCCCCTTTAAAACAGAATTAACACCCCCAACTCCCGATAAGTCCCGACACTGAACGACACTGACACTCTACAAACAAATGACATTACACGACGTGTCCCTTCGGTCAGTCACGTTAGAGGGCTCTTTAATACCGTGATAGGGTTAGGGGACGCTCCACAGGTGGCCGTAGATAGTTTCAGAGTACTTGACACTTATCATAAGTGTCTGTGGTACTTTAGAACCCCACGCGAGGTAAGAAGGGTTATGTTTTTTAACCAGACCCGTAACAACTGTCAAAGATCTACGAATGACAGTCAGGACCTGTTACTGTTTAAAATTTTATAATAAAATACCTCCCCATATTCTTCAACTGAATGAGACAAAATTCAAGTCTTGTATAAAACGCACACTATGCAGTCAGGCATAATTATTATAAGTTAGAGGATTACATCGCGGAGCCAGGCAGGCTCAATGCTGGTCCTGCTCCACAACCACAACTAAATTGATTAACACTTGAAAATACTGTTGAAGCTGCTGAAGATTGTAAGACTATCTTTGCATTGTATAAACTCAATTTCCTTTGTATTGTATAATTGCATAGCACAGATGTGAGTTCTATGTATGTACTATACCTTATTTACCATTTACCGGGTATGTCTTTCATTGACTTGAATGTTCCCTGGCGGCTGATACCTAGTATGTCATGCTCACACAAACGTCTCGCTGACGGTGGCGTGTGTGTTGGATCATTTAGCTCCCTTCAAAATGGTTGAGCTGAATGGTGCTGATCTATGCGTCATGTCCGTGAACGGGCGCCGTCAGTTGGGGCTGGTCATCACTCAGCTGCCTCGGCTTATTTTTAATTATTTTATTTTTGGATTGTTGTTTTCTTACTATTTGCTGTACTCTGGACGCTTTTAACGAGTACGCGTTCCTTTTAACATCGTTCTCACATTTAATTGTAAATTCAACATTAATGATGTAACTAATCTATACATATAATAAATCTGTAGAAGGGTCAATTCTGTACTTTGAAAATATTGAAAAAATAAATAGCGGGGGGTGTTGCTGGATCGATACCAAACCCAAATATGTGATTAAAAAAATTTTTGTCTGTCTGTCTGTCTGTCTGTCTGTCTGTCTGTATATGCAGGCATCACGTGAAAACTAACGGTTCGATTTCGATGAAACTTGGTATAATTATACCTTATTATCCTGGGCATAAAATAGGATACTTTTTATCCTGGAAAAATACGTAGGAAAAAAAAATCTTATTTTTCGGTTTTATTCATAGACGTTGTTCTGTAGAACCGCGAACACACGTTGCATTACCCGTAGTGGATAATTTTCCATTTCAATTTAAGAGAATACAGTTTCCTGTAGCTTTGTGTTACGCCATGACAATAAATAAGGCTCAAGGTCAGACCCTAGGAGTTGCTGGCGTAGATCTTACCGCGAGTTGTTTTTCACACGGGCAACTTTACGTAGCTCTTTCCCGTGTGAGCAGTCCAAGAAATCTTCATGTTCATATTCCGGACGAGCTCACTAACAATGTTGTGTATGCTGAAGCTCTCAATTAACTTTCTGTCGCATTGTCACGATCACTTTTTTATTATTGCAAACTTTTCGTCATTGTCAGTAATTTACTGCTACATGCTACTTATCAAGGTCGGAATTACTATGAAAAAAATACTTACTACAGAACGCGAGCTCAACAGCAGTAGCTCAATAGAGGGATCTCCTTAATTATTATAGGCTTAGCCGTATTTGGGTCCAATAGATATTTATAAGATGTCATTGTCAGAGTTACTCAAAATGGAGAAATAAACCATCCACGCGAAGACCGACATCCGCGCGGACGGAGTCGCGGGTGGAAGCTAGTATTTTTATAAAAATATAATTTAAAAGAGTGTCCATGGAGTTTCTTGCCCGTTCTTCTCCATAGGTACCTACGCTTTGGAATGGGCAACTAGCTTCATATTTTCTGACTGACCGACTTCTTGACAATTCAAAAGTGCCTGTAAATGGTTTAATTGAAATAAATGGTTTGAGTTTGAGTTTGACCAACGGCTTTACGTGCTTTCCGAGGCACGGAGGGATCTTGATATGTAAAGATGGTCACACATCCACGGACTAGCCGCGGCAAGCGCAGCTTAACCTGATCGATCGAACCATGTGGCTTTATTACTTAGCCATAAGCCACTAGGAAGGTCATGCTTTACCTACGTCACGCTAAGACTCCTAGCAAAAAAAAAAACTTCAGAACGAACGCTAAGCGAAAACAAAGTGATAGCGACGAAAGGTGATTCTATTCGAAGGGGTGGGTCGGGCGGGGAACAAGAAGCTGACTTTACAATATCTAATGAATCCTCATTCCTTCTAGATCAGAGATGGCGAACGTCTACGCATCTTCGTGCCATTTTTTCCAGTTAGAGCGACCCACATGACCTAAAGCGCGGTCTTTGTCGGACTGCATAGAAAAGAAAGAGAAGCGCGATTACACTACGCTGGTGATTTTTTACAAAATATGAAGCAATTATCTTATTGTTGAACTAAAAAATTAAAACACTACCTAGTGTTTTAGTATGTTGCTTGTAGAATAATCTGACAAAAAATCATAATAATTGTATGTATATTAGTATGGTTTTTATTGTTAAAAGAAAGTTTTTAGCTATCTTCATGATTTTTTTCTATCATATCAAGTAAGTTGTATTATGTTTTCAACACACTATCTACCTAGCATATATCCCGAAGAATATCATACATTTTTCTGATTTTGTTTACTGTAGTCGATCATATACTTTTATTGTTTCTACAACTTGCGTTTTTTGCGTTTAGGTCCTGTAAGCCCCTTAGATATTGACTCTGACCAGGACGTGCCAATAAACAATCTTGACAAAGAGTTGCGCCAAAGTTCACCTAAATTTTCAACTCCGATAATTGGAAATCCGAAAATGTTCTTCCTAAAATTTTTCATCCTAACAATCACAATTCCTAACTACTCTGTCTCTAATGTTCATAATTCCGAAGCATTCAACTTCATAATGTCTGTAGCAATAAACATCTATTATACTTTTATTTGTTTTCCTATATTTTCTCAACATAACCATCTTTTACACTATTATTCAAAGTCATATCTTTTTTGTTTAAATTTCGTTTTTAGATTTTTTTTTGTTTAGATTTTATTTATAGCGGTAACCAACATAATATAATTACAAAAGTAACACATTTGTAATGACAACTTAGGATGCAAGAGCAAGCGAAGCGAGCTCTGGACTTGGGGCACCCCGACTCGGACAGGTTAGGTTCGAAGGGGATGACGGGGGCTCGAGTGAGCGAGCAAAGCGAGCGAACGAGCCCCCGTCATCCCCTTCGTGTTAGGTTCCTTTAAATCCTGTAGACAGAAATAGGGGCCCCGCGAAGCGGGGCTCCGTCGACTACGCCTAACCATAAATTTTTGTAGATAAAAAAAACTTTGGTATTTCTTTTCTCGGCCACTATGATTTTGCGAACTTTGCGGTTTTCAAATTTACACTAAAAAGAGTCTATTCTATCCAAAAAAAATAGCTACTATCAAAAAGCGCTGGATGTGGAAGTACAGTGGTTCCATAGACACAACTCAGTACGTTATGCAAAGCCTTTGAGTATTAAACCAACTGTAAAGCATACCCCCAAATAATAATCATACCCTCAAATTAAAACTATAAATATCATCTTCTAATATTATGGTAATTGTGTTTAGGGATAAAAGCGTTATGATAAAAAACAGTAGGAGTTTAAATATATTTACATTAATGATATTATTACCTAATTACAATTTTCGGAAACATGAGTGTTATGAACATCGCCGGTAGCACTACAAATAGTATGAATGAAAACTTTAGGATGAAAAATTTTAGGAAGACTGATAATTCGGATTACAAGTCATTAGGAAGAACAATTTCGGGTAAAGAACTTTAGGTGAGCCAATATGGACCCCTTGACAAAGAACTAGAAAAAAAAAGGATTTTCACAATAATACTCTTTACCTATATTGACAATTACTATAAACTTTCATAATAATACCCTTATTATTTTAAACAGTAATGTTAATATAAACAGTAATGAGTGCGACTTCTGCCGATGCAAACTGGATGACTTTGGTACTTACCTAAATTCCTGAATTGATACCGTGCCCATACTATAATTGATACGTGCCACCAATGGCACGCGTGCCATCCACCATCCTTCGTCATCCTTCTAGATCATCATCATCTGCCTGCCTTTTCCCAACTCGGATCGGCTTCCAGTCTAACCGGATGCAGCTGAATACCAGTATTTTACATGGAGCGATTGCCTATCTGACCTCCACTACCCACTTACTGGGTAATACGATACCCCTTGGTACGACTGGATGTCACGACTTTCGGGACTCATTCCTTCTAGATAGTAATCTTTAAAACACCGACCGTATTAACTCCGATAACGGATCATATTCTTTCAAATCATAAGTAACTCACTATCTCCCCCTAAAATTTGGTACAACATCAACAATATTGCTCTATAATTGTCACAGCGGGGGTCGCGGGGTGCCAGGGGCTGGGAGGGGGGCTGTTACGTCACAGGGCGAAGGCAGTGATCAAACGTTCCTTGAATGTCAAGAGCAGGTGTGGGGTGACCGCATTTGGGGAAGGTATGGGATATTTTCAGGACAAAACGTGTTCTTCAGCAGTTGACAGTCGATTTGGTAAACTTTTTCTTCTTCGTGTAGCTGGCACGACTGTATTTTAGATCTCGTTGGCTTGAGACTTTGCCACTTCCACGGCGTTGTCGGTGGCAGAGCAGAGGTCACTGTGACTGCATCTTTTGTGTCTAAACACACTATGCCGAAGTTACGCGACCGAAGTTCGGCAAGATTACGCCCGCAATGCTATTTCAATGCTATTTAACGCAACGTAATTTCGGCATAATGTGTCGTCAGTAATTCAAATAGCATTGCAGGCGTAATCATGCCGAACTTCGGTCGCGTAACTTCGGCATAGTGTGTTTAGACACTTTGGGACACGGAGGGCAGAACAGGAGGTGGAGCATGATTTGCGGTTTTAAGGTGCCTCAGATTAGCCATTCTTACGTTTTTTGCAGCGAAAATGATTTAAACAAGAACAAGAGCGAGTCGGACTCGCGCACCGAGGGTTCCGTACCATCATATGTTTTTAAATTTTCATCGGAGAGGCCCCGTTAGAGAATTTTAACACTGCGCACTGCGGTGTAGAATATTGCAGTTTTAGGTCACCGTCGTCTCTTGGCCGATAGTGGAACTAATGTAACTTTTGTTGATGATTTCTGAAAAAGTGTGCTATTTAGAAACATCGTTTTATATTTCCTGTAATCTTTACATAAATTTCTATCACATAGAATTTATTCAGATTTTTCTCTTTGCAAACTTCGGAGATAAGGGGGGGGGGGCTGTCTTTTTTTATCTAAAGTCAACTGCGCTCTTTCCCACATGCCCTAGTAGCCCCACTTCGAATTTTTCAGACCCCCATTCAGCCCTTGTTGCAAAAAAATATAAGTAGGTATATATTTTTATTTCTTTCTTATTTGCAAAATAGTTGGGCAAACTTCATCTAAAACTATTCCAAATTTCAAGTTGATAGCATTAGTAGTTCTTGAGATATCCAGCTGCTGTGACATACAGACAGACAGACTGCTGAGTCTCACCATAAGGGTTTCGTTTTACCATTTTGGTACGGAACCCTAAAAATACGATTATGGACAATGGGCTATTAAGTTATACCGTTTTAAAACGCCATATGTTTAGTGAAGTATTCCCTCCGTATTCCAAAATCTTATTTTTTATATTTTTTTTTGTTTTTTTTTTTTTGCCAAATCATAGTCACCCTATTGCAAAGGTGACACCCCGCAGTGCAAATCAAAAATAAGTTACTTCTAAATTATAAACCAACTTACATAAACACTCACCAGACTCATAACCGAACAATTTCATACCTTAACCTCATATCAATACAACCTACAAAACATTTTTTCAACTGCAAATAAAATTGACAACTTTATATTTGCTATTCAGAAAACAAAACAGAATGCGGTTATAGACTTTATGACTGAGACAGTAAGAGTCCTATGGTGTAGAAAAATGAGTTGACGATGGTAAATAAGTGTGGTAGGTTGAGATAGGGCTGTCAAAAATTTTGAACTGATTATAAAGATGAAAGGAAATAATTTTGGAAGTCTTCGCGGTTGTATCCGTTTAGGGATAGGCAGAGACCCTGCTGTGCGTCTGAGAGGTTTATAATATGACAGTAGTATCAAAAATCTGACTGTCGCACGCGTGACTGCTGAGCGTGGGGGCCGTGGTTCGATTCCAAGGTCGGACAAGTGTTATTGAGGTTTTGCCATTAGTAATGTCTTTTTTTTTGCGGATGGGAAATCATCGGAAGGAAGTGTCAGACTCTTACTGACTAAAACCCACCCGTGTTTCTTCCTTAACCCTTTATGTTCCGGGCCAGCGGTAACCCTTTCGGGCAATCCCGCTGACCCGGCTGGCTTCGCCCTTCCTGATGCTGGCATCTCTTTGAGGCGCGCGTGGAACACGTACGCGCCGTCCGGCACGGGCCTGGTCCTGATCGGACGGTGAGCTACCCGTTACTCTCCTTCCGCAGGCCCGCGCCTACGGTGGCCGGGACTGGCCGGGAGTCGTCCCGTGGCTCCCGACGCCCGGAGTGTCTCCCGCGGCGGCTGGGACATGAAGCTCTCTCCCTCATCCATCCCGCCACCTCTTTCGCTAGCATGACTGCTTCGCAGAAGGAGGCGACTCAGTTTGGAAGTTGGTTGGTGGTGTGATATCTGGCGGAAAACGCGTTTAGCCGATAGTCCTGCGCCTGATCTCTCTCCGGTTGCGTCGGATTGCCGTCCCATCGGACTATGAGAGTGACGGAAGAGAGAGTGCACTGGTATCTGCGCACACACGCCTGCATTATAATATCTCCCGCGCCGATGGCCACGTAGATTGGTTGCCATGACCGAGATTCGCTCTAGAGCAGTCATGTCAAAGATACGGCCCGCGGGCCGAATCCGGCCCTCGGGCCATTTCGATACGGCCCGCGATCACAATATATCACAGATAAATGAATCTTTTTTTTTATTTTAGACTGCACTCAATGCCTCTACGCAGATTTAAAAACACGCGCGCTTTACTTAAAAGTAATTTCAAGAGTAGCGCCTGACAAGACGAGTGAGAGAGAGTTATGCTTTTCTCTCTCTCTCGTGCGCGCGCGAAGTCGTTTACTCTTTCGTCTGTGCAGCTAACGCATACTGCGCCCCTCCCTCACCCTCTTTCTTACTTTTGGTATGATTTGTAACAACTATATATAACTAAATAAATAAAGATGTTAAAATAATTTTGTATGTTTTAGTATTTTAATTTGAACCTGGCCCGCCTACACATTCTAAATCTAATATATGGCCCTCTGCAAAATTGAGTTTGACACCCCTGCTCTAGAGGGCCATTCGTGTCATACTTTACTTTGAGTAATTATTTCCATCCACCATCCCGTACTCGGCCCGCGTGGTAGATTACAGCACACGTCCACTCCCTGTCACAGAGAAAAGTCCTGTGTCTCAGCAGTGGGAGCCAGCCAGTATAGGCTGGCGAACCTTAGAGCAGTAAAGAGAGAAGATCAAACGCATAACTATGGTCACAACTTCAAATTGACAGCGTCTTAGTTTCGTAGCAATAAGAGCGGTTTTATTCGATTTATTCCGGTCTGATCCCCTGAACCCCCCCCCTCCACCCGCCCCTCCTCGATCCCCTGCTAGTACGTCTTCTGTTTTAATCTCTGTCTTATTCGATGACGATCGGTTGACTGTACCTACGGTCACTCGGTCACTCATCATCTGCCTGCTGCCGTTACCCAACTGTGATGGGGTCGGCTTCCAGTCTAACCTGATGCTGCTGAATACCAGTATTTTACCACATCCCAGTTACTGCGTAACACGATACAACTTGGTAAGACTGGTTGTCAGGCTTTCGGCCTTCTGACTACCCGTAACAACTGTCAAAGATCTACAAATGAATGACAGCCGGTACTTGCCAACGGCTTCACATGCTTTCCGAGGCACGGAGGGGTCACGGATGTGAGTGAACTTAGCAGATCATTGTCCAGAAGATCAAAAATAAATATGAGTACTTTTCGCATGCAGCTGAGTCCTGATACTTTTTAGAAATAGTTCTGGCGTTTTTACGTTAAAAAAGACAATTAGCAAAATGATCTGCCAACTTCCTCATATGATATGACCTTGAATTTTGAAAGTGCTATGATGTCTTACAAAAAACATGTAAAAAATTGTACTTTGTCGATTCTTCGTTATGTAAAAATAACTAGAATAGAATAGGCTGGTTTTTTAGAGCAATAATTGATGATATTGTTAATGACATGCTTTGCTGGCACGTGGACGTGACTTCAGAACTATTCCTGAAAACAAATTTGTTTTTGATCTGCTGCAAAATGATCTGATCGAAACCCTCCCCGGGTTTCGTTGTTTTACGCATCTGCCTAGCTCGTCCCAAGCATGCTCGATCGGGTTGATATCCGGGCTGCGCGCTGGCCACTCCATACGAGTAATGTTCATCTCTTGAAGGTAGTCATTCACAATCCTACCTGTATGAGGTCGGGCATTGTCATGCATAAATATAGCATCCTCACCTAAATTGACCATAAATGGACCAACGTGATCATTGAGGATTTCTTCCACATATCTTACGCTAGTTAAAGAGCCGTTTTCTATGATCACCAGCTCTGTGCGACTTTCAGAAGAAATTCCGGCCCACACAAGTACAGACCCACCACCGTAGGCTACTTTTTCTTCGATGCATGCTTGCTTGAATCTTTCCCCTGGTCTTCGATACACTCTGTGTCTTCCATCGTGCTTGTAGAGCATAAATTTTGATTCGTCGGAGAACATAACTTTTGACCAATCTTCAATACTCCAATTTACGTGGCTCTGGGCATATCTTAGTCTTGAAATACGATGCCCACGCTCCAGTTTAGGGCCGTTTGCAGGTCTAAGGGGTTTTAAGTTAGATTCAGCAAGCCGACGTCTTACTGTCCATGCACTTGGGTTACTTCCTCCGAGGCGTCGAAACTGATTTGTGAGTTCAGTTCCTGTGAGAAAGCGATTTCGAAGCATGGTGTTCACCAAGTATCGGTCTTCTCGTGCTGTGGTACACCTGGTTCTGCCCGTTCCTGGTCTGCGTAGGTTAGAACCAGTTTCTTCGTAACGTCGGAGAACTCTTTGTACTGTTGACAGCGACACACCGACAGTCCTGGCTGTATCGCGCTGACTCCGGCCGGTTTCCAGCATTGTAAGTATTCTGGTGCATTCTTCAGGCGTAAGCGACATAATTTCAGCTTGAATAATGAACATAGAGCACTATCAACATGGTTTATGTACCCACATAAATGACAGATTACAAACAAAAGCAAAACCAAATGCTGTAATTTCGTAGTTCCATCTTCGAAAGTGGCCCTTTTTCAAATTTGATTTTTTTATGATATAACTTTACAATAACTAAAAAGTTTTAATACCTTCATTTATACATTGTCTATTAAATACAATTTATTGCATTAACCTAGCATTTTTAGTTTCCGAGATTTTTAGGATTCTTTAAGTGACCCGGATTCATTGCTCTCGAGTGTATTTCTAAAAAGTATCAGGAACTGTAGAACTCAGCTGCATGCGAAAGAACTCATATTTATTTTTGATCTGCTGGACAATGATCTGCTAAGCTCACTCACATGGGTCACGGTATGTAATGGAATGGTCACCCATCCACGAACCGACTGTGGTAAACGTACCTTATGTTCTGATCGATCCGTGCGGCTGTTATTATTTATTTTTGTTGTTATTTATTTTGACTGCCCCGTTGGTCTCGTGGTTGCAAGCGCGACTGCTGAGCATGGGGTCCTGGGTTCGATTCCCGGGTCGGACAAAGTGTTATTGGGTTTTCCATTAGGAATTTCTTAGTAACAGTCTGAAGTTTGGAAGCTGGCGGTTTAATACCCCCGTGCCTTGGAAAGCACATAAAAGCCGTTGGTCCTGCGGCTGAACTTTCCGTGGTCGTGTCGGATTGTCGTCCCATCGGACTATGAGAGTAAAGAAACAGAGAGTGCACCTGTGTTTGCGCACACACTTGTGCACTATAATATCTCCTGCGTACCTGGCTAATCTCCATTGAGATTGGCCACCGTGACCGAAAATGGTAGGGGAGGCTATTATTATTATTTAGCCACGAGTAGTACGGTACTGATGTTATTACTTAGCCACGAGTAGTACGATACTGATGTTATTACTTAGTCACGAGTAGTACGGTACAGGTGTTAATACTCAGCCACGAGTAGTACGGTACTGATGTTATTACTTAGCCACGAGTAGTATGGTACTTTTGTTATTACTTAGCCACGAGTAGTACGGTATTGATGTTATTACTTAGTCACGAGTAGTACGGTACTGATTTTATTACTTAGCCACGAGTAGTACGGTACTATTGTTATTACTTAGCCACGAGTAGTACGGTACTAATGTTATTACTTAGCCACGAGTAGTACGGTACTGATGTTATTACTTAGCCACGAGTAGTACGGTACTAATGTTATTACTTAGCCACGAGTAGTACGGTACTGATGTTATTACTTAGCCACGAGTAGTACGGTACTAATGTTATTACTTAGCCACGAGTAGTACGGTACTGATGTTATTACTTAGCCACAAGTAGTACGGTACTAATGTTATTACTTAGCCACGAGTAGTACGGTGCAGATGTTATTACTTAGCCACGAGTAGTACGGTCCTGAGGTTCTTAATTAGCCACGAGTAGTACGGTACTAATGTTATTACTTAGCCACGAGTAGTACGGTACTGATGTTATTACTTAGCCACGAGTAGTACGGTACTGATGTTATTACTTAGCCACGAGTAGTACGGTACTGATGTTATTACTTAGTCACGAGTAGTACGGTACTGATGTTATTACTTAGCTACGAGTAGTACGGTACTGATGTTATTACTTAGCCACGAGTAGTACGGTACTAATGTTATTACTTGGCCACGAGTAGTACGGTACTGATGTTATTACTTAGCCACGAGAAGTACGGTACTGATGTTATTACTTAGCCACGAGTAGTACGGTACTATTGTTATTACTTAGCCACGAGTAGTACGGTACTGATGTTATTACTTAGCCACGAGTAGTACGGTACTAATGTTATTACTTAGCCACGAGTAGTACGGTGCAGATGTCATTACTTAGCCACGAGTAGTACGGTCCTGATGTTCTTAATTAGCCACGAGTAGTTTGGTACTAATGTTATTACTTAGCCACGAGTAGTACGGTACTGATGTTATTACTTAGCCACGAGTAGTACGGTACTGATGTTATTACTTAGCCACGAGTTGTACGGTACTGAATTACTGATGTTATTACTTAGCCACGAGTAGTACGGTACTGATGTTATTTCTTAGCCACGAGTAGTACGGTACTGATGTTATTACTTAGTCACGAGTAGTATGGTACTGATGTTATTACTTAGCCACGAGTAGTACGGTGCTGATGTTATCATTTAGCCACGAGTAGTACGGTACTGATGTTATTACTTAGCCACGAGTAGTACGGTACTGATGTTATTACTTAGCCACGAGTAGTACGGTGCTGATGTTATCACTTAGCCACGAGTAGTACGGTACTGATGTTATTACTTAGCCACGAGTAGTACGGCACTAATGTTATTACTTAGCCACGAGTAGAACGGTGCTAAGGTATTACTTAGCCACGAGTAGTACGGTACCGATGTGCTTTCAGTCGCAACGGTTTTTAACATCTAGATTTTTTCACATAATGTTTATATTTTAGCAGTTTTAAAAATAATTCTGCTGTCGTCTGTCCTCTATTCGTCTATTAGGCACTACGGTTCATGCTTGTTAAACCAAAGTAAATGAATGACTGGGCTATTTTCAGTTGCTATTCTTACGAAAAACAAATACGGTTGCCCAAATCTAAGTATATAAATAAACTGGCCAAGTGCGAGTCGGACTCGCACACGAAGGGTCGCCGAAAAAAACACCATTGTTGTATGGGAGCCCCCCTTAAATATTTATTTTATTCTGTTTTTAGGATTCCGTACCAAAGGGTAAAAACGGGACCCTATTACTAAGCCTTCGCTGTCTGTCCGTCCGTCCGTCCGTCCGTCCGTCCGTCTGTCTGTCACCAGGCTGTATCTCAAGAACCGCGATAGCTAGACAGTTGAAATTTTCACAAATTATGTATTTCTGTTGCCGCTATAACATAAAATACAAAAAACTGGCCAAGTGCGGGTCGGACTCGCACACGAAGGGTTCCGTACCACAAGGCAAAAACGCCTAAAAAAACACGTTTGTTATATCAGAGCCCCCCTTAAATATTTATTTTATATTGTTTTTAGTATTTGTTGTTTTGTTGTTGTGTAACAGAAATACATCATCTGTGAAAATTCAACTGTCTAGCAATTTAAAATTCATGAACGTCTGGAGCGATTTTTATGATCTTTAATTTGTTGGATTTGTCTTCGCCCCGAATAGCGGAATAACCATTAAAATATGAAAAAAAAACAAGTTGGGGGGAAAACATACGTCACATCCACGCAAATCGGCCATCGCTCCGCATAATGCTGTGACCCTATACGAGACGGAGTCCCAGCGCTGATAGCCCAGTTCTTGAGGAAGATAATGAAAATTCTAATGAGGGTTTTTTTTTAATCTCTTCCCTAGTCGCTGGATAGATGGCGTTGAACTTGGTAAGTTACTGCAAGGAACGGAACGTACATCATTTTTTGATTATTTCACTCGGATGTAATTTTGAGATCGTAAAACGAAAGCAAACGAAAGTGTCAGTCAACGACCGTAATGTGACCGTGTAACTTGACGCAATGTTTTTTTTTTTCCACGCGTGGTGGATTACGGCCCATTCCGTCTCACAGAGAGGAGGTCTGTGTGCCAGCAGTGGGAACATTATGAGCTGTTTATGCTGCAAGTTGCCATCCACAGGTACCTACATTTTCTGATCCGTTTGTTTACACTTCCATCAGATACTCTTCGATCAGACTATAATAGGATACAATAAAAGAAATGTAAATGAATTTACTTACCAATAAAATTAAACAACAATAAAATTGTTATCCAGGCGCACTTTACTTGTAGGTACCTAAATCACTGATTAATTAATAATAATCACTTCACTTCATAAAACTATTCAATGTTTTAAGTTACTGAAAACAATAAGATGAATGCGATTTTACGATTAGTCGAGGCAGCGACAACGGATCTAGTGAAGAAACAGTTTATGCTTCATGTCCATAACATCATAATCAACCTAAAATATTCCCACTGCTGGGAGATAGGCCTCCTCACTGTGAGAGGGAGTGACATAATCCAGCACGCGGGCCCAGTGCGGGTTGGCAGATGTCACATGTCTTCGAATTTTTGGTTCTAGGACATGCCGGTTTCCTTACAGCGTTTTTCTTCACTGTTTTGAGAGCAGTGGTGATGAAATAAATTACACAAATGAAAGCGCCTGTCGGGGTTCGAACTCACTTCCTACTCGTTTGTCTACTGTTCTCAATGGTTTGTAGGTACTACAGTAAATTGCTGCAAATAGGCAAGGATTTCGTTATCGGAAAACGAGTTATGGAACTCAAATGGAGTTGGGCAGGACACCTGGGGCCCAAGTCTGCTATTTTTATAAATTCGTCATTACAATACACGATCCCATTGTCATTTTGCTAAAAGTTCGTAATCTGCTAAATTCTTAATGGCCGATCATTGGTCGGTCAATGGCACAGAACATATACGATACCCGTAACGAATTAAAAGCAATGACTGCACTATGACGTTCTAATGGTAGGTCACTGATCAAATGAACTGTCAAAATTTTAGCAGATTACCGCCTAAGTCAGTCATTCATATGTCATTATGTACGAGATTACCATCTAATTACCATTCTATGCCATTTATTTCAATGGAGTGTCAGTGGTTGACCATTGGAAAGTCATAATGACGCCATTATATTAGTAGATTACCAAACTTGTCAAAATCAACAATTATGAAATCAATGATAGACCATTCTGACACTATTGTAATAGCAGACTTGAGGCCCTGGCAAGGCGCAGTGATGACAAATGGAGTAAGGCTGTGACAGAAAGGCGTCCAAGGAGTGGCAGACGAGATGTCGGTCGTCCCGCGGTGAGATGGGCGGACGATATTGTTACCATCGCGGGTAGGACCTGGATGAGGCGGCACAAGGTGGATGGCACAAGAAAAGAGAGGTTTATGCCCAGCAGTTGGGAAGTCGGGCTGTGGATGTTCTAGATGAATAGGCAATTATAAATGTTGAGGGGCTCATGGCTAAGTAGCAAATTACAAATGTTGAGGGGCTTATGGCTAAGTAGCAAATTAGAAATGTTGAGGGGCTCATGGCTAAGTATCAAATTAGTAATGTTGAGGGGCTCATGGCTAAGTAAATTAGAAATGTTGAGGGGCTCATGGCTAAGTATCAAATTAGTAATGTTGAGGGGCTCATGGCTAAGTATCAAATTAGAAATGTTGAGGGGCTCATGGCTAAGTATCAAATTAGTAATGTTGAGGGGCTCATGGCTAAGTATCAAATTAGTAATGTTGAGGGGCTCATGGCTAAGTAAATTAGAAATGTTGAGGGGCTCATGGCTAAGTAGTAGTTTAGAAATGTTGAGGGGCTCATGGCTAAGTAGTGAATTACAAATGTTGAGGGTCTCATGGCTAAGTAGTGAATTACAAATGTTGAGGGTCTCATGGCTAAGTAGTAAATTAGAAATGTTGAGGGGCTCATGGCTAAGTAGTAGTTTAGAAATGTTGAGGGGCTCATGGCTAAGTAGTGAATTACAAATGTTGAGGGTCTCATGGCTAAGTAGTGAATTACAAATGTTGAGGGGCTCATGGCTAAGTAGTGAATTACAAATGTTGAGGGGCTCATGGCTAAGTAGTGAATTACAAATGTTGAGGGTCTCATGGCTAAGTATTACAAATGTTGAGGGTCTCATGGCTAAGTAGTAAATTAGAAATGTTTAGGGGCTCATGGCTAAGTAGCAACCATCGTCTGCCTCACCTGCCTAGCCTTTTCCCAACTATGTTGAGGTCGGCTTTCAGTCTAACCGGATACAGCTGAATACCAGTATTTTACATGGAGCGACTGCCTATCGAGCGATTGTCTGTGTGGTGCCGGACTTAAAGAATAGCACCACCCCTTACTTCCCGTGGGTGTCGTAAAAGGCGACTAAGGGAGACCGGAGAATGGGCAGCAGCGTTCTCTATGCATTACACCATCATACCATACTGCGATCGCCAACCCGCCTGCCAAGCGTGGCGATTATGGCAAACCCCTTCCAAATTGGGGGAGGCCTATGTCCAGCAGTGGACGACTTTCGGCTGAAATGATGATGAATGATGATGACTGCATGCCTATCTGACCTCCACAACCACTGGTTAATACGACACCCCTTGATAAGACTGGTTATCAGACTTTCGGGCATCTGACGAGCTGTAACGACTGCTGTCAAAGATCTACGAATGACAACCGGGACCAACGGCTGCTTTCCGAGGCACGGAGGGGTCTCAGTATGTAAAGATGGTCACCCATCTACAGACTAACCACGGCAAGCGTAGCTTAACCTGATCGGTCGACCTGTGCGGCTGTTATCATTGAGCCACAGGCCTCTCCAAGTAGCAATGGAACCTGCAACTATACTGTAGAGAGAAACAGGGGGAGAAAGAGAGCCTTCTAACTGAACAGACAGTAAGTTGTGTTGCTGGGGTGTTTGTCGCACCACTTCTTCTCCAAACTCAAACTCAAAGCATTTATTTTAATTTAAACCATTTACAGGCACTTCTGAATTGTCAAGAAGTCGGTCAGTCAGGAACATATGAAGCTAGTTGCCCATACAAAAGCGTAGGTACCCATGGAGAAGAACGGGCAAGAAACTCCATGGACACTCTTTTAAATTATATTTTTACAAAACTGCCCTCAGATAAAGCACTAGGAGGTGGTGAAGGGCGCGCGTGCCGGGGGAACTGTCTTATGTCATTTTGATGTTCGAAAAAGTGCTGATTCTTATCATAACATCGCGCCAGTAATCCTCGAAGGGCTGAGCAGATAACGTAATTTTAATAAAGTATATTTTGTAATCAAGACCTCTCCGTGCCTCGGAAAGCACGTTAAGCCGTTGGTCCCGGCTCTCATTCGTGGATCTTTGACTGTCGTTACGGGCCGTTAGAATCCCGAAAGTCTGGCAACCAGTCTTTACCAAGGGGTATCGTATTACCTAGTAACTGGGTTGTGGAGGTCAGATAGGCAGACGCTTCGTGTAAAATACTGGTATTCAGTTGCATCCGATTAGACTGGAAGCCGACCCCAACATAGTTGGGAAAAGGCTAGGCAGATGATGAACTATTGTAAAACTTTTCGTAAAAAAAATCGTAAAATCGCATATTTTTGCTAATAAGAGAGCTACACACATAAAGGTACCTATGTACTATACTCAAATAAGTACATCAGGTACTTTAACAAACCACAATTAAAAAAAAAAAATACCAAACTAAGTCTCAATAGGACACTAACACACTTAACACACGCAACGCACGATTAATCGCAAAAACGCTTAACCTTAGAGATACAATCTTCAAGGCAGACGATATGATACTGCCGTAAGGGATGGAACTGTTGGGCGTGGTTGAGACAGACCCCGCCCATTTAAGGGGTGTGTTTAGGTTACGCCTTTCATCCTCTAATAAAACATTTATAGGAATATAATGGAAGGGGTGGTTTTCCCTTTGTTTTAGAGGGTAGCTGTATTTATTTCGTACAAAAGGGGTAGAATGTATTTTGTTTTTCATTTCAGCGGGTTGGGTACCTCTGAGGGGTCGAATCCGCAAGTAGTTTGGTATAGCCTACAGAAAAAGAAAGCTGAAGTGGCAATGAACCTGAAGACTTAATACCAATAATTAAAAACGGTCAAAATCTAGTCGCAGTCTCATTTCATCATCATCATCATTTCAGCCGAAAGACGTCCACTGCTGGACATAGGCCTCCCACAATTTTGGGGGGGGGGTTTGCCATAATCGCCACGCTTGGCAGGCGGGTTGGCGATCGCAGTATGATGGTGTAATGCATAGAGAACGCTGCTGCCCATTCTCCGGTCTCCCTTAGTCGCTTTTTACGACAGCCACGGGAAGTATGGGGTGGTGCTATTCTTTAAGTCCGGCACCACACAGACACAAGACACAGATAAGTCTTTATTTGCCATAAACATGGTATACAGTTAGGCAATGCAATATGCAGAGGGGCAATTCTTGTAATTTTAAGAACGTTCACAGTCTGGGGGCCCAAAAAGGCCACTTTGGAGAATCATAAAAGGATAACATTATGAATTATAATATGGCGAAGACAGTCCGTGTTTTTCTTTTCTTCGCTGCACTACGTAGGTACAATCAAAGAGATTGGGATTGGATTTGGATTGAATTGATTGGTATATTAGCACGGACAAAAAAAAAATAACTGAAAATGTTTCACTAATGGGATTTGATACGATTAACTTAACAGCTAACTGTCCATTATGTTATCCTTTTATGATTCTGCCAAAGTGGCCTTTTTAGGTCCTCTGATCTCAGTGCAATCTGTCAAAAGTACCTACCATTTTGACAAGTTTTTACCCACGACGGTATATCTTCGATCATTCGAAGCGGTATATGCGTTTGGGGTGAGAGGATGTGTGTGCAACCAATGTTGCCATTTATCTCCAAAACTACCAGTCCGATTTTGATGCGGTTTTCGGTGATGGGTTTGGATTTCATTGGTGCATGTTCTTAGATAGGTGTTACGGTGACAACTCACCAGGGGGCGCTGCAGTAACATTTGTTTATACAAACTAATGTTGCCATTTATCTCCACAACTACTAGTCCGATTTTGATGCAGTTTTCATATATTTTCTTCTCTTTATGTGGTTAATGAACCTATGCTCTTTAAAAGTTTGTAATAAAAAGCAAATTTTTTTTTTTTTTAAACCCACGGCCACGGGATTTCTTTTCAAAATTTTTTATTTAATTTTTTGACATTTGTTTGTCGCCGAGATAGAATAGAATAGGTCTTTATTTGTTTAGAATGTAAGTACAGACGCCAGCACATCAAGCTACTACAATCTGTCAAATTTCTTTAATAGAATTTCAACTTCATCGCTGAAGCATAAGGTTCAAAGTTGATTGGGAAAATTTGACAGTTTCGGGTAGCTTGATGTGCTGGCGTCTGTACATAAAAATAAGTTGTTAAATTATATAATAGGATCCATGTGTACATACATCAATCGATGAGACTGTGACTAGATTTTGAACGTTTTAAATGACGAGTATTGCCTCTCTGGTAGTTGGTGACAAGCCTATACACTGTCCTCCCATACCTTAGAGTAAGAAAGCTATAGAGCATCGGGTAGCGTGGCCACACATGAGACAAAAAACTAACTTAACTAACATGAGCTACATAAGTAGCTGCCTTGAAAAAACTGGCACGCACTGAGAGACGGAAATAGTATAGCTTTATCCTTTTCTGTTACTTATAATAACTCAATACTTTATCCCTTTCTTGTGGAAATGAAATGGAGATACCCGCCGTCTATACATTTACCTATTAACAGTAAGCTCTAAAATAGCCCGCAAAATTTAAATTTACTTACGTTTCTTTCAGGTCAGTGTCAGACTGTCAGGTTGTAGGTATTTTGATCTCGCGAGCGTAACAAAGATGACTTTACAGAATTATAAAGGGTTACGCATGACATCCAAACGTATTTGACCAAAGACTCAGAAATACCTACGGCATAAATTGCTATGCTTTAAAATCATGCTGTGGCATCGAAAGACGCGCCTCGGGCTCCCGCGGCGGGATGCCGTGGCGTCCTGCGATAGGTACCGCAGGGTGAGGCGGCGGGGGTAGAGAAGCGGGGAAGCCGCTGGAATGCCACGGTATCTAAGCGGCTAGTGTGCGCTGTCTGACGGCAAAATCCCTTGCCATGCCGTCCCGGTCTGCGTAGGCCTTTATCCTTAAAATCAGCAACACAAATAATGCCTAAGTTGGTCTCAAATGTCATAGTTAATAGTTAGTTATTCAATAGAGTATATGAGAATATGAACTTAGAGAGTTGTATTGATGGTTATTATGATTATAATTCTATAAATAAATAGCGGCCTGTGGTTAAGTAACAACAGCGGCACGGGTCGAACGATCAGGTTAAGCTACACGTGCTGCGGTTGGTCCGTGGATGCGCGACCATCTTTACATATCAAGCATAAGACCCCTCCGTGCCTCGGAGTTGGTCCCGACTGACATTCGTAAATCTTTGACAGTCGTTACGAGTAGTCAGAAGCCCGAAAGTCTGATAACCAGTCTTATAGTTACCGGCACGTAACTTGGCAAGAGATTTTTGTAGTGGGGGAAGTTCGCTCATATAAAAATGTATGAAATTGTGCGTGCGCAAACTTCCCCCACTACAAAAACTCTTGCCAACTTACGTGCCGCTACTTGTACCAAGGGGTATCGTATTACGCAGTAACTGGGTTGTGGTGGTCAGATAGGCAGTCGCTCCATGTAAAATACTGGTATTCAGCTGCATCCGGTTAGACTGGAAGCCGACACCAACATAGTTGGGAAAAGGTTAGGCAGATGATGATTTTAAAAGAGTAAGGGCCCATTCAGTGAACAGTGGTGGCACAGTAGTAACGACCTCGACTCACGAGTCGTAGGTTGTAGGTTCGAACCCAGACAGGCGCTTTACTTTGAGTAAATCATTTCATCACCACTGCTCTCAAAACGGTGAAGGAAAACGTCGTGAGGAAACCGGCATGTCCTAGAACCAAAAAATTCGAAGTCATGTGACATCTACCAACCCGCACTGGGCCCGCGTGGTGGATTACGGCCCACTCCCTCTCACAGAGAGGGGGCCTGTGTCCCAGCAGTGGGAACATTATGTAAGGGCCCATCCACACGTACCACAACAACACCGTAAATCTTTTCTAGAATATCATCATCATCATCATTTCAGCCGATCGACGTCCAATGCTGGACATAAGCCTCCCCCAATTTGGGGGGGTTTGCCATAATCGCCACGCTTGGCAGGCGGGTTGGCGATCGCAGTATGGTATGATGGTGGAATGCATAGAGAACGCTGCTGCCCATTCTCCGGTAAGACCCTTAGTCGCCTTTTATGACACCCACGGGAAGTAAGGGGTGGTGGTATTCTTTAAGTCCGGCACCACACAGACTGGCTTCTTAGAATGACTAAAATGAGAACTAGCCAAGTCAGACCTTCGGCTTCAATGTATCATCCGTTGTTATAAAATATTGTATCACACTAATATTATAAAGGCGAAAGTTTGTGAGTGTGTGTGTGTGTTTATATGTTTGTTACTTCTTCACGCTCAAACGGCTGAACCAATTTTGATAAAATTTTGTATGGAGGTAGCTGACACCCTGGGTTAACATAAAGGCTACTTTTTATCCCGATATACCCACGGGATCGATATTTACGCAGGTGAAACCGCGGGGCGCAGCTAGTTTATCATAATATTGAACTTGGCTCTCATTTCACAATTTATGTTTTTAATGGGATGAATTTTTCTTACGCCCATGTGATGGTAACGAAACGGTCAAGCCACATTATTTTGACTAAGGGCGAGGCCACAACACTGCGTTGCGGCGTCGCATCGTAAAAATCTACGACGCATTGTATTTACGACGCATTGTGCTGTGACGTCGTTTTTGCGATACGACGCCGCAACGCAGTGTTGTCGCCTCGCCCTAAGGTGTAGTGTAGAGTTTGTGAAGTGTGCGGGTGTGTGTGTGTGTGTGGGCGCGTGGGCGTGTGTGTGTGTGGTGGCGGTGAGACACGTAGCACTAAGCAATGTTATGAACCCTTTTGTAAATAGCATGTTTTTGGCAAATAAATATTCTATTCTATTCAAGTTACGAAGCACTTCGAGAAAAGGTACCGTCAAACGGGGTGAATAGGGATACAGGGGTGAATCGGGACAAAAAAGACACCCTACTGTGTTTACTCTTATTTAATTAACGATTATGTGTCCTTATTGGCAACAAACTATATTATTTCAACGTTAAAATCCATTTTAAAGTTTCGTCCCGATTCTCCCCTGCATCCCTATTCACCCCGTTTGTAGGTAAGTAGTACCCTTGCGCTTCGCTTGACTCGTCTTGGCGGAGGCACTACCGTGCCCCCAGATTCCTGTAAAGTAAATAATTAAATGCCTTCATTCTTAGTAAACGGCTGATTCATAGCTGTGGTCTAAAATAACGAAATAAAATGAAGTAAGTATTACATTAATACCTAAGCTATTATCTATCTAATTAGATTCTTAATTACTTATTGAATGTATGGAAAATACCAGATTCGTCATCGGGGAATTTCCACCATTTTTTAAACAGTTTATGTGCAATAACTATTTTATTAGCACTTTGGGGAGATGGCCAGGGGAAGTACCCGAAAATGTCAAATTTTCCCAATCAACTTTGAACCTTATGCTCTAGCAATAAAGTTGAAAATCTATTAAAGAAATTTGACAGATTGTAGTAGCTTGATGTGCTGGCGTCTGTACAAGTAGATACTACCTCTACAGGATCAAATTAAATTAGCTAGCGAAACTCCGCAGACGAGATGGGTATTGATATCTAAACACGACAAAATAAAAACTGGCCAAGTGCGAGTCGGACTCGCACACGCAGGGTTCCGTACCACAAGGAAAAAACGCCGAAAAAAAAAAACACGTTTTTTGTATGGGAGCCCCCCTTAATTATTTATTTTATTTTGTTTTTAGTATTTGTTGTTATAGCGGCAACAGAAATACTTACATAGTTTGTGAAAATTTCAACTGTCTAGCTATCGCGGTTCTTGAGATACAGCCTGGTGACAAACAGACGGACAGACAGCGAAGTTTTAGTAATAGGGTCCCGTTTTCACCCTTTGGGTACAGAACCCTAAAAATTATTTGATGATTTTTTTTTAGGGTCAATGTCCGCTGGTAGTGTGTTACCTACTTAAAAAATCGGGTTTTTGTGTAAAATTCACAGATGATAATCTAAATCTCAGCACGATAAAAGAGATTTTACACTTCAAGTAACAACAACCTACGGGCATTGATCCCAAAAAATATCATCAAATCATTTTTATTTTGTCGTGTTTAAATATCAGTATCCACTTACATTACTATTTTCATTACATTCTTACTTACTTTTATATACTTCATATATCTATGACATCACGGTTGCGGAGTTTCGCTAGCTAATTTAATTTGACCTTGTATACAGCCATTTCTGCCACCTTCTCGCAAATAACGCAAATAATCTTCAACAACATTAATTGCGTTAGTTACATGTTGAGCAGACACATTTTTCGAACTTATTAAGCAATGGATTAGCAATTTGCTTCAAAATGAATCATATTCCGATTGATAGTGTGTTACGCAATTAAGGCTCCTACAAACAGGCGCGACACGCGATAAGATCGCGCGCGACACAAAGGCACCGCCCGTTGCGCGGCTTGCGGTGCCTTTGTGTCGCGCGCGATCTTATCGCGTGTCGCGCCTGTCTGAAGGAGCCTTTAGGGTGCAAGCTGAGAATCAGCAATATTCGAAAGCGAACAAAAACATCCAATGACCGGAGCCATGTAAACAACCTTTGATTATCTAATCAAAGCGAAATTTGTTGTAATTGTATCACTAACATAATTGTCAGTTTAGTTTATTGTTACTAACACTGTATGAGTCTCATGGTTACTCGCAATAAAGAATTTTATTTTTATTAATTATTACTTTTAATGAATATCATTACCAACTCTTTCTCTCAAAGCGACATGTTGAACAACACCCATACTCATTCAAATAATAGAAAGCTCATTAAAATATTGCAGCGCTCATGCTCTGAAATCCATCGGGTCTTCATCATCACACTTATAACTTCCATCCAGTCATAAGCATCAAACCAAACGACCTCCATCCGGTCTTCATCTTCACACTTATAACTTCGAAATATTCGAACGACAAAAAAAGACATAAGACCGTCGTCCGGCACGCGCGCCCTTCACCACCTCCTAGTACTTTATCTGGGGAGAAGTGGTGCGACAAACTGTCCTGCAGCACAGCTGTCTGTTCAGTTAGAAGAACTTCAACCTGAGAGGCAATTCTCGTATTTTTAAGAACGTTCACAGTTTGATCTGTCTCAATCTGTCAAAAGTACACACGCCAGCACATCAAGCTACTAAAATCTGTCAAATTTCTTTAATAGATTTTCAATTTTATTGTTAAAGTATAAGGTTCAAAGTTGATTGGGAAAATTTGACAGTTTCGGGTAGCTTGATGTGCTGGCGTCTGTACTTACCTCTGATTTCCCTACACAAGTTTTTGACATTGATTGTCGCTGAGATGAGATGCCTGTGCATTCTTGAGCAGATTATATTCAGATGCATTTTATTAACTACAGAACAGTATATACCTCGATGTATATTATTACTTTAAGCCAAAGAGATTTAAGATATGTACAATAGAGCGGCTATGCAAAGAAATGTCATAGAAAAAATGTGATTCCATGTCTCAGTAACGCCATCTAGCATAATTAGCAAAATTAGAGCGGCATAATCACAACAACGTTTTTAGCAGTCCGGCTCCCATTTCATACCAGCAAATACTCCGGAGTATTTACAGGATATTTCAGCGTTGCCGTCCTGTATTGCAGATTTTCAATAGGCGGAGAACTTACCATCAGATGGAGTATCCATGTCTCTTGGTCTGTTTGTCATCTCATCATTCCCTTAGCCCAGGGGTCGGCAAGAATTTTTAGGATCATCATTATCATCATTTCAGCCGAAAGACGTCCACTGCTGGACATAGGCGGAAGCGGTCGAAGTGGAGGTGCTTGGGGGAGCCCAAGCACCTCCACTTCGACCGCTTCTGCGCTTCTCGCATCCAATGGGTTCCTGCGGCCTTCACAAGGTCGTCGGACCACCTTGTGGGAGGCCTTCCAACGCTACTTCTTCCGGTTCGCGGTCGCCACTCCAGAACCTTTCGGCCCCATCGGCCATCTATTCTGCGAGCAAGGTGCTTAAGTTTGGCAATTCTTCGGGCTATGTCGGTTACCTTGGTTCTCCTGCGGATCTTCTCATTCCATTCGATCACGCAGGGAAACTCCAAGCATAGCCCTGTCCATTGCCATTTGGGTGACTTTTAGCCTTCTTATAAGGCCCATTGTGAGCGACCACGTTTCATTTCAGTTTTCATTTTTAGGATAGGAACAGCAAGTTCGAAGTGTGTCTTCTAGATGGGCGTCCGTTAATCTCGACCGAAATTTGTTTTAAAAAAAATTCATGTTTGAGAAAAATGTTTCACATACGTATCTATGTCGAACCAAACATAGTGGCCAAATTCATAGCTAGTTCTTTGAAATTTTCATATTTTTTTCTGGGACATGTTTGGCCCAAAATTCTTCAGTGGATACCGTTTTATACATTTACAAAGATACATCTTCTTGCAAATCAATTATCTCCATTTGAAAAGATGGCTTTGACAGAATAAACAACTTCGCAGCCACATCTGCCTCTGCCTCCTCTTAAAATAGAATAAGTAATAAGTTAGATTCTATGTGCTTTAAAAATATTATTTTAATTAATAAAGGTATAGTCTGTATACTTTATCTACGTATTAATTGATACTTGGTATACAGTCATCATCATCATTTCAGCTGAAAGACGTCCACTGCTGGACATAGGCCTCCCCCAAGTTGGGGGGGGGGGTTGCCATAATCGCCACGCTTGGCAGGCGGGTTGGCGATCGCAGTATAGTATGGTGGTGGAATGCATAGAGAACGCTGCTGCCCATTCTCCGGTACGACCCTTAGTCGCCTTTTACGACACCCACGGGAAGTATGGGGTGGTGTTACCACACAGACAATATGGAATGGAATATTCTTTAAGTCCGGCACCACACAGACACAGTATACAGTACATTACCATATTTGTCGGTCCGAGGTTCGACCTTTCGCGGTCCGCAAACGGACCGCGGTCCGCCTTTTGCTGACCGTTGCCTTACCCTTTTCCTAAGTTCTTCTTTTTCCTGTCGCTGGAATGACCGTATTTTAGATCTTGTTGGCCCAAAACTTTGCCACTTCCACGGCGTTGTCAGTGGCAGCGCAGAGGTCACTTTGACTGCATGTTTTGGGACACAGAGGGCAGGATAGGAGGTGGAGCATGGTTTGTGACATAACTTCACAATCACACCCTCCTGCCGTCCCGTCAAAGTAGCCCCACTTTACCGGGTTGGACTTACATCTTCCCACTTGTGTCCGGAGACGTTTCAGAGACTTAAAAGTGCGAGATGCTCCTTTGGTGGTCCTGTACTCCTGTTGATGGGGCTGCCGCGTTTTTGTAGCGCGTCCGTCATGTTTGCCGACGCGGACGTTCGGCCATCGTGCGCAAGAGATGCGCATCTCTGCTACGCCGCCGTGTTCGCGACAGCCCCAACACCATTCTTAGAACGTTGGCTGATAGGAGGGACTCTCCGATCTTGGGGCGGTGGATACGACTGCACGCAGTCAAGCAGACACTCCCCAGGATCGACGTGCCTCACACACACGGCTCAGGATAAGTGTTAGGTACTAATATTAGATTATTAGCTTACATTGTTACTAACTGTTGTGTACAAGCATTAGGTGCCGCGCCGCGCGCTGCAGCCTTGGCCGAGCGAGAGCGAGAGCGCGCACCCGCGCGTCTCACGTTGCATCTTGAACGAATAAACGACAGTGCGTTTCTAGCTAGCGAGTGTTTTACTTGTCCCGTGTCCCGTATCCAACAGTGGCGACGAGGGCAACCCACGCTTACGCTTTATCACAAAACAATGGCTCAGTTTAATTTCGGGATTTTAAATAACTTTGACCACACAGTGCACGAATGGAAGGCGTATAAAAGTCGCCTGCGGCAGTGGTTTATAGCAAATGACATCTCCGAAAAAAATGACGCTACGGGTTCACGAAGGCGAGCGATCCTGCTGAGCGCACTCACGGATGGTACCTACCAGCTCACAGCCGACTTGGCTTTGCCTAAACAGCTGGAGGAGGTGCCATTCGAAGACATTTTGGAGATATTAGATGCTCACTTTTCGCCGAAAAAGTGTGGATTCGGAGAAAGATACGCATTTTACGCGGCAACGCAACAAGCGAGTGAGACGCATGCGCAGTGGGCGGCAAGACTGCGCGGGCTCACGAAACACTGCAAGTTCGCCAATGTAGAAGAAGCCCTCCGAGACCGCTTTGTAATGGGTATGTCGGCGGGTCCCGAGAGGGACAAACTCTTCGCGAAGGATACGGACAGTTTGACCCTGGCAAAGGCAGTGGAGTTGGCACAGAGCATCCGTTGTGCGCGGGCAGGCGCCTCCGCATCAACGACAGCGTCGCCATCAACACAGCAAGAACATGTAGTGTTCAAGGTGCAGGGTACGTGTACGGCTCCAGAGAAGGAACCAGCCAAGGAGAAATGTTCCGTGTGCGGTCGAAATAACCATCCGTCATCCCAGTGCCGGTTCGCGAACTTTACGTGTAGGAAGTGTAATAAAAAGGGACACTTGCGTAGAGTGTGCAAAGTTAAACGTGTTGTGTCCGGTGACGTGGGTGAGGAGGACGACGATGGTGAGTTTTTACGTAATATCGTGTCAGAACGGGGGGAACCTATGACAGAAATCGTGTTCGTCAACGGCTCACAAATGAGGTTCGAAATAGATAGTGGATCCGCAGTCACAGTCATTTCAGAGGATTGTTACAACAGACATTTTAGCAGCCTGCCCTTGTTGCCCCCTAAGAAAAAGTTATTTACCTACACGGGCACTAGTATCGGTTGTTTAGGCATAATTCGCGTACCGGTCACTTATAGGCTGAGTACACACACACTGAATGTGTACGTGGTGCGTAACGAAGGGCCACCATTGCTCGGTAGAGACTTTTTATCTTTATTTAAAATAAAATTAGCGCCCTGTAATTTTATAAACAATGAAGCAAATACAGTCGATAACTTGCATAGTCGATTCAAAGACGTATTTTCAGATAAATTAGGTAAATTCACGAAGTTTGAAGTCAAGTTAAGGTTAAAAGATGATGCAAAACCAATGTTTTTCAAAGCACGTCCAATCGCATTTGCATTACGAGATAAGGTAGATAAAGAGATCGTCCGTTTAGTAAATTTAGGCATATTACAGCAGGTCGATCACTCTGAATATGCATCACCCGTAGTGCCAGTATTAAAACGCAATGGGAGTGTAAGGCTGTGTGCAGACTATTCCGTAAGCATAAATAAACAATTAGTTATAGAACAATACCCGTTACCTACGGTCCACGAATTATTTTCGAAGTTGCACGGAGGACAGCAATTCTCAAAGTTAGATCTGTCCATGGCCTATAATCAATTTGTTTTAGACAAGGATTCCCAAAAAATTACGTGCATAAATACGCATCGCGGCTTGTTTCAATATACACGTATGGTGTTTGGGTTAACGAGCGCACCGTCTATTTTTCAGCGCGCTATGGAAAACATATTGTCAGGCATGGACGGTGTGTTATGTCTATTAGATGACGTCCTAGTAACAGCCGACGGACCCGGGCTACACCTACAAAGGCTAACTGCAGTTTTACAGAGGCTACAAGACGCAGGTCTAACCTTGCAAAAAGAGAAATGCGAATTTTTCAAAAATGAAATCAGTTATTTAGGGTATGTAATAAACAAAGACGGGCTCAAAAAATCATCGGATAAGGTAATAGCAATTAAGAAATCCCCAATGCCTACGGATGTAGGTAAACTTCAATCATTTTTAGGGTTAGTGAATTATTACCGTAATTTCGTACCGAGGGCGTCCGAAATTCTCAGTCCCTTATATGATCTTTTAAGGAAAGGGGTTAATTGGAATTGGACCGACGAATGTCAAAAAGCGTTCGTCGAAATAAAAAAACAGTTAACGTCAGACCAAGTGTTAGCGCATTTCGACCCAAACGCAAAGATTATCCTCACTGTGGACGCTTCACCTAATGGGTTAGGTGCGATATTGTCGCAAATCGACAAGGACGGATGCGAGCGCCCTATTTCATTTGCATCCCGCACTCTTAACACGGCTGAAAAACGATATTCCCAGATACAGAAGGAGGCAACTGCTATTATTTTCGGAGTTCGAAGGTTCCATCAGTATCTGTACGGTAGATCAGACCCGTTTATCCTTCGCACCGACCACAAACCTTTAATCTCTATATTTGGGCCATACAAAGGTATACCAGAGGTTTCGGCAAACCGATTACAAAGATACGCGTTGTTCCTTAGTGCATATAATTATAAGATCGAATACGTTCGCAGCGAGAATAACTCCGCGGATTATTTGTCACGAGCCAGTCTCCCCGACGACGCGGGCAGCGACGGGCCGCAGGACTCGCGCGCAGCGACGGCGGACAGTGAACCCGGGGGCGGGGAGTGCGGGGACAGTACGCAGCACGCTGCCGCCGCTGCCGCTCCAATTGACCGCGCATCGTACGTTCATTTCGTTATAGATGGTCACATGCCGGTCACACTAGACGAATTGCGTAGAGAAACTAGTCGGGATATTAGCTTGTTAAAAGTGATCGATTTTATTTCTAAGGGTTGGCCTAGGAGCATGGCTGATATAAAATTAAAACCCTTTCATGCATGCAAAAATCAATTATCGTATGAAGAGGGCTGCGTCATGAGAGGGCATAAAGTAGTTTTGCCCGAAAGCCTTAGACTTAAAATACTAAACGAACTTCATACTTCCCACCTAGGAATTGTAAAAACAAAGGCAGAAGCTCGTTCCCGTTTTTGGTTTCCGGGTATTGACAATGAGATCGAAACTATGATTAACTCCTGTACTGTGTGCATACACTTACGACCAACCCCCCCACGTGCCCCACTTGCGCCGTGGCAATATCCACCCCAACCCTTTCACAGGCTACATATAGACTTTTTAGGTCCCATAGATAGTAAGCATTATTTAATAGTGGTAGATGCGTATACTAAATGGGTGGAAGTTTATGATATGTGCGGTACAACGACCTCATCAGCCACAGTAGAAAAACTTTGCGAGTTTGTTTCTAGATTTGGGCTACCCAACACAATTATTGTTAGCGATAATGGCACAGCTTTCACGTCACACGACTTTAAACGGTTTTGTGCAATAAACGGGATTAACCACGTGACGTCACCGGCATATAGTCCCGCGAGCAATGGTCAGGCCGAAAGTTTTGTGAAGATTGCAAAAAAAGGTATAAAATCGTGTATCCTCTCTAGTCAAAGTCAGAAAGAGAGTAGGGTCAGGCTGTTAAGATATCTTTTCGATTACCGAAACTCGATACATTCTGTCACAGGGTTCTCTCCTGCACAATTAGTTTTTGGACGTAAACTAAGGTCACGCTTGGATATGCTGTCGCCAAAACCGTTGTCACCCTCAGACACGTCATTGAACACTTCTGTAAAATCAAAACAGTGTTTGCAGAGTAAATACAACGGCGGCAAAAATGACCAGACTTTTATATGCGGAAACGAAGTGTTATATAAAAAGTTTTTGAATAAAGATAAGTTTACGTGGTGCAGAGGTACAATCACAGACAAAATAGGTAAGGTGGTATATTTGATTAACGACCACCTAACAGGAAATGTAGTGAAAAAACACAAAAATCAAATTGTATTTTATAAGGGCTACGCCAACTCACAAGACTCACAACAATCTTGGGATATCGGCGAAGTGGACAATTCGGGTGACGGCACCACGTCACGATCAACATCACCGAGTCTCCAACCCGCTTTTCAAGTCGACTCCGCGGGGGAGGGGGTACAGGGTGCAAGTACAACGAATGGTTCGTCACCACCGCCGCCAGTGGCGTCCCAACATCCCGATAGAGTGTTGCGCGATATCCCAAGGGTAAACTATAGAAGCCTCGCGTTAGGAAAATGATTACCTACCTAGTTATAAGATATTTTATTTGATTAGTTATAAGAGATATTAATAATATGTGTCACACGGACTAACGTAATTATATTATGAAAATGCCATGTATGTTGTGTACCGACCTACATTCTTGTTCTGCTACGATCTTAATTCATATTGTATAAAGGGGGCTTGTCAGAATAGGGTGGGGAGATGTTGTGTACAAGCATTAGGTGCCGCGCCGCGCGCTGCAGCCTTGGCCGAGCGAGAGCGAGAGCGCGCACCCGCGCGTCTCACGTTGCATCTTGAACGAATAAACGACAGTGCGTTTCTAGCTAGCGAGTGTTTTACTTGTCCCGTGTCCCGTATCCAACACTAACAAATATGGAAGTCATTCTGTAATAAATGTTTATTAAGTATTATTATTATTAAAGTATGTTGGGGTAAGATCACCAATGGTATAAGACCGAATGAATCAAATTCCCACCTAATGTGGCAATGTTTTTTAATGCAATAATAAACATTGGTGTTCTCCATCATTATTTTTATTCTGCTACGACGAAGATCAGAGCAAAATTTAATTTTGCAGGCAAATAATTTGATTAATACGGTCTTACCCCAGCAACGATCTTACCCCAACATATCTTATAGTAAGTGGGAGGGGGGAGAGTATCCTGCCACAGTTTGCAACGGGCGTCGGCCGGTATTCCTGACAGACGCTGTCAATTTTAAGAAGCTATTTCTGCTTTTAATTGTTTTTTCCTAACTAATCTGCGTTCACAATTCAGTTTAAAAACATGATTATGTTGGAAAAATAACCTTAAAACCTACACATAATGTTCAGTCTCGGTTAGAACCTTACAACATTTTTAATCACGTTTTTAATACTGCTAGTCATTCTACAATCAACGTAATTTAACTACACTGTAATAAAGTGGATATATTAATTATTTTATGTAATTTATTTATGTGTTATTAGTTGACAAGTCGTTGGAGTACCTATAAATAAACAAAGGATATATGAATAGATTTGTAGTGTAGTGTTTTTTTTATAGATTTAAAGTGTACCATTTTGCTGTAATGCCAATAAACGCATTTTTCTTTCTTTCTTTTGGGTTTCGTACCTCAAAAGGAAAAAACGTAACCCTTAAAGGATCTACTGTGTTGTCCGTCTGTCTGTCTGTCAAGACCCTTTATCTCGGGAACTCCTGGAGGTATTGAGTTGAAATTAAAACTATATACTCAGGTCCACAGACCCTTGAAGCTACGAAAAAATTAAACTTCTAAGTTAACGTAAAAAAAAGATACGGCCGTTTATTTCTTTCTAACCGGATGCAGCTGAATACCTACCAGTATTCTACATGGAGCGACTGCCTATCTGACCTAAACAACCCAGTAACTGGGTAATACGATATCCCTTGGTAAGACTGGTTGTCAGACTTCCGGGCTTCTGACTACCCGTAACGACTGTCAAAGATCCACGAATGACAGCCGGGACCAACGGCTTAACGTGCTTTCCGAGGCACGGAGGGGTCACGGTATGTAAAGATGGTCACCCATCCACAGACCAACCATGGCAAGCATAGCTTAACCTGATCGATCGACCTGTGCGGCAGATATTGTTTAGCCACGGGCCCCAGGTCATTTGGTATCGATATATTTATACGATGAAACAAAAAAATTATGGATTTTTTTTGGGTCATCGACCGCTATTAGTGTACAGTCAACAAAAGAGATAAGTATGCAGGATCGTCGGATATAGTTGAAGTTTAGTAAGAAATCGATGGATGTTGTCGACTGAAATTTAATTCGATAGTTGAGCTGTTTGATTTCTATTCATAAAATTTTTATTTGAGAACATCCATCGGTTTCTTAATAAACTTCAACTATATCCGACCATCCTGTATTCTTATCTCTTTTTAGGGTTCCGTAGCCAAATGGCAAAAACGGAACCCTTATACGTCATGTCTGTCTGTCTGTCTGTCCGTCCGTATGTCACAGCCACTCTTCTCCGAAACTATAAGAACTATACTGTTGAAACTTGGTAAGTAGATGTATTCTGTGAACCACATTAAGATTTTCACACAAAAATAGAAAAAAAAACAGTAAATTTTAGGGTTCCCCATACTTAGAACCGAAACTCAATTTTTTTTTTCATCAAACCCATACGTGTGGGGTATCTATGGGTAGGTCTTCAAAAATGATATTGAGGTTTCTAATACCATTTTTTTCTAAACTGAATAGTTTGCGTGAGAGACACTTCCAAAGTGGTAAAATGTGTGTCCCCCCCCCCCGTAACTTCTAAAATAAGAGAATGATAAAACTAAAAAAAATATATGATGTACATTACCATGTAAACGACCACCGAAAATTGGTTTGAATGAGATCTAGTAAGTAGTTTTTTTTATATACGTCATAAATCGTAAACCGCAATTTGCCATTCATTCAATCAATTCAAAAAAAAAAAAAAAAACATTAAATTTCATAAACATAAACCTTATGCATAAACCCGGATGTTACGGAACCCTCGGTGCGCGAGTCCGACTCGCTCTTACCCGGTTTTTGTTGACTTTATCTATTCGCTTGAAATATCAGTTTGAAAAAAAAAGTAATTTGAATTTGAAAATATAATAAAAATGGTATGGGTCCCGCCTGCTTCCAACTTTTATTTAATTTAAATGGGTTTGTTTGTAGCTTTTCAGTTTCGCAGTCAGGTTTTTTTATTTTTTAAATTACTTTTTTTATTTCCAGCTTTTTAGTTTACAAATGTGAAAGATTTCGCAAACGATTTAGTTCTTTGTACGTGTTTTTTACGATTTGTCACTTCGAATTACTTTTAACCATATAAGTTACATATATTTTTGTAATCACCTTTTAAAACCCTTTATTTTGATACCCCACTCGATAGGTTTCGAGAAAAAAAAATTTTTTTTTTGAAGACATTTTGCGCCAAAAATCGGCCATTTTAATTTTTTTTCATATTTGATATACCCAGTGTCACTCTCACAATTAAGACGAATCTAACGGCACCTCTCAAGCTGAAATCGATCAAGCCGTTTAGGCTACAGAGCGTGCCAAAGAAATATACATACATACATACATACACGCGAAAAACATAACCCTCCTTCTGACGCAGTCGGGTAAAAATTTGTTTTTTGTGTAAACTTCACAGATGCGTTCGATAACTAAACAAGACAAAATTAAATGATTTGATGTATTTTTTGACCGCTGCTAGTTTTCTTTTTATTACCGACTTAAAAAAACGGAGGTTATCAATTCGACAGGTATATGTATACGTAATATTATTGGATCTGCATTATATTCACATAATTATGACAATTTCGGAAGTCCGTGTCTTAGGATCTGTATTTCAGTTTTAGTTTTTTGCCACCGACTTCCGAAATAAAACTTATTTCATAATTTTGAGTTAATTTATTTTGAAGTCGGTTTAATTTTTTTTAAATTACTTTTTTTCTGATTTTGTTTACTGTAGTCGATCATTACTTTTATTGTTTCTAAAACTAGCGTTTTTTGTGTTTAGGTCTTGTAAGCCCCTTAAAACACGTAAATAAGAAAGGGTCGTGGCTAATTTGAATCATTTTCAAGGATATTGCTAATACATTGCTTTCTACATGTTCGAAAAAATTGTGTGCTCAATAACGTAATTTATAACGCGATGAATTTTGATAAACTGTAAAAATGAAAGCGATTCCTACGTGTTATGCAAACAGAGGGGCCCGTGGCTGAATAATAACAGCCGCACAGGTCGATCGAACAGGTTAAGCTACGCTTGCCGCGGTTAGTCTGTGGATGGGTGACCATCTTTACATACCGAGACCCCTCCGTGCCTCACTATGTCGGGGTCGGCTTCCAGTCAAACCGGATCAAAGACTAAACCGGATGCAGCTGAATACCAGTATGTTACATGGAGTGACTGCATATCTGACCCCCACAACCCAGTCACTGGGTAATATGGTACTCCTTGGTAAGACTGGTTGTCAGACTTTCGGGCTTCGGTTCCGTGCCTCGGAAAACACGTTAAGCCGTTGGTCCCGGCTGTCATTCGTGGATCTTTGACAGTCATTACGGGTACCTATGTCAGAAGCCCGAAAGTCTGACAACCAGTCTTACTAAGGGGTACCTATCGTATTACGTAGTAACTGGGTTGTGGAGGTCAGATAGGCAGTCGCTCCATGTAAAATACTGGTATTCAGCTGCATCCGCTTAGACTGGAAGCCGACCCCAACATAGTTGAGAGAAGGCTAGGCAGATGATGATGATGAGTGTGTTATGCATTTACTCCGCAGGTCGATCATCAAGGAGATAGAGGGGCTCATGGCAAGTAATAACAGCTGCACAGGTCGATCTTCAAGGTTAAGCAACGCTTGCCGAGATCGGTGTGTGGATGGGTGACCATCTTTACATACCGAGACCTCTCCGTGCCTCGGAAAGCACGTTAAACCGCGCGTTGATCCCGGCTGTCGTTCGTAAATCGTAAGGGGTATCGTATTACCCAGTAACTGGGTTGTGGAGGTCAGATAGGCAGTCGCTCCATGTAAAATACTGGTATTCAGCTGCATCCGGTTAAACTGGAAGCTGACCAAACATAGTTGTGGAAAGGCAGGCAAATTGATTGAATTACCTATTAGCTAATAATAAACAAAAAAAAAACTCAGATAAAATATCCTTGAAATGAGTTTGTTAAAAACATAACGCTATAAAATAGTAAACACTAAAACGGACACAAAAAACAGTCCAATGACCAAATAATAATAAAAAAATGCCATCGCAAATAATTCACAACGACACATTAACAAAACTATACCCATCTCGCTCTAACGTACGAAAAATAGCATCGGCTATTTCTGTCTCACGTAGAGTAATGTTCGAGTTCTGAGTTTAAAATCGACTCACGCGCACCGGAGCGGTACTAATGTCAGGTAATGTCACAGGTAAGTAAGTTAAGTAATACAATGCTTAACTGTTTATTACAAAACAAATATGAAAAAGGTATTTATTAAGAAAAACTTTTGGATAAAATCATCATCTGCCTAGCCTTTTCCCAACTATGTTGGGGTCGGCTACCAGTCAAACCGGATCAAAGACTAAAGCGGATGCAGCTGAATACCAGTAGGTAGGTATGTTACATCAAGTGACTGCATATCTGACCTCCAGAACCCAGGCATTGGGTATAATACGATACCCCTTGGTAAGACTGGTTGTCATAATTTCGGGCTTCTGACTACCCGTAACGACAGTCAAAGATCCACGAATGACAGCCGGGACCTGGTCACCCATCCACGGACCAACTGCGGCAAGCATCGATTGACCCGTACGGTTAATCACAAGCCCCTCTTTTTTGGATAAAGTATAGATACCTAAGACCTTTAAAAACACATAGGTCTTGAGAGACGTACGGACATCGAAGTGATCCGTATACCTATCTGTCAAGAAGGGTCAATATTTTTTACTTTTGAGGTACGGAACCCTAAAAAAGAAAGATAGTAGCGTTAGTTCCGTGTTGTATCTTCTTCTTAGCGTGTCGATAGCAATCTAAATGTACTCGGCCCAGAATTCGGCTACTTGTTTGGCGCCTTCATCACCGTGCAGCTGACAGGACACGCAGGACACGATATTAAGTGTCCCATCGTTTGTGGGACAGCACCACATTTACACTCCAAGGCGGAGTCGTCTATGAATCTCCACCTGAACAGGTTATCCTTGCTTCGGCCTACCTGGGTCCGGAGTCTGTTTAAGGACTTCCAGATTACCCAAGGTAACTCATGTCCAGTTGGGAGATCTTCAGCAGGTGGGACGAACGGTTTGGGTAAGGTAGCACTGTCTCGCCACATCTTCAGTCTCTCTTGTGATGGTCCGCCAGAGAGTTGAACGACACACTTTAAAAAACTGTTTCGGCTTTTCAGCCTTTGTGGCACAAGGATGTTGTCGTGCAAAGGGTGTCGTGTGTCGGAGACCATTTTGGCTCTTTCGCTGGAGCTTGCCACCGCTCTGCGAACCACTGGTGGCGCTATTCCTGCTAGCGGATACAGCATTTGTACCGGGGTTGGTTTTAGGCAGCCAGTGATGATCCGGCACGTTTCATTCAAAGCTGTATCCACCAGCTTTGCATGGGCAGAACGGCTCCACACGGGGCACGCGAATTCTCCCGCAGAAAAAGATAGCGCCAGTCCAGTAGTCCGCACAACGTCAGGCGAAGCACCCCATTTCGATGAGACCAGTCGACGAAGAAGACTGTTGCGACTGTTGTTCACGATGGCAATCCAAAGTCCGTGTTGTATAATAATAATAAATAAATAAAAATCTTGCTTAAGGTGAATGGGTAGTTGAGACCGCGAAATTCAAAGTTTCTTACCTTTTTTGCAATTTGCAGGTCCACTAACACTTTTCCATAAGAGATTGGTGGTTGGTGGTAGAAATTTAACTTAGAAAGATGTATTAATGATTCTATTTCTTATATATCATTTCTTATATATCATCCGACTCGGCTGGGCAGCGTTCGGGAAGCTACGCAATATCTTCTCGTCCCACATACCGCAGTGTCTCAGGACGAAAGTCTTTGACCAGTGTGTGTTGCCAGTGATGACTTATGGAACGGAAACGTGGTCGCTCACAATGGGCCTTATAAGAAGGCTAAAAGTCACCCAAAGGGCAATGGAGAGGGCTATGCTTAGAGTTTCCCTACGTGATCGAATCAGGAATGAGGAGATCCGCAGGAGAACCAAGGTAACCGACATAGCCCGAAGAATTGCCAAACTTAAGTGGCAGTGGGCAGGGCACATTGCCCGCAGAACAGATGGCCGATGGGGCCGAAAGGTTCTGGAGTGGCGACCGCGTACCGGAAGACGTAGCGTTGGAAGGCCTCCCACAAGGTGGACCGATGACCTTGTGAAGGCCGCAGGAACCCGTTGGATGCGGGAAGCACAGGACCGGTCGAAGTGGCGGTGCTTGGGGGAGGCCTATGTCCAGCAGTGGACGTCTTTCGGCTGAAATGATGATGATGATATCATTCCTGTTATTGTCGCGAATCATATTTTGGTCAAGATACAACCTGACACTGACCTGCAAATTGCAAAAAACGTAATACAATTTTAATTTCGCGGTCTACCACTATCCCTAGGACACGAAAGTTGGTTAACTAAAGGTCATACAGATGAGGTAAGAAGCAAGTTCTTCTAACTGAACAGACAGCTGTGCTGCTGGGGAGTTTGTCGCACCACTTCTTCTCCCCAATTGAAGCACTAGGAGGTGGTGAAGGGCGCGCGTGCCGGGGGACTGTCTTACGTCATTTTGACGTCCGTAAAGTGCTGATTCTCAGCCTTGAATGACTTTTGATTTTGTTTTTTTTTAAATACTTAACTTTTGGATGAAGTATAATAGGTACGAGTATGTATGTTCCTATAAAACAACAGACATCCGGACAACGAAGTGATCCGTATGTCTGTCAAGAAGGGTCCCGTTTTTTTAATTTTGAGGTACGGAACCCTAAAAAAACAAGATGATGGCATTCGTTCCGCTTCCGTTACAGATACCGTAATCTAACCACCACTTCTGGGATTATGCGTGATGTTTGTGAAAAACCAATGTCCCATTGTATTGTCTCTCTGTTCCACCTACGCTGTGTCGTCATCAATCATTATTGCTATTGTTCGCGACACGAAACACATCCCGTGCGCATGCGCATACTAATCATTAGAAAGGAGTTCTTTAACAGAGATGCAGCATTATACTACATAACTGGGGCCTAAGTCTGCTATTTTTATAAATTCGTCATTCCAACACGATCGTATTATCATTTTGCTAAAAGTTCGTAATCTGCTAAATTCATAATGGTCGATCATTGGTCGGTCAATGGCACAGAACATATACGATTCTCGTAACGAATTATAAGCAATGACTGCACAATGACGATGGTAGGTCACTGATCAAAAGAACTGTCAAAATTTTGCAGATTACCGCCTAAGTCAGTCATTCATTTGTGGATATGTACGTGATTACCATTCTATGCCATTTCTTTCAATGGTGTGCCAGTGGTTGACCATTGTAAAGTCATAATGACGCCATTATATTAGTAGATTACCAAACTTGTCAAAATCAACCACTATTGTAATAGCAGACTTGAGGCCCAGGGCCTCAAGTCTGCTATTACAATAGTGTCAGAATGGTCTATCATTGATTATCCAGACATTATGGTCGGGTAAGTAATATAATTAAGGGTTGATTTTTCAATAGTCAGATAACTTTTATTGGAGGAATAGATATTCTGGTTTGACAGGTTTTGTAAAGACAGACGAAGACAGTCCGTGTTTTTCTTTTTTTCGCTGCACTACGTAGGTACATACAATCAAAGAGATTGGGATTGGATTTGGATCGGATTGATTGGTATTTTAGCACAGACAAAAAAAATAACTGAAAAATGCTTCACCAATGGGATTTGATACGACTGTCCATTCTGTTATCCTTTTATGATTCTGCCAAAGTGGCCTTTTTAGTTAGGCCCCCTGATCAGTTAATATAGGTAGGTAATCAACGATTGATATTATAATTTTAAAATAACGAATTTTTATACAATCGTTACTATGGATATAAAATCGTTTGATATAACATTCAAGACATAGTTGGAAAGAGGCGGGCAGATGAGTATGTCTGTGGGTGTTAAAACTGGTCTAAATATGACTATGCTTGACTTATCAGATATTTGTTCAAATTTCTTTAATAGATTTTCAACTTTATAGCTAGAGCATAAGGTTCAAAGTTGATTGGGAAAATTTGTAAAATAATAAAGCAAAAGAGTTTGTTTGTCTGTTTCAATGCGTTATCTCTGGAACTACCAGTCGGTTTTGAAAAATTCTTTGCATTTTGCATTTGATAGCCGAATTACTGAGGAAGGCTATTACATTAATTACCTTTCTTTACAAACGCCGTTTAATTACGGAGCGTTTGTAAACACTGAGATGGTTTACAAACGCTCGGGACCCTATTACTAAGACTTCGCTGTCTGTCCGTCTGTCCGTCTGTCTGTCTGTCTGTCACCAGGCTGTATCTCAAGAACCGCGATAGCTAGACAGTTGAAATTTTCACAGATGATGTATTTCTGTTGCCGCTATAACAACAAATACTAAAAACAAAATAAAATAAATATTTAAGAGGGGCTCCCATACAACAAACGCGATTTTTTTGCCCTTTTTTGCTCGATATCAAAAATGGCAACAGGTAGGCACTTGAAATATTCACAAAATACTCAGTTGTATTTTAGCTTTAATAATAAATAATAAAATTAAAATAAAATAAATATTTAAGGGGGGCTCCCATACAAAAAACATGTTTTTTCGGCGTTTTTGCCTTGTGGTACGGAACCCTTCGTGTGCGAGTCCGACTCGTACTTGGCCAGTTTTTTATTTAGCCACGGGCCCCGCAGACCGTTATGGAGTTTAATTTGTGATTTTGCAAGCTAATACACAAGGACGAAATAACGTAGTATAAGAAAGACCTCAATACTATACCAAGAACTCGTCTTGCATCAAAGACATTTAAATTGTACCTATCTTAAATCTCTTTGTCTTGCATACACTTATTTACCCGACATTGCAATATTCACCATTCAAACGAATCTATACTTTATTTTGACATAACTAAGTATCATAACAACTGCAAATTGATTTGGTAAAATCATTCCAGTTAGCTAATGACAAATTTAGTGAAGTGAAGTAATAGAGGAGAATAGTCTTTATTGCCTTGGAATAAAGGCTTCTCTGTATGTATTAGTAACGTGGTTGTGTTACATCCGTATCAATTTGCTTGAACAAAACCAGATGTTAATGTTGCCAGGATAATAAAACTTTGCCTTTTTTTTGGGAAATCTGTTAACATTTGGGTATTATAAAAAAAAACAGATTTTGTCAAAATATGATTTTTGATAGTAAGATAAGTAAAAAATTTTCGTAACTGAACATTCGAAATAAATTATTTGCTTTCAGCACGATCGATCATCATTTCTTTGATTTTACCACCTAAATTTTAGTATAAATGTAGAGGCCATTTACCCCAATAATTGGAAGTATACAAGTTAAAAAATATATATAATAAAAATGTGTAAATGTGTGTGTTAAATGTTACCGAATAACAATTTTATTATTATTAGAGCTAACCCGAACTATTCCACTGCTGGGTAAAGGACTTCCTTCATTTCTTTAAACGGTCACTTCTTGACAGCCAACTTCTAAATTTGACATCCAAGTCATGCTGACATCTTCCCCTTCTTGCCTTTTCTGTTAAAAAAAAAAACATAGGCAATCATGGTGACCGCCGAGTGCCGACAGAAGTAAAAACTTATAACTATGAAATAAAGCTTTGCTGGAAGTTTCTTAAGAAATAAGCAGTACTCAAATTATAATTATGTCATATCCCTATGTATTTTACTGTGTGTACATACATAAATAATAAAACAAATAAATAACAGTGTTTTTTTATTCTTATTAATGAATAATAATTATTATAATTTTTATACTGCAATGGCAGTACCAAAAATTTCAAATTTCTGTACATAAAAATTATTAATATGAGTCTGGTTTTCATACCATTCTATCGGCACTCCGAGCAAAAGCGCAACACGTAATACTCATAGTTACAGATATACTGTTAACATCAGCATCTCGGTGACGCGAACCCATAAGATTTTCCGCTATCAAAAATTGTTTACCGCGCCTAAATTAAGAAGGACCTAAGGATATTCACTTCAAAAATAAATTATAGAAAGAAAGAATATTATTTTATTTGGGGCACGCAAGGGAAATACAAATAGTAATAGAGCTGAATGGTGCTAATCCATATGTCATGTTCGTAAACGGGCGCCGTCAGTAGTGACTGGTCATCTCTGTGCTGCCATGACTTATTTTAATTTAATATTAGAATTGGTTTTTTTTATCTTTTCATTACAGACGCTTTTGACGTTCTGCATCGTTCTCACATGCATAATTTTAACATGAATGATTTCACCAATAATAATAAAATAATATGGTTACAAAATAACCATATTATTTTGACTTAAAAGAGTGTCCGTGGAGTTTCTTGCATGTTCTTCTCCATAGTTACCTACTAGGCTTTGGATTGGGGAACTAGCTTCCTCTTTCTGACTGACCGACTCCTTGACTATTCAAGTACCTGTAATTGGTTTATTTGAAATAAATGCTTTGAACTAACAAAGTTACCCAAAAAAACAACCAAAACAAAACATCTCTAACGATCTCACGTTCTCTCCCTCTCTAATCTTTTCCATTTGTTACAAAATATAAATAAAAAAACAGTTTTTCACAACCGTACATAAAATTACCACTATTTATTATAACCGTGCTCCGTGGGAATTTTAATTTTAGACCGGCTGCACCGAACATAACGTGCAACGCAACGACAGTGGTGCCAACTTTGTGGTTTTCCCCCTAAATTTAGGGAGAAGAAGTGTTAAAAAAAATCTGTCCCTAAAAATACCCCTTGTATTTTTAGGGACAGATTTTTTTTGGGGTTTTATAATATGTATAAGGGCTTTCTTAAAGTTTGCTGTGGCGTTATTGACGCTGCCCGTATCCAAGGCCTCCGTGGAGCGTGCCTTTTCTATTTATGCCATTATTAAAAAAAACTTAGGAATCATTTATCTTTCAAAAATACATCGACGTCGAACAGTAGCGTCGCTGGCGATGATGATGATGCCGTTCTGGAACTGATCAACATTAGTACAATTTAGTTAGTAGTTTAGCAATAGGTATTTAGGTACCTAGTCTTTTTAGGGTTCCGTACCCAAAGGGTAAAAACGGGACCCTATTACTAAGACTTCGCTGTCTGTCCGTCTGTCCGTCTGTCTGTCTGTCTGTCACCAGGCTGTATCTCAAGAACCGCGATAGCTAGACATTTGAAATTTTCACAGATGATGTATTTCTGTTGCCGCTATAACAACAAATACTTAAAAACAATATAAAATAAATATTTAAGGGGGGCTCCCATACAACAAACGCCATTTTTTTGCCCTTTTTTGCTCGATATCAAAAATGGCAACTGGTAGGCACTTGAAATATTCACAAAATACTCAGTTGTATTTTAACTTCAATAATAAATAATAAAATTAAAATAAAATAAATATTTAAGGGGGACTCCCATACAACAAACATGTTTTTTTTCGGCGTTTTTGCCTTGTGGTACGGAACCCTTCGTGTGCGAGTCCGACTCGCACTTGGCCAGTTTTTTTTTTTACTAACTTTGTACCTATGCGTTTTATTTTGTGAGTTACGAACGACTTAGAGAGTTGGCCACTGCAACAAAGAAATTTACCTTATGAGAACCTATACTTAGGGTTTTTTTAGGGGGATTTTTAAAAAATCTTCGGGTAAATTTTGTTATGGGTTGGTAACACTGCGCTACGATAGTTAGTCTGTGACGTAGTTTGACGTCGCAATCACCTATGGTGTGTCGACCTTTGTGTTATTAATAAAAACAAACTTTTTACGTTTTATTTACGTACAAATTATGTGATGTGTTACAAAATGGCTAAATAAGTATTCTAGTGAACAGTTTTAGTGTTAGTTTTAAGGTTTGTGGCAGCTAAAAGTGGATTATTCAATCAATTCATTGGAATTTCTACATTTTGTCGAGACGCAAGGTTAGTTATTATAAGACTTACGATTATTTCGACGTTTTTTTTTTGAACGTCGTCGATTGTTTTATGAGTAGGGGAAGACCAAAGAAGCGATAGATGGTCTGTTGAACTGGAATTGCATGTTGCGTCGATCCCAAGTAAATTGGGATAAGAGCAAAGAGTCTGGTAACTATTAGGAAGATAAGGGCAGGACATTGAACATTTTTTTTATGTGATAACTTCTTTAGGGGAACCACCGACACTCGCGCCACTGTTACCGTAAGCGACACCGCGCGTGTTTTGTTTACAAGACGATAAAAAAAATGGGTTGGCTTTAGTATCGTTTGGCAGGCGGAGGGGGTTAAAAGTGGTTAAATCTGGTAGAGGGTGGGGCCCCGATTATAACGCTACCGCTCTTATTACAAGGTAATGGATATTTTTCGAGAAATTTATAAAAATTGTTTCTAACCTCAAATCAGATAAATAGTGTAACGAAACGTTAAAATAGGCGATTGACAACCAAATCTGTACTGTAAATATTGTCTGTGGTGTAAAATGTCTGTAAAATCGGTGAAACGGAACGTAAAAAAGAACTGTACTGTCAGTGTTATTAAGTACTCTGTGGTTCATTCCGTTTCTTCACGAGTGAATGTTTTGTTGTGTGTGAATGTTTTGTTGTTTTATTTGTCTTGTTATGTACCCCACTTTATGGTTGAAATAGGTCGAATCTGTCCCAAAACCGACTCGGGGCACCCCGACTCCACGTAGTCTTTTGGCTGCTACCCCGAGGGTGTATTTAAAAATCCGGAGGCGCGGAGGGAGTGCAGCCCCCGCCCGCTGTAACAAAGCATAGGCACCCGTGCGAGCCGTAGCGGCTGAGGCTGGTCGCCGGAGGCGACCAGTAAGCCGAAGCTGCGGAGGTGAGCATGGGTGCCTATCCTTTGTTACGTAAGGGCGAAGGGGCTGCACTTCCCGCAGCGCCGGAGACGTGCAGAAGCAACTTTGTATTGAAAACCAGTGTTTTGAGGTTAGGTTACGATAATTTGTTTTTCTCAAGAATGGTGCGTCCTCGTTTCATGAGAGTGGTACCAGGGGGAACGGGGGACCCCCCTCCCCCCTCCACCCCCCACCACCTCGTTTTCGTGCCCCCGGATACTAAATTTTTACCGATTATAGTGTTTTGAGGTTAGGTTACAAATATCTGTTTTTCTCAAAAGTGGTGCGTTACCTTTTCACGGGAATGGTACCAGGGGAGAGAGGGGACACCCCTCCCTCCCCCCTCCCCCTCCCACCCCCATCCGCCTGCCAAACGATACTAAAGATTACCCCATAACCAGCCTATAATGTTCCCACTGCTGGGACAAGGGCCTCCTCTCGGTGAGAGGGAGTGGGCCGTAATCCACCACGCGGGCCCAGTGCGGGTTGGCAGATGTCACATGTCTTCGAATTTTTGGTTCTAGGACATGCCGGTTAAGCTACTACAATCTGTCAAATTTCTCTCGAGGGAAAATTTGACAGTACCTTGATGTGCTGGCGTCTGTACTCGGTTTTAATGTATAACCGAGCCAGTGAGTGATGGCAAAGTATTCTGTTTGTGTTTTGTTTTCACTTCTTTCGGCACTCCCTGAGTGCCACTGTTTTTTTTCTAATAATCAGTTTGGTTGTAGACTCTATAATAGTTTTTATAGCCTCTTCATTGACTTTTTCTTACAGACCAGGGTACGACTTTGGTATCTCTGACAACGATTTAAGGGGTGAGGGGGGGTGAGGGGGTGGGGGGAGGGGGGTACTACCCCCCCTGTGAAGGAAAAGTTGCGGAACCCCCCCCTTTTTGAGATATGACCTTTTTAATATTCTAACCTCACTTTCGAATTTTCATGTATTGACATCTATTTAAAGGTCAGAAAAGCTGGAGGATGACAAATAAAATGAAGAGGGAAGTACCAGCCCCCTCCCCCCACCCCTTTTTTTTCATTTTCGATATTTACAAAAATGTACGGTCTATGTGCTTAGGCTTAGTCGACGGAGCCCCGCTACGCGGGGCTCCTACTTCTGGGTGGTTTAAAAAAAAACAACCACGAAGGGGATGGCGGGGTCTTTCAGACCCCGCCATCCGCTTCTAACCTAACCTGTCCGAGTCGGGGTGCCCCAAGTCCCGAGCTCGCTTCGCTCGCTCTTGCATCCTATGTTGTCAATGCAACTGTGTTATTTTTCTTCGTTCGCTCTGGGCGTAGTCGACGGAGCCCCGCTGCGCGGGGCTCCTACTTCTGGGTGTTTTAAAAAAAAACAACCACACTACCACTTCTAACCTAACCTGTCCGAGTCGGGGTGCCCCAAGTCCCGAGCTCGCTTCGCTCGCTCTTGCATCCTATTCCTATGTTGTCTAACCTGACCGTGTCAGGTCTGCCCTAGAAGAATTCAGTGACAGCACAAAATGGCGTCGTTTTACGTTTCGTTTCACATATCGGCAATAGTCGGTAAATTATTATAAGTGTTTATAATTTAATAACACTGATTTAAATCAGCGAAATATAAATAATATAATGAAATGCATAAAAACTCATAACTCACTAATTATACATATTTATTTCATCATTATTATGAAGTTAAACATTTTAGTGCGTTGACCTTACATAAAACGAAACGTTCAATGGTGAGACCAAATGTCAAAAGTAACAAAACATTCCTTAATTTCTACGTTTTTGATTATTTTTTTTCTCGAAAACCATTTATCTCCGCAAGTTAAAACTTTGCGTGGAGGCTTCTAATAATAAGATCTATCTGTGAAAAAAATATGGACCCTCAACTCGTTGGCAGAGATACCAAAACTTAGCCCGGGTTCCGTACCACAAGGCAAAAACGCCGAAAAAACGTGTTTGTTGTATGGGAGCCCCCCTTAAATATTTATTTTATTTTAATTTTATTATTTATTATTAAAGTTAAAACACAACTGAGTATTTTGTGAATATTTCAAGTGCCTACCTGTTGCCATTTTTGATATCAAGCAAAAAAGGTCAAAAAAATCGCGTTTGTTGTATGGGAGCCCCTTAAATATTTATTTTATTTTGTTTTTAGTACTTGTTGTTATAGCGGCAACAGAAATACATAATTTGTGTAAATTTCAACTGTCTAGCTGTCAGGGTTCTTGAGATAGAGCCTGGTGACGGACAGACGGACAGACAGCGAAGTCTTAGTAATAGGGTCCCGTTTTTACCCTTTAGGTACGGAATCCTAAAAAAGTTTAAAAACAAAACCAAAAGACTAGAAAAGGATGAAACAAGAAAGCGGTAGCGAAAGGTCAATTTTTGTAAGAGGTAACCTGGAGTAGATATCGTTAATATGATTATATTATTTGTCTATAGAATACCGACTGTGTCATTTTTCAAAGGGAAGCCGGTAGGAATCGAGTTGTATGCAACCTTCGCCACTGCATGAAAGTATCTTCCCATGGTTGTATGCCGCTGTACTAACATATTTTAATCTATGGTAGCATGCGACCACGGGAAGGTGCTTTCTTGTTTCATCCTTTTCAGTAGTCGGGTTTTATTTATTTACTCAAAACAAAGTATTGTAAAACGCGTTAAAAATACAGGTTTACAAAAAAAGTAGAAAGAAAGAAAAGAAAGAAAAATTAGGTATTTATTCTGCACAAACAAAACGCACATTGCAAATAAAAAATTAAAAATAAACACAAAATATACACACACAACGTAGTAAAAAGCCTCGTACTCAAGCTTTAAAAATGTTGACAATGAGAGGTTTTTCTTTTGAGTATTAAAAAAAAAACATAGTTTCCAAGAACCATGAAGATGGCGTTGAACTGACTACGTTACTAGGTGCCAAAGACAAAACGCTTGAAAAAAAAAACATTGCGTCACGTCATATACGCTCGTGGAGTGACAGTTTCGTTTGCTTTCGTTTTACGATCTCAAAATTACATCCAATTGAATTAATAGAAAAATTATGTGACGTTCCCTTCCTTGCAGTAACTTACCAAGTTCAGCGCCATCTATCTAGCGGCTAGGGAAGCGTAAAAAAAAAAGAAAAAGAAAATCCCTCATTTTGTTCACTGCTTGATGTCAGAGCCAGGCACCAAAGACAGACAACACACAATAATAATTGACATATTTGACATTGACAATACAAAATCAATCCGTGATGCGCCCGCGACACTGGCACTAAGACAACAAAACGTGAAAACAATAACAATCAAACAAAAACAAAATGCCAATTCGCAGAGTGGAAAATTAACTACTTATGTAACAATCAACAATACTTATTAACGACAATTTAAGCCGTGCGTCGCATCTGTGCAAGAACAGGTCGTTGCTCAGCAAAATGCTGTGACTTCGGGCGAACCTATCGTACACCGGCAACGCTATTTCTACAAGCGTGTGGATGAGCACTGCTGTCCTAGCTAGGTTATGGAAACCTGTGTTAAGGAGAAGCATTCCGGTCCCCTAAGGTACAGTGACGTAAAGGTTTTAGTTTTTAAACTTTTTTTAAATTAATTATTTTGGGGCTTATTTCAGTAATATTTATATTTTTGAAATGTGCTAATTAAGCCCTTTCGTTTGATTCTCGCACAAGGCACCATCCCAAATATATTTATTTTTAAATTCATTACTTTATGTCCTGTAGAGGGCGCCATATTGAATTTGGTGTGACTTCACAAAGCCTATAATCAGCGGACGCGCGGACGGTCAAGACGCTCCTAATGATACCTCATTTGTCTAATTACTATAAGTACTTTTGAAGGAATTATTCCGTTCTGATCCCCTGAACCCCCCTCCACCCCCCCCCCCCCCCCCCGCCTCGATCCCCTCCTAGATCGTCTTCTGTTTTAATCTCTGTCTTAGTGTCTAAACACACTATGCCGAAGTTACACGACCGAAGTTCGGCATGATTACGCCTGCAATGCTATTTGAATTACTGACGACACATTATGCCGAAATTACGTTGCGTTAAATAGCATTCCGGGCGTAATCTTGCCGAACTTCGGTCGCGTAACTTCGGCATAGTGTGTTTAGACCCTTATCCACTAAAAACTTTCTCATACCGGTTTGATGGGAATAGAAAAATCATAACCCTCCTTTTTGCTTCGCCGTAATCGGGTAATTATTATGAAAGTATTTACTTACAATACTTATAAAACACAACAACAATTTTTTAAACTTTGTTTGTTCCGGCTAATCTCCGAAACGGCTGGACCGATTTCGATGGGATTTTCACTGGCAGATAGCTGATGTTGTTAGGAGTAACTTAGGTTACTTTTATTTTGGAAAAATAATTAGTAAACGTACACATTATTGTTTTCCGACATCCACGCGATCGATGTCGCGGTGTAGCCACTGCTTAGCGTCGAGAGTTGAAAATCCAACAGCATAATTATTTTTTTGGTGGGCTGGGAGGCGCTTTGTTGGAGTCTCAACTCTCGGCTCAACACTTTAAAGTTGAAAATCCAACGCGCGATAAAATCCCGTCTCGATATTTTTACGCTAGACATCTGTTTCTTGTCTAGATCATAAATAATAGCATCCCCGACCGTTTTCGGTCACGGTGGCCAATCTCAATGGAGATTAGCCAGGTACGCAGGAGATATTATAGTGCACAAGTGTGTGCGCAAACACAGGTGCACTCTCTGTTCCTTTACTCTCATAGTCCGATGGGACGGCAATCCGACACGACCGGGGAGAGTTCAGGCGCAGGACCAACGGCTTTACATGCTTTCCGAGGCATGGTTCCAAACTTCGGACTTTTACTAAGAAGTTCCTAATGGAAAACCCAATAACAGTTTGTCCGACCCGGGAATCGAACCCAGGACCCCACGCTCAGCAGTCGCGCTTGCAACCACGAGACCAACGGGGCATGCGATAGCATCTAGACAGCATATTATATTTTTTTGTTAGCCTATTTTGTGTCCCACCGCTGGGCATAAGTACCTCCCCTTTTTCCTTCCAAACCTCTGGCCATGTTGGCCCTGTAAACCTCGGCAGATCGTCACACCACCTTCGCCGTGGTCTACCTCGACGACGATGTCTTCCCTCAGGTGCCCAGTGTCTGACAATCTTTGCCCATCTCTCCGGGTGCATTCGTGATACGTGTCCGGTGTCCAGCCCACTCCCACTTCAGCCTGGCTGTTTTATCTCCAACATCCGCTACTTGAGTTATTATAGAGCATAATAAAAATGCTAAAATTAAATTGTTTACATTGAAAGTGAGTCAGGAGGCAGCCACATCATCATAGATATATATTTCTATGAGCCACATCGTTATTAGCAACTCGGGATAAAAATGCACACAGACGAGCGTAGGTATTTGACACAATGCTAATTGAAAACAGCCGCACTGGTCGATCGTATTGCCGCGGTCGGTTCGTGGATGGGTGACCATCTCTTACCTACATATCGAGACCCCTCTCCTCGCCTCGGAAAGCACGTTAAGCCGTTGGTCCCGGCTGTCATTCATTCATCACTCACTTCAACATTCACTTCTCTTTCTTTCTTATTCTATTATTGCATTCCATATTGTAAAAGGAGATGGATAACGCCCCCATACAAGTATGGTCCAGCATAGACATAAATAAAACAATATATAACATAAAGGAATATTTGTATTTAATAGTCCTGTTTATATTTTATTACTCCAGAAGTCGGTGGTAACGAGATATAAGACATTTTAGGTGAACATTCTGGTATGATATTTTGACGTTTAAATACAGTAGACATGTACATTGTCATGATAGTCCAGTGGTTTAATGCCTCGCTTCTCGTGCACGAGGTTGCGGGTTCAATTGCGGGCTAGTACCAGTGTGACTTTTTTCGATTCATATGTAGTTTCTGAGATTGAAGAAAAAACATCGTGAGGAAACCTGGACTTCTAGTTAAAATAAGACTGATATCGCCAACCCTGTTTTGAGCAAACGTGCAATGCTTGTGTCTCTTCTGTACGAGATGAGACAATAACAGGCTGGTATTATTATTATTTACTTTTAATCATATTTAACTACGTGTGTACAATCATCTATAGGTATCACATAGACCGGTCCATGTGCTTCTCGCATACAATGAATTCCTGCGACTTCTACCAGGTCATATGTTCAGCATGTGAGGCTTAGGTACCCATAAGCAGCAGTGGACTTCTATGGCTGAATGATGATGATAACTATTACCAGCAAGAATGGCACACTTTATCAGCGCAGTGACCTGAAAGAAACAACGTACATAAGTATAAACAAAAGATACACCCTTAAAAGACGTGCTGAAGACGTTACTGAAACTCACGCGTGTTAAAACTTACCAATCGCGGAGTAATCCACTGTCTTATAACAGATTGAATTTCATCCGAATCCAATAAATGCCTCCTTATGCGGAACGTTGCTATACCACAGTCAGTGCAGCGCTGGTTCTCCATCAGAAATAGGGCAAAATCAGTTGTCGAAAGTGCGAGTAGCCAAGGTAAATCGAAATAAGAAGATGCAGGAACAACAAATATCCAGAAACAAAGCCAAAGGTCGTCGTAAAACAACACAAGAAAACATTCAATACGCGAGCCACAAGAACCAACACACCGCATTATATTGTAGTCTTTGACAGGAATGACGGGAATGACATAAATTCTATCAAAAGTACTCTGTGACTTAAATTGTCAAATCATTAATAAAAGACAAATGTCTTGACTTTGTCATGACAATCGGCATAAAACCCTTAACACACGTACCTAGCTATAATATGTAAGTATACAAACATATATAAACTCCCTGCTTTTGCCATGCGGGAAGGCAGAAACTAAAAAAGGCCCTCTACTATTACGACCCTTACCTACTTACTCGTTTTGCTTTGTCCACGTTCATACATCTAGTCATTTAGGCGCGTCACATTAATAGAACCGACATATTGTGTTGTATTCGTAAGGTGCAGTCAAATATATAATTATTAGGTATAGCTGTGCTGTGCATGTGTCTATTATAACAGAAAGTAAGTATAATATCGTAAATGTCACAAAAATATGTCAAAATATATTTTAAATCACCTTACTATAATAATACAATAATGTGTCCTGCACTAAATATCTGTTAGACACTATCTGTTATTTACTATGTAATTATGTTATGTTGTATTGAATTTCTCAGTAGCAGCTCGGAGTCTGATTTTTTGCCCGGTTGATGGCAAAAGTCTCGCCCTTTATTTCATGGGACTTGAACATAACTGTTCTGTGTGAAATGGGTGTGTACTATAGGTATTACCTCTGCCTAACCCTTTGAGGATTACAGGCGTGATGCTATGTGAATATTGGGTCAAACACTACATCGAATTAAGATTTATTTTGAAAACATATTTATTGCTTCGTCTGTAACGGCCTTAACAGAAGAAGACAGTGTTTCCATTACTTTGAAGAACCAAATAATCTACTGTTTTTTAATTAAAGAGATAAATAAAATGTGTCTTTTTTATTCTTACTTCCGTTATAACTAAACGCGCATAAAAACATTTTTTTTTCTTACTCTATTATCTAAAATACAGGTAAATACACGTTGTTTCGAACGATGAACATGTACTAATTACCATCTTATTTCAAATAATTGCAACATTTGAAACTCACGGATGGAAGTCAAAATAAAACAAACAAAATAATATCCTTTTAAATTCATATTTTCCCACACACATGTGCGGAGAAATGAAAGTCATGATAGAAATTCAAGTATTATAAGTTTATTTTTAAATATAATTAAGTCTCTGTCCGTGCAGGGCCACACTTTATCCATGTCCTTTCCATATATTCCATTCCATATTGTCTGTGTGGTAACACCACCCCATACTTCCCGAGGGTGTCGTAAAAGGCGACTAAGGGTCGTACCGGAGAATGGGCAGCAGCGTTCTCTATGCATTCCACCACCATACTATACTGCGATCGCCAACCCGCCTGCCAAGCGTGGCGCTTATGGCAAAGCCAAGAATGACTTGGGGGAGGCCTATGTCCAGCAGTGGACGTCTTTCCGCTGAAATGATGATGATGATATTGTAAAAAAACTGGCCAAGTGCGTGTCGGGCCACGCACAGTGTAGGGTTCCGTAGTAGCCCGTTATGTTATATTTTGTCTTTCAATGCATGTCTTTACCCTTTATAAACAAGAAACTACTTCATCTTAGTCACTTTAAAGGATTAATCCTAAGGATTTTATATTTGGTACAAAATTATCCAACACCCAAGTTCAACGACTATTACTGCTAAACTAATAAAGTTATCTTAACCGCTATAATTTTCCTTTAAAGTTCATGAAATGCACTATCGTCGTGAATTTTTCCAGATTTTTCTTTTCCAGCAGTTTGTCTTCGCAGACTGCAGACTGTCTTTTGTAACTTTGACGTTCGAAAAGTGCTGATTCTCAGCCTAGTTTGAATAAATGACTTTTGACTTTGATTTCTACCCCAACATAGTTGAGAAAAGGCTAGGCGGATGATGACATGACTTAGATCTATTTAAAAGTATAATGTTTGCAACGGACCTATTTGTTTCCCCCATTTTTTGCATACGTCATACAATAAGATAAGATACCGCAAATCCGAGTTGTGAATGATTCTGGGAAAAGTTACATTTTGACAGATCGTAATTTCCCGCAACTTGAGGTCACTTGATAATAAATACTTTTACGAATATATTTGACCTTTTTATTAAACACTTATTTGGGTTTTCCGTTTTCGTAACGTTCTTATCCATTGACCTGTACTGGTATCACAAAATACAGAGAGTACAGAAGGCAGTCTACATACAAAGTGCGCTCGAGCAACGCACACATAGACACCGCTCACGGACACGTTATCTCGGAGTGGTTGGTAGTGTAAGCGCGAGTGCCATCCGCTTGAGACACGCGTCTTTGAAGTGCAAAAATGGAGCAACAAAAAAAATATCAAAAAACCGGGCAAGAGCGGTGTCCGTTACCCAGGCCAGATGTTGTCGAAAATGGTCATTTGAATCTTATAGATAATTAGTTTTGCGGCTTCTGTAATTGTTGCGCACATTTTTAAATTTATGCGCTTATAGTTTTTTAATTATTTCACAAAAACATTTCCTGCTGGGGTAACGTTACCCCAGCCAGACCTTTTTCTTTCTAATGGGAATATTTAAATAATTACTAGCTATAAAATTAGTTGTCCAGATGAAGTAAATGTTGTGCCTCATTTTGTATTTGTTCTTTCATCGGTTGCGAAGTTATTCGAGATTTTGCTGGGGTAACGTTTTTGGTTTTGCTAGATCTTTGAAATGGTTAAGCGGATTCTTATCATATTTTGTACATGGCTTCTTAGGAATTAGTTTAAATTTGTTCTGCAATAAAAAAAACCAAAATAATACATAGCTTAAAGGTTATTTCATTAAATAGAAAAACACTTCAATTGGTCCCAGCACTCTCAATAAGAGCTCTAAAGACTTACTTTAAACGTTATTTTAAAGCTTGTAACTGCCTTCAAATGTACGTGAAGTTTCATTAGTATCCTGTAAGTATTTAACAAGTTATGATGATATTGAGTTCTTCACGAGCACGGTCTTCATGCGCGCGGTGTTATTTGGCCACTGGATTGGATATATGAACTGAATGTTATGTCAATTATTAGTTTTTTAGTTCAGTTGTATATCAGTAAAATTTCAGCTCAGTACATTGGATAATTAATAAGATAATACGATTAAAGTCATCAGGAAGTGAATGACCGTGATAACCCGACCAAGTTTAGGTGGTTACGAAAAAGCGAAAAGCGTTTAGTATAATACACCTTACAATTTCGGTACAGACGCGTACACTGTTAAATACATTAATAGTATAATAATATCTGTACTATGAAAACATTATTATTATCTTCCAGTTGCACAAACTTATTTTACAAAATGATCTGTGATATTTTTATACAAAAACCAACAAAGTTTTAGAATGTACCTTTACCTTTAATTAGTTAAAAGTAATACTTACATAATTATTTGACTGCAGTTTAATATTAAGTACTTAATTTTATTATTTTTGATCTGTGATTTTAAACTTAGGAAAAATATGTGATATTTGAAATGAGACAACAAAACAGTAGGACTAACTGTGAGCATTTTACTACATTGCGATGTCATACCACCATTGATCTGTGATTTTAATTGATATAAGTAGGTATTAGTAGACATACGTAAAGGTGCGTTACAGACCATGTAACATGTTATATAACACTACAACTCTATGTAAAATGTTATACAACAATGTTAAATAACATGACCACACAATGAAAAATGTTATATAACATGTTATGTTATGTTATATAGTTTGTACGCACCGTAAGTTTAGTGTTAACCGAAAAAAACCGTTGTATATTATTTATTGTCTGTGATCAATACACAGTCCAATATGTGTATATTTAAATAAAAACTGTAACTGTGTATACTGAAATCTATAATTTAATTAAAAAATAATAGAAAATTTCAAAAAAGCAAAATGACTATCTGTAATTTTAATCTGTGATTGTTTTTAAGTATAAGTTTAATAATACTTTAAAAGTTCAATTGAAATGATTATATTACCTGTCAATAAAAAATATTTAATAATCACGTAGTTTTTTTTTAAACTTGTGTACATGTCTGTACTAAATTTGTAACACTATCCTACATATTTTAGAAGGTACCATAATGTTTTGCGTTTTCGCTTTTTCGTAACCACCTAAACTTGGTCGGGTTACCACGGTCATTCACTTCCTAATGACTTTAATCGTATTATCTCATTAATTATCCAATGTACTGAGCTGAAATTTTACTGATATACAACTGAACTAAAAAACTAATAATTGACATAACATTCAGTTCATATATCCAATCCAGTGGCCAAATAACACCGCGCGCATCAAGACCGTGCTCGTGAAGAACTCAATATCATCATAACTTGTTAAATACTTACAGGATACTAATGAAACTTCACGTACATTTGAAGGCAGTTACAAGCTTTAAAATAACGTTTAAAGTAAGTCTTTAGAGCTCTTATTGAGAGTGCTGGGACCAATTGAAGTGTTTTTCTATTTAATGAAATAACCTTTAAGCTATGTATTATTTTGGTTTTTTTATTGCAGAACAAATTTAAAATAATTCCCAAGAAGCCATGTACAAAATATGATAAGAATCCGCTTAACCATTTCAAAGATCTAGCAAAACCAAAAACGTTACCCCAGCAAAATCTCGAATAACTTCGCAACCGATGAAAGAACAAATACAAAATAAGGCACAACATTTACTTCATCTGGACAACTAATTTTATAGCTAGTAATTATTTAAATATTCCCATTAGAAAGAAAAAGGTCTGGCTGGGGTAACGTTACCCCAGCAGGAAATGTTTTTGTGAAATAATTAAAAAACTATAAGCGCAACAAATTTAAAAATGTGCGTAACAATTACAGAAGCCGCAAAACTAATTATCTATAAGATTCAAATGACCATATTCGACAACATCTGGCCTGGGTAACGCACACGCAAGAGCGAGTCGGACTCGCGCGCCGAGGGTTCCGTAACATCCGGGTTTATGCATAAGGTTTATGTTTATGAAATTAAATGTTTTTTTTTATTTTTGAGTTGATTGAATGAATGGTAAATTGCGGTTTACGATTTATGACGTATTAAAAAATAACTACTTACTAGATCTCGTTCAAACCAATTTTCGGTGGTAGTTTACATGGTAATGTACAGTACGCCTCAAAAGTGCTTAGGCGCGCTATGGTTGAAATTTCTGTGAACATGCTTCGCGCCGTCCCCGCGCCCGCGCCGCAGGCCCGTATTTACATCTGTGTGTGTACACTTGCTAACGTCAAACGAAACAAAACATATCGTCATCGCTTTATCACACGCGCGGCGTAATTACGTATGACCTTGGTTGGTTCATACCACTGCTAAAATTCACAACTTCATAACAAGTGCTGCTAGCGGATAACGTAGCGTATAAGATTAGTAAACACGTAGGCCTGGGTTCGAATCTCGAGATGGAACTTTGAATTATCTTTTCAACTCAAACTCAAACTCAAAGCATTTATTTCAATTAAACCTTGTACAGGCACTTTTGAATTGTCAAAATTAAATAGTCTGTCAGTTAGTCAGAAAGTTGAAGCTAGGTGCCCATTCCAAAACGTAGATCTCTATGGAGAAGAATGGGCAAGAAACTCCATGGACACTCTTTTAAATCAAGTTATTACAAAATCCTGGGTACATTATTCTTGTTGCTTCTATATGTGAGAACAATGTAAAAAAAAAAAGACAAATGAAGAAACAATTCAAAATATAAGATTAAAAATAAGCCTTGGCAGTTAAGAGATGACCAGTCTCAACCGACGGCACCCGTTCACGAACATGACGCGTGGTTCAGCACCATCCAGCTCAACCATTTTGTAGGGAACCGAATAATCCAACACACGCGCCACCATCGGTGAGACATTTAAGTGAGCATGACACGTTCTCAACTGCCATGCTCTTTCAAGTCAACAACAAAAAAAAAAAAAAACATAATAAACGGAAACATGGTTCTTACATTTACAAAATTAAAAAAAAAAAATGCTTCTAAATTATACAAAACTATAGTTTGCAATTTATTTAAGATGTTAATATAATTTACTACCAAACAGGAAGAGGTATCAAATATTGCAGTATTCAACAATTAAAACTGGATTGAACAAAATAAAAAAGTTATGTTCGTAATGTCAGAAAAATTGAAAAAGAAAAAGGGAAGCACCTCTTCCAAATATTGAAATTTTAAGTAGTGAGCCCAAGTGCCTGTGGAGCAGGACCAGCTTTAAGCCAAGCATTTTTATCTACGATATAATCATCCAACTTGTAATATGCTTGTCTACATAGTGTGCGTTTAATGCATGTTTTAAATTTCTTCTCATTTAATTGAAGAATATCGAATGGTATTTTATTATAACATTTTACACAGTAACCCATAAAAGAAGTTTTTACTTTAGACAATCTGAAACGCGGTTGATCTAATTTGTCCCTATTTCTAGTGTTAAAATTATGCCTGTCACTTATCTTACTAAAAAGATGTAGATTTTTTCGAACGTACATAATGTTTTCATATATATATTGACAAGGAACCGTCATGATGTTAATTTCTTTAAACAGTTCTCGTAGAGAATCGCGTCTGCTGAGCTTGTAGATGGCTCTAACAGCCCTCTTTTGCAGAATGAAGATAGAATCAATATCTGCAGCCCGTCCCCACAACAAAATACCGTAAGACATGATGCTATGAAAGTAACTAAAATAGACCAGTCTCGCGGTATCCACGTCTGTTAATTGGCGAATTTTCCAAACAGCGTAAGCGGCCGAACTGAGCCGCCCTGCAAGTGATGTTAAGTGCGGACCCCACTGTAGCTTTGAGTCAAGCGCGATCCCCAGAAAGACCGCATTTTCGACGAATTCAAGTGTCTCCCTATTCAATACAACATGACATTCATTACTTCTAACATTCGGTAAAGCGAATCTAATGCATTTAGTTTTTTTCTCATTTAATACCAAATTATTCACAGTAAACCAATTATGGACCACATGCATAGCGTTATTTACGTCGTCAAGCTCCTGTGCACGTCTGCTTACTTTAAAAATCAGTGATGTGTCATCAGCAAATAACACCATTTGTGGTTGGTCTTTCAGTGAATGAGGTAAATCATTTATATATACTAAAAATAGGAATGGCCCCAATATTGAGCCCTGCGGTACTCCCATTTTGACTTTTAAGCCCGATGAATTCACACCGTTAATTTGAACTTGCTGAAATCTATCATTTAAATATGATTCTATTAAGCTAAGAGCAAGTTTACCTAGTCCGTAATGCTCAAGTTTCAAGAGCAGTGTTTCATAATTCACGCAATCAAATGCCTTGGATAGGTCACAAAAAATGCCTATAGCATCTTGTGCCTCTTCCCATGCGTTAAAGATGTGTTTTAATAAGGTGACACCGGCGTCGGTTGTACAACGTCCTTTGGTGAAACCATACTGTTGATCGTGTAAGATGTTATTACGATTAAAATGATTGAGCATTTGATTTAACATTACTTTTTCGAACACCTTGCTAAAAACCGGCAAAACCGATACGGGTCTATAATTATTAGTGTCTTTGCTGTCCCCAGATTTGAAAAGTGGAATAACTTTACTGAACTTCATTAAATCCGGGAAAACCCCTTGATCTACACACAAATTAAATATTAAAGCTAAATAGGGTGCAATTGTCTCAATAAAGGATTGACAAACTTTAGTGGACATGCCCCACAGATCTTCGGTAATTTTGATCTTAAGTTGCTTAAATGCCTTTATTATGACTATGGGGTTTATATGTTTAAATTTAAATTCCACAGGACAGACTGAGACATTCGCTCTTAATAATTCAATAGCTAGTGCGGGCGAGGAATTTAAAGTTTCTGTAGTTTTAATTGGAATATTGGTAAAGAAAGTTGCAAATTCCTGAGCAACATCGATGTTATCGCTAATGAGACCGCGGGAAGTGTCCAGTGTGTAATCAGTATTATGTTTTTTGTTCCTGTTCGTTTCATTGTTTATAATTTTCCAAACTGTCTTTATTTTATTGTCTGCGGATTTAACTTTGTTACTAATGAAAGAAGCTTTAGCTGCTTTGCAGATATTTTTAAAAATTTTAGAATAAGTAGCAACATACTTATTAAAAGTATCCGTGTTTATATACGGCTTAAGGCCATACAGTTCAAATAATCTTTCCCTACTTTTCCTGATTCCTTTAGTTGCCCAGTCACTGAATAAAAACTTAGGGCAAATAGTTTTAGATTTCTTCTTAAAGGAATTATTGAACTCTGTTTGCACTAATGAAAAGAATTCTTTATACAAAATATTACCATTCGTCATACTTAGGCCCTGAGCATTTAACTTGCTAATTAAAGTGTTATTAAACTTATTCAAATTACCCGATGTTATTGGTCTAGTTTGAATCTGCACTTTTTGTATCGGTGTGTTGCACTCAAAAGACACGGTTTGACCACTGTGATCCGAAGGGAGATAATTTACAATGGCTTTATCTAAATATTCACAGCAACAAAAAACATTATCAATACATGTAGCAGTAGTCGTAGTTATTCGCGTTGGTTCCAAAAACACATTTGACAGATTGAATGATTTGAAGAGGCTTAACAATCTACTGCTATTTGAATTATTTTCCAAAATATTAACATTAAAGTCACCACAAATAATTATTGATTTATTACCAGTTGCAAGTTTTCCTAAGACATCTTCCATTACTGACTCAAATATAGAGTAGTTTTGATAGTTTGGAGGTCTGTAAACGCACACTATAAAATGCTTATCTAGCTCAACACAGGACAGTTCGATGCTATGTTCCACCGATAGTTCCACTATGTCTTTACGAGTCTTGTATTTTAACAACAATAATCTTATCTTTTTTTATTATTCGATAAATTAATACACGAGAATAATAATGTAATATTTGTTTTATTTGTATTATTATATTGTTATTGAAATATGCGGGGTAAAAATAAAAAAAAAATTAAGTGGTTTCAAAAATTTTATTCGTTATAATTTGATAAATAAACTTTTAAAACAGTTTATTTTCTCATAAAGAACAATTTATTGAAGTAAAGCAGGTAATCGGTGAGCTACGACCATTAGACTTAAAATATTGTAACTATCTTAGTAATAAAATAATATTGTGCTTTAATTGCGGATATAGCTTAAGTATTCATTTTCAAAATTCATTTTGAAAAGAAGATTGAAACTATAAACCTCAAAATAATCCTTATTACGGATATGACACAATAATATTTTATTTAATATTACTAAAATCAATTTGTAATTTATAACTTAATACGTTGTATAACCCCCATTATTATCCATGCTATCAAGTAAACGCTGGCGTATGGATCCTGTAATGTTTAAACATATATCTTCATATTTCCTTGCAATGCAACTTCATCTGGTAGGTCACTGGTTGGTTAAAACCACTTGTTTCTTATTCACTGACTGTACTCTTCCTTATATCTTTTGACCCGCCGATTCACAGTAGGTAATTTCTCTAAAACAAAAAAGGAATATTGTAAGGCTACTAGCAAAATTATAAAATATTAAGTAGATACCTACTTATTACTTTTTTAAACAAAATTATTTTGAAAATAGTTCAAATGTTACAAAATAATTATATTATAATTTATAATACATAATGCTATATTCATCATTCCAAAAGTAAATAAATAAACTCTTGGAAATATTATTTTTTTCTTCTATTTAGACCCTATGGTAAATACAAAACGTTTAATAAAATAACTACAAGGATCAGCAGTTAAACTTTAATTAGCTAAATGTTAGATAAAATAATTAAATCATAATACTCACAGTCAGTCCGGTTTCATCAATTATTTGTGATATAATAATATATTAAAACCACTTTTACGCTGCGCGATAATATCCGCTTTCATCTCAAAGCTTACATTTCAAAATGAACTATTACACAGCTATTATAATAGATTAAACACACGTCACTAACCCACAATATCAAACACCAATCAAGAACGAACAACATTCTATTAGACGCGGTGAATGAGCCGTAAGTTACCTGCATCTGTCTACCATACCTAATTTATTTATTTAGATTTCTGTGGGTATACTCAAAAGTTTTACGAATTATGTGAACAAGACGAACATGACACGGAACTATATTCAAAAGCGTGATTATTCGAGTAATATGCGGGTGTGTGTGTCAAATTACTCATTAAAAGAAGGTCGTAAGTCAAACTAAACGTTAAGCAATTAGTTTTGAAGTTGCGTATGGACTTTTGGCGTGGATAGTACATCATATATTTTTTTTAGTTTTATCATTCTCTTATTTTAGAAGTTACAGGGGGGGGGGGGGGGGGGACACACATTTCACCACTTTGGAAGTGTCTCTCGCGTAAACTATTCAGTTTAGAAAAAAATGATGTTAGAAACCTCAATATCATTTTTGAAGACCTACCCATTGATACCCCACACGTATGGGTTTGATGAAAAAAAAAATTTTGAGTTTCGGTTCTAAGTATGGGGAACCCTAAAATTTATTGTTTTTTTTCTATTTTTGTGTGAAAATCTTAATGCGGTTCACAGAATACATCTACTTATCAAATTTCAACACTATAGTTCTTATAGTTTCGGAGAAAAGTGGCTGTGACATACGGACGGACAGACACAGACAGACAGACAGACAGACGGACAGACAGACAGACAGACAGGCATGACGAATCTATAAGGGTTTCGTTTTTGCCATTTGGCTACGGAACCCTAAAAATGGCTATCTAAGCTCGATTTATACGATAGTTTCCTATTTTGAATCAGTACAAACAAACGAAGTAACTTTTTTGTAAGGTAAATTCACGCCACCAACTATTACGTAAGTTGAAAACATGATTTTTTGTTTGTGTAGATATTGTGTTGTTTTTAGTGTCATTTGATAGGTTTAAAATAAATTGTGTAAATAGGGTAATCCGTTTTCAATTTATTACGGATTTTCTATAGTAAAAATTGACAAATGTAAAATTGTATCATACTTATGTGTGGTGGACTGTATTTGTTGGGTGGTGTTCTTCTTGAACTTGAAATAAAACGAGGCTTCTTTCTTCCCAGGTTTATTTCTTCTCAGGTATTCTTCTTGTTACAATGTTCGGAAGACGACTGTGTCGCGGTCGTTGGAAGTCGCGACGCCCCCGCTAGGGGGCGTGGCGAGCGGCGTCAGGGCTATGCCCCCCGGCCGCGGAAGCCATACGGCGGCCCGCAAATACGGGCCTCTCACTTCATGTGCCACAAGGGCTGGCGGTTATTTGGACGCGCGTTTTAAAAACGCGCGTCCATGTGAATAGCTGCTTATAGTGTTTCTGTAGGCGCGCCGCGACGCTGTATAGCAGCGCCGCTTTCTTCACGACACCTCGGCGGTCTGTCCCCGCCAGGTGAGACCCCCAGTTACCTGGGGGAGGCCCGGCGAGAGACGACCTGCGACGAAGGTGCCGACTCGGCGCTCCTACAGAATATAGGTATGTTGCCCCCGCCCGCCCCGCTTCCAGAGCTAGCCGGTTACGGTCCGGGCTAAGGGGCAGTCGTGTGTGTGTGAGCGGTATTGTGCTGTGTGACACCGCTCAGTGTCTACGTGATCGCAGCCCGCACTGCGCGTTCACGTGTGAGTATGGCGTCTGTTTAGTAATGTATGACTGCGTTCGTTACGTAACGTGCCTATATTAACCTAGCACACGCTACGCGACGAGTGTGTGTTATGTTATGTGGAGTGCTATTGTTTCGGGTGAGCCGCGTGTAACCTGGGTGCGGCTCACTCGAGGCGTCAATCCGGTGCGATGGGGTCGTCGTCCGCTACCAGGTCGCGGGGCAAGGGTCTCGCGTCAGGGGGGCGCGCGTGCCAGGGCGCGATGTCCTTGACATGGGGCCAAGCAGACGCGTCGGCACGCGCGAACATTCCTTTCGCGAGGTGCCGCACAAACTCATCCAGGCTCTCAATCCCGAGGTCCCTCTGGATGACGTCGTTCCTCACATAGCGAGGGGCGTCGACTATAGTCCGCAGCGCGAGGCTCTGCTGCGCGCGGAGCTGCTTCCGGTTCGTCTCGCTAGTGAGGGCGAACCATGCCGGAGCGGCGTACGTCAAGATTGGGCGCACGTACAACTTGTACACGCCCAACTTGACGCGCGCCGGGAGGCGGGACGAGAGCACTGGTTTGAGCAGGTTGCGGGCTACCCTACCCCGTGCGGCGACCGAGCGGACGTGAGGCCCCATCGAGAGTCGACGGTCGATGGTGACCCCCAGGTACTTAACCCGGGGCGACCAAGCGACGTCGGCTCCTTGAAGCTTCAGGGGAGGCGGGAGGGGCGCTGATCCGGTGATCATCGCCTGCGTCTTACCCACGTTCACCGACAGCCGCCACTTGGACAACCAGTCGGGAAGGAGCTCTAGGGCGCGCTGCATTTTGACCGCCGCGTATTTCGCATTGAGCGAAGTGGTTATGTACGCGGCGTCGTCAGCATACAGCGCGAGCATCGCATCCTGTGTCGTGGGGATGTCGTCCGTGTAGCGTGAGTAACACGCCGGCGAGACGCAGCTACCCTGCGGCACACCCGCCATGACGGGGTGCGCGCTGGACAGCGCTCCGTCGACCACCACCCTGAAGGTCCTGTGGGACAGAAAAGAGGAGACCACCTGCACGACGCGACGGGGCGCGCCTGACGTGGCCAATTTATAAATCAGGCCCTCGTGCCATACCCGGTCGAAGGCCTTCTCCATGTCAAGGAATACTGCGACTGCGTACTCCTTCCTGTTGTGGGCAGCTGTAAGGTGGTGCAGTACCCTTGACAGCTGGAGCGTCGTGCTATGTTCCGCCCGAAAACCAAACTGTTCCGGACGCGGCGAGATATGCGGCTGGAGGTGTCGCAGCAGGAGTGCCTCGAACACCTTGGAGACCGTCGGCAGCAGAGTGATCGGCCGATAGCTCTCCGGCTTCAGGATATTCTTCCCCGCCTTGGGCAGCATTATGACGCGCCCCTCCTTCCACGAGGCCGGAAAGGCCCCCGTGCGCAGCACCGCCGTAAACAGGCGCGCCAGCGCTGCTACCATACGGTAGGGCAGGCGGCGCAGCACTGCGTTGGTGATGCCGTCGGCACCGGGGGCCTTCCTTGGCTTCGTCCTAAGGATGGCGCGTCTGACTGCGCCCGGCGAGAAGAAGACGGGGTCCTCATCGGGAGCTATCGGCGCTGCGAAGTAGTCTCCCAGGTGTTTCTCGACTGCTGCGACATGGTCGGTGTCGCCGGTCGGGTTGGGGCGGAACTGACGCTCCAGGTGTTCGGCGAAGACCTCCGCCCGGTCCTCCGCTACGTATTTAAGCGCCCCGTCGCTGTTTAGCAGCGGACGCACCGGAGCTGGGGTATTCGTCAGCTGGCGGCACAACTTGTGCAGAGACGGCCAGCTGTCAGCGGCTGCATCTATTCGTTCGTCCCAGCCCGCGGTGGTGTGCGCCTGTAACTCGGCCTTTACCTTTTCCGCGAGACGGTTAAGTTGCGTCTTCATTGTTGGGCATCTTGTTTGTTGCCACTGCTTGCGTAGGCGCCTCTTCTCGGCGATCATTGAGTAGATACGCGCCGGCAGGGGCGGCAATAGCACTCTCCCCTGCGGCTGCGTGCTCTGTGTCGCCGCTTCTAAGGCGCTTTGGACGCAAGCAGTGATGTCCTCCGCCGTCTGGTCCACGTCCGCGGATGAGGCAATAGGCCGAGTCGGCGTGGTGGTCTCCACTTTGTCTGTAAAAATTGTCCAATCAATAGATCGACGTGGCGCTAATGGCTTCAGTCGGGTCGGCATACCCGCTAGGACGACGAGCACAGGATGATGATCCGACTGTAGCTCGTCGTCCAACACTTGCTGCGTGATCTGGCAGTGTAGCCCTCGGTGGACTACGATGTCCAGCACGTCCGGCATCCGCCGTGTGGCATCTGGGTAGTGGGTCGGCGTCTCTGGGCCGGACACCGTATAGCCGAAGGCTTCCGCGTCCGCGAAGAGCCGTCTCCCCTCGGTATTCGTAGTCATTGAATTCCACGCTGGGTGTTTACTATTAAAGTCACCGGCGAGGATGGTCGCGTTGCCGCTTGAAGGCTCCAGAACCGCCCTTAGCTCCCTCAGCTCTATGCGAGCCTTGGGCGGTTTATAGGCTGCGTATATGTTTAGATCCTCGCCGGCGAAGTGCAGCTGGATACCCAGCGCGTAGAATGTCTCGTTCGGCGGCAAGGGGAGCTCTTGATGTACGACTCTTCGCCTCACTAGTACTACCAGACCACGGTACCTTACGTGAGCCGACCTTTCGTCTTTTCTGTAGACGTGGTATCCCGGGACCCTGACCCTATCTTCGGGTCCCAGGAGCGTCTCGCTGATTAGCACCACGTCGATATCCTGTTCCCTCAGGAGATGGCGGAGGGGGGCGACCTTTTCCCTAAGGCCGCGGGCGTTCCAGTGGATCACCCTCAGTGGCCTAGCCATGGTACAAGGTTAGTAACATGGCGAGGCCATCGAGGATGACCGTCTCAATGTCGTGACCCTGCCTGATGGCCTTTATCAGGTCCATCAATAGTTTGATGGCACAGGTCGTGAATTCTTTTTTGGTCTCGGTCTTGGTTTCGTTATTGTTAGCGCCGGTGGCGCCGCGGCTCGCTCTCTGTGCGAACTGTTTTTGTTCCGCTTGCGGCCGCGGCACTGCGCCGGCGCTAGTTGTAGCATCAATGTTTGCTACGACCTGCGCCCCGCTTGCGGCAGGGTCGGCCTTAGGAACTTCCTCCTGGGTCGCCTGGGGGGGGGGGTTTGGGCTTCTTCCCTTTCCCCTTCCCCCCGCGTCTCTTCTTCCTCCGCCTTGAGGAGGTGGCTTGTGTGGGCCCGTTGGCTGCCGCCATAAGCGTTGCGCTATGGGCCTCTCCCTCCACCATGTGCGGCCTCTCGATGGCCGCTTGAGGCCGGCGCGCGGTGGCCGTGATGGCGGCAGTCCCCGCTCGCTTGTTCCGGGTCTCTGCCTGGAACACGGGGCACTTTGCATTACACGCGGGGTGCGGGCCACCGCAGTTTACGCAGGTGGCCGGCTCCTCGCGTGGGCGCTGACAGTCCCGTGCCGCGTGCTCACCTCCGCATCGGACACAAGCGAGCGGTCGGTGACACTGGTGCGAGCTGTGTCTAAATTTTTGACACCGGTGGCACTGTGCGGGTCCACGTTTCCCCCGCCAAGCCTCTATCTTGACACCTCTCATGTACATGAATACCGAGGTGTCAAAGATAGTCCGGACGTCGGGAGTCTTCTTTAGAATGGCGTGAAATACACAGCCGGGTCTTCCTTGTGCGCCCTTGATATGGCGCACGTACTCCGGCTGGTACCCCAACGCCCGGAGTTCCTCCTCTATCTCCTGGGGGTCGGTGTCCGCTGGCAACCCCCGGATGGCGATCTTCATGCTCCGCTCCGCTGGTAGGGAGTAGGCGAACCATGAAACGCCGCTCTCCTTTTCCAGGCCAGTCAAGTAGCGCTGGACCAGCCTGTATTCGTCCTCCGTGTCGGGGGTGAAACGAACACCACCCCCGTAAGGACGCGCGTTCGGAGGCCGGCCCAGCTTCGCGGCGATGGCCCGGAAATGGGCGGCCCAGTTGGGCAGCCTCTCCACCACCAGCGGCGGGTAGCGCAGCTTCCGTTTTTTCTTGCCCGACTTCTGCTCCGTTGACGTCTGAGCGCCGGGGGCGGCAGCGGGGGTATCGAATTCAGGGGGGGGGGCAAGTAGTTCAACATCACTTACCCCTGTTGTCATTTGTGTGTCCGGATCGCGGGGACGTGTCTCTCGACACGCTATCGCGACCAGACGCGGCCGAGCCCTCCGACACCAGCGACATGCTCGACCCCACGCGTGAGGAGCATGCCGACAGCATCGCGGGCGAGTCACAGGCGGAGGCCCTGGGGGGCGCCGGTGATGCGGGCGTCGATGGCGGTTTCAGCGCCGACCGCTCCCGCTCAGCCATCGCCGGTCCCGCCAGCGAGAGGCGGGGGCCGGGTGCGGCGGTGCGCGGAGCTGGGCCGTCTTGGGTTGTGGGCGCCTCCGCCGCCGCAGCCCCGGAGGGCGCGGGCGGAGACGCGAAGCTGGGTGGTGGTGCGGTGGTGCGCGCCGGGGGTGCGCGGGTACGCGCGGCCGGTGCGGCGGTGTGCGCGGTCAGCGCGGGCTGCGCCTGCGGTGCGGTGGCACGTGCAGTGTGCGCGGTGGTGCGCGCGGGCGCCGCGGCCCGGGTTGCGGGCGCGGTCGCGGGCGCGGTCGCGCGCGCGGGCGCGGGTACGCGCGCGGGCGGTACGGCGGCGCGTGCGAGCGGCGCGCGGCCTGAGTTTGCGGCGGGCCCCGGGGCCTGGATGGGCACCGGGCGGAACGCGGCTGGGCGGACGGGCACCGCGTGCTGGCGGCTCGACGACGGCGTTGGCGCAGCGCGCGCAGGCGCCGATGCCGTCGGTGGGCCGGTAGCTGCAGCGGCTCCCGTTTCCCCCCCTCTTCTTCCTCCCTCCTTCCTCGTCTTCTGGGTTGTCACGCCCGGCGGCGCACCGGACGACACCTCGCCAATATTTGGCATAGATGCCGCCCGATCCAACGCCGGGGGTGATTCCGGAGACCCGGCATCGCGGCCCAGGGAGCCGCGCATGCCGGGTTTCGGCATCACTGGTGTGGTGGTCGCCGCGACCGCTGCGGCGGGACTCCGCCGGGCAGCGCGGGTGGCTTCCCCTGTGTTCGCACGAGTGAGCTAGGTAACCCGTGCAAACACAAGAGAAACGGTTAAAAAGTGCGGTCCGCGCGGGTAGGCACACAAAAACAACGCGTGGGTAGGTTTGGTGCAGTGTGACCACTTAGCCAATCCGACTGTGTCGCGGAACAAAACCGCTCTCAATTTATACATTACGCGGCTGATCGCTGATTGGTCGAACGGTCAGTGGGCGGAGCATTTTGGCCATTAAGGAACATTCCGGAATGTTTCAACCAATCAGAATCAAGCACGGAATAATCTCGAAATTACATGCACTAACCTTTAGTATCGCGAAACTTTACCTTAACGAGAGCCTTTACACTTTAAACATGCTTTTTACATAGAAATATCCATATTTCACATATGAAACCTTATATCATTCTACTTGGAATTCACTAATCTATCACATAAAAATATAAAAAACATGAAAAGTCACTATCAGAAAACGTAAGTCCTTATCTCTACGTAATCTAATCACACGTTATCACATCACAAAAAAGGCTTATTTTATAAGTTTCTTGCTAGAATCTAATTAGGTCCACTTAGAAAACACTAATTATATGCATAATCACTCACTGTCCTATCAGTCTTTTGTCACTTTGACACTGTTTAGGTCCGCAGGCTCGGCGTCCATTACATCTCTCCCCCCAGCGCAGCTTGCGTAGCTTCCTTCCTCATTACGACGACGAGCTTGCTAACTGGCCGCCGGAAGACGCCGGTCCTGGTCCTCACCTCGACGATCCTGACGCCGCCGTCCGGTCCTGGATGCGTGCGTTCGACTTGTCCCATCGGCCAAGTGTTCCTGGGCAATGCGCTGTCGACCACGAGGACCACGTCACCAACTTGTAGAGGACGCACGTCGTTCTGTGGCTCGCCTCGGGGTACCAGGGTAGGGAGGTACTCTCGGAGCCAGCGCCTCCAAAAGTGGTCTGCGAGCGCCATGCTTGCTCGCCACATCCGTCGATCAGCTTCGTCGCAAGGCCCCGTCGATGGTAGGCCGATGGAGGACCCCAACAGGAAATGGTTGGGTGTGAGGGCCTCAGGATCCGCTGGGTTCACGCTCACGTGGGTCAGTGGGCGTGCGTTGATGGAGAACTCCGCCTCGGTCAGGAGCGTTCGCAAGACTTCTTCGGCTGGCGCCTTCTCCCTCAGGGTCGCGCTGAGAGCCGCCTTCACGGAGCGTACCATCCTCTCCCATGCGCCACCTTGATTGGGCGCGCCGGGTGGTATGAACCGCCACTCCATCCGATGAAGTAGTCCTTCGTCTCTCAGTGCGGGGAGCCACTCTTCATAGGCAGCACGAAGCTCTTGATCTGCCCCGCGGAAGTTCGTCCCGTTGTCCGAGTACATAACCCGTGGCCACCCTCTCCGTGCCGCCATTCTTCTGAGTGCCATGATTGCCGAATCCGTTGAGAGCGACGCGACGAGCTCGATGTGCACGGCGCGGGATGTGAGGCACGTAAATAATGCACCCCACCTCTTCTCACGGCGGCGCCCCACCTTGACCATCATCGGTCCAAAGTAATCCACCCCGCAGTTGGAAAACGGGCGGTGGAAAGGGTCAAGGCGAGCGTGTGGCAGGTCTCCTGTGGCCGGCGTCTGCGGCATTGCTCGCCGCCTCCGGCAGAGGGTGCAGTCCTTCTCCACAGCGCGTACCGTAGCTCGCAGATGGATGATCCAGTACCGCTGGCGCAGGTCGTTGGTCACGCGTTCTCGGTTGGCGTGGCCCTCTGCACAGTGCTCCCGCATGACAAGGAGTTTTGTGATGCGGTGACGGCCGTCCAGGATGACTGGCCGCTTCGTCTCCATCGGCGCGGAGGAGGCCCCAATCCGGCCTCTCACTCGTAGGAGTCCATCTTCCATTACCGGATCCAGCCGGTACAGTCGGCTCGCTCTTGGTAGGGGCGAGCAGACTGCATCCGCGCGATCTCATCGTGGAAACTATCTTCTTGCGCCCGTCGGATCAGTTCAGTTTCAGCGCGTTCGACGTGTCGGTGCTCCAGCTGTGTCGCTCGTCGTCGGCAGATGTCGATGAAGGCCAATACTCGTGCTGCACTTCTCACCAGGGTCTCGAACTTAGAGAAGAGTTCTGGTTCTGGTAGCCAGCTTTCTCGCCCCGATGACTCGCTCACGTGCAGGACTTCTTCCTCGGTCTCTTCACCTGTCGACGTCCCAGGCCACTGGTCTTCTGGTAAGTACAGGAAACTCGGCCCCTGGAACCACCGATCCGTTGAGCTGATCGGCGCGTCATTCAGACGTGTGGCATCGTCAGCCACGTTCAGATCAGTAGGGAGCCACCGCCATTCTTCTCTCTGCGTTAGCTCGGCGATCTCCCCAAGTCGATGTGCTACAAACGGTGTGTAGCGTCGCATGTCGTGTCGTATCCAGTGCACGACCGTCGAGGAGTCGGTCCAGTATGTTGTCTGGCCGATTTCCACCCGATGTTCTCTCTTGATCGTATCAGCGAGTCTTGCCCCGATGACCGCCGCTTGGAGCTCCAACCGAGGTATGGTTTGTGTCTTCCTCGGCGCCACCTTCGCCTTTGCTGCCACTAGTACAACTGTGATGCTCCCGTCGCTCCTCTTGATGCGCCAGTAGGCCGTGGTCGCATAGGCCTGTTCACTGGCGTCACACAATACGTGGAGATCGATACGTTCGTACTTTCCCTGGATGTAGCAGCGCGGCAGTCTCAGCATGGCTATCTCCGGGAGGCGCGCAAGCCAGGACGCGAAGAGCTCGTTCTCCTCTTCCGGAATCTGGTCGTCCCAGGCTATCTGTAGGCGCCACAAGTTCTGCAGGATAATCTTGGAACGGATCGTGTAGTGGCTCAGTAGTCCCAGCGGATCGTAAATCGACATCACGGCGCTGAGTGCTTCCCGCTTGGTCGGCGCACGTATTCTTGACCTCACTTCTTCCGGGACCCGGTTCATCGACGTGTTGAACCCGAGCTCATCCTTTTCGGCGTTCCAGAACAGCCCCAGGATCTTGCTTTCTGGCTGTTCTCCCCCCAGTTGCGTAGGGGTAGTGGCGTATAGCTCCGTGGGCACGTCGCTCAGCACCGCCTTGTCGCTTGCACTCCATCCTCGTAGGGTGAACCCGGCGTGTGCGTGTACGGTTCGCGTCTCTTCAACCGCCTTGCGTGCCTCCTCTACATCTTCGTAGCTCGCCACCCAATCATCCATGTAATGACTGTTCCTGATTGCCTCCAGTGCGCGCGGGAACTCCTGCCCGTACACCTCCGCGTTATGATTGCGAATGTGGTGGGCCATATACGGGGAGCTAGCGGCGCCGAAGATCATACTGGTCATCTTGTATTTCTGTGGAGGCTTCTCTCGCTCCTTTCCTCTCCACAAGAATTGCTGAGCCGGTTGATCTTGAGGTCTTATCTTCACCCGCAGGAACATCTCTTGGATATCTGCTGTGATCGCGACGGCCTTCTCTCTGAACCGGAAGACGATCCCTTGCAATGACAACAGCAGATCTGGTCCCTCCAGCAACTCGTCGTTGAGGCACACTCCGTTGCTTCTAGCAGCCGCGTCGAACACCAGACGGTATTTCCCCGGTTTGTTGGGGTTCTGTACCGCGAAGTGTGGCAGGTACCAGCTGATGGCACTTGCGTCCTCAGAACCGTCGCACGGAGCTGCATACCCCTTCTCCAACAAATTCTCGATCTGGCTGGAGTAGTTTTTCTCGAAGGCAGGGTCCGAGTCCATCTTCTCTTCGATCTTCTTCAACCGGCGAAACGCTTGATTGTAGCTCGAGGGCATGGCGATATCGTCCCGACGCCACGGCAATCCCACCTCGTAGCCTCCGTCAATCTTCTTTGTCGTTCGCTCGACGATGGAGATGGCTCGCTTGTCTGCCTCGCTGACTCTCGGCTTCTTCTGTAGGCCAAGAGACTCGATCTTGAAGTGGGTGTCCACCAAGTGGTGGAGCTCCCGGTCGCCCACACTGGTAGGTCTGGCAGGCTCGTATAAGTGCAGCACGTTTCCCTCTTGATAGATGGTGCCGCGTGGCGCGGTCCCGTGCACCACCCATCCGAGTTGAGTCCTTGAAGCAGCTGGCTGGTTCGGGCTGCCGACTCGCAACTCTCTCGAAACGATACACTCCCAATGATCGGTTCCTAACAGAAGTCCAGGGCGCGCCGTTCCATAGCACACCTCGTCTCGGTCTAAGTCCCTTAGGTGCTCGTAGTCCAGTAAGGCTTCCGGAATGGCCTGCTGGTGCAGCTTCAGATCCTTCATCGTTCTTGCTTTGATCTGGTGTCCATCCGTTTCTTTAATCCCCTTAACCTCAATGGATACGAGCTGACTTTCCATTTCCCTCTGTGACATGTTCACTCCGTTCAGGTGAAGCGGTTGTGACGGTCCTTCTGCCCCTATGCTGGCCGCTAGCTCCTTATCGATGAGAGTAATCGTCGCTCCCTCATCCAGTAGCGCGTAGGTCTTCGCCTCCCCCCGTGGTCCCGACACGATGATAGGGCACATCTTCAGCAGCACTGTCCTGGGTCCGGGAGCGGATCTCGTTGCTACCGATAGTACTGCTTCTTGCTTTGGTGACTCGTCGGTCTTCGCGTCTTCGGGTTTTCTGGCTTCTGTCTTCTCCTCATTGTGCAGGGAAGAGTGATGTGGGCGGCGGCAATCGTTTACGCCGCACGGCTTCGCCTTGCACACTATGCGTCGATGTCTTCTCTGGGCGCACTTGAAGCAGATTCCCTTTTCGCGAATCAGACGCCATCTTTGGTCAACCGAAAGCGCCTTATACATGGGACACCAGGGACACGCTGTCAGCAAATGATCTTGGTCACACTTCGGGCACAAGTCCTTTTTCTCTTCGGTGTCTTCTACCGTAGCGTACACAGTTGCTTTCTTCTTGAGTGTCACAGCAGGTCTCGCCTCTTTCTTCACACTGGAGGCGCATGATGCAGGGGCGTATGTATATCGTAACGCCCTGTCCGCTTCTCGCATCAAAAATTGAGACATGACGACGATCTCTGGGTCTGCCGTGCCTTCGTGGTCATACGCGTAGTCACACCATCTCGCCTTCAGGTGCGGGCTCATCTTCTCTAACACCTCTCTGCTCAGCATCGGGTTGTACAGGTACCCTCTCTGGTCGATTGTCTTGAGGACGCAGACGATGTTTTGTAGCTTGATGGCGAAGCTATTCAACTCTGTCGCTGAGGCCCCTAGTCTCGGAAGTTTCTTCAGGTCTTCCATTGCCTTGTCGATGATGAATTCCGGCCTTCCGAAACACTGCTCCAATGTTTTCATTATAACATTCGGGTCCGTGGCCGTATAGAGTAGGGCAGCCACTGCGTCTCTAGCTTCTCCCTTCAGGCAGCTCCTCAGCCTCTGGATGTTTTCTGCTGCCGAGATCTGGTACATCTGTGTCGAGTCCCTGTATGATGCTTTGAATGGCAGCCATTCGTTGGTCGCGCCGGCGAAACTTGGAAGGTCCGTATGTCGCAGTCTTGGTCTTGCCATCTTCTCCAGGGTAGCTGCCAGGTGTTCGATGCTGTTCCTGGTCCTGGTAGGTGTCGGTGATCTTCCACGTGCTGTGTCAAACCGGAGCTGCTTCGCTTCCTCTCTTCTGGGACCTTCCTCCCCCCGTGGAGTGACCGGGTTCTTCATCAGCCAGTCGTCCACTTTACGTAGAGGTTCTTCCCGCGGGAGGGCTCCTGCTAGCTGCTCTTCATGCACGCTCTCCTCGTCGTTGATGACCGACACTTCCACTGCTAACCTCTTCTTGATCAAATCTGCTTCCAGCTCCTTTCCTTTCTTCGTATGGCGGCCAACTTTTCTGCTGCCTCCAGTTCTGCCACTCGTAGTCGCGTCGTGGCACTGGTGTTCGAACGTATCGACCTTATTGATCTTGCTGGCGACCTTGGTCTCTGTTGATTTTCCGTTCTTGTGGCGACTCCAGAAGGTCCTGCCGTGCTGGTGTCTGCCCCCTTTGAAAAAGGTGACGCCGGCGGTTCCATTGACAGCCTTCGTAGTCGCTCCTTCTCGATACGCGCTGCTTCCTGTAGCTGGGCGCGTCGCTGTTCCTCCACTTCCACTGCGACCCCCTGGCTTCGGGTGATCACCATCTTCAATGTGGAATGTATGTGGAATCGTTCCCAAATGTTCACTAGTAGCGGTTCACTTGATCCGCCCCTGACGAGTCCCGAGCCCAACGATCCTCTTCTAGATCCGCCCCTGAATAATCTGGATCCACCCCTGATCAAATGTCCCTCTTCTTCTAGGACCAGTGGTACACGAATATCACCTCAACGGGGCCCCTTTAACACGTTAGGAACCGGTGAATTCTTCGTCTCCACTTCAACGGAGCCCTCTTCTAAGCGAGACTAGCAGATCCCGATTTTTCTTCACTCACTTGGCGTGATCTTGAGCTGTTGGTTCTATCTTCGTTTCGTAGACTCGTTGTTCACACGTCGTTTCCGTAGATACGTCGTCGCAGATTCTTCCGTTCTAAATCCGGCTCGAAGGACCAGGCTGTGGTGGACTGTATTTGTTGGGTGGTGTTCTTCTTGAACTTGAAATAAAACGAGGCTTCTTTCTTCCCAGGTTTATTTCTTCTCAGGTATTCTTCTTGTTACAATGTTCGGAAGACGACTGTGTCGCGGACGCGTTGGAAGTCGCGACGCCCCCGCTAGGGGGCGTGGCGAGCGGCGTCAGGGCTATGCCCCCCGGCCGCGGAAGCCATACGGCGGCCCGCAAATACGGGCCTCTCACTTAATGTGCCACAAGGGCTGGCGGTTATTTGGACGCGCGTTTTAAAAACGCGCGTCCATGTGAATAGCTGCTTATAGTGTTTCTGTAGGCGCGCCGCGACGCTGTATAGCAGCGCCGCTTTCTTCACGACACCTCGGCGGTCTGTCCCCGCCAGGTGAGACCCCCAGTTACCTGGGGGAGGCCCGGCGAGAGACGACCTGCGACGAAGGTGCCGACTCGACGCTCCTACAGAATATAGGTATGTTGCCCCCGCCCGCCCCGCTTCCAGAGCTAGCCGGTTACGGTCCGGGCTAAGGGGCAGTCGTGTGTGTGTGAGCGGTATTGTGCTGTGTGACACCGCTCAGTGTCTACGTGATCGCAGCCCGCACTGCGCGTTCACGTGTGAATATGGCGTCTGTATAGTAATGTATGACTGCGTTCGTTACGTAACGTGCCTATATTAACCTAGCACACGCTACGCAACGAGTGTGTGTTATGTTATGTGGAGTGCTATTGTTTCGGGTGAGCCGCGTGTAACCTGGGTGCGGCTCACTCGAGGCGTCAATCCGGTGCGATGGGGTCGTCGTCCGCTACCAGGTCGCGGGGCAAGGGTCTCGCGTCAGGGGGGCGCGCGTGCCAGGGCGCGATGTCCTTGACATGGGGCCAAGCAGACGCGTCGGCACGCGCGAACATTCCTTTCGCGAGGTGCCGCACAAACTCATCCAGGCTCTCAATCCCGAGGTCCCTCTGGATGACGTCGTTCCTCACATAGCGAGGGGCGTCGACTATAGTCCGCAACGCGAGGTTCTGTTGCGTGCGGAGCAGCTTGCGGTTCGTCTCGCTAGTGAGGACGAACCATGCCGGAGCGGCGTACGTCAAGATTGGGCGCACGTACAACTTGTACACGCCCAACTTGACGCGCGCCGGGAGGCGGGACGAGAGCACTGGTTTGAGCAGGTTGCGGGCTACCCTACCCCGTGCGGCGACCGAGCGGACGTGAGGCCCCATCGAGAGCCGACGGTCGATGGTGACCCCCAGGTACTTAACCCGGGGCGACCAAGCGACGTCGGCTCCTTGAAGCTTCAGGGGAGGCGGGAGGGGCGCTGATCCGGTGATCATCGCCTGCGTCTTACCCACGTTCACCGACAGCCGCCACTTGGACAACCAGTCGGGAAGGAGCTCTAGGGCGCGCTGCATTTTGACCGCCGCGTATTTCGCATTGAGCGAAGTGGTTATGTACGCGGCGTCGTCAGCGTACAGCGCGAGCATCGCATCCTGTGTCGTGGGGATGTCGTCCGTGTAGCGTGAGTAACACGCCGGCGAGACGCAGCTACCCTGCGGCACACCCGCCATGACGGGGTGCGCGCTGGACAGCGCTCCGTCGACCACCACCCTGAAGGTCCTGTGGGACAGAAAAGAGGAGACCACCTGCACGACGCGACGGGGCGCGCCTGACGTGGCCAATTTATAAATCAGGCCCTCGTGCCATACCCGGTCGAAGGCCTTCTCCATGTCAAGGAATACTGCGACTGCGTACTCCTTCCTGTTGTGGGCAGCTGTAAGGTGGTGCAGTACCCTTGACAGCTGGAGCGTCGTGCTATGTTCCGCCCGAAAACCAAACTGTTCCGGACGCGGCGAGATATGCGGCTGGAGGTGTCGCAGCAGGAGTGCCTCGAACACCTTGGAAACCGTCGGCAGCAGAGTGATCGGCCGATAGCTCTCCGGCTTCAGGATATTCTTCCCCGCCTTGGGCAGCATTATGACGCGCCCCTCCTTCCACGAGGCCGGAAAGGCCCCCGTGCGCAGCACCGCCGTAAACAGGCGCGCCAGCGCTGCTACCATACGGTAGGGCAGGCGGCGCAGCACTGCGTTGGTGATGCCGTCAGCACCTGGGGCCTTCCTCGGCTTCGTCCTAAGGATGGCGCGTCTGACTGCGCCCGGCGAGAAGAAGACGGGGTCCTCATCGGGAGCTATCGGCGCTGCGAAGTAGTCTCCCAGGTGTTTCTCGACTGCTGCGACATGGTCGGTGTCGCCGGTCGGGTTGGGGCGGAACTGACGCTCCAGGTGTTCGGCGAAGACCTCCGCCCGGTCCTCCGCTACGTATTTAAGCGCCCCGTCGCTGTTTAGCAGCGGTCGCACCGGGGCTGGGGTATTCGTCAGCTGGCGGCACAACTTGTGCAAAGACGGCCAGCTGTCAGCGGCTGCGTCTATTCGATCATCCCAGTCCGCGGTGGTGTGCGCCTGTAACTCGGCCTTAACCTTTTCCGCGAGACGGTTGAGCTGCGTCTTCATTGTAGGACATCTCGTTTGTTGCCACTGCTTGCGTAGGCGCCTCTTCTCGGCGATCATCGAGTTGATGCGCGCCGGCAGGGGCGGCAGTAGCACTCTCCCCTGCGGCTGCGTGCTCTGTGTCGCCGCTTCTAAGGCGCTTTGGACGCAAGCAGTGATGTCCTCCGCCGTCTGGTCCACGTCCGCGGGTGAGGCGATAGGCCGAGTCGGCGTGGTGGTCTCCACTTTGTCTATAAAGATTGTCCAATCCGTAGATCGACGTGGCGCTGGTGGCTTCAGTCGGGTCGGCATACCCGATAGGACGACGAGCACAGGATGATGATCTGACTGTAGCTCGTCGTCCATCACTTGTTGCGTGACCTGGCAGTGTAGCCCTCGGTGGACTACGATGTCCAGCACGTCCGGCATCAGCCGTGCGGCGTCTGGGTAGTGGGTCGGCGTCTCTGGGCCGGACACCGTATAGCCGAAGGCTTCCGCGTCCGCGAAGAGCCGTCTCCCCTCGGTGTTCCTTACCATGGAATTCCACGCTGGGTGTTTACAATTTAAATCACCGGCGAGGATGGTTGCGTTGCCACTTGTCGGCTCCAAAACCGCCCGTAGCTCTTGTAGGTCTATACGAGCCTTGGGCGGCTTGTAGGCTGCATATATGTTTAGGTCCTCGCCGGCGAAATGCAGCTGGATACCCAGCGCGTAAAAGGATACGTTCGGCGGCAAGGGGAGTTCTTGGTGTACGACTCTTCGCCTCACTAGTACTGCCAGACCACGGTACCTCGCGTGAGCCGACCTTTCGTCCTTCCTGTAGACAATGTATCCTGGGACCCTGACCCTATCTTCGGGTCCCAGGAGCGTCTCGCTGATGAGCGCCACGTCGATGTCTTGTTCCCTCAGGAGATGGCGGAGGGGGGCGACCTTTTCCCTAAGGCCGCGGGCGTTCCAGTGGATCACCCTCAGTGGCCTAGCCATGGTACAAGGTTAGTAGCATGGCCAGGCCATCGAGGATGACCGTCTCGATGTTTTGACCCTGCCTGATGGCCTTTATCAGGTCCATCAATAACTTAATGGCACAGGTCGTAAATTCCTTTTGGGTCTCGGTCTTGGCTTCATTTTGTATGTTAGCGCCGGTGGCGCCGCGGCTCGCTCTCTGCGCGAACTGTTTTTGTTCCGCTTGTGGCCGCGGCGCTGTGCCGGCGCTAGTTGTAGCTGCGTTCGTAGCTACGACCTGTGCCCCGCTTGTGGCAGGGTCGGCCCTAGGGATCTCCTCCTGGGTCGCCTGGGGGGGGGGTTTGGGTTTCTTCCCTTTCCCCTTCCCCCCGCGCCTCTTCTTCCTCCGCTTCGAGGAGGTGACTGTGTCGCGGAACAAAACCGCTCTCAATTATATACATTACGCGGCTGATCGCTGATTGGTCGAACGGTCAGTGGGCGGAGCATTTTGGCCATTAAGGAACATTCCGGAATGTTTCAACCAATCAGAATCAAGCACGGAATAATCTCGAAATTACATGCACTAACCTTTAGTATCGCGAAACTTTACCTTAACGAGAGCCTTTACACTTTAAACATGCTTTTTACATAGAAATATCCATATTTCACATATGAAACCTTATATCATTCTACTTGGAATTCACTAATCTATCACATAAAAATATAAAAAACATGAAAAGTCACTATCAGAAAACGTAAGTCCTTATCTCTACGTAATCTAATCACACGTTATCACATCACAAAAAAGGCTTATTTTATAAGTTTCTTGCTAGAATCTAATTAGGTCCACTTAGAAAACACTAATTATATGCATAATCACTCACTGTCCTATCAGTCTTTTGTCACTTTGACACTTTTTAGGTCCGCAGGCTCGGCGTCCATTACATTATGTTTTTGTTCTGTAAACTTTTTGTATTGTAATACCTACTATGTTTATTGTTTTGTTTTTAACCCCCGACGCAAAAACGACGGGGTGTTATAAGTTTGACGTGTCTGTGTGTGTGTGTGTGTGTGTGTGTGTGTGTGTGTGTGTGTGTGTGTGTGTGTGTGTGTGTGTGTGTGTGTGTGTGTGTGTCTGTCTGTGGCATCATAGCTCCCGAAAGGATGAACCGAATTTGTATTTGTTTTTTTTGTTTGAAAGGTGAATTAGTCGGGAGTGTTCTTAGCTATGTTTGATGAAAATCGGTCCAAGATGGCCGCCGCTTAAAAGGGCTTGAATAGTAGAATACTATACACTATGATAAATTTCAAATCCAAGATGGCCGCCACCACAAAATGGCGATTTACATTTTTTTTTTCACAACTATCTCAATATGGGTATCAAATGAAAGGGCTTGACTAGTAGAATACTATACGCTATTACAAATTTCAAATCCAAGATGGCCGCCACCACAAAATGGCGAATCATATTTTATCTTCACAACTCCTTCAATATAGGTATCAAATGCAAGGGCTTGACAAGTAGAATAATGTGTGCTATATTGAAAGGGAATGAGGAATATTAACTAACGAAATGAAAACTAAAAACTTGAAAATATTATTTTGTCAGATTAATGCTCTAGAATAATGAGGAAAGTGGAGTGATGACTCGTACCTACGACCACTGAGTTTGACCATTTTTACGAATGGAATTATCCTACTTAACAAATGTATTTCTACATCAGATACCTAAGATATCTAATAGCTATGAAATACTTGTACGAAAGTTGAATAACTAAAGGAAGAACTAGAAAAAGGATATAATAAAACTAAGAAATCTGTTTAGTCTTAAAAAATATTCTTCAACTATACATTAATAATTATTTTTTGACGGATAAAAAACCTGATTAAACACCAAATTACCTGAATCTTAAAACGCAAGAAAATAATAGAAATTAAATACAAAAATTAAGGAGTCCCTACAAAAAGCATGAAATAAAAAATTGAATTAAAAATTTAAAAAACCCCCAACACAAAAAATACCTAATAAAATTAAATGTAAGTAATTGGAAAAGGGTCAAATAATTTAAAAACCCCCAACTTAAAGAATCTAGGTAACGAGACTAAAACAGATAAATTCATATGGAAGTCGGGGGACCGTTCTGTGGAACATCTTCTATTCTAAGAGGTCCCCCGACTGCCATATGAATTTATCTGTTTTAGTCTCGTTACCTAGATTCTTTAAGTTGGGGGTTTTTAAATTATTTGACCCTTTTCCAATTACTTACATTTAATTTTATTAGGTATTTTTTGTGTTGGGGGTTTTTTAAATTATTAATTTTAATTGTAGAATAAGCTCAACAATAAATCAAACAGCTAGACACGAGTGTCACTACCACGATAGTTTTTTGTGCATAAGCCAAAGTTGACAACCCTAACGCGACCGCCGAGCGTAGGTATGAAAAGTGAAGTACATACATGTGATTGCCTTCTGTACTCTCTGTATTTTGTGGGTCAGTGTTCTTGTCGGTTGAGAGTTCGATTGTAAGAATTGTAACTCGGGTTAAATTGACATGACCCCAATGTTATTTCAAGCATATCATTAATTCTTCTTATCGTGTCGATACTCATACCCGTTATTTTTAGGGTTCTATACCTAAAAAGGAAAAACGGAACCCTTATAAGATCACTTCGTTGTCCGTCTGTCAAGACCCTTTTTCTCAAGAACGCGTGGAGTTATCAAGTTCAAATTAATATCAAATACTTAGGGATGCAACACCTTGAAGCAGTGAAAAAATCAAACTTCTAAGTCAACACAATCAAAAGATACGGGCGTTTATATGTTCCGGAAACAAAACCTATAGGGTACTTCCCGTTGAAAAAATCGACTCGTTCGTTTCGTTTGGAATTCGTGGTTAATGAAAGATTATTTTATGAAAACTGCGTGGTTACTTTATCATATCATCGATGAGTAACGCACACAGCGCTGGCCATGTGTTACGAGTTCTGCGAATTTGATGCTTACCTACCTACATTCCATAGAATTATAAAACGTTGTAGAAGCGAAATACACATGCCATTAGCTTGCATACTAGCATAACTATTTACTCTTCAGAAAAAATTAGTTAGAATTCTCGTAAACATCGATCAAACTGACAGCTGCAAACCTCACTTCCAAAATTACAACATTTTAACACTCCCCAGTATATATATATGTATTAGAAACTTGCAAATTTGTTCGTAAATATCAAGAATTTTATAAAAAACGCGAGGACATACAATCACGTTACACACTCCGACACAAATCAAGATTAAATATTCCTAAATCTCGACTAAAAATACATTCAACAAGTCCATACGTGATGTCCATAAAAATATATAATAAACTTCCTGAATTAATAAAAAAAGAAGATGAAATAAACGTATTTATAAAAAAACTAAAACAATTTTTAATAAAAAAATGCTATTAAATACAGTCTAAAGTTCTAAACGAATATTTAAGCGATAAAATATAAAGCGATATAATAAAGAGTCCCTAAGGCCGCTTTCACATTTAGGCGACTTTAGCAGCGCGACAGTCAGAAACAGAAGCGCAGCGGACGCGTCCGCTGCGCTTCTGTTTCTGACTGTCGCTGTTTTTATTATGAAATTCTGAATAGGTGACGGTCGCGCGACTGTCGCGCTGCTAAAGTCGCCTAAATGTGAAAGCGGCCTATTATGGTATTATTGGATTTATTTTAGATTTAAGTTTGATTATTTAAGGCTTCCTCTCTCCTACATAAATTTGTGTTTATTTTTCTTTTTCTTTTGCTGTGCCCGACAGGGTCCATAATGAACATAATTTCTTTCTCTTTTAAACTTGCCACCTAAGTACACATTGTGGAATGCAAATAAAGTATTGAGCATACCAGCTCCTTGCACGTGCTAGCTATACTGTCATGTGTATATGTTAACGGAAAAGTGTGCAATCCGTCATTCTATGCAATTCCTAGGAAATGTGTACAATTCCTAAAATAGATGGGAAATCTATGATATATTTTTTAATATGCACTTTTCCTAGGAAATCTATACATTTCCTAAAAATAGCAATCGGAAATCTTAAAAATTCAATATGTTGTGCTACACGACGTGGATGCAAGAGCGAGTGAAGGGTACCCGAGGTTCGGTTTTGTTAGGTTCCTTTAAACCCTACAGACAGAAATAGGAGCTCCGCCTCCGAGCCCGCAGCCGGGCTCCGTCGACCTGGCGTCGACGACGTCGACGACGCCGTTAGAAATAAAACATGCAGCATGCTAAATTTATGCTTAATCAATCATTATTATGATTAGAGAAATTTACAAACGTGTTTTATTTCTTTTAGTCACAAAAAGCATTACTTTTTATATATTTCCTAGTATCATCTTGGAATTGCATACAATTCCTAGGAAATACATACATTTCACAGGAAATGTGTGTATTAAAGAATCTTTGAAAGATTATTTCACACGTTTCCTAAGTAGGCTCGGAATTGCACTGTCCGTCCGTCTGTCACAGGGCTGTATCTTTTGAACCGTAATAGGTAGACGCGCGCTTTACTTGTGGTAACCAAGTGCAACCCGTCCTGTGCCTACGTTGTGAATTACGGCCCACTCCCTCTCACAGAGAGGAGGCCTGTGTCTCAGCAGACATTACAGGCAGATTACTATGTATGCTTACAATCCTGTCCCAAGCTACCTGCTCCGTTGGTCTCGTGGTCGTTACTTGCCCGTGGGCCCCCAGTCTATTCCCCCTTGGGGTACCACGAACAAATATTTTTGCCCGTGGTGGACAAAGTGGTACCATGGGCAAATTGTTTGGCCCGTGGGACAAAGTGGTACCATGGGCAAATTGTTTGGCCCGTGGGACAAAGTGGTACCATGGGCAAATTGTTTGGCCCGTGCAGCCGTGGTACCCCCGCTAATCGCCAGATAAATAAAATGCAAATACAACCTCTTTGCTTAATTAAGCATAATCACAATCATTTATTCATTTGCGAATATGGGTACAAAAAAAAGGTCTCATAGAAACAATAGTGTCCATTATTAATCCTACCTAGACTAAACTAGAATTACTCTACTATAGACTAAACTAGAACTAAACTAGAATTTTAACAATAAAAGACTTTATTTAAAATATCGTACGTAAATATTCAGTGACAGAGTCAAACGTTTATCAAATTGTGGATATGAAACCATGTAGTTTTGATCATAATAAAAATTATTAGAAGAGGAATACAAAAATAACTGAAAAATGCTTCACCAATGGGATTTGATACGATTAACTTAACGGTTAACTGTCCATTATGTTATCCTTTTATGATTCTGCCAAAGTGGCTATTTTAGACCCCCAGAGCTCCATCAGGCGCTGGCCCAACGGCTTAACGTGCTTTCCGAGGCACGGAGGGGTCTCGGTATGTAATGATGGTCACCCATCCACAGACCAACCGCGGCAAGCGTAGCTTAACCTGATCGATCGACCTGTGCGGCTGTTATTATTTAGCCACGGGCCCCTCGGGCTTTATTATTAGTATGGATATAAGACTTTGTTTGTTTGTTTGAATGCGCTAATCTCTGCAAGTACTGGTCGGATTTGAAAAATTATTCTTGCATTCGATAGCCCAATTCTTGAGGTCAAGGAAGGACAGAACTGACGTCATTGGCGTGGTGGTAACAAGCACGGAGGGGGAACTCAAATATAACTGGAGAAATCTGAGTGTACTTTAGGTAGGTATACACTTTTTTTTTTTTTGCGAATGCGAAATCATCAAATGACTTCCTCCCGCTCTGCGTGGAGCGGAAGGGAGTGTCAGACTCTTACTGACTAAAACCCACCCGTGTTCCTTCCTTAGCCCTTAATGTTCCGGGGTAGCGGTACCCCTTTCGGACAATCCCGCTGACTGCCACACCCTTCGTGGATTACTATGCATACTTATAAATATTATAATTCGAAAGTAACTCTGTCTGTATGTTACCTTTTCACGCCTAAACCACTGAACGGATTTCGATAAAATTTGGCAGAGAGATAGATTGCATCCCGGGGAAGGATATAGGATAGTTTTTATCGACATACCTCGCGGGCGAAGCCGCGGGCGGTAGCTAGTAGGCTATATGTATATCATCACGCTAGCACCTTTATGAGTCGAGCAAAGAGAAAAAAAGGTCAGAGAAAGCGAAAATGAAGTAAGAGCGTAGGCGATGCCATGCGATGGGTTGGGTCGGGGAACAAGAAAGTCGTGGTATAATAAAACCAAAGTCAAACGCTTGTAAACACACAGACACACACATCAAAAGTGTCGTGACTGTCAAAATGTTACTCTTTCCTCGGTAGCTCTCATTTGCCAAGTGTGCAGTGTAGCGAGCGGTAAGGGAGCATAAAAAACTGGCCAAGTGCGAGTCGGACTCGCACACGAAGGGTTCCGTACCACAAGACAAAAACGCCGAAAAAAACATGTTTGTTGTATGGGAGCCCCCCTTAAATATTTATTTTATTTTAATTTTATTATTTATTATTAAAGTTAAAATACAACTGAGTATTTTGTGAATATTTCAAGTGCCTACCTGTTGCCATTTTTGATATCGAGCAAAAAATGGCAAGAAAGTCGCGTTTGTTGTATGGGAGCCTCCCTTAAATATTTATTTTATTTTGTTTTTAGTATTTGTTGTTATAGCGGCAACAGAAATACATATTTTGTGAAAATTTCAACTGTCTAGCTATCGCGGTTCTTGAGATACAGCCTGGTGACAGACAGACGGACAGACAGACGGACAGACAGCGAAGTCTTAGTAATAGGGTTCCGTTTTTACCCTTTGGGTACGGAACCCTAAAAAGGCCACTTTGGCAGAATCATAAAAGGATAAAATCATGAATCATAATAGACAGTTAATTAAATGTTAAATCCCATTGGTGAAGGAGTTTCCAGTTATATTTTTTTTGTCCGTGCTAAAATACCAATCCAATCCAAATCCAATCTCTTTGATTATACCTACGTAGTGCATCGAAAAAAAGAAAAACACGAACTTTCTTCGCCATATTATGAATCATAATGTTACCCTTTTATGATTCTGCAAAATTGGCCTTTCTAGGCCCCCAGATCATCGCAACATTCATGTCGTTGAGTAACAGTATGCTCTGTAATGTCCAATCAATGTTTTGCAAAAAACCCTTTCCGTTATTACAGGTTGTACCTACAAATAGAAAGTAACCTATTACAAGTTTGTAGAACTGGTTTCATTGATCTTTCCCAAGCCAAAAAAAACGTTGATTTTCCCAGCAAGATACATACGTAATACCAACAACCTCTCAACACGTAGGTTTATTACATCACGCCGTTAATCAAAAGGGGTAGGTTAGGAGTATTACTGCATAACATCACGAGTCATCATCACCTGCCTAGCCTTCTCCCAACTATGTTGGGGTCGGCTTCCAGTCTAACCGGATGCAGCTGAATACCAGTATTTTACATGTAGCGACTGCCTATCTGACCTCCAGACTTTCGGGCTTCTGACTACCCGTACTGACTGTCAAAGATCCACGAATGACAGCCGGGACCAACGGCTTAACGTGCTTTCCGAGGCACGGAACCGAAGCCCGAAAGTCTGACAACCAGTCTTACCAAGGGGTACCGTATTACCCAGTGACTGGGTTCTGGAGGTCAGATATGCAGTCTCTCCATGTAACATACTGGTATCTGACCTCCACAACCCAGTTACTGGGTAATACGAAAATACGAATACGATACCCCTTGGACAGGAGACTGGTTGTCAGACTTTCGGGTTTCAGACGATCAGTAACGACTGTCAAAGATCCACGAATGACAGCCGGGACCACGTGCTTTCCGAGACACGGAGGGGTTTCGATATGTAATGGGCGGTCACCCATACACGGACCAACCGCGGCAAGCGCAGCTTAACCTGATCGAACGAGCCGTGCGGATGCAATTACTTAGACACGAGTCCTGTGTACTTGAACCGATATATTACATCTAAACTAACTACGCCATTAAAAGGCATGACTGGTGATTACGGATTCATAATTAAGAAGCTTATATGACCTAAAGCGCGGTCACTGTCGGACTGCATAGAAAAGAAAGAGAAGCGCGATGACACAAAACTGGTAATTTATTGTAAAATATGAAGAAATTATCTATAAAATATACAAAAACTATTTAATAATAAATAATCCGTCACTGAATGCAGTTTGGCATTAGAAATTTAATGGCATATTTTTAATTATAATTAAAATTGTTAATGAAGGGATAAATTGCTTTTAAAGACAATCAAGATTGAAGAGGTGTATTTGAAGATTTTTTTTAATGTATGTTTAATTATGATTTGAGTGCCATCACTGTAAAAATAAGACTTGAAAATATTTTTTTTTTTATGGTCAAAATTTTTTACGGTATAAGAGATACGTCGTCGTTTCAGCCGATAGACGTCCACTGCTGGACATAGGCCTCCCCCAATTTGGGGGGGGGGGGGGGGGGGGGGGGGGAGTTTGCCATAATCGCCACGCTTGGCAGGCGGGTAGGCGATCGCAGTATGGTATGATGGTGGAATAAATAGAGAACGCTGCTGCCCATTCTCCGGTAAGACCCTTAGTCTCCTTTTACGACACCCACGAGAAGTAAGGGGTGGTGCAATTCTTTAAGTCCGGCACCACACAGACTAGTCCGGCACCACACAGACTAATAAGAGATACACCGCTTTAAAAAACCAACTTTATGGCCGTTTTCAAGGAATCTCCGCCTTAACTAGAGATCATCTTTTAATTGCTCTGACGATTGAGAATTAATAACAACTTATTATGAACGGACACGTGAGAATTTCAAGACTGTGATGTTTTAACAAAATGTGACGCATGATGCCTTTATTTAATAAATAACTGTTTTTGAAGCGATAATTTCTCTGGACAGTGAACGACGCTGAACCGCTCGGGTTGGTGATGTTGAGCCTATAATGTTCCCATAGCTGGGAGAGGGAGTGGGCCGTAATCCACCACGCGGGCCCAGTGCGGGTTGGTAGATGTTACATGTCTTAGAATTTTTGGTTCTAGGACATGTTCAGTCACGAGCATATATCAACACTTGGCAACTTTAAATTGCGATTTTTTCACGAAATAACGAATGCAACGTTGAAATACGACACTTTACATAAACATATGGGTTCGAAAATACTTTGTTATATAAAATTTCATTAAAAAATAAAGGAGAAAATCGTCTTTGAATAAAGCCAAGTGTATACATACTTTTGCTCGTGACTGTTCCTGGACAGTCGGTCGATGACGCTGAATCGCGTATACTCGGCTACATTCGTAAGATTTCACTCCTATCGTGCAGTCATCCGGACGGCGCGTACGTGTTCCACGCGCGCCTCAAAGAGATGTCAGCATCGAGGAGGGGCCCCCTTAGGGCCGAAACCTGCCGGGCCAGCGGGATTGTCTGAAAGGGTTACCGCTGGCCTGGAACATAAAGGACTAAGGAAGGAACACGGGTGGGTTTTAGTCAGTAAGAGTCTGACACTCCCTTCCGCTCCACCCAGAGCGGGAGGAGTCATTTGATGATTACCCATCCAAAAAAAAAAAAACGTGCAGTCATAAGCACACACCTCACACACAACAGTATTACAAATCACTAGGTACTATGCATTTAGCGATACTTAAGAACATGTTGAAATTTCTCATTTAAAATAAATTAATAGTTTAAAAACACTAGAAAAACACGCGTGCAAACACGACTATGATACGATATTCTATCATGGAACGCCAGTGCCTATCTTCCGGCTTCATCATCAGATCTTGAAACCTAATCGTGGACAAAGTTCATTACAAGACAATTCTAAGAAATCCAAAACAGCTATGATACGATTTTCCATCATGAAGTTCCTGTTCATATCTTCCGGCTCCATCATCAGATCAGTTCGACAGGACCATATTATTGTATTGTCATTAGAACTACATACAGCTTCCAATTTTCATTACGCTGCGACCCTTGGAAGATGGTTAAATTAGTTACCTTAGATTCCATTACATATTTAGTTACATACAGGTCGACCTAATAAAAGCGTGTTAAAAAGTTACTTAACTGGAAATCTCTGTTTCTATGGAAAATTTAAAATCGATCTAATTTGGCTGTAACACTATTTTTCGAAAATGTTCTTAAGTAACTTTTTAGACCTTTGTAACCTGCTTATGCGTATGAAGTTTCATTAAAATCGGTCCATTCATTTCGAAAAACAAGGGCTTGAAAGTTTGTATGAAATGCCGTACGGCGTAAACGCTCAATTTATTTAACACATCGTTCTATATCAGTTAATCGCTTGAAGATGCGTAACAGCATCAGGCCATCAGAAGCATAATTAGCCTCTAATGTTCCCACTGTTGGTACACAGGCCTCCTCTCTGTGAGAGGGAGTGGGCCGTAATCCACCACGCGGGCCCTGTGAGGGTTGATAGATGTCACATGTCTACGAATTTTTGGTTCCAGGACATGCCGGTTTCCTCACGATGTTTTTCTTCACCGTTTAGAGAGCAGTGGTGATGAAATTGTTTACACAAAGTAAAGCGCCTGTCTGGGATCGAACCCGCGACTCGTGATTTTTCAATCTATCTAACTAGCCTGTGCAGGGCAAAGCCCGTCTTCTCCCGTTTCCACACAATTCTGCCTTTTGCGAGTAACTCGGTACTCGTAGGAGTCAATCTCGTCCCACCATCTTCGTCTTGGTCTGACGCGATGGCGTCGTGCGTTTAGTGGGACCCAATCGGTGGTTCTCTTAGCCCATTTGTCATCTGACATGCGGCAAACATGTCTGTGTGGACTTAAAGAATAGCACCACCCCATACTTCCCGTGGGTGTCGTAAAAGGCGACTAAGGGAGACCGGCAGCAGCGTTCTCTATGCATTACACCATCATACCATACTGCGATCGCCAACCCGCTTGCCAAGCGTGGCGATTATGGCAAACCCCCCTCCAAAATTGAGGGAGGCCTATGTCCAGCAGTGGACGTCTTTCGGCTGAAATGATGATGCGGCAAACATGTCCGGCTCAGTCCCAGTTAAGTTTAGCGGCTTTTTGGGTAACGTCTGTTACCTTAATTTTTCAATAGACAGATATTTTTTTATTCTTGGAATAAAATTGATGTCTGACAGTTTTTGTTTGGAAGAACTGTCAAAAATTCGAAATTATTCCTCGGATAAAGTTATCTGGCGTTGGAACAATCAGCCCTAAGTGATATGTGGTGGTGGCGCGAGATGGGCCTTAGAATAAGTTCTTCCTGGTCTCTCGTCGTCCCTGTTGCACAGGGCTTGAAACCGGTACCAAATGTACAGGTTTCTGTACCGGTACTTAGCGGTTCTTGTCAGGCCCCTCTTGTCCATTGGGCACTCTGGGCAAGTGGCCAGGGCCCCGCGAAGTTCGGGGGCCCCGGCCTGCTTTCATAAAAAAAACATTATTTGCAGCCACCGTTGCATTCTACGCATTATTAGTAAGTACCCGATTCAATAACAAAATAAGTTATTTGCAGTGCGATTTACAATAAGTTTATGAAAAATATTAGTTAGTTTCTCTTATTGTCTCTTACTACACTTTCTTAGCGGATGCCTACGTCATAACATCTACCTGCATGCCAAATTTCAGCCCGATCCCTCCAGTGGTTTGGGCTGTGCGTGGATAGATCACTATGTCAGTCACCTTTGAGTTTTATATATTTAGATGGCTGCAAGTCAATCTACTGTGTCTACTGTACTAAGTCTGTGTGGTGCCGGACTTAAAGAATACCACCACCCCTTACTTCCCGTGGGTGTCGTAAAAGGCGACTAAGGATCGTACCGGAGAATGGGCAGCAGCGTTCTCTATGTATTCCACCACCATACCATACTGCGATCGCCAACCCGCCTGCCAAGCGTGGCGATTATGGCAAACCCCCCAAAATTGGGGCAGGCCTATGTCCAGCAGTGGACGTCTAAGTATCGGCTGAAACGACGAAGTCAATCTACAATCTGCCTAGCCTTTTCCCAATTATTTATTTATTTAATTTATTTATCTACTTACATAAACCATTACAAGACATAACCCAATGCGGTAAATGCGCTTATCCTAACTTAGACATAGGTACCTACTAAAATCTATAACTTATTATAAATAATGCGTTCCTTGTGAATTTACTCGGAGAACAACAGAATAAAGTCAGTCCCATTCGCTATGAGGTTGAGCGTGCGGAGATGATGATTATGTTGAGGTCGGCTTCCAGTCTCACCGGATGCAGCTGAGTACCAGTATTTTACATGGAGCGACTGCCTATCTGACCTCCACAACCTTACTGGGTAGCATGATAACCCTTGGTAAGACTGGTTGTCAGACTTTCGGGCTTCTGATGACAAAGATCCAATAATGACAGCCGGGACCAACGACTTGACGTGCTTTCCGAGGCATGGAGGCGTCTCGCTATGTGATGGATGGTCACCCATCCACGATCCGACCGCGGCAAGCGTAGCTTAACCTTCGATCGACTATCCGTGCAGCTGTCATCATTTGGCCTCTTTCACAATAAGTATTTCCCAGTTTAATACATGTGTTAATATTAGCGAGATAATATAAATCAAGCCGCAGGGTTTACCCAAATAAATTAGTTGTGTAATTACCAGTGATCGGAGTAGGTAGATTGATTTTTGGTACTTGTATCATAAATGCCCACAGAAAGAATAACATGGATAAGCCATTTTCGGTATTCCGGATGCAATTAAATATTGATAATGATGGTAGGTAGTATATCATTAGGTACTACTCAATTCAAAATTGAAAGGAAGGTATCAAAACTAAATTAATTTAGTATTCATCTGTCTTTAGGGTTCCGCACCCAAAGGGTAAAAACGGAACCCTATTACTAAGACTTCGCTGTCTGTCCGTCTGTCCGTCTGTCTGTCACCAGGCTGTATCTCAAGAACCGCGATAGCTAGACTGTTTGAAATTTTCACAAAGTATGTATTTTTGTTGCCGCTATAATAACAAATACTAAAAACAAAATAAAATAAATATTTAAGGGGGGCTCCCATACAACAAACGCGATTTTTTTGCCCTTTTTTGCTCGATATCAAAAATGGCAACAGGTAGGCACTTGAAATATTCACAAAATACTCAGTTGTATTTTAACTTTAATAATAAATAATAAAATTACAATAAAATAAATATTTAAGGGGTGCTCCCATACAACAAACATGTTTTTTTCGGCGTTTTTGCCTTGTGGTACGGAACCCTTCGTGTGCGAGTCCGACTCGCACTTGGCCAGTTTTTTACGTAACGTTTTCACAACACAGTACCAAAAAAAGAAGCGCACTCTACGAACCGAATTAAACGAGTGACCTTCCAGACCTTCCTGGCATGTCGTCAGCGGGTGTACGCATTGTTATGATAACGAGTTAGTGCACCAGCACTACCCATGATCCTTTGTTCTGATTGGTCGTTGGGTTGTGTCAAATCGTGACTGTGCTGTAAAAAAAATATGAAGAATATAATATTGCTCATTTTAATATGTACAATTCCAACCTAAGTTTCGTTTTTTTTAATAATCAACTAATTCCGAAATTCCGGAGGAATGTCCATAACCTGAAATCGCGAAAAAAAAAATCAGCTGTTCCCTACATTTATGTTCGTATAACTCGTCAAAATGTAGGGAACATTTTGACGAGTTATACGAACATAAATGTAGGGAACAGCTGATTTTTTTTTCGCGATTTCAGCTTTGTTCCCATAGTAAAAGTTGTTCATAATGATGAGTACAATGACCTCATAAGAGGTTGTAAATGTTTTACCAATAACCCTGTATTATAGAAAGAAAGAAAGAAAGAAAGAAAAAATGTTTATTTGGACACAGTTCATGAAACACAAAATACAAAATTAACAAAAAAACAACAATAGTATAATATGTGCCTCACGGCTGCGCCAAAAAGGTTCATTTCAGCATTAATGCCAGACAGATGCTGTCTGACGCTGGTTTTCTAATGAACCTTTAGGGAAAAGTGACGGAGAGTACACACAGTTTCAACATACCTAATACATACTTTTTTATACTTATAAATAAATAAATAAACTAGTACCTAATCAAGAACATATCATAACGAAAACAACAAAGTAAGTATCATCAAAACTTGTTCTTCGCGATCAATCTAGATGAGATAAATATTGCTTCATGCACGATGCACTCAAAGCGCAACAGGTCGCCGAACGCGACGGTCACCTACATGTTATTTAGTTTTGAGACAAGAAAACTGGGCTATTAGAATAAAAGTATGAATAGTAGTCGTAATAATAATATAAACATAAACTAAGATAATAAAAAATAAAAATGACTCACAAATAGTTAATTTAATGCTATACGAAGTGAAGAAATAAAGTACCTATACCTACCTTTATCAATAGATGAAGTAGGTACAAATGGTAATAGAAGAAGGTAAGCGTTATTTTCTACTTACGATAATTTACTTTTACGGATCAGCATTATACGTTTCGGATACTTACTCCGATCACTGGTAATTACGGATCTTGTTGGTTAGAACTGACCTATTGATCACTTGATTTCTTATGCAATAGGAATGATGACTAATATTAGAAATGTTCGAACAATTTAATTTTCAAAGAAGGCTCCCTGAAATGAGATAAATGAAAAAAACAACTGCCTTCAAAAAAAAAAAAACGCTACAAAGTGAAAAATAACATTCATTTCGGAAGTAAGTGTCGTTGGTCCGGGTTCCGCATTTTCGTTTTATGACACCGACTTCCGAAATTAGTTATTTTTCACTTTCTAGTTGTACTTACCCCACACAAATTCATTTAACACTACTTGCGATGTAAATATCAGTGACAGGAAGTAACTAAAACATCATCCATAGTCCATACATATAAACTAAGTACCTATAAAAAAATAGTATTATTCGAGCTAACTCAAAAACTACACAAGTTAATAAAATATGGGACCATCCCTGAGGCATACCTTATCCATTAAAAAAATAATTTTGCTAATCCGTCTATAATGACGGAGTTATCCCCGAACATACAGACGCCAGCACATTAAGCTACTACAATCTGTCAAATTTCTTTAATAGATTTTCAACTTTATCGCTAAAGCATAAGGTTCAAAGTTAATTGGGAACATTTGACAGTTTCGGATAACTTGATGTGCTGGCGTCTGTACATAAAAAAACTCCTCCTTTTTAAAGTCGGTAAAAAAAAATCTGTAAAGTCGATGGAAATATGTAGAAGCTACATGCTTTAAAAGTTTTTGGAGGGGATCATTCGAACTCATCCTCTCAACACAACCAAACCATCTCGTCGTCGTTTCAGCCGATAGACGTCCACTGCTGGACATATGCCTCCCCCAATTTTGGGGGGGGGTTTGCAATAATCGCCACGCTTGGCAGGCGGGTTGGCGATCGCAGTATGGTATGATGGTGGAATAAATAGAGAACGCTGCTGCCCATTCTCCGGTAAGACCCTTAGTCGCCTTTTACGAGACCCACGGGAAGTAAGGCGATTGGCACACTGCTGCGTTTCACGCAGCGGTGAGCGGGGAACGGAGCCAAATTCCACGCGCGTGAGTGCGTTTTTATTGAATTTGTATGTAAAAAAAAAAACTGAAAAGCTAAAAACAAGGCCATTTTAAATTAAATAAAAGTTGGAAGCAGGCGGGACCCATTTGAGTTTGAAAATATAAAAAATAAAAAATGGTATGGGTCCCGCCTGCTTCCAACTTTTATTTAATTTAAAATGGCCTTGTTTTTAGCTTTTCAGTTTTTTTTTACCGCAGTCGGGTTTTTTAGTTTTTTTAATTACTTGTTTTTTATTTCCAGCTTCTTAGTTTACAATTTTGAAAGATTTTGCAGACGATTTAGCTCTTGGTACGTGTTTTGTTTTACGATTTGTCACTTCAAATTACTTTTAACCATATAAGTTGTATATATTTTTGTAATCACCTTTAAAAACCCTTTATTTTGATACCCCACTCGATAGGTTTCGAGAAAACATTTTTTTTTTGAAGACATAGTATTGCGCCAAAAATCGGTCATTTTATATTTTTTCAATTTTGATATACCCGGTGACACTCGCGCTACCAAGACAAATCTAAAGACGTATAATTTATCAAAATCCGTTCATTCGTTTAGAAGTTACGAGGGAACAAAGAAACGGACATACATACATACATACATACATACATACATACAGGTCAAACACATAACCCTCCTTTTGGGCTTCGCCGCAGTCGGGTAAAAATCACGCGCGTGGGTGCGTTATCTGCGCCCCGCTGCGTGATGCGGTGCAGTGTGAGAATCGCCTAAGGGGTGGTGCAATGCTTTAAGTCCGGCACCACACAGACCAAACCATCTAATTCACAGATAATTATCTATCTATATATCTAAAATTCAAAGTCCTGACTGATTGACTGACTGACTGATATATCAACGCACAGCCCAAACCGCTGGACCTAGAGACTTGAAACTTAGAAGGTGTGTTCTTTGTGAAGAGTAAGTATCCACTAAGAAAGGATTTTTGGGAATTCAACCCCTAAAGGGTTAAAATAGGGGATGGAAGTTTATATGAAAGTCCGACAGTTTTGAAGTTAGGATCTTCTAATTTTGTATTTAGACTGACAATTGAAAATTAATTTATACGTGTCTTAGCGTTTTTGATAATTTCACCCCCGAAGGGTTAAAAAGGGGGATGAAGTTGTGTATAGAAAGTCCTTAGTTTTCGACGTAAAGATCACTAAATTTATTATCTAGGCTTATGATTGGAAGCTAACACAACGGTGTTGTTAGAATTTCATCCATTAAGGGGGTGAAAAGGGGGATGAAATTTTGTCCTGACTGACTGATGTATCAACGCACAGCCTAAAACGCTGGTCGGTACCGCTGGGTAGAGAAATTAATTTTGGAGGGTGTGTTCTTTGTGAAGAGTAGATATCCACTAAGAAGGGGTTTTTGGAAATTTAACCTTTAAGGGGTGAAAAGAGGGGATTTTCTTTGTATGAAAAATCTTATTCCTTGAGTTAATAACCATGAAATTTGGCACGAATACTTATCTAAAAAAATTATGAAGTTTCGCTTTTTTTTCTAAACTACCCCCTGAAGGGGGATGGGGAGGTGTCAAAGTTTGTATGGAATAATTTTAACGCGTGGTCCGATTTACTCGAAACTCAGTATTATAAATACTGAGTTTAAGACTTAAGGCGCAGATATACGATTTTAAATGATTTTAAATTCATCATCACGTCTAAACGGCTGGCCTGATTTCTTTGAAAATAAAATATGTTATACTAGACAATTTTCTTCGTAATTTGATATGTGAATATTTGCAATTATATTTTTTAAACATAGCGTAATTAATTTGTAAAGTAATGTCTACCGCGGACAAAAAAACGATAATCACGCAGACACTATCGGGTGTATTTTCATAAAACTTTCACCATCTAAAAGACAATTTAATTTCCCAAATTTTAATATACGGTTTTTATTTGTTTTGTATTTGATAAATCAACGTGGGTTCTTATTTCGAATAATCTTGGTGCGCGTTGAAGCGGGGACTCTTGCGGGCGACGGGCGGCAGTGCATCGCTGACCACTGTCACGAGTAGACGCTAACGCTCGGAGAAATCAGAACATAATTTTATTCGCTTTTGAGTTTCGTACTGAAAATGCCTGGTAAATCCAAATTACTAAAAAAGAAACGCCTTATACTGGCAAAAAATAGATTATTGAGGTAAGTAATGTATTTTAATTGAAATAAAATTATCATTTATCTCTATCGAAAGTTTAAATTAGTGTAGGTACCTAAATAAAATAAATAAATATGTGATATCCAATTGTAGTAAACATACTTTTATTTTATTTATAATAATTGTTTTATTTTTGTTTTAGGAGAATACCAAATAACGAAGATTCTCAAGTCGAAAATGCAGAATTGTAATGTAGTATATCCATACCGCATCCTTGTAGGGACAGTCCGGATCAGTTTCAAAAAATACTTGAATGCTATTATTGACATAGTATAACGTAATTATTCTTGATAATGCTAGTTTTTATTCTGTTTGTTTTAGCTGTAAGTAATCCATAGCAAATAAATAAATAAATAAGTAAATTTAGTACGACTTCGTCTGCGGAGATGTAACTTTTGCGTCTGTTGTAGACTTACAGTACTTATGTCGTGCACAACTATCTTCCTAATTTCTCACATGCCTATACTTCCATGCATCGGCATGGAAGTATAGGCATACACAGCCAGAGCTACAAAATAAATGGATTTTTAGGCATCGGCCTAAAAATCCATTTATTTTGTAGCTCTGGCTGTATAGAACACGAAAAAAAGGCAACTCCGCATATTGAAAATGAGGACATTATTGCTGACAAGTAAATGCATATACCCAATTTATTATTATTATTTTCACAGTAGCTCACATACAGGGGATCTGGTACATTTGCGCGAAAGACACTTACGCGACTCCTTTTGCGCGACTAGACACGTGCGCGACTGGACGTTTCCACGACTAGACTGTTGCAAGTGTTGCACGACTGACATTTCCGCGAAAGACATTTGCGCGACTACACTTACGCGAAAGGATGCTTGGGAGACATTTATATTCATAAAGGATATTGGGCAAAAACCCGAAAAATGAGATCCCATACAGACGTAACATCCCGCCTGTATTCTCCGAAGGGTAGGGCAGAGGTGTATACTAAGTTCGTGTAGTACACCCATTTATTACTTTATCTAGTTAACATACGTATAGCTACATACTAATACACTAGCTACATACTAATTTAAACTAGTTATACGTAATAGCTAGTTTAAGTTGTTAAAAGTTATATTATGCGGTCCCACACGTTTCTTCTCCTGAGGGGGGGGGGGGTCGAAATCAAAATCCAAGATGGCGACTGCGAAATTTTACAAAATATGCGTCATGGGTGTCGTTTCCATGGTTTTCGGGGGCGCTGATGGCGAAAATGAGGTCAAAGCCAAAATCCAAGATGGCGGCTGCGACATTTTACAAAATATCCGTCATGGGTGTCGTTTCTATGGTTTTCGGGGGCTCTGATGACGAAAATGAGGTCAAAGTCATAATCCAAAATGGCGGCTGCAAAATTTTACAAAATATGCGTCATGGGTGTCGTTTCCATGGTTTTCGGGGGCGCTGATGACGAAAATGAGGTCAAAGTCAAAATCCAATATGACGGCTGCAAAATTTTACAAAATATACGTCATGGGTGTCGTGTCCATAGTTTTCGAGGGTCCTGATGCTGAAAATGAGGTCAAGTTTAAAATCCAAGATGGATGACGCTTATTTTGTAAAATTTTGCAGCCGCGATTTTGATTTCGATCTCCCCTGCTCTCGGGACGAACGTATGTAACCGCATAATATAACTTTCTACAATTTAAATGAAGTATTATGAACGTTATCTAGATAAAGTAATAAATGGGTGTACTTTACAAACTTAGTATACACCTCTGCCCTACCCTTTAAAGAATAAAGGCGTAATGTTACGTCTGTATGGGATTAATTTCTCGGATTTTGTGCAATATCCAAAATAAATGTCGCGCCAGCATCTTTCGCGGAAGTGTAGTCGCGCAAATGTATTTCGCGGAAATGTCAGTCGCGCGTGTCTAGTCGCGCCAAGGGACCCCTCTTACATAGTTACTGCTATACAGGGACGCAAAAGAAAATCGGAATAGATAAAGAGAATAAAAAAAAGCAATACAAAAAACGAGCAATGATGGTGGAAGACAATAGCCAAGACAATACAAACAACCAAGAGACACTTTGTAATACAAACACACGTCGTATAAATGATTCAGTGAAAACACTAAATTTTGAGGAATATTAAATTAAATTTAAAATAAAATTAAATAATTCACATATTTTTGTTTAATTTGATCATTTTAAATCTTTGTAAGTACATAAACAAACATACACATATAAAACTCACGTCTTTTTCCCATGGACGCCAATTGATACGATCCTTACAAGCCGATTCTATTTACTTCGTTTACGTTCATATACATATCTGGTCACACACGCACACAAATCATCACACATGTTTCTTTTATATTTTTGTCATCTTCTGTTCTTATTTTAAGTTGGTATGTCTATATTTCATTAGCATTTCCTATTTATGTTCGGACACATTTATTTGGTAAGTACTTACGTAAATGTACAGGGTGTAAGGGAGACGCTTCCAACGAAGACAGGTGACAGGTGACAGGCGATACAATACCATCAAAAAATTGGAAAAAATAATGAACAATTTTACCTATTTTTTTTTAGCATTTTTCGTACACTATGCTGTGAGAACAGTTAAATAAAAAAACCATTATTCGCGATTAAACACATTTTTTTTCTTTACAACTAACAAGCAATGTATTCGTAAATAAATATCATCTGACGCTTGCGCATGACCTCGAGTTCAAAGTGCACGCGCGCTCGCCGACAGCCGCGCGGCTGACAACCCCAAGTCCACGCGACGACTGACGCGACGCGGCGTACATGGGGAGGTGAAGGGGGAGGCGAGATGGGCATCGCCTTCCAGCGAGGTACAGAGATAATTGTGACCGTGTTGTACCAGCTGTCTGCACTCACGTGCTCAAGTAAGTAATAATAACCTTCGTTCGAATTCTGATAATCAAGGTAAATGATCACAAAACTCATTGGTATAGGCCGAGGTTTGAACCTGGGCCGGGTCACCTAGTTAGAGAGAGGCGTCCACGGCTATGCGCGGTGCGGCGGCGACCTGTTTCATGTTTATTGTTATATGTATATATTTATTTAGATTAGTATAATATACTTTACGTATGTATTTATTGTATTATGTAAATGGTACACCACAGACTACCTGCAGTATTTGTCTGTCCTTCCTCTTTTTAATCCATCCAAAGGTTGTCTTTAAAAGATCGCTTTTAGCGATAAGACCGCCCATTGTGTCACCCTTTGTACAGTTTCTATACCTTATGTCTGTAATTAATATGGTGTACATAATAAAGAGTATTCTATTCTATTCTATTCAAGTGTTGCCATTTTTGATATCGAGCAAAAAACGGCAAAAAAATGGCGTTTGTTGTATGGAAGCCCCCTTAAATATTAATTTTATTTTGTTTTTAGTATTTGTTGTTATAGCGGCAACAGAAATACATAGTTTGTGAAAATTTCAACAGTCTAGCTATCGCGGTTCTTGAGATACAGCCTGGTGACAGTCAGACGGACAGGCGGACAGACAGCGAAGTCTTAGTAATAGGGTTCCGTTTTTACCCTTTGGGTATGGAACACTAAAAATGAAAACAGTTTGTAGATAATAAAGCATAATTACAATTTCCTAACAGATTCTGATTTCATAATTATTCTTTTAACATTTTCTCCTCTGTAATTTGTTGATCTTTGCACATCAAAAGACACCGCTATCTGACTTCACGACGTTTTACACGTTTTATAAGGGTAGGCATTTTGAAAGTGGTGTTTGTAAATTCCGTATAAATCCCGTGACTCGGCCCCGGCCGTACGGAGCGCTCGGCTCCCGCGACGTGCGACGCGGGCGCGCGGTGACGCGTCGTTGCCTTGCGTGTCAATGACTTCACGTTTTGTACGGTTTCCATTGCGTGTTTACGAAATAAAGAAGTCTAGAAAATAACCAATTTAAAGCGAAAGGTTATTGGTATCCGTTTGTATTTAGGTTGTATATAATCTACGTTCTGGCTTCGGAAGCGTTCTCCTTACACCCGTATAAGGTTATCTATTCATACACGAAACAACTTTACACGAACAACTTTTAGCACAAAATCTTAAATCGTGAAAAAAGATCAGCGGTTCCCGACATTTATGTTCGCATAACTCGTCGAAATGTAGGGAACAGCTGTTTTTTTTTTCGCGATTTCTGGTTTGATGCCACAGTAAAAGTAGTTCGCCACAGTATAATGATAAGTACAATGATGATGAATGAGATTTCGTGTATGAATAGATAGACCATAAATAAAGCAACTTATTCAATGCATATTATTATTAAAATAATATGATTACAATCTTAATTTATTATCAAAATATTACCTTAACTTATTTTTATTAACACTACATTGAAATAAAAATGGATGGTGTTCAAAATTCACGCAGGATTGGATTATCCTCACCATCTGAAACGTATGGTTACCCTACGAAATTACGTGCATGCAGTTGCGGGGTCGCGGGGCGTGACGCTCGCTCCTCCCACTCGCTCAAGGTCGCTGTCACTTATTGTCGCCTTAAGACCGAAAATAAAGAATAACGTGTATCATCGTTTTTCGAAAATTTACCCCTAACGGGGTGAAAAGTTAATTTTATAGGGGAAGACTTTACTGCGTGGTTTGATTAACTCGAAAATTGGTATAAACAATCTTTGAGTCGAGTAATGAACACATCCCAAACAATTTTACGAAATTCCACTCCTGTGGGGGTGAAAAACGGGGATATAGTTTATAAGAAAAATCTTATTCATTTAGTTAATAAACTTGGCAAGAATACTTGCCTAAGCAAGTAACAAAGTTTATCATTATTCGTTTATCAATAATAACAGCCGCACAGATCGATCTATCAGGTTACGCAGGCTACGCTTGCCGCGGTTGGTCTGTGGATACGTGTCCATCTTTACATACCGTGACCTCTCCGTGCCTCGGAAAGCACGCTAAGCCGTTGGTCCCGGCTGTCATTCGTGGATCTTTGACAGTCGCTAGGGGTGGTCAGAAGCCCGAAAGTTTGACAACCAGTCTTATCAAGGGGTATCGTATTTGGGTTGTGGAGGTCAGATAGGCAGTCGCTCCATGTAAATTACTGGTACTCAGCTGCATCCCGTTGGACTGGAAGCCGACCCCAACATAGTTGGGAAAAGGCTAGGCAGATAAAGAATCAATAGTAAGTGTATGGGGTTTTCGAAAATTATTATTGACCCCTGACGGGACAAAAAGTGGTAATTCGATTTATAAGAGGATTTTAATGAGTGCCTTGATAAACTCAAAAAAAATGGTACAAATAAATTTGGACTTGAAACTTGGCACAAATAATTATAAAGTTCGAATTTTTTTGGAATTCTAAACTAACCCAAAGGGGAGATTGGGGGTGTCAAATTTAGTAAGTATGGAAAAATTTTAATGCGCGGTCCAATTAACTCGAAACTTAGTACCTATCTAATACCAAAATAAATAATAAAGTGGTTCAGGGTTTTTCGAAAATCTACCGCTAATGGGGTGAAGAGGGGTAGTCAATTTCACAAGGCAGAATTTATTACGAGGCTTGATTAACTGGAAAATTGTTATAAATAATCTAGATTATGTTTCGAAATTCCACCCCTATGGGGATAGAAAGAGGGGTACACAGTTTATACATTTTATACATACGTACATACGTAGTTTATACATACAGTTTATATGAAAAATCTTATTCATTTGGTTAATAAATTAGAAACTTGGCAATATTTGGGTCAGTAAATAATAAAGATTGTCACTTTTAGTTTAAAAAATCCCTCACAGAGGATTTGGGGGGTGACAAAGTTGATGGATTAGAAAAATATTTAACCCGCTGTCGGATTAACTCGAAACTCGGTACTACAAAAACAAAAAATACTTACTTAAAAAAAGTGATTTAGGGTTTTTCAAAAATTGACTCCTACGAAGGTGGAAAATTCTATTGCTTGCTTCCATTAACTCGAAAATGGGTATGGGTCTTTGAGTCAAGTTATGAACACATCCCAAACGATTTTTCAAAATTACTTTCCTGGGGGGGGTAAAAAGCTGGGATACAGTTTATTTGAAAAATCTGCCCTTTGAGCTATAAACTAAAAAATTGGCCCGAATACTTATTTATATCTAAATAAATGATAAAAATCATAAACATACATTTTCGAAATTATAAGAGGAAAGTACGAATTTCACGCGGACGAAGTCGCGGGCAGAAGCTAGTACTAGATAAGACCTAGATAACCCAAATATCTGTATGAAAACCGAGCGTGCCATTTTTTTGACTACCTACTATGACGTCACAAGCAATATTTAGTGATGGGAAAATCAAATCGATTCAAAGAGGCCGCGTGTGTCACCCGTCTCGCCCCACCCCCTGGGCCTAGCCAGCGCTCACGCTCACCCAGCCAGCAGTACGCAGGGACTGAACGCGAAAGTGACGGCTTACGATTTTTGTACGTAAGCTGGTGCAATTTTTGCCACGCGAAGTAGTTGCTCTTGCGTTAACTAGGTGTATCTATATCTTTGATCTAAGCATACTCTGTTCAATTTTTGTCACTACATCTTCTTTGTATTGAGATTGCTATTAATTGCGCGATTTTAGTTACACGTGTAAGTGAAGAATACAAACATCAGTAACTTACGGTAGGTATATTAAAACAGATCATAATAATAAAATATTATGGAAAACCCGTGAATGACTGATAACTGCGTGCCGGACAGACACGAATTGATAACATGCATGCTCTGTTTCAAAAGTATCCAGATGGAAGTGTAAACAAACCCTGATCGGGTTCAATTCTATAGGCTTGGGTTAAAACGCCTACCAAAGTAACTATTTTATTACCAAAAAATTCGAAATAGCTGCCAGAATGGATAAATGCTCACCAAATTGTGTTTCATAAAGTATTGTAGAAATTAACCTCTTTTCCTTACATCGTATGTCGACGGAGCCCCGCTTCGCGGGGCCCCTATTTCTGTGTAGAGGGTTTAAAGTAACCTAACCATTTTTTTTTGTTCCGGGGTGGAAAATCCTCATGGATGTCCGCCGCCCTGGGGCGGGCGACGGGGTCTGTCAGACTCTTACTGACTAAAAACCACCTCGGTGTTCCATCTCACACCTATGCCAGGGGTCGCGGGAACGTACGATCCTTCCGCAACCCCCGGCTGGTGCCGGCCCGCCACAGCGGGCCTCGTCGGGTCAGGGGGGGGAGTGAGGTGTTTGACTCCCCCCGTGACATCTAAGAGGGGCGCGCGTGGAACACTACGCGCCGCCACCTCGGGTCCTGATGTGTGGGGGGCGGCGGATGTCCCCGAGTCCGTCGCCCCTGGACCCATTTAGGGGGGCTCGAAGAGGGCGTTGTCCGCCCTCCGCCGACGCCCGGTGCGCCTGCTGCGGGCAGGGTGAGTGGACGAGATCTCCCTCTCCCTTTCCGCAGCCTCCTTCTGCGTGATGACCGTTTCGCAGAAGGAAACCACCGCGTCCCGCGTCCCAGGTCTCTTCGCTGCCGACCATCGACTCGACCGCGGCCGGCAGCGACAGGTCACTGCCTACTTCTGAGAAAGTAACCTAACCAAACCTAACCTCGGGTGAGTGTTCACAGTTCCACACACACATCGACGACACACAGCGACAAAATGTGGGCAGTGGTTACGTGTGTATAAAATCGCAGCTATAGATGGGTAATCCGCCCAATAATGGTTTAACCGCTTGTGAGCCGTAATTACAGACACAATTAAAAAGCCATTGTGTCTCACGTAGATCTACTTTCCGGCAGACTAAGGCTTAAACCCGGTGCTTTTGATAAACACCTGTAAACACGCAAAAACACCCAGAAAATTGGGTGTTTATCAAAAGACAGGGTTTTAACCCATGTGGATTGCCCATCTAATAATCGCAGCAGCTTGTTTCAGTAACTACAAATTTTCAATGTGTTTGCGTTGTCGCTATCATATTTGCGATGGCTAGTGTTCGCAGACAGACGTGATCGTTGTGTTTGCGATGTGGTCTGCCGCTAGTGCCCCGCTGGTGGTGGGTTGTGACTACGACCAGTCGGGATTAGCCCATAAGCAAATTAAGCATTTGCTTAGGGCAGGGGTGTCAAACTCAATTTTGCAGAGGGCCATATATTAGATTTAGAATGTGTAGGCGGGCCAGGTTCAAATTAAAATACTAAAACATACTAAATTATTTTAACATCTTTATTTATTTAGTTATATATAGTTGTTACAAATCATACCAAAAGTAAGAAAGAGGGTGAGGGAGGGGCGCAGTATGCGTTAGCTGCACGGACGAAATAGAAGACGACTTCGCGCGCGCACGAGAGAGAGAGAAAAGCATAACTAACACTCTCTCACTCGTCTTGTCAGGCGCTACTCTTGAAATTACTTTTAAGTAAAACGCGCGTATTTTTAAATCTGCATAGAGGCATTGAGTGCAGTCTAAAATCTCTAAAAAAAGATTAATTTTTATCTGTGATATATTGTGATCGCGGGCCGTATCGAAATGGGCCGAGGGCCGGATTCGGCCCGCGGGCCGTATCTTTGACATGACTGGCTTAGGGCATCCCGTCACAGGTGGCACCATAAGGCAGAAACAGCACCGATACAGTACTTATTAGCACATGAAAGGCGAGGCTGTTTATCAGCAAGATATTACAAGACCCAAAAGTCACTCTAGCTAGAGGTGTGCGCCAATCTTTACAAATCGCTCGTCTATGTTTTGAAAAAATCCGAGGCGACTAGTGGATAGGAGGGCCTACAGGCGTGGATTGCTTAGGACATCAAGTAGACTTAGGCCCGGTATCCACCAAAGCGGAGAGGAGAGGAGACGAGAGGAGATGTGTTTTGAATATCCAATCAGAATTCGTTATTTCCATATCTCCTCTCCACTTATCGAGCGAAGAAGCGGCACGGCAGAGCGGCGATGTGTGCTGTCGGGCGGCCGGGCGGGCGGTGGCGTCCGCGCTCGCGCACCCCTTACCCCGCTGCCTTCTTCCACACCCAAAAGAGTCATTCCTATTACATATCTCCGCTACGCACAGCTCACATCTCCTCTCCGCTACGAATCTCCTGTCTGCTTTGGTGGAAATAACCTGCCAGCTTCGGAGCACATCTCCTCTCGTCTCCTCTCCTCTCCGCTTTGGTGGATACCGGGCCTTAGTCCGGCACTGACTGCGACGTGGCCTTGATTTCGACAAATGTGGTCTGTGTGAATAAACTATCCGTTTTCATACAAATTAGCACCTGTCCAGGTGTTGTCGTTGACTCGTTGTGGTACGTGTGATAGGGCGATTGTTTTATTGACAGATGACCCTCGATCACATATCGAAACCCTTGGTGCCTTGGAAAGCGCGCTAAGCCGTTGGTCCCGACTGCCATTCAGAGAGCTTTGACAGTTGTTACGGGTCGTCAGAAGCCCAAAAGTCTGATAAGGAGTCTTACCAAGAGCCACGACTCCCGGCTGCCATTCACTGAGCTATGACGGTTGTTGACGGGTCGTCAGCAGCCCAAAAGTCTGATAAGGAGTCTTACCAAGAGCCACGACTCCCGGCTGCCATTCACTGAGCTATGACGGTTGTTGACGGGTCGTCAGCAGCCCAAAAGTCTGATAAGGCGTCTTACCAAGAGCCACGACTCCCGGCTGCCATTCACTGAGCTATGACGGTTGTTGACGGGTCGTCAGCAGCCCAAAAGTCTGATAAGGAGTCTTACCAAGAGCCACGACTCCCGGCTGCCATTCACTGAGCTATGACGGTTGTTGACGGGTCGTCAGCAGCCCAAAAGTCTGATAAGGAGTCTTACCAAGAGCCACGACTCCCGGCTGCCATTCACTGAGCTATGACGGTTGTTGACGGGTCGTCTGCAGCCCAAAAGTCTGATAAGGCGTCTTACCAAGGGGTATCGTGTTGTCCCAGTAACTGGGTGGTGAAGTCAGATAGGCAGTCGTTCCATGTAAAATACTGGTATTCAGCTGCATCCGGTTAGACTGGAAGCCGACCCCAACATAGTTGGGAAAAGGCTAGGCAGATGATGACGATGATGATGAGGTCGGCGTTTCCTATCTGACTACTCTGAGAAGAAGGGCCGAAACAAAATCAGAGGTTACGGTTAGACTGGAAGCTGACCCCAACGTAGTTCGGAGAAGGTAGGCAGATTGACTACGTTCACCAGAGTAACAAAGTGAAAATCAAATAATAACAAAGAATAAAACTTGTGTTTACGCCCATTTAAAAATGTCGGGGTAGCTTTCCGACTTAGATTATCATTAATCATTATTAACACGTCATAAGACTCATAAGTCATTATTTTGATGCGCGTGCGCCGTGCGTTCTTTTATTCGTTCGTTTATCATACGCAGTGTAGCCGCGGTCGGGAACGGACGTACGTTGACTTAGATCTGTGTTTTATATTTATTTCGTGGAAAATAAGTGAATTGTTGTTTTTTATAAAAGTGATATTAATTGATAATATAAAGTAAGTACTGATCTACAGTGTCAACGTAAGTGGTTTTAAATCCAGCGGAATTGTCCGAAAGGGTGACCGCTGGCCCGGAACATAAAGTGCTAAGGAAGGAACACGGGTGGGTTTTAGTCAGTAAGAGTCTGACACTCCCTTCCGCTCCACCCAGAGCGGGAGGAGTCATTTGATGATTTCCCATCCGCAAAAAAAAAAGTGGTTTTAAATAAGTAATAATGTTTATTTATGTTTTTGATTAGGTATTAAATGTATAAAGTTGTTATGAAATTCGGGTCGATTAGATATCATTAACTATAATTAGTATTATTATATCAACTTTTGACCTGTTACGCATTCCATTATCGCTGTGCACTAATGGGTAGCAACATGCTATTTCACCAGGAATGCTAAAGAATAATGATGTGATTTCACGTAATACAACTTAAAAAAGTTATTTAAAAAAATAAAATACCCGACTGCGGTAAAAAACTGAAAAGTTAAAAACAAGCCCATTCTAAATTAAATAAAAGTTGGAAGCAGGCGGGACCCATATCATTTTTATTACATTTTCAAATTCAAATGGGTCCCGCCTGCTTCCAACTTTTATTTAATTTAGAATGGGCTTGTTTTTAACTTTTCAGTTTTTTACCGCAGTCGGGTATTTTATTTTTTTAAATAACTTTTTCTTATTTCCAGCTTTTTAGTTTACAAAATAAATGTGAAAGATTTCCCAGACGATTTAGTTCTTGGTACGTGTTTTTTACGATTTTTCACTTCGAATTACTTTTAACCGTATAAGTTGTATATATTTTTGTAATCACCTTTTAAAACCCTTCATTTTGATACCCCACTCGATAGGTTTGAGAGAAAAAAAAAAATTTTTGAAGACATAATATTGCGCAAAAAATCGGCCATTTTAATTTTTTTTCAATTTTGATATACCCAGTGTCACTCTCACAATTAAGACGAATCTAACGGCACCTCTCAAGCTGAAATCGATCAAGCCGTTTAGGCTACAGAGCGTGCCAAAGAAACATACATACATACATACATACATACATACATACTTACATACATACATACACTCGAAAAACATAACCCTCCTTCTGACGCAGTCGGGTAAAAACCGGCCAAGTACGTGTTGCGCCACACACAGTGTAGGGTTCCGTAGTAGCCCGTGCATGTTGTATTGTGTTTTTCAATGCTTGTCTTTACCATTTATAAACAAGCAACTACTCCATCTTAATCACTTAAAAGGATTAATGCTAAGGATTTTGTATTTGGTACAAAATTATCCAACACCCAAGTTCAACGACTATGACTGCTAAACTAATAAAGTTATCTTAACCGCTATAATTTTCTTTAACAGTTCATGAAATGCACTATCATCGTGAATTTTTCCAGATTTTTCAAGCCAGCTGTTTAGCTTTGAGAGGGGGGGGGGGGACGCCGTACTGGAACAAAAATTTGCACTTTAAAGTTCAATAGTTCATAAATGGCGCATTAAATCAAAAAATAATTTTACCAACCCGAAAGTCGTTTAAAAAGACCTATTCAACGATGGGGTAGATGACGAAAAAAATATTCATCCCCACTTCACATGTAGGGGAGCTACCCTAAAAAAATATTTTCCAAAATTTTATTTTACGACTTTGTCGGCGTAATTGATATACACACTCCTACAAAATCACAGCTTTCTAGTACTAACGGTTTCTTAGCAAAACCTCGGACAGACAGTCAGACGGACATGACGAAACTATAAGGGTTCCTTGTCAGAACTACGGAACCCTAAAAAAGAAGCACATGGGCCCAGCATAAACCTATCAACTTTAGATATTTTTCGCAAAAGAATCGTCAAAAAAAATTATAAAAATTTTTGTCCTCCTCTGTACAAACCCTTTTTGAGATAAAATGTTAAATGTTTAATGATCATCATCATCATCATTTCAGCCGAAAGACGTCCACTGCTGGACATAGGCCTCCCCCAATTTCTTGGGGGGGTTTGCCTTAATGTCCACGCTTGGCAGGCGGGTTGGCGATCGCAGTATTTTATGGTGGTGGAATGCATCGAGAACGCTGCTGCCCATTCTCCGGTACGACCCTTAGTCGCCTTTTACGACACCCACGGGAAGTATGGGGTGGTGCTATTCTTAAAGTCCGGCACCACACAGACCTGATACCAATGTTAATGATAATCGTCAAAAAACATTATAAAAAAAAAAATTCTCGACTGTAGGTACAAACCCTTTTTGAGATAAAATGTTTTGTTACAGTAAGTACTGATTAAAAGCAATAAGTTGACATGCATTAGAACTCTATTGCTCATCTGGGCCTGCAGTCTCGACAAAGATAGCGATCGCTTTACGACAAAATTCGGTCGCAAAGCTATAACGGTGCGGATTTAAGGTGGACGTGAGCCGGACGCGACCCGCCGGTATTAGCTACCAACTTAAATCCGCATCGTTATAGCTTTGCGACCGAATTTTGTCGTAAAGCGATCGCTATCTTTGTCGAGACTGCAGGCGCAGGACAGGTTCCATACAAAAATGCCCATCATTTTGAATTTTTGACACTTTTACCATACAAGAACTGTTAGACGTCAATTTCATTCCATGGATAAAAGATATCTGAACCTGAAGACCAATCTGTCTGTCAGGCGCAGGGTTCGAAAGGATAATTATCATGATAATTATCGTGATAATAACATATTATGGATAATTATCGATTGATAATAACAAAAAATGCACTCGTGAAAGTGAACTATATTCGAATGAACATTTCTGCACTTGCGTGTATCGGAACGCCAATGGACACAGAATCATCATCGGACGAAGAAGATATTCCTTTGGCTTTACTTCATTCAATTTAATTTACTTAATTATAATGTCGAATCTGACGGACACTGATTTTTACTCAATCTGCCTATAATTAATGGTACTTTGTTTTGGATATTAAATGAATATTATAATTTTTTTCTGTGAGAATTGCCCAAATTATAATGTATTTGTTATGAAACAATACAACAAATGAATTTCTAACACAGGTTATAATTATCCGATAATTATCGGATAATTATCAGATAATTATCCGATAATTATCAAAAAGCTTAATTATCTTGATAATTTCGAACCCTGGTCAGGCGCCAAGTTTATTTCACGGATAAAAGTTAGGTAAAGACCAATTCTCCTAATTAAAACATTCAAAATACAGGGTTATTGGTAAACATTAACAACCTCTTAAGAGGTCATTGTACTCATCATTATGAACAACTTTTACTATGGGACCAAACCTGAAATCGCGAAAAAAAAAATCAGCTCTTCCCTAAATTTATGTTCGTATAACTCGTCAAAATGTAGGGAACAGCTGATTTTTTTTTTCGCGATTTCAGGTTTGGTCCCATAGTGAAAGTTGTTCATAATGATGAGTACAATGACCTCTTAAGACCTCTCTCTCTCCTCCTGTATAATCGCAGTCTCATCTCGGGGACAAAGAAGTGACTGAGATAAGACTGAAATAATAGTTCCTCGGGTGTAATTTCTAAAGTCATTTACAAACTAGGCTGAGAATCAGCACTTTTTGAACACTTTTCAAAATGACATAGGGCTGTCCCCGGGTCTCACTTGTTTCATCGAAAAGAAATTGCCAAATATCACTTCCCAAACAATTTTCCGCATAATTTCATTAGCCAAATCATTGCTTAGCAAATAACGCAAACCTAATTAATGTTTGGCAAGGGAACGTTTAAACAATAACTTGCTTCCCAAATAGTATTTTTTAAACCCCAAATATTAATTCAGTTGGTATAACAATATATTTTACAAGTGATTAGTGTGATAAGTGATAGTAGTGATTTGCCAAGACTTGCCAAATACAACAAAAACTGCCTAGCAATGTGTGTACGTATTTATAACAAAATACCAAGTCGCTTTAAAATATTGAACTCGAGGAAATTTAAGACAGAATTACACAAGTGGCATACTGAATGTAATTTTTACAGTTTAAAAGATTTTATGGATGTGAGATGTTGATTCCTTTTGTCAAAATAGAATAAAAATTTTGCATGCTATGTTATATCTCAGCGAAACATGTTGAGCTACTGTAATAATATTAACATCAATGTATACCATGTTTTACGCAAATAAATGATTTACTTACTTTACGCAAAATAAAATAAGCCAAATATTTAGTACCGTCGGGGGGGGGGGGGGGGGGTATTTCTGTCTGCCTATGATTTCAATTGGCCGGTAAAGGTATTTTGTATTCTCATTCGCTCGCTCTTGCATCCAATGTCGACGGAGAACCCGCTCCTATTTCTGTGATATGGGTTTAAAATAACCAACAAAATCGAACCTCGGGGTGCCCTTCGCTCGGTCTTGCATCCTACGTCGCCTATCGACCGACCGCACACATGCAATGTAATAAAAAAAAGTAAGTATGTAAGTAAAACCATGTAATTCCCAAAAAAAATATTTTTGTCTATATATTTTTTTCATAACAAATCATTTGACTAAATGTTTATTGTCTAAAGATTGTTTGCTGTAATAAATCCTTTGATTAAAGACCAAATGCCTAAATGACATTATCCTTAATAAAGTAAAAATTTGACCGAATGAAAATGTGCGTACTAAAATTATTCCAAACACGGCATTGGTATAAAAAAAGATTGCTAAAATTTGTTTGGGTAGTGAAATTTTGGCAAAATCTTTTCGGCAAAACGGCGGGATCCCGGCAGTCCCCACACACGCCTGAAGAGGCTTTTGGGGGTCGGAAGAAAAATACAGTGAAACTTGGTTAAGTGGGACCTGGATAAGTGAGAAACCTCCATAACTGGAACTCATGCTGAGGTCCCAACACTTTGGCACTGAATTACCTCTGTTAGTGGGACGAGGTAAGCCTCTATATCTGGGATTTGTTCTTTCGATTTATCATCATAGTTACCTCTATAACTGAGACAGCGAGTAAATTTTATATGCATAAACCTCTGTAACTGAGATAACATTGTTTGTTTACTCATTCTTATTCTACCCACAAATTCCACACGTAATTCCAAGTACGTAAGTAATTTTGAGCTTCAATTACCTTCAGTTTTAGTTTCGCTTTACTATCATACAGATGTTTATTTGAAAAATGCCAAAACGAAAGCTACAATCGTTATCATTACGTGAAAAACTGAAGTTAATATCCGTTTATGAAAGCAACGACAATAATTAACAGCCAACATTCCAAGATTTTATAAACGTCGATGACGGTTTAATAGTTTCAGGAGAACTTAATGAAAGCGACATTGTTCATGCCTTCTCGTCGATGAAATAAGCGCGGAAGTAAATTTAGTAAAAATTTCTAAGCGCGAAGCAGTAAAAGCACTAGAAACTTTGCACAGATATTTTGAAATGTCATCAATTGGTGACCAAAGCATATTTGATAAAATTTATAACATCGAAAAACATCTGATGGCTGATACTTCCAAACGACAAACTAAAATGACAGATTTTTATAATTGATACATTCTGTTTCCATATTCGTACATATTACGTGTAAAAACGTGCTTGAATATTTTTGTTGATTACATTTGTATGATTACCTTTAAGTATGTACTAATTTTTTTTTATTAAAACTCATTTACATACATAACACGTTATTTTATTTAATGATCGCACCTGTATAACTGAAATAACCTGTATTCTCACCTCTATTAATGGAACCCTCTGTAAATGAGACAGATATTTATTTATACCTGTATATCTGAGACACTGGGTAAGTGGAATACCTCTATAAGTGAAACGACATTGCAGGTCCCTTGATGTCTCACTTAACCAGGTTTCACTGTATTACTTGCCGTATTGCAATGTGGGTGTGTACTACAAACCTCTGCTTATCTCCGTTGAAAAGAGGCATGATGTTATGATAAAACTTATCTCTGTCCACATGTGCTGCACTGGTCCGCGTTATCATGAATTCATAACAGAATGCTATATTTAAATGTTAAAACAGCATTATTATCTTAGTTATTGGTCATGGTTCGTGCGTTTTATTGCGACGCGCAAAAATATTCGTATGTAGGTACAGAAAGCCGGCTCCTATGAGCGAAAGAGCGCACCCGAACACATGCGTACGTACGGCGATCTCGTTCAAACTGTATGTTAGTTTTTTTATTTTTGATAACCGCCGAAAAATTTGTACGCTATCCCAGCCAGACAAATCGTGAAAACGCAAAAAAAATCGAAAAATTTCTAGACCTTTCGTGAAATCGCAAAAAAATAATCTGCTGTTCCATAAAGAACAATGCCCACTTTCCATACATTTAAAAACCTGATAATGAAAGTTAATGTATAGTTATAAGGTATAGTAGAAAGAGTACCTGTAAGATTAGAAAATAATGTCATATAGTCATTTTTACGATTTAAAGTCTACAAAGGCCAAAAAATATTAATGTTACTTTTTAGGTTAGGATTTGCCTTTACGATAGTTTGTTTACATATAAAAAGTCTAACTTTGCTATTGTATTGTCAAAAGTGATCACTTGCCTACCCATTTCGTTGACCGCAGTACTACTACGTCATCCAGAAATTCTGCTGGAGACAGAGATATTGACAGAGATATTGTCTTGAAACCTAGCCCATCTCAGTAGTTACACACACAAAATGGCACAATACACAACGAGACGCAAGCACAACAACGAAGTCGCAGAACTGTCAAAATATGTAAAAAATCCGTTTCACTCGTGCGAACTCAACTATAATCTGCATAATTAATTTATTTAATTATCATGTTATTTTGAATTGATCTGTATTATGCACAGACTAATAAAAAATAGTTATTGATTAAATAAAACTTAAAATAATATATAAAACTCAGAAAAAGAGTTGAATAAAGTCAACAAGCAGTGTGCAAAACGGAACATTGTAAGAAATGAGTAGTTGGATGCGTTCAGGATAATTGAGATGCGTTCAAAATAAGGTAATAAGACACAGAGTTAGCATAAAGAAAAATGAATAAATATTCTTTTCCTGGCCTTCTTTTAAAATTGTGATTAGCGTAATGAATGTACAATTAAATTAGCTGAATTTTAATATTTATTTCATTTCTATACATTGTCAGGTGAAAAATGGGCATCCTTCTTTTCTAGACCCATAGTAAAAGTGGTTCGTAAATAGGGCTAGGATGATGACTTAACATTGATATGAATGCTAGTCTAGTCTTGATTTAAAAAAATAATAATATATGAGTGGTTGACCAAAAAGGGACCTGGAGGGATTGGAAACCGTTATTTTTTTTTTGAATTATTGAATCTGTGGTCTTTTAGCTTTGTTTTGGTCTAACCAGAATATTTTTAGGTGCCGTAGTTTTTTTTATGATTTTTTTTTGTGAGCCGAGGCAGTTTTGGAAAAATTACACCTTACATGGTTTTGGAATTGGTCTTTACCTAACTTTTATCCGTGGAATAAAATTGACGCCTTACACACAGCGCACACTAGTTTTTGTGTGATGTCAGATAAGTAAGTGTATACAATCAGTTTTATTGTTTCAAAACAGACGTGGCTTTAGTCATAGTTCACACTTAGTTCATATGTGTGGTGCCGGACTTAAAAAATAGCACCACCCCTTACTTCCCGTGGGTGTCGTAAATGGCGACTAAGGATCGTACCGGAGAATGGGCAGCAGCGTTCTCTATGTATTCCACCATCATACCATACTGCGATCGCCAACCCGCCTGCCAAGCGTGGCGATTATGGCAAACCCTCCCAAAATTGGGAGAGGCCTATGTCCAGCAGTGGACGTCTATCGGCTGAAACGACGACACTTAGTTGCGCACATAAAGACAAGAAACTGACACTAAATAAGTCGCCAATCACGTAGTAAACGCAAACACACTTCAAATGCGATTTACACGAAATCGATTTATTTTCCCTTTTAGGTCAACCACTCACACATTTAAGTATTTTCTCTATTTTATCCTGTTTAAACCTAGTTATATAGGGTGTTTGGAATTTGGATACAAAGCCTTAACGGGGTGATAGTTGATACCATTTAAAGCATTTTGAGCCATACATGTCTTAGGGCTGATTTGTCCAACACCAGATAATTTTATCGTAGGAATCATTTTGAATTTTTGACTGTTCTTCCATAAAAGAACTGTCGTTCCCTTTGAGTATTAAACCAACCGGAGACGCCACGAGTACTAATATCTATGCAAATAAGTCTGTCACTTTCATCGCGGGGGACGAGGGAACGCAATAATACACTAATGCAATTCGATCGCGTTGTTACGCACGCACACAAAACAAAAAACAAACACAAGCATAAACTATACGCACACATGTATATAACCGCTATGACCGGCGGTCTCGTACCTTTGGCAGCGGGGATCGCCTGACAATGGCGCCTCTAGTTGGCTTAATAGTCAAAGGTCAAAGGGCCATACAAAAATTTACCCGTGTTTGCTTCATTTTGAATCTGGGGGCACGGGAGTGCCCCCGCCAAGACCAGCCAAGCGAAGCGCAAGGGCACTACCTACCTTTTCTCGAAGCACTTCGTCGTATTTTTGAACCCTCTTAACTTGGGTTTGGATTATACCAGATAAACAAAATTTTCGGAATATGATGCCAGTGGTTGAATTATTAAACCTATAAAGTTTCAATTGCATAGCTCGTATACTTTAGATTTTATTGATATCTAAAATACCCCGATTTCGTCACTGACTCACTGACTGATGATCATCAAAATTCTTAAGGTACTTCCTGAAGTCCTAGAAAGCTGAAATTTGGTATGTAAGCTAGTAATAGTACACAAACAACAAAAAAATATTAAAACTTGAAACTTTTACCCCCCCAAAAAAAAAAAAAATTCCGTAAATTTTGATGCTAGAGGTCTGAAAATTTATATAGGGGGTCCTTGTTTTAAATAAACCCCAAAAAAAGAAAGAAAAAATGAACAACAGCAAAAATACTCGTATAAATATCATAAGCAACTTACAAAAAGAAATGAAATCCCACAAAAACATTTCATGTTAAATGTTGCCAAGACGAGACCATGTAGCTCGCACTGTCAAAAAGTAATCAGATCTCATGTAGAGCCAAGCTTCTAACTCTACACGCCCTAACTCTACAAGGCCTGACTTCGCAAACTCTACACCTTAGTCAAAATAATATGGCTTGGCCATTTCGCTACATTCACATGAGCGTAAGGTGAAAAACTCTCATACTGTTAATGGTTCTTGTAGTAACGAAACGGCCAAACCAGATATTTTGACTAAGGTGTAGAGTTTGCGAAGTCAGGCCTTGTAGAGTTAGGGCGTGTAGAGTTAGAAGCTTGGCTCTACATGAGATCTGATTACTTTTTGACAGTGCGAGCTACATGGTCTCGTCTTGGCAACATTTAACATGAAATGTTTTTGTGGGATTCATTTTACCTTTTGTGGTAGACTAATTTTACTCTAGGTGCATCGTCTTCACATATTATGTATAGAAGACCTTGTAAAACATTTTAATAGAGTAACGGTGGAGTTTTTTGTCCATTCTTCTCCATACGAAAACTACCTTTTGTAATGGGCGACTAGAATCAATTCTACTTAGTTGTAATTTTTGACGTTCATAAGTGCCTTTAATGTGCCTATTTGAAATAAATGATTTGATTTTGACTTCAATTTTATTCCGCGAATAAAAATTATCCGTCTATTGAAAAATTATGTTTTAATTTTTTTTTTTCCAGTTATAGTTGGTATGTTATTTTTGACTAAATGATTGTGGTTAAAAATAAAAAAAACCTACTTCGTCTAAGACATGTATGGCTCAAACTGTTGTAGTAAATGGTGTCAACTATCACTCCCTTAAAACTTTGAACTCAGCTTCCAAACACCTTGTATAAGAATGAAAGAAAGAAAGATGTTCTATTTGCTCGAACGTTTTGTATACATACAGAATTAAAATAATACATGCATGCATGATCTTAAAATAAAAGTGGGTCACGACATGTCTGCCATTTTTCATGGCGTGCAAATGTTGTAGGTACAATTATAATTACTGAATCAATGATTTTTAACTTATACACTATCAGTCACACATTCTTATATTCAATTCAATTCTTATATTAAGCATGCTGTGGTCTCCTATAACTGAAGGAGCACATGTTAAAGTGGTCGCAATTACTGCTGCAGAGCATAAAGTCCTGAAGCCCTGTCCATTTCCAGGTCGGACAAATTGTATTGGGGTTTTGTTTTATCAGGAATTTTTCAGTAGCAGCCTGGGCCTCAAATCTGCTATTACAATAGTGTCAGAATGATCTATCATTGATTTCATAATTGTCAATTTCGACAAGTTTGGTAATCTACTGGCGTCATTATGACTTTCCAATGATCAACCACTGACACTCCATTGAAAGAAGTGGCATAGAATGGTAATCTCCTACATATTATCAAACTAGATGCGCCCCGCGGTTTCACCCGCGTAAATGTCGATGCCTTCGGAACATCGTGATAAAAAGTAGCATATATGTTAATCCAGGGTGTTAGCTATCTCCATACAAAATTTTATCAAAATTGGTCCAGCCGTTTGAGCGTGAAGAAGTAACAAACATTTATAAATACACACGCACACTCACAAACTTTCGCCTTTATAATATTAGTGTGATGAATGAATGAATGACTGCCTTAGGCGTTAATCTGCTAAAATTTTGACAGTTCCTTTGATCAGTGACCTACCATTAGAACGTCACTGCGCAGTAATTGCTTTTAATTCGTTACGAGTATCGTATATGTTCTGTGCCATTGACTGACCAATGATCGACCATTATGAATTTAGCAGATTACGAACTTTTAGCAAAATGACAATGGGATCGTGTTGGGATGACGAATTTATAAAAAAATAGCAGACTTGGAGTCAGGACTGACTCCCCTGGAGCCAGGATTTGTACCCGGTTGTTGGCAACAGGCTCGTCCCCTATGACATGGGTCTTGAACATAACTGGCGAAATGTGAGTGGTACAGTAGGGCTGCAAAAGTGCATGGATAGTTCAGAATTATAATCGCGTGAAGCGAGAAATGACGCCATCTAGCGTAAAACCAGTTAACGACTAACAAAATTTCATTATACTGTTACTAGATGGCGTTGCTTTGCTTTTTATGACAAAATGTTTTTGTAGTTTCTTTTTGTCTCTTCAAACATTCAAACAATTTATAATTAATATTTACTTAAAAAAAATAATTGTTCCTAACTATTAACCTACTATGTTAAAATTGTATATCAATTTATTAGTAGTAAGTAAAAAATAACCAAACAAACGATGTGGGCGCCACTGCGCATACTTAATTATTCCTATCGGTTTCTTTTATTATTTTTTCATATGCGAGCAAAAAATGTAATGTAATAGTTAGATAAATATATTAGCTGTGTAACTCCTTTCTCAATACGTTTCTTCCCAACTGCTTACTTACGTTTCGTAAATTAGTCACAGTTGTGAAGAAACCAACGCCATTTAGTTTATTTTAGAAAACTTGAACTCAAACGTTCACAGGAAAATAGCCATTAGGGTAGCCATGTACTTTTGCAGGTGACCGTACTATACAGTCAATTACAGGCGTGGTGATATGTAGTTTGCGCGGTAAATTCTGATAGCGCGATGTAGGATACGTCCGACGTAGTTCGTATGTAGTGATATTTTTTTTTTTAAACGTCCTACACTAGGAATTTCTCCTGTAATGTGGGTGCGTTTACTAACATTTAAACTCACATACACAAACAGCCAGACCCGGAACAACTACTTGTAGGTCATACAAATATTTGTTCCGTGCAGAAATCGAACCCGCGACACGCAGCGCAGCTGTCAATCGCTTAACCACTGCGCCAACCATGCCGTCAAAGATGGCGTCGTCCGGTATAGATGGCGCCACTAACTTCTAGTACTGGTTGACGTCATCACGTCAACGTCGGCTGTCGCTGAAAACCTGCGCTGGGGCTGTCTCGTATAGCATTATGGTGAGCGATTGCCGTTTTGCGTAGATGTGACGCATGTTTTCGCCCAAATTGTTATTTTTTGTGTTCTTTTTATGAGTCATGATTAAACGTATTTTCTTTCTTTTAGTCTTCAAAAATAAATTTAATTTCTTCTCCAGGTCGATCGATCAGGTTAAGCTACGCTTGCCGCGGTTGGTCTGTGGATGGGTGACCATCTTTACATAACGAGACCCCTCCGTGCCTCGGAAAGCACGTTAAGCCGTTGGTCCCGGCTGTCATTCGTGGATCTTTGACAGTCGTTACGGGTAGTCAGAACCCTGAAAGTCTGACAATCAGTCTTACCAAGGGGTATCGTATTACCCAGTAACTGGGTTGTGGAGGTCAGATAGGCAGTCGCTCCATGTAAAATACTGTTATTCAGCTGCATCCGGTTAGACTGAAAGCCGACCCCAATATGGTTGGGAAAAGGCTAGGCAGATGCTGAGTCTTCAAAAATAACCTATTCATCTCTCTCTTTCCAGTGATGTCAGGCCAAAGCTAACACGATGCGTCTACTAGTTCTGGCGGTCTGTCTGTCCGTCTCTTTCGCACTGGACTGCCCAGAGCATTGCAGCTGTGTGCAAGGGGACGAGTTGGAGTACTACTGCACCTTCGGGAGTGCCAAATTGACCTACAAAGCAAGGATCAACGATTATGTCACTATTGATTGCGTGGTTAGTATTGTGATTTCATATTCAAAATATTTTATTACACATAAATACTCTCCCCAGAAAGAGATGGCGAGATGACCTGGACGCGTACCGCGAGGGTTAGTTCGAGGTGGTGCGGGAAAAGAGTTTCTGGTAGGATTTCGGGGAGGCTTTTGCCCAGCAGTGGACAGAAGAGGTTGACAAAAAACTGGCCAAGTGCGAGTTGGACTCGCACACGAAGGGTTCCGTACCACAAGGCAAAAATGCCGAAAAAAACACGTCTGTTGTATGGGAGCCCCCCTTAAATATTTATTTTATTTTGTTTTTAGTATTTGTTGTTATAGCGGCAACAGAAATACATAATTTTTGAAAATTTCAAATTTAGGGTTCCGTACCCAAAGGGTAAAAACGAGACCCTATTACTAAGACTTCGCTGTCTGTCCGTCCGTCCTTCCGTCCGTCTGTCTGTCACCAGGCTGTATCTCAAGAACCGCGATAGCTAGACAGTTGAAATTTTCAAAAATTATGTATTTCTGTTGCCGCTATCGCTATAACAACAAATACTAAAAACAAAATAAAATAAATAGGTATTTAAGGGCTCCCATACAACAGACGTGTTTTATTCGGCATTTTTTCCTTGTGGTACGGAACTCTTCGTGTGCGAGTCCGACTCGCACTTGGCCAGTTTTTAATTCTTATTGTTAAAAATTTTTTTGAACATACAACTTGCCAAACTGCATAGCAATTTGAAACGCCTAAAGCTAGGTGGAAGAGCTGGAAAGAAACTCCCATGTTAATCTTTTAAAAATCTTTGGTAGTCACTATCTTTCTAGCCAAATAGAGGGGCCCGTGGCTAAATAATAACAGCCGCACAGGTCGGTCGATCAGGTTAAGCTACGCTTGCCGCGGTTGGTCTGTGGATGGGTGACCATCTTTATATACCGAGACCCCTCCGTGCCTCGGAAACCACGTTAAGCCGTTGGTCTCGGCTGTCATTTGTGGATCTTTGACAGTCGTTACGGGTAGTCAGAAGCCCGTAAGTCTGACAACCAGTCTTACCAAGGGGTATTGTATTACCCAGTAACTGGGTTGTAGAGGTCAGATAGGCAGTCGCTCCATGTAAAATACTGGTATTCAGCTGCATCCGGTTAGGCTGGAAGCCGACCCCAACATAGTTGGAAAAAGGCAGGCAGATGATGGTAGTACCTTCCTAGCCACATCATCTGTCACACCATCGTTCCTCCATATTCATGCACAAAACTTTCCTCACGATATTTTCCTCATTCTTTCACATGACTACCGATTTCCACATAACTTTTCATTGTTTTTTTTTTTTAAGTATTTATTTAATGATATTCAAAATACAGAGGTGTAACTTAAATCTCAACTCGCCAAACTTTTACGTTTGATGGCGAGAGGCGCTCTTTTACATAACAATGCACCACCTTATTACTACATACCTACCTACTACTTATAATTAATCTTATACAATGTAATTTGTCTTCGCGATTTAATTGCCAAAAAATGTTACGGGTGCCGCTTTCAGACTTCCTCTCGTATACTCCTTTCTTATTCTATCCATTCTCGTAACACCACACATCCCTCTTAAAATCAATCAAAATCAAAATATTTTGTTTCACATAAACCTACATGGGCACTTATGAAACGTCAGAAGCTAGGTGCACGGTTCACATTGGTCGTTTCCCATGCAGAAGAACCGGCAAGAAACTACTACTCGGTTACTCTTACTAAAAATAATTGGCTTTTACAATGTTTCCAAATTACAGTAGGTATGAGAGGACAGCGTAGGCCTGTCAACAAGAACCATTTACTTGATAAAATAAAAAAAACTGGCCAAGTGCGAGTCGGACTCGCACACGAAGGGTTCCGTACCACAAGGCAAAAACGACGAAAAAAACATGTTTGTTGTATGGGAGCCCCCCTTAAATATTTTTTTTATTTTTATTATTTATTATTAAAGTTAAAATACAACTGAGTATTTTGTGAATATTTCAAGTGCCTACCTGTTGCCATTTTTGATATCGAGCAAAAAAGGGCAAAAAAATCGCGTTTGTTGTATGGGAGCCCCCCTTAACTATTTATTTTATTTAGTTTTTAGTATTTGTTGTTATAGCGGCAACAGAAATACATCATCTGTGAAAATTTCAAATGTCTAGCTATCGCGGTTCTTGAGATACAGCCTGGTGACAGACAGACAGATAGACGGACAGACAGCGAAGTCTTAGTAATAGGGTTCCGTTTTGTACCCATTTGGGTACGGAACCCTAAAAATGATCTACAGATCTAAAGTCTACAAGGCCTACAAAGTCCTCACATTTACAAAATAATAATCTATCAAAAGAATAAATAAAAAATAAAAAACTGGCCAAGTGCGAGTCGGACTCGCACACGAAGGGTTCCGTACCACAAGGCAAAAACGCCGAAAAAAACATGTTTGTTGTATGGGAGCCCCCCTTAAATATTTATTTTATTTTAATTTTATTATTTATTATTAAAGTTAAAATACAACTGACTATTTTGTGAATATTTCAAGTGCCTACCTGTTGGCATTTTTGATATCGAGCAAAAAAGGGCAAAAAAATCGCGTTTGTTGTATGGGAACCCCCCTTAAATATTTATTTTATTTTGTTTTTAGTATTTGTTGTTATAGCGGCAACAGAAATACATCATGTGTGAAAATTTCAACTGTCTAGCTATCGCGGTTCTTGAGATACAGCCTGGTGACAGACAGACAGACAGACGGACAGACGGACAGACAGCGAAGTCTTAGTAATAGGGTCCCGTTTTTACCCTTTGGGTACGGAACCCTAAAAATCTACTAAAATTAAGTGATATGATTCCCATTACAACCACTAACAGAGGTGAAAAATTTGAATTGTCTGTATATAATGTCAAATAATAAAGAGATTATGTCAAAAAAGTAGGTAAAAATAATAATAATAATAAACATCGTAATTTGAGAGCAGTTAATACAAATTTACATAGTTATGCCGTTAATGAGGAGTCAGGGAAGCCACATGTGCAGAAGGAATTATTGCCAGACTACCTTGTCTTCAACGTAGTCTTTAATCTTATAATTAGCATTCCCATCTCAGCTGCATGCATTTGCCTTTCATTCATCCCTTCCACAAGCCAGCAAGTCCTGCCTGTTTTACTGTATTTTACTGCGTTCTTCTTATTAATTCTTCTCCATCTTCCAGGGTACAAATTTCACCTGCGCTGACCTCCCAGTCATCAACTTTGCCAACGACATGCCTCTAAGGTCTCTGGCGATAAAGGGCTGCTCGCCCTCCCTCCTAGAGTGCGTGCCCTCAGTGTTGCGGACCAGCTCAGTGAGCTTCATCACCGTGAACTCAGCCGCGGCGCCGCTGGAGGCACAGCATGTGGCCGGCTTGGGTGCCGTGCACGACATCATGCTCGTGAGAGGTGAGAGGCGGGTCTCAGCGAGCTGCGGGAGAGAAGGGGTGGGGTTAAGTAGCTGGCAGTGAGGTTTAGGAGAGGATGGGTGGGGTCAAGTGGCTGGCAGTGAGGTTTAGGAGAGGATGGGTGGGGTAAAGTGGCTGGCGGTGAGGTTTGGGAGAGGATGGGTGGGGTTAAGTGGCTGGCAGTGAGGTTTGGGAGAGGATGGGTGGAGTTAAGTGGCTGGCAGTGAGGTTTAGGAGAGGATGGGTGGGGTAAAGTGGCTGACTGTGAGGTTTGGGAGAGGTTGGGTCGAGTTAAGTGGCTGGCAGTGACGTTTGGGAGAGGATGGGTGGGGTCAAGTGGCTGGCAGTGAGGTTTAGGAGAGGATGGGTGGGGTTAAGTGGCAGTGAGGTTTAGGAGGGGATAGGTGGGGTTAAGTGGCTGGCAGTTAGGTTTGGCAGAGGATGGGTCGGGTTAAGTGGCAGTGAGGTATAGGAGGGGTTGGGTGGGGTTAAGTGGCTGGCAGTTAGGTTTAGGAGAGGATGGGTGGGGTTAAGTGGCTGGCATTTAGGTTTGGGAGAGGATAGGTCGGGTTAAGTGGCTGGCAGTAAGGTTTGGGAGAGGATGGGTCGGGTTAAGTGGCTGGCAGTGAGGTTTAGAAGTTGATGGGTAGGGTTATGCAGCTTTTAATGAGGTTGAGAATTAGATGGCTAAAATTAAACAGAAAAATTGGGTGCGTCCCATATCATAATATAAAGTTATTTGGTATATTGTATATTAGTTATATAAAGTTATATGAAAAATAACACAGTCAGTATTCTATAGACAAATAATATAATCATATTAAAGATATCTACTCCAGCTTACCTAATACAAAAATTGACGCTTTACTACTGGCAGTCGCTCCATATAAAATACTGGTATTCAGCTGCATCCGGTTAGACTGGCAGCTGGCCCCAACATTTTTGGGTTATCCTGTAATAGTAGATGTAAGTAGAAAAATATATTTTCTTTAATTTCAGGTCCAGAGAAGAGGATCCCCGTGTCAGTAGTGCATGCCCTTCCAAGTCTCCGGACCCTGAGGATCAACGGCGCCAATCTATCCTTAGAGAGCAACGTTTTCAATAACTCGACACAACTGGAGTTTCTAGAACTCTCCGAATGTCAAATTACCGAATTACCAGAGGATGCGTTCAAAGGACTGTCGAGTTTGCACATTTTAAATATTTGGGGGAATAATATCAGTGAGATTGGTGTTAATTCATTTAGAGGTAAGTTCCACATATCTGTACTAATAATAATGCAGAGTAGTTTAACAGCTTGAAAAAAAAAAATAAAAAAATAATTTGTGCCGATTGTCGTATCAGCCAATGGACTGATGGCCGAAAGCCTCGATCAACATCTATCGAGGCTCTCGTTAGGTGGTTGGATCAAGGGCCTGATTCAGAAGGCAGTACTCCTTGATACGGCTCGCATTGTGAGGAGGTTCCTGTCTCTGGAGCCCTAACCACCTGTAGCTTGGACCCTGCTCCCGACACCGGCGGATAACTATTTTTTTTAATATTTTTAAATGTTTTTTATTCTTATTTTTTATATTTTAAGAAATACTTAAAAATGTAAGAAAGTAAGGTAGATAAATAAATGAACGAAATAATAATTTTAATAAAAAAAAAATATATATTTTAATAAAATTAAATAATTAATCTGTCTGTGTGGTGCCGGACTTAAAGAATTGCACCACCCCTTACTTCCCGTGGGTGTCGTAAAAGGCGACTAAGGGTCTTACCGGAGAATGGGCAGCAGCGTTCTCTATCTATTCCACCATCATACCATACTGCGATCGCCAACCCGCCTGCCAAGCGTGGCGATTATGGCAAACCCCCCCCCCCAAAATTGGGGAAGGCCTATGTCCAGCAGTGGACGTCTATCGGCTGAAACGACGACGACGAAATAATTAATAAATCATTTTTATTACTAATTAAATTTGCTAATCTCTGGACCTCCGTTGGTCCTGCGCCTGATGGAGCTCCGCTCGTGTCGGGTCGCCTCCCATCTTACTATGAGAGTGAGGGAAGAGAGTGCACCTGCGTGTGCGCACACACGCCTGCACTATAATATCTCCCGCGCCGATGGCCACGGCGACCAATCTCAACGGAGACGCTAGTATCCGCCAAAATGCGGTCTGGAGGACTTTGTGTGCATACAAGAATTACATCAAAATCAATCTGCTAGAATTTTCCCAACTTTCCAGTAAACAACATTATTTTTAGTATATGCGAAACCCGAAACACGTGTCTAGTATTTTTATGTAAAGAATCTATGTACAAAATTTCAAAACTGTATCATGAAAAATCACAAAGTTATAAGCTTGTTAAGTTACCTGTTTGTCCGTACAAAAACATGCTCACCCGCGCCGCGCCGTTTTGCGCTCATTGATAATCGTACCTGGGTACCTAACCGTTCGGCGCGGAGATTGGATAACCTACGTACTGTCGCTCGGTTTAACTTTAACCTTTTTTAAATATTTTTGGAACAAAATATAACATGGGGTAAAAATTATTGGAATCGATTCAGTTACTTATTCTGAACAAACTATATTCAGGTTTCGCATATATACTAAAAATAACGTTGTATACAGGGTTATTCGTAAAATATTAACAACCTCTTAAGAGGTCATTGTACTCGTCATTATGAACAACTTTTACTATGGGACCAAATCTAAATCAGCTGTTCCCTACATTTATGTTCGTATAACTCGTCAAAATGTAGGGAACAGCTGATTTTTTTTTGCGATTTCAGGTTTGGTCCCATAGTAAAAGTTGTGCATAATGACGAGTACAATGACCTATTAAGAGGTTGTTCATGTTTTACCAATAACCCTGTATATCAATTTCATACTTTTCCAGGTCTGGATTCCTTGCAGAAACTGGCGTTGACCACAAATCACATATCCTCCATACCCGCCGGCGCGCTGGTCCATGTGCCTAAACTGCAGTCTATATCGTTGTTCAAAAACCAGCTGAAAGAATTATCGCCTGGCTTCCTGTATAACCTGACGCAGTTAGAAAATGTAAGTAAATCTATATTCTTTTTTTTTTTTTTTTTCATTTAATTATTGTGAATGTGAGGACTATGCGGGTCATTTTTTTTTCTGTTTTCCTTCTTAGTTTTAATCATGATCTGGCAGTTTGAGTAATTTACGCGGCCTACCCAAATGTCCTTTCTTTGGTATTGTTCGTCGAATCGTTGAGCTCCTCAATTTCTGAGTTGAGCTGCACGATTTTTGACAAATGCGTGCACTGATTGGACAGGTCCGCTCAATCTGTGTGGTTCTTTCCTCAAAAGACCATTTCAGACATCAATCTACATGGTCTTCACACGATCTGACCAAGATTTTGTCTGGATTTTAAAAGAGACTGTGACCTCTGAGTTTGTTTTGGCCTTTCTTCTCAGAGTAGTCAGATAGGAAACGCCGACCTCATCTAGTTTAAAAAATATGATGACGTGTAAAAGTGTTTGTAAAAACCTACTTACAGAAAATAAATCATTTATCATTTATACATACAAATAAATGAAGTCTGTTTGTAAAGTCAAAATAATACTAAATACTAAAAATCTTTTAATCTTTTTACTAAATGCATAGGAACATATACAGGGTGAATTTTTCAAGTGTGCGTGGATGGCCAAATCCGAAATTATGAGGAATAGCGAAAAGTAGTCAAAGGAGTCGTGGGCTCGATTTTGATGAAAACTAAAACTGCATCATTGGATTTTTGAAAAATACTCCCCAGAATTTGATCCTTATTAGGGACACTATCGAATGGTGTAATAATACAGTGTGTTTTTTTTTTTTCAAAATCAATGGGTTCGATTCCTGGCTAGAAATATTGATTTTGCAAAAATCCAATGTTGCAGTTTTAGTTTAAAGCCCAATAACACTTTGTCTGGTACAAATAACAGGACAGGATGCTCAGTAGTAGCGCAGGACAAAAGCATTTATTTCAATTAAACCATTCACAGGGCCTAGTGTTTTTGTGAAGGCCGCAGGAACCCGTTGGATGCGGAAAGCACAGGACTGGTCGAAGTGGAGGTGCTTGGGGGAGGCCTATGTCCAGCAGTGGACGTCTTTCGGCTGAAATGATGATGATGATGATGATGATTCACAGGCACTGTTCCAATTGTCAAGAAGTCGGTCAGTCAGATAGATGAAGCTAGTTGCCCATTCCAAAGTGTAGCATTTGTGGAAATTCCAGATAAAAAAACACAACACAATATATTAACAACATAACGACGGTTGAAAGGCTAATTGGTCTAAGCGACATTCATTGTAAAACTCGCAGGAGGACGGATCAAAGTTTTTTTTTAATCATAAAATATCCACTATTTGATAGGCTTTTATTTATTTAATACAGTATAATATACTCAGTATAAATAAATAAAAGTCTATCAAATAGTTGATATTTTTCAATATTAAGTTTAGATAGTCCCTTAGCTTACAACACCGCCTAAGTCATTTTTACCAACTTTACAGGAGACGTAAAAAACTGTCTATTTTAAAAAATCTGGGGATTATTCCTGTCATAACTTAATACATACTCTAGTTAGCGGTTAAGAAATAATTATTTATACTTATTTTGACAATTTACTTTATTTTAACTTGATTTTTATAGCTTGAGCTGTGTTGACTAATATTTTATTAGATTTAGGCGGTGTTGTTTGCGGAAATGTTAGGGATTAAGATATTAAATAAAAGATGATTTCCAAAGAAAAGCTTTTATTAGGAAATATTTCAAGAAAATTAACAAATGTTTATAACATTAGGTATCTATAACTTAAATCTTAAGATTCACATTGTTGATATAAATTACGGTACTTAAAGTTGTTTGGTAACATAGGAACTTCTAGTTAGTGCGAAAATGCAATTATATTTTTTTATTATTATAGGTAAGTAAATATTTTGAATTATTAGTTTTAGTCTTTAATAAACCAGATATAAATAGTATTAATAAAATTATAAAAATAATAAAGAATAACTCGAAATCTCTAGTCTAATCTAAGTTTCAGTCTTTAGCGATTGCTGTGCGGAAGGTCATCATAAAAAGAATGGCAACTAGGTGGTAATACACTTTTTAGGTCTTGCAAATCTTGATACTTCCGCTTTGTAATTGGTATTCTAGCTGCGTACAATTTCTGCAGGCCATTTATTTGTTTAATGTTGTTAATTGGCGTGGGACGATGTGGTAACGGCTGTAGCTCGTTATCAAAATCAACTTTGTACCAAATTGTGCCATTTGGTCTGTATTCTAGCATACGTATATCTGTGACGACTGGGTCACCTGTTTTTTTACCAGGACGTATAGATTTATAAATCAATTCTTTCGAAAAGTCTGTGAAAAAGTTATAGTCCAAATAACGAGCTTCGTAAGGCATAGGATCACTCCTAGCAATTTTACTTATTGCCATGTATTGTTGTGGAAGGAAAATTTCTTTACCTTTTAATTTGCACTCTATTGCACTGTGTACCGAGTCACATTCCATGTGAGTATGGCCTTTTTCCAGGTACTTTTGAGTAATCACAATATTTTTTTCAATCGCTAAACGTAATAAAGCATTACTTAAGGTAGCATTGCGATTTTGAGCGCAACAGCCATCGGAATATAAAATCACAGGCAATAATTTCTGACTCAAAACCTTCTCTAAATGGTCTACTAAGCATGAAGCAAACACAGCAGGCTTCAAGCGTGCTATTTGACTCATCGAACCAATAACACATTACTTCCTTAGTTGCTATATTGTATAGTGTAAAATTATGGACGCATAATTTAGTTTTATAGTAAACTGCACTAGCTTGAAGATACGGGGCCAATTTTACCGATTCAACATCCTGTGTGAACACGTGACAAGCTCCGGACTGTGCAATTCCTTTGTCAGTATCTTTCTCTTTCCTAGCTCGATCTTTCTTCAGAACATGTTCAGCGTGTTCTTCATCCGTAATGTTTCCAGTTTTATGACTGCAACAAACATCGCATTGATCTTTCTTTGGGTGGAATAGGCTCAGATTGAGTTTCAAAAATATTTTGTCAAATAATTTACGGCCAGGGCATTCTCTACCCTCTAATTCACAATTCTCTTTATATGTCTTATAAAGCTGTGTCATGTTCGTGAAAACTGGTTCTAAATATTCTCGTGATGTTTTAGCACGACAGTAATGCGACGGCATCTTTGGAAGATCTGCTAAAAACTTTTCAATATATTTGTGGTCTTCAATTTTCTCTGGATTTCTGCGATTACTGGTTGAAGTAGATGAATCGGGAGGCATAGCACAATCGGTTTTTGTCAACCAATATCTGATAAACCAATCTTTAATTCCAAGAGTGGCCAAGAACATTTTTTTGCAGACTTGGTGACGTACGTTATCAATCGTCAAAACGTAAGTTCGACTATCAGTTCTTTTGGATGATTCTGGATTTTTAGTAATTTTCTTTGGTATTTTGTTAACGTGTGAAGTTATAAATGATCTTCGCTGCTCCCAGTTCATATTCTGCCAGAAATTTTCAAACAAATGTTTCCGCTGTTCTTCATTTATGTTGTCACATGACCTGAGTTTAGATTTCTTGCGAAACGCAGAAGTGCACGGTGGTTTCATGGATCTTGCAGGCTTAAATACGTCTTGTTTCACTTTAAATGTTTCATTAATCTTTGCTTTTCTGTCTGTTGCAGATCAATGAAATCATTACCAACTTTTTCTATAACTTGTAGATTGTTAATGTCAATGTTTTCAATATCCAAGTCCATGTTTTGATCTAATATTGAGATTACATTGTCCTGGCTACTTAAAATACTTTTTATGGACTCCCCGAAGTTTTGATAATTTATTGGTGTTGCAATAATTTCGTATTTAGTAGGAGAATTGCATGCTTTGGTATCAGAAGAACTAGTGTTATCTTTTTGCTTCAAATCTAAAACAAATAATAGGAATTATTGCACTAAAAATGTAAATAACAAGAAATAAATGCGGACCTCCAAACAAACCTTCAATACTAACCTAGTTTAATTCTTTTTTTATCTTCTTTGCAACTTAGTTTACGCCGTTTATGTTTTGACATCAGTCCTGATTCTTGTAATTGTAAATGTAATTGGGCACATAACAATTCATCACCTGAACTCAGATTACTCCAGGAATCAATAATAATTTCTTCTTCATCCATAGTGTATTTTTAATTATTGAGTATCCTAAAAGAAATAAAATACATTTTGAAACACCGCCTAAGTTAAGAAAAAATTGTTAGTAAACACCGCGTAAGTAGTGAACATATTCTATTATCATTTTGTTTCTATATTAATAAGCGTAAATCAATAAACATTACTTTATTCTATAGCTTACCTCTTAATCTTCCATTAAAACTTCTTGCATGGACCTTTCAGCGATAAAATTCACATAAAAATTGAATAATCACGGAGCGTCAAGAACTTACGCGCGCAAAGTTTGACAGACTAACGACTTGTGCGGTGTTGCGAGGCCAACCGACTTGAGCGCTGTCACAATTTTTTTAATTACGGCTTCTGATTGGTTGAAATCTCTATCAAGTGACCAATGGTTCGACGCGTATTACGCAGCTACATCCAATGGCATTCAAATGTAAAAACAGCCATTTTCGACTTGAGCGGTGTTGTAAGCTAAGGGACATATTCACATAATATCTAAACTTAATATTATAAAGAGAAAAGATTTTTTTTTTGTTTTTTACGCTAAAACGGCTGAACGAATTTGGATGAAATTTGGCAAATGGATAGGCTATGATCTGGATTAGGACATTTATGATACTTTTTGTTCCAATATTCCCACGGCATCCAGACATGTGACGACATGAAGGAATTATCTTAACAAATTTAAAATTATTTTTTTTTGTTTTTTGCAAATTGCAGCGCTTTTTTGTTGTGTTATGTTGATGAAATATCATTTCGCAGTAATTATCATAATATAATCACTAGACCATAGACTAATGAGCTTTTTTCTTTCAGATCACCATAAAATACAATACGGTGCCATTAATACTCCACAAGCATTCTCTCTCCAACCTACCATCACTGAAGAACCTTATCATAGAGAACTCGTCCACCGACCTTCCTGAAGAGCTTCTGACCGGATGTGACGAATTACAGACGATCAGTCTCTCTGGGAACAAGATTACGTCACTTCCGGTCGCCATCTTTAAGGACTTGAAGCATTTAAAACGATTAGATTTGAGTCGTAATAAAATATCAGCTTTAAATTCAAGAGATTTCTCCCCTCTGCTAGAGTTGGAGTATCTCAACTTAAATAGGAATCATTTGGAATCCTTGCCTGAGTAAGTCATTTATTTTATATACAGCAGTGCTATTCTGTAACCATCTCACCGTGAAAACTTAGGTGAAGTGAGCGTGGAGTGAGCTGTCAATAGTGTCAATGAGGGATTTTCTTTTTCTTTTTTTTTAACGCTTCCCTAGTCGCTGGATAGATGGCGCTGAACTTGGTAAGTTACTGCAAGGAACGGAACGTCACATAATTTTTTTATTAATTCACTTGGATGTAATTTTGAGATCGTAAAACGAAAGCAAACGAAACTGTCACTCAACGAGCGTATATGACGCAATGTTTTTTTTTTTCCAAGCGTTTTGACTTTGGCACCTAGTAACATAGTCAGTTCAATGCCATCTTCAGGGTTCTTGGAAACTATGTTTTTTTTTAATACTCAAAAGAAAAACCTCTCATTCCTAACAAAACAAACTCACTTCACTTAAGTTTTCACAGTGAGATTTTTACAGAATCGACCGGCTGGGTTACTTTTCAAAGACCGTCCAAATTTTTACATGGTGTTCTACCCATGAATATAAACAACTTTCACTATGGGACCAACTCTGAAATCACGAAAAAAAATCGGCTGTTTCGTACAAAATTTCAATACCTACTTGACCAAAATGTATGAAACAGCTGATTTTTTTTCGTGGTTTCAGAGTTGGTCCCATAATAGTGAATGTTGTTTATATTCATGGGTAGAACACCATGTAAAAATTTTGATCGTCTTTGAAAAGTAACCTTGTATTACATATTAGTGTTGCTCAACTATCGATTGTCACTCGTAACAATATAACAATAGTTCTACCGATAGTATTGGAATTTTACAACACTATCGATACTATCAACCGTCAGACATGAGTTGTGATAGTATCGATATTTTTACCCCATCGATATTCTATTCAATAATACTATAACTATACACCATTTGAAATAAGATTAGACATTTAGATAAACCTTTTTTACAGTCCGTTCAACCGATTTTAAATTCTATTGCATTGGTGGCACGACATATGGCAGCTGCAGTAAACAATTGGTATTGTAACCACTTTTTTGATTTTAATACCATCCTTATGCCTACGGTATAGAAGTCAAAATCGGTTGAACGGACTGTAAAAAAGGTTTATTTAGATTTCTAATCTTAATTCAAATGAAGTATAGCCAATTTTAATACAGCAATACTATTAAATTTTGTTAAATATCGATGGGGTAAAAATATCGATCGTTCTAATACTATCGATAATATCGCTAGAAATTGTTGTAAAACACACTTTTATAGCGATAGTATCAAGAGTATCACAACTCAATACAATCCATATATATGCTCTTCATCAATAGATCTTCATGTCTGACGATTGATATTATCGATATTGTTACTAGTTTTCAATAAATCAACTATCGATAGTAAGGCAACACTATTACATATAACATAACACTCTAATATAATGATTTCGCCTCTTTTTGATGAACTTCATATTATTCTTAATTTTAGGGACATAAAAATACTAAATAACCAACTGACGTAAGTATTTGGTCGGGGTACCTTAGTGCGACCAACTGTGGCAAAAGGTCAGAATGAGTCAAAATAGAGGCGCAATTATTCCTGGTCAAATTAAATTAGTTAGCGAAACTCCGCTACCTGATGGGTATTCATACCTACATATGATTAAAAAAAAAAGACATTATTTGACCGCAGTTAGTGTAGGAACTTGAAACATCAGTTTAAAAAAAAGTGTTTTAATTTCACAGACGTTATTCATTCATTTAATCATATCTATACACGATAATACTTCATACTTCAAGTAACAACACTACACATCGTTATCGATCGCACAAAAAAAAAAACAAATATTTTATATTTTTACTAGTTGCGCCCCGCGGGTTCACCCGCATAAGTTTCGACCCCGTGGGAATATCGGGATAAACAGTAGCCTATATGTTAATCCAGGGTGTCAGCTACCGCCATACAAAATTTTATCAAAATTGGTCCAACCGTTTGAGCGTGAAGAAGTAACTTTTATACCGTTAAAGATTATATTGAGGACAAAAAGGCTTTGGATTGAGCTGCTTCCAATTTCTGCATTTTTAATGTTTTTTTTTTTCTTTACATGTATACACATTGACATTATTTAATTTTTTTATAAACAAGGACATTTGCTTACTTTGTAAAGTATTATTTATTTTATTTATTGTGAATGTGAAGACGATGTGGGTCATTTTATTAATTTCATATTTTTTTTAATATTCCCTCCATTCTGTTTTTTTTTATCATTGTCTGGCAGTTATGTGGCCTACCCAAATGTCCTTTCTTTGGTATTGTTCGTCGAATCGTTGAGCTCCTTAAGTCTTGAGTTGAGCTGCACGATTTCTGACAAATGCGTGCACTGACTGGACAGGTCCTCTCAATCTGTGTGGTTCTTTCCTCAAAAGACCATCTCAGACATCGATCTACATGGTCTTCATATAACCTGACCAAGATTATGTCTGGACTTTAAAAGAGACTGTGACCTCTGAGTTTGTTTCGGCCTTTCTTCTCAGAGTAGTCAGATAGGAAACGCCGACCTCATCTAGTTTAAAAAAAAAACATGATTGACGTGTAAAAGTGTTTGCACAAACCTACTTACAAAAATAAAATCATTTATCATTTATAACAAACATATACCTAAACACACACGCACTCACAAACTTTCACCTTTATAATATTAGTTTAATTTTATCGTGTTTAAATGTCGATGTCGATAAATATCACGCCTGTAGAGTTTCGCTAGCTAATTTAATTTGACTCTGTTTAAAAAAGTATCCATCTTTAGAAGGTCAATAAGTTTTTTAGAGGATCAGCCAAATATTTTCCTTTTTTTTTCAGTTTCTTATTCTCTGGTCTGCGAAAACTGAACTACGTGTCCATAGACGACAATTTTCTGACCGAAATCAGTGCACAAGCTTTCCAAGGAGCGGAAGGATTGCACACCATTTCGCTAAAATCCAACAGATTGACTTTCAAATCACTATCAAAAGATGATGCATATGTTAACATCGAAGAATACTCTCCTTTCAACACGCTGGTGTACCTAAAAAACTTATATTTAAATGGAAATCAAATTAGTACGATGTTTTCTGACTGGCGCACGGTGCTAACGAAACTGAAGAATTTGGATCTGACTGAGAATAACTTTACTATGCTATTAGTAAGTAGGTCTTATTTATTACATAACATAGAGTTGGTCTGTGTGGTGCCGGACTTAAAGAATAGCACCACCCCTTACTTCCCGTGGGTGTCGTAAGAGGCGACTAATGGGCAGCAGCGTTCTCTATGTATTCCACCATCATACCATACTGCGATCGCCAACCCGCCTGCCAAGCGTGGCGATTATGGCAAACCCTCCCAAAATTGGGGGAGGCCTATGTCCAGCAGTGGACATCTATCGGCTGAAACGATGAACATAGAGTTAAAAAAACGTTGGTCGGGGGATCCCCGGCAGGAACGAAGTTCGAAGTGAAAATCTAAGATGGCGGCTTCGAAAATTTTGTAATTTTTGCAGCCGCCATTTTGGATTTTCATTTTGACCTCTACAACGGCTGCAACGCCCTCGAAAACCATGAAACTATCTCTCTCTCTCTGACTCTTTCTATTATATACAGAATAGAAACTACATAATACAATAAATTATACCACATAGGTTGTTATCGCCTTTTCTGACGATATACAAAAAACTGGCCAAGTGCTAGTCGGACTCGCACACGAGGGGTTCCGTACCACAAGGCAAAAACGCCGAAAAAAACACGTTTGTTGTATGCGTCCCGTTCTAAGCGGTCTCTAGACTTCCATATGAATTTATCTGTTTTAGTCTCGTTACATAAATTCTTTAAGTCGGGGCTTTTAAAATTATTTTTTCGAATTACATTTAATTTTATTATTATTTTTAACTACTAACACTAGTAATAAGTTACAATATTCTTTACTAACACGCTGGATCATTGTTGTCCGAAAATAAAGAATATTATTATTATAACAAGGGTCAAATAAACTTATTTCCTTTCAGAATCACTGACTCTTTCATTGCTTTTTTCAGAACACAGACTGCGAGTTTCTGAGCAACGAAATCGTCGTCGACTTGCGACACAACGACATCAAAAACATACATCTGAACCCCGGCACGGTTACTGCGGGTGATCCTATGTACAGAGTGTCGAGGAGTTCCATTCTACTGGATGATAACCCCTTGGAATGCGACTGCGGCCTTTATAACCTCGCTATGAGACTGAAAGGAGCCAAACTAGCTTTCGTTTCAGAACCAAACTTCGATGTAGGTAACGCAAAGTGTGCATCACCGATGCAATTAAAAGGTAATTTGTTTGTAAACGTGTCGCTGGACGATTTAAATTGTGACCTAGAACCTGAGGAATGCAACAATATCTGTTCCACTTGTGAATTACGACCAGCTAAAGCTGAATTGTCTCTCGACTGTAAAACAGTCCCAGCATCACTACCGACCCCGGAGAAGTTCGGTGCAAAATCGTTATCTTTAAGAGTAAGAACCGCTCCGAAGACTATAGAACACTTGCATTTACAGCTACTCAACCTTTCCAATACAGGTTTGGAAGAAATCGCGTTCTCTCCCTCAAAATCGGTCAAAGCGATCGATTTCTCGAATAACAACTTGACTGAGATACCGATGCAGTTTTTAAAATCGAATACCACTTTGTATCTGTCGAATAATCCTTTCGAATGCGACTGCTGGCATTCTAAGGAGTTGCAGGCACTTAAAGTAAGCAAGATAGTAGAAGATGTTGGTATGGTTAACTGTGGGGACAAATTACTATCACTAATAGAACCGCTGGAACTTTGTAACAATTGGCAGGCTGCTGCAGTCGCTAGCGGAACTTTCATTATCCTGGTTATAATCGTTGCTATCATAGCCACGATTATCTACAAGAATTCTCACGAAATTTTAGTTTTTATCATTAATCATGGTCTGTGTCCTTGCTGCTTCGTGGAGGACCCCGATGACGTCAACAAGGAGTACGATGTCTTCGTCTCATACGCACACAGAGATAGACAGTACTTAGAAACAATTATGCCTAAGTTAGAAAACGATTTTGGTTTGAAAACGTGCGTCCATTACCGCGACTGGTATGTCGGTGATTTTATTCCGGATCAAATCAACAGATCTGTCGAGAAATCTCGGAAAACTATAATTCTCTTATCTAATAATTTCTTGGATTCTGCGTACGCTAATATGGAATTTAGGGCTGCACACAATTTGACTTTAAAAGAGGGGAAGAATAGGATTATTTTAATTTTGCTAGAAGATGTTGCTGATCACGAGAATTTGTCAGATGAGTTGAAAGCTCATATGAAAATGAATACTTTCCTTAAATGGGAAGACGCGAGGTTTACCGAAAAACTACAGAGAGCTGTGCCTCTGAGAAATAACAAGAAATTCGTGTGGCCAGACGTTTTCAAACAAGCTAATGAAAAAAAGAATATTAAAAGCGGTCTGGATGTTCACTTGAATAGCGATGGACAATTGGTAAATGTGGCGATGAAAAATGCTGTCTGAAGTGTGTTATCTTTTTATGGCCAATTTTAATGGCAAGTTATCTTTTTACGGCCAATATTAATGGCAAGTTATCTTTTAACGGCCAATTTTAATGGCAAGTTATCTTTTTACGGCCAATTTTAATGGCAAGTTATCTTTTTACGGCCAATTTTAATGGCAAGTTATCTTTTAACGGCCAATTTGAATTGCAAGTTATCTTTTTACGGTCAATATTGATGTCGAAGTATCTTTTCATTGCCAAAATTGGTTCCTATCCATCTTTCGCGGCCAAATTATGTGTCGAAACTATCTTTTGAGCGCTTTTTCAAGTGTAGCTTCTTTCTACCGTGCTGCTTAACAAAGGCAGTCTTTTTAGCAAATATTAGTCTTATAAGCGACTTTTACTGAATCTCTTTTAAATAATTTAGTTTTTTATAAATGAGCCATTTTCTATTTCTAAGTCTTATTTAAGTTTTTAAAGTAATCTCGAAAGCAATGGATCAGATTAAATACGTCATAAGAATTAAAATCATTGGAGTATTCTAGGTGTTAGTATTCATGTAAATGAAAATCCTTTTACTTTGGTACGGTCAGCAAAAAAAGTCGATTATACTTACTTTTAAATGTAATCAAATATTTATACTGTTCTGATATTTTTCTTATTTCTTAAGAGCGTTTACGCCGTTCGGCTTGTTTTTCGAAATGAATGAATTGTTTTAATGAAACTTCATACACATAAGCAGGATACAAAGGTCTAAAAAGCTACTTAAGAACATTTTCGAAAAATAGTGTTACAGCCAAATTAGACCGATTTTAAATGTTCCATAGGAACAGATTTCCAGTTATCTTTTTTTAAAGAATACATTTCGAAAATGTTCCATACTAACTTTTTAGATCCTGCATATGCGTATGAAGTTTCATTAAAATCGGTTCATTCATTTCGAAAAATAAGGGCTTGAAATTTTGTATGAAATGCCGTACGGCGTAAACGCTCTTAAGGTGAGTATACACTAGCGCATTTTCTCGAGCATTCCCATGTAACGTTCTTAGGAATGGTACAATACAGGCAAAAGCTCAGTTTTCTAAAACATTTCCATATAATGCTCACGGCGAGAGAGCATTCGTTCGTTTCAGCCGATAGACGTCCACTGCTGGACATAGGCCTCCCCCAATCTTGGGAGGGTTTGCCATAATCGCCACGCTTGGCAGGCGGTTTGGCGATCGCAGTATGGTATGGTGGTGGAATACATAGAGAACGCTGCTGCCCATTCTCCGGTACGACCCTTAGTCGCCTTTTACGACACCCACGGGAAGTAAGGGGTGGTGCTATTCTTTAAGTCCGGCACCACACAGACAATTATTTATTTTACTACCTTGCGTTTATTGTTGAAGATTGTGCGTTCTTGATCGCTCGTGCCTTTGCTCGATAAAATGTTACTCCAATTCGCTCGTTGGTTTTTAGATTCAGGTTGTAACAAAACAACGAGAGTCGTGTTGCAAGTGTGGTTAGATAAAATTTAAAAACTGGCCAAGTGCGAGTCGGACTCGAACAGGAAGGGTTCCGTACCACAAGGCAAAAACGCCGGAAAAAAACACGTTTGTTTGTTATGGGAGCCCCCCTTAAATATTTATTATATTCTGTTTTTAGTTATAGCGGCAACAGAAATACATCATCTGTGAAAATTTCAACTGTCTAGCTATCTCGGTTCATGAGATACAGCCTGGTGACAGACAGACAGACAGACAGACGGACAGTGGAGTCTTAGTAATAGCTTACTAATGCTCAGTGTTCTGTTACAAATAAATAGTCTACTAGTGTATCACTCACCTTTAAATATCGGGTTCAATTATTATGATTTAGAAAACTGAAATGGTAATTCTAATCGACTTTCGTTGCTAACTACAGTCTCCTAGAAGAGCGGTGGCCGACACATAGCGTCTGTAATGTGCCGGCGAATGACGTCACTGAAACGTTATTTATGGAAATAAGTTGGTGTTTTTTCCTCTTAGGGCTGATTTTTCCATCGCCAGATAACTTTTATTGGAGGAATAAAATTGACGTCTGACAGTTTTTGTATGAAATAACTGTCAAAATTTCAAAATTATTCCTCGAATAAAGTTATCAGTTGATTGAAAAATTAGCCCTTAGACAAAGAAAAGTATAGACGGCGGGTAGCTCCATTTCATTTCCACAAGAAAGGGATAAACTAGAAAAGGATAAAGCTATACTATTTCCGTCTCTCAGTGCGTGCCAGTTTTTTCAAGGCCAGCTACTTATGTAGCTCAACAAACTGACAGTTATTTCGTCTTTGTGAAATTGTCAAGTTTATTTTGACACTTTTCTACATCAAATATATTTGCTTGCATAGATTGTTTTAAAGTCGAGATAAACCTATAATACAATCCGCTGTAAAAGCGATAGTGAGCGGAAATATATACATACATATATACATTATGGTTATGTTAGTTTTTTGTCTCATGTGTGGCCACGCTACCCGATGCTCTATAGTCTTCTTACTCTAAGGTTCCTAGAGAGCGTTTTTGACACTGTAATGTCAAACACCGCTGCAACAATTTTCATGACAGCTGTCACAGCACCCGTTATATGGCGACCTTCTAGGAAACCGTGCTTTACCGTACTTACATCGAATAAAAAATTCCGCACATTGCATTTGCTATTTTGAGCCCTTTATGCAGCATATTAGCTTTTAAAAATATTAAGTAAGTTTATAAAACAGTAGGCAACTGAAAGCAAAAATAGTTTACAACATTATTTTTAGTATATGCGAAACCCGAAAAACGTGTCTAGTATTTTTATGTAAAAAATCTATGTACAAAATTACAAAACTGTATCATGAAAAATCACAAAGTTATAAGCTTGTTAAGTTACCTGTTTGTCCCCGCGCCGTGCCGTCTTGCGCTCATTGATAATAGTACCTAGGTACCTAACCGTTCGGCGCGGAGATTGGATAACCTACATAGTGTCGCTCGGTGTCCAACTTTTATATTTTTGGGACATAATACAACATGGGGTAAAAATTAACTTATTCAGAACAAACTATGTATATTCAGGTTTCTCATATACTAAAAATACCGTTGTATTACGATACGTGTGACTTCAGTAGTACATTATTGTACGCGGTGCCAAACGCCGTGCATTAAGTCTTCCTAAGTCACACGTATTGTATACTATTTTATAGCTCGTGTGACATAAACATAAGTCACGCTTTTCGGTGTAAAAATAGACTACTTAAGTCACAGAATAGACTACTTAAGTCACAGAATAGAGTGACTTAAGTCACAGAACAGAGTGACTTAAGTACGGGTTTAGGTCACACAGTGCTATAAAGTACATTTGTTTATCAATGTGTACCTAAAGCAATATTATAAATGCTATATACCTGATTATGTTTTAAGTTTTTTTTGTAACAAGATTATCTTGACCCAAAATGGTGGCTTACTTTGTCTTTTGGTGCTAAAATGACCAACATTTTTACTGCCGAGCAACATGTTTTTAAATAATAAAACCGTATGGCTCAATTTACACCGCCGCGGAACGGAGTGGAATCGAGTTTTTGTAATAGCAAAATGAACTTTATGTCAATTGTCTAACGTACAAACTAGATACGAGCTTGTTACTGCGGGAATTCCAGAGAATGTGCGATAATTCTCCAGAAGATGCGCGACCTGTGTGCATTCCACCAGTTTCTACGACAAATCTTTTACAGTTCAAGCAGTACGGTTATGGAATGACTTGCCCGTGTCGGTAAGGCGTGCTCAATCTTTGTCCACTTTTAAAATTATTTTTAAAAAGCACTTCCTCTCCTTAAACATCATCATTATATTTTCTTTGCTCATGTTTCATGTTTATTATTATATGTATATTATGTTTATATATATTACTATAATATACTTTATGTATGTAAATGGTACACCACAGACTACCTACAGTATTTGTCTGTCCTTTCCCTTTTTAATCCATCCAAAGGTTGTCTTTAAAAGATCGCTTTGTACAGTTTCTAGATTTATATGTCTGTAATTTTATGGTGTACATAATAAAGAGTATTCTATTCTATTCTATGGGTGTATCTAATTTGTGCGTTACATTATTGACATAAAGTTCATAATGCTTTGTACAAAAAAAAATTGATTCCATTCCGTTCCGCGGCGGTGTAAATAGAGCCTATAGGTAAAAGGCATGAGAAAATAGGCTCGCACTTATAATAAGGTCAAATTAAATTAGCTAGCGAAGCTTCACAGGTGTGATGGACGTCGCTTGACGGTGAAAAAAAAAAACTGGCCAAGTGCGAGTCGGACTCGCACACGAAGGGTTCCGTACCACAAGGCAAAAACGCCGAAAAAAACATGTTTGTTGTATGGGAGCCCCCCTTAAATATTTATTTTATTTTAATTTTATTATTTATTATTAAAGTTAAAATACAACTGAGTATTTTGTGAATATTTCAAGTGCCTACCTGTTGCCATTTTTGATATCGAGCAAAAAAGGGCAAAAAAATCGCGTTTGTTGTATGGGAGCCCCCCTTGAATATTTATTTTATTTTGTTTTTAGTATTTGTTGTTATAGCGGCAACAGAAATACATCATCTGTGAAAATTTCAACTGTCTAGCTATCGCGGTTCTTGAGATACAGCCTGGTGACAGACAGACAGACAGACGGACAGACAGCGAAGTCTTAGTAATAGGGTCCCGTTTTTACCCTTTGGGTACGGAACCCTAAAAACTAAGTATCTTAACGGTCCGTGCACGATAAAAAACCCTCTTTTGTCAATTTCCATAAAATAACATTTGGTATTTATTTCAAGGTTAGCTAAAGATTAATGTGATTTTTAAATTTCTTGCAAATATTCATAAACCATAATTTTTGAATGGGTATACGCTAAGGTAGTCTGTGAAATTCAAATTTTCTCACGTTTTTTTTTCAATTTGCTGGTCAGTATTAAGTTGTGCGTTGATTAAAATATGATTCGCGGCCGTAACAAATATGTATTTACAGAATTATAATCATTACAATCAGTAACACAACTTCAGTATAATCATAAAATGTCAAGATTTCATGAAATAGTCATTCAGTAGTTGTGTTGACGACTGTAAGATTACTTGGTCTTAGAGAGTTGTGTTGATGACTTTAATGATTATAATTCTGTAAATACATATTTGTTACGGTCGCGAATATATTTTAATCAACGCACAACTTAATACTGACCAGCAAATTTCAAAAACGCAAAAAAAAAAAGAATTTCGCGGGCTACCCTGGCGCTTTCGCCTTAAAAAGAAATGAATTTTGCAACATAATTTTTCTGCGAATATTAGTAATTTTCCATGATTATCGTAAGATATCGATATCCATCTCGTCTGCGGAGTTTCGCTACCTAATTTAATTTGACCTTTATACTCCAAAGTGCCTAAGTATTCTTGTATTGTAATATAATGCAGGAGAAGTTAAATAAAAAACCTCTTGTAATAATTATGATCATAACAAAATTTTTTATGACAATCTCCTTTATTTAATTTTAAACATTTAAATAATATTTTTAAATATTAGAATATAAAAATAAAAAATAAAAACATTTAAACATATAAAAAACATAACCCTCCTTCTGACGCAGTCGGGTAAAAATAGTAGCCCACCGGTATCGGGAACAGGGTCCACGGTCAGGGCTCCAGAGAGAGGAACCTCCTAACAATGCGGGCCGTGTCCAGAAGTACCGCTTTCTGAATCAAGCCCTTGATCCAGCTGCCCAACGAGAGCCTCCTCAGCCTGTTGTGTTGTTGTTGCTGTTGTTGTTGTTGCCTCTTATGATAATTATTATTACAAGGAGTTTTTTATTTAGGACATGTCACAAACGCATTCGCTCGGTTTTACGCCGGGCAATGTGCAAGTAAACGAAGCAATATTTTGATATTTAAATATTAATGACATTATATTAATTGTAAGTTTCGTACACCGATCTGATTGTTTATTTTAAATATTAAGTTTTTATGATTTATTATTTTTGTATAATACAGAAAAGTATCCTTCAAGATAAAAATATAATGTCATTGTAGTGTTTTTTAAAACCTTTACATTTTATCTCATTACCATTGTTAAACTGAATCCCGCGCGGGATGCGTGCCGAAGATCGCGCTTTACTTGTGGTATCCAAGTGTACAAACACGCTGTGAATGTGTGTGTGAAGAACAAGTAGCGAGACACACACACACACACACACACTGCCGACTTCACCATTACCATATTCACAGCGTGTCTGTCTGTACAATTATTGTTAACCACAAATTAAGCGCGCGTCGCGAGATAAAAATACTATAAGTACACGCTGTAAGAACTGAATTGTAAAACCTACAGTACCTAATCTACATAATTTTAGTGTATTTTTTAGCTTTTTATAATCTCTGCAGTCTACACAATTATCATTCTAGTCAGTAAACACATAATATTTTCTGACATATATCTCAGACATAAGTTTTTCATCAGCATACCTTACCTTAATGAGGGATTTTCTTTTTTTTTAACGCTTCCCTAGTCGCTGGATAGATGGCGCTGAACTTTGTAAGTTACTGCAAGGAACGGAACGTCACATAATTTTTTTATTAATTCACTTGGATGTAATTTTGAGATCGTAAAACGAAAGCAAACGAAACTGTCACTCAACGAGCGTATATGACGTGACCAAGAAGCTTAGAGTAAACTGGAGGCAACACTGTAAATACCATAGTGAAGACTACTGCGGTCGGACACTCTCTTTCTTAATACATACGTATGACAAAGAAAACACATATCGCTGTCTCGTTCTTATGTGAGTATTTAGAAAGAGTGTCCGACCACAGTCGTCTTCACTTAGGTGTTTAGAGTGTTGCCTCCACTTTTATCTACAAGCTTCTTGGACGTGACGCAATGTTTTTTGTTCCATGCGTTTTGACTTTGGCACCTAGTAACGTAGTCAGTTCAACGCCATCTTCAGGGTTCTTGGAAACTATGTTTTTTTTAAATACTCAAAAGAAAAACCTCTCATTCACTGTAGAAAACTGACAGCTCCTACAAGCGTAGCAATACCACCCATGGAAACGGGTGTTGTCGACGGCAGAATGGACAAAATAACAGATTTCTTTAGAAAACTGTCTACAATCTTATCATTTTGTCTATTCGTCCGACGACAAAACCCGTGACGAAAGGGGAGGGCAGGGATGACCTCGTCCCATGTTACTAGGGGTCGGTGCACAGATATAGATATACCTAGATAACGCAAGTATCACGAACTGTATGAAAACCAAGCGTGCCATTTTTGACTACCTACTATGACGTCACAAGCTCGCGCTCTCGCTCACACTTACCCAGCCAGCAGTACAAAGGACTGAGCGCGAAAGGGGCGGCTTACGATTTGTAATCATAAGTTGGTGCAATTTTTGGCACGCGAAGTAGTTACTCTTGCGTTTGCTAGGTATATCTATATCTGTGGGTCGGTGCAACACGTTCTTTTTCCATTCTTCTAATCGTCACCCTTACATTGACTCCTTTCTCTTTCATTAAAATTTATATTAAATTAGCTAGCTAAACTACAGACGTGATTGGTATCGATACAAGATACAACTACGGTAGAAAGACTGTTGTATATGAGGGGGCACAACTCTATAACTCTCTACCTAAAGAAATTAGGGACTCGAAATCACTCCCAAGTTTTAAAAGGCTATTAAGGCACCATGTTCTGAATGTTGTTAAATTGTAGGTTTTTTAGTTTTTAACCAAGCGAAATCGTCGCTTATCTTAATTTGTATGTTTTTCCTCATAGAAGTGAATAATTGTATTCTTTTTGAGTGAAATAAATTGTCTTAAACCGTAAACCGTGTGCGTTACCCAGGCCAGATGTTGTCGAAAATGGTCATTTGAATCTTATAGATAATTAGTTTTGCGGCTTCTGTAATTGTTGCGCACATTTTTAAATTTGTTGCGCTTATAGTTTTTTAATTATTTCACAAAAACATTTCCTGCTGGGGTAACGTTACCCCAGCCAGACCTTTTTCTTTCTAATGGGAATATTTAAATAATTACTAGCTATAAAATTAGTTGTCTAGATGAAGCAAATGTTGTGCCTTATTTTGTATTTGTTCTTTCATCGGTTGCGAAGTTATTCGAGATTTTGCTGGGGTAACGTTTTTGGTTTTGCTAGATCTTTGAAATGGTTAAGCGGATTCTTATCATATTTTGTACATGGCTTCTTGTGAATTAGTTTAAATTTGTTTTGCAATAAAAAAACCAAAATAATACATAGCTTAAAGGTTATTTCATTAAATAGAAAAACACTTCAATTCGTCCCAGCACTCTCAATAAGAGCTCTAAAGACTTACTTTAAACGTTATTTTAAAGCTTGTAACTGCCTTCAAATGTATGTGAAGTTTCATTAGTATCCTGTAAGTATTTAACAAGTTATGATGATATTGAGTTCTTCACGAGCACGGTCTTGATGCGCGCGGTGTTATTTGGCCACTGGATTGGAAATATGAACTGAATGTTATGTCAATTATTAGTTTTTTAGTTCAGTTGTATATCAGTAAAATTTCAGCTCAGTACATTGGATAATTAATGAGATAATACATTAAAGTCATTAGGAAGTGAATGACGGTGGTAACCCGACCAAGTTTAGGTGGTTACGAAAAAGCGAAAACGCAAAACATTATGGTACCTTCTAAAATATGTAGGATAGTGTTACAAATTTAGTACAGACATGAACACAAGTTTAAAAAAAAAACCTGATTAATAAATATGTTTTATTGACAGGTAATATAATCATTTCAATTGAACTTTTAAAGTATTATTTATTAGAGCTGTCTTTATAAACGCAACGTCATATGGTATTTATAGGTGAAGTAGGTCTCGCATAATACTCACTTGTAACTTACCTTGTAAACAGATATTACGTAATTGGGTCTCAAATAATGACCTAGCTGTCAGTCTATAGTTCTTTCTGGTTCTTTCCTTTTTGCGAATGTACATACGTAGGCGCTCGGACGTGTTCAAATTATATCTCTTATAATCTTATTGGTGTTTGCATTTCTGCCCTTAATCTATCATTATTAAACTTATACTTAAAAACAATCACAGATTAAAATTACAGATAGTACAATGCGATTCAAATAAGAATAGGAACGTCAATGACCTCTATCTGTCAAAAGTTGATTGAAAAGTACGGTTTGCAAAGAAAACTTATTTGCGTATCAATAACTTTTTTTTTGTTTAGATAAGTCTTAGATAAATCAAAGTGAAAAAAACATAAAAAAATTAGTCATAATTAGTTTGTTTTTTAATTATGCTACTTTCTTTCTTATTTCCATTGTTGACAACAATTCATCAGAAAGTAAAGAAGATGCCAGCCGCCATCTTGTCGTTGTTGGGTGTTACATGCTTTTTGGTTGTTGGTGTGCTTCTTCGTGAGACTGAGTGCTTGTGGAGTGTTACTGTTTCTTTCGTTAATTCTGTATGTTACGTGGTGGTTTCCTGTTAAATTTGTTATTGTTGTCATTTTTTGACGATGACTACTCAAACAATGATGCAGACACGAGCGGAATTGAAAAAAAAATGTTTTCGTAAATAATTAATGTTATTAAAAAAATATCTTGTTTTGCTCACCCTACCCAATTTATTCGATTTGACAGCTATGACGTCACAACATGGCGCTAAGTCGATCCTATTCTTATTTGAAACGCATTGTAATTTTGCTTTTTTGAAATTTTCTGTTATTAAGCCTTAAAAAAATACAGTTTTAGATACTTAAGTACCTAACAACATGTACATATTAATAATAATTTTGCTACTATTTCTGTAGTTACATTATACAAGCTTACCTTGTTCGTGAATTCATCAAGCAGCCTGCACCATAACTATGATCATCAATAGAAGCACTCCACATCAGCAGTAATTCGCCACACTTATTATTTTACATTAGCTCTCACGCACTCTATAAATATTTGCAAAAACAGGAAACGGAACTGCCGAAACGCATGCGCACTCTACAAGATGAATTATGATTATGTGATTACCACAGAACATAATACTCCGAGAGGTGATTACGGAGCATGTTTAGTGCGATATGCAAACAATGCGCCCCTTCACCCCACCCCCTCCGCGTCCCACCGAACGACATGTTATATCAGTGATTTTTGATAAGTTTGTGCAACTGGAAGATACCTACCTAATAATAATGTTTTCATAGTACAGATATTATTATATTATTAAGTATTTAACAGTGTACGCGTCTGTACCGAAATTGTAAGGTGTATTATACTAAACATTTCAAAAGATAGTATAATGTTCTGCGTTTTCGCTTTTTCGTAACCACCTAAACTTGGTCGGGTTACCACGGTCATTTACTTCCTGATGACTTTAATCGTATTATCTGATTAATTATCCAATGTACTGAGCTGAAATTTTACTGATATACAACTGAACTAAAAAACTAATAATTGACATAACATTCAGTTCATATATCCAATCCAGTGGCCAAATAACACCGCGCGCATCAAGACCGTGCTCGTGAAGAACTCAATATCATCATAACTTGTTAAATACTTACAGGATACTAATGAAACTTCACATACATTTGAAGGCAGTTACAAGCTTTAAAATAACGTTTAAAGTAAGTCTTTAGAGCTCTTATTGAGAGTGCTGGGACCAATTGAAGTGTTTTTCTATTTAATAAAATAACCTTTAAGCTATGTATTATTTTGGTTTTTTTATTGCAGAACAAATTTAAACTAATTCCCAAGAAGCCATGTACAAAATATGTAAAGAATCCGCTTAACCATTTCAAAGATCTAGCAAAACCAAAAACGTTACCCCGGCAAAATCTCGAATAATTTCGCAACCGATGAAAGAACAAATACAAAATAAGGCACAACATTTACTTCATCTAGACAACTAATTTTATAGCTAGTAATTATTTAAATATTCCCATTAGAAAGAAAAAGGTCTGGCTGGGGTAACGTTACCCCAGCAGGAAATGTTTTTGTGAAATAATTAAAAAACTATAAGCGCAACAAATTTAAAAATGTGCGCAACAATTACAGAAGCCGCAAAACTAATTATCTATAAGATTCAAATGACCATTTTCGACAACATCTGGCCTGGGTAACGGACACCCGTAAACCGTAGACAAAACACGAACAAAAAAAAAAAACACATGATAAAATAAAAACAAATAAAAAATATTTGAAAATTTTATTGGGGGGTCAATTACCGCTTGTAGTTTTGTTACTTGAAGTAGGAGTTGAGAAAATCTATTTTATTTTATTGTGTTTAGATATCACGTCTGTAAAGTTTGTTACTAAAAAAAAACTGTTTTTTATTAACTTTTATTATTTGAAGCGACTAATTAATATCATTGCGGTCGATGACCCCACAAAAACATCAAATTAATATATTTTTAGTATGTGTAGATATCGATACCAATCTACGGAGTTTCGCTAGCTAATTTAATTTCACACTTTTTAATAAATATTTGTTGAATTGTGAATTTATATAAACTCTTATAACAGTGAATTATTGCACTTTTAAAAGAGTTTTAATTAAATTCACTTTTACGAAAAAAAAAATGCCGAAATCCCATAATTATAATGATTGCTAGAAGTGAATTAATTAAGTTTTACAGAAATTGTAAATAAGCAAGTTCTTTCATGGCACGCAGTTATCTTGACAACATTACATATATTTTATTAATAAAATGTATTTTATTACATTGAAGATGTTTTTTTTCATTGCATACTTCCATAACCATACTAATATTATAAATTCGAAAGTAACTCTGTCTCGTCTGTATGTTACCTTTTCACGCCTAAACCACTGAACGGATTTCGATAAAAATTTGGCAGAGAGACAGATTGCATCCCGGATAAGGAAATGGGATAGTTTGTATCGACATACCTCGCGGGCGAAGCCGCGGGCGGAAGCTAGTACTTCATAAACTCTTAACTTAAAGTGTTTTATTTCAATTAAAGGAAAAGCGTCAGGGTCAGGGTAACCACCGAAGTTCAATATTTCAGTTTTGTGCAATTTGCAGTTCAGCGTCAGAATGTATGTTGAACAAAATATGATTCACGACCGTAACTAATGTCCGTGACTACCGCCGTATCACCAACGCCAATCGCTTTCATATTTGGTACTCAATTGGTACTAATTAGTACCTACTCGAACAACAAAATTGGTGCCTTAGTACTTTTCGAGAAAATCGACTTTGAAGGTGGTCGGCGGTAGTCACGCTCCCTTCAGCAGGACCACCATGAGCGCCGAAAAAGGGGGCACGCTACAGCTATTCTAAGTATACACATAATTAGTATAATGTGATTTATTTCGTAAAAAAAAAAACAGACTATAACATTTGATGTGCATCTGGATTGAGAGCCAATTTTTTTAACCCTTGCGAAACGAAGTAAGACTGTTAAAAATAGTAAAAACTTAAAGCAAAGGGCCATGAATTTCTTAAACTTGAATTAAAACTGTTATGATTAAATAACTTGGGCCCTCAATCCAGACGCGTGCATAAAGTGACATAGCCTAAATCTCAGTAAGTACTATCTCTGGGTTAATAATTTTTATTTAAGAATTTAGTTAAGAATTTCTTAAATATTTTAAGAAATTGTATAAATATGACATTACAGATTTATGGCGGTATATCTAGAGCCCTCAATTTATTATTGTCTGAACCTCAGACCAACAAAAAAGAGATAGACAGCGCGCCACGAACATTAAAACTGAAGCCACCTTTTTATCTATGTGTGTATCGAAGGCTTGCCATTTGTTAAATGTTTTCCCTATAATTTGGGGATATTTGTGCGAGTAGGAACTAGTATAATATTGTACGAGTAAGATATTGTTGAGTATGGTATTGGTATTAATTGGAAACCCAAAATAATCAATACATAAAAAAGAAAATAGGAATATAACTCAAAGTAACAAATCATATTTATATGTATGTATTAATCGAATGGGGAAAATTTAAATCGTATTATGGCAACCCCCGCACCTTATGTCACTACTTCCGTTCGTTGAGGTTTTTTGTTCCAAGTAATCTAAAATTTAATAATAAAGAAACGACATTATTTCAAGTACTTACAAGTGAAAAGTGATTCCGTGAGACTTTTTAAGTACTTATGTAGTTTGCTGTTGTTTTTGCAACTTTTCACTGCACAGGAAGGCATAATTATATTTTTTAAATTTATGTTAACTTGACGACGACTCGTGACGTAATAAGAGCGATGAGCATGGTTTTAGTGTAGGTGTGTGCGTGAGCGTGTATGTTTACTTGCAGGAGCACGGTTTTATGGCTTCACTTTTGATGTTCGCGGCGCGCCGTCTTTCTTTTTTTGTTGGTCTGAGGTCTGAACTGAGGAATCTGCAAAACATGAATTTATCTGAAGAAATACATAAATACGACTTCAACATTTTTTTGTTAGATACATAGGTGTGTACCTATGTGAATTAGTTAAAAAGAAATAATGACACAAAAGTTAATTGTTATGAAGTAAATGAAAATCGAATTTGACTAAAACGTCTGAACTGAGAGCCCAATATTTTGGGCTTTATTGACTACGCTCAACCTCATAGATTAACGCAAATTAGAATAAGATTTTTAACTATTTCTTAACTAAATTGTAACTATCGTCCTTTCTTCTAAATGTCATACTTTAAGAGAAAATTGATTTTTAAGTTTTTCTAGGAGAAAATTTTGTAGGGTGACCATACTGTTCATAGTATAAGTACCTGTAAGTTTTGTAAACCGCAGTCGGAAAGTGATAATATTTGCAGTTAAAAGTATTTTAGAGATAGTATTTACAATTTTGTTTTCTTTATTTTTAATGTCATTTTTAATTATGTGATGTTAATCCTTAAGGTACTACTTTGGGCCTAGTTGCTTAAAACAAATAAAAAAACTGGCCAAGTGCGAGACTCGCACACGAAGGGTTCCGTACCACAAGGCAAAAACGCCGAAAAAAACATGTTTGTTGTATGGGAGCCCCCCCTTAAATATTTTATTTTAATTTTATTATTTATTATTAAAGTTAAAATACAACTGAGTATTTTGTGAATATTTCAAGTGCCTACCTGTTGCCATTTTGGATATCGAGCAAAAAAGGGCAAAAATATCGCGTTTGTTGTATGGGAGCCCCCTTAAATATTTACTTTATTTTGTTTTTAGTATTTGTTGTTATAGCGGCAACAGAAATACATAATTTGTGAAAATTTCAAGTGTCTAGCTATCGCGGTCCTTGAGATACAGCCTGGTGACAGACAGACAGACAGACGGACAGACAGCGAAGTCTTAGTAATAGGGTCCCGTTTTTACCCTTTGGGTACGGAACCCTAAAAAGAAGATTTATTTAGCTTTAACAGTGTTTGCATAAAATGAAAGGCAAACTAACCGACTATTAGTATGTTATACATATAAGTAGTCATCGTATCAATGATCACTGTAGCACCAGAGACGTCGCAATATCCAAATCAAACAAATTCATTCTGATAAATAAATAATGTTAAAGTCGTATTTATGTATTTCTTCAGATAAATTCATGTTTTGCAGATTCCTCAGTTCAGACAATAATGAATTGAGGGCCCTAGATATACCGCCTATATTCTACCGATTTGGGAATTTCTTAAAATATTTAAGAAATTAACTAAATTCTTAAATAAAAATTATTAACCCAGAGATAGTACTTACTGAGATTTAGGCTATGTCACTTTATGCACGCGTCTGGATTGAGGGCCCAAGTTATTTAATCATAACAGTTTTAATTCAAGTTTAACACTTTGCGGGACACTGAACGCCTCTCGACGTAATAACAATAAAACTTCTATTGTGTCTCGTTCAGTGTCCTTCAATGTGTTAAGAAATTCATGGCCCTTTAAGTTTTTACTATTTTTAACTAATTTCCCTATAAGTCTTACTTCGTTTCGCAAGGGTTAAAAAAATTGGCCCTCAATCCAGATGCACATTAACATTTGTATTTACCGAGAAATCAACGATGATAACTTTCTCGCAATTGTTCAGCAGGACCACGACTTTCAATGTTGATTCCAAGTTAGAGAAGCTTGTCGCTTTCCTCAAACCTGCATAAAAAATTAGTACCCCGCAAGATAAAATTAGTACCCAAAATTCAAAGTTAGTAACTCCAGTAGTTTACGAGATATACCACGCCATTGGTGGGGTGGCGGTAGTCACGGTGCCAAATGTTCATTTCAAGATTTCCCTATTAAAACTCTGTGATTTGTTTCCAAATTTATACAAAAATTAGTACTCCTATAGAAGTTAAAGCTTCCCAAGTGTTGTATTTTAAGAGAAATTAGCTTTTATTACTTTTCCATACTAAATCTTCGCGTATAACCCGACAAAATTAAGCTGTCCAGTCAATGGTATTGAGCTGTTTATGAGATTACACTCGTGCACATAATTTTTTTCATAGATACACAGTTTGTATGAAAATTTAGATATTGAACTGTTGCTAATACTATTCCGACATCCATAAATTTATACCGACGATATATTTTACCGACGACCCGTCAAGATTGCAAAGATCCCCGAATGACAGCCGGGAACAACGGCTTAACGTGCTTTCCGAGGCACGGAGGGGTCTTGAATAGTCTTGATATGTAAAAATAAAAAAAAAATAAAAAAAATAAATGGCCACCCATCCATGGACCAACCGCAGCAAGCGTAGCTTAACCTGTTCGACCGATCCGTGCGGCTGTTATTACTTAGCAACAAGCAAAAGTGAAGTCCCAGAAGTGAAACTTGAATATGTTTAAATAACGATAATGTAGACCCGGAATTAGCACAAAAACCGCAAGCGCAGGAACTGCTCAAGGATTGCAGATAGCGATATATAAACAATGCAATTTAAATAAGAATAGGAATGTCAATGACCTCTATCTGTCAAATGTTGATTGAAAAGTACGGTTTGCAAAGAAATCTTATTTGCGTATCAATAACTTTTTTTTTGTTTAACCGAGTCTTAGATAAATCAAAGTGAAAAAAACATCAAAAAATTAGTCTTAATTAGTTTTTTTTAAATTATGCTACTTTCTTTCTTATTTTCATTGTTGACAACAATTCACCAGCAAGTAACGAAGATGCCAGCCGCCATCTTGTCGTTGTTGGGTGTTTATGCTCTGTGGTTGTTACTTGTTGGTGTGCTTCTTCGTGAGACTGAGTGCTTGGGGAGTGTTACTGTTTCTTTCGTTAATTCTGTATGTTACGTGGTTGTTTCCTGTTAAATTTTGTTATTGTTGTTATTTGTTGACGATGACCACTCAAACAGTGATGCAGACATGAGCGGAATTGAATAACTAAATTCAGATTAAAAATTCTTCGTTCATGATTCGTAAATAATCAATGTTATTAAAATATGGACATGTCAAAGGCTTCTGACCGTGTTGACCATAATATTCTCCTAAGAAAACTATATGCATACAGTGTGAGAGGCAATGCATACAATCTCATAAAATCATATCTATCTAACAAACAGAAGAAACTTATGCGTCTGAATCCAGAACGGTAGAGCTTGGCGTTCCACAAGGGGGTATCTTATCCGCCCCTCTCTTCCTTGTCTATATAAACAACATGCCTTCAGTATTAAATCACGACATGACATTATTCGCTGATATATACGATACGATAGCACTGTACTATTCACTAATGACCATACAATTAATTTAGAATCTGACATTAACGAATCTTTAGTATTAGTAAATGACTGGCTTAATTTAAATAAATTAATGATTAATATTGACAAGACCAAAATAATGAATTTTAAAATAAGAACTCGACGTACGGGTGTTTTAAATATTAAGTATCAGGATAAATTCGTATTCGTATTGTTTATGAAGTACTAACACTAGTTATAAGATGTACTAACAAAATGGACTATTGTTGTCTGATATAAATAAATAAATAAAATAAAGACATCGAAGAAATAGAAACAACAAAATTTCTAGGGTTACACGTGGATGACAAACTAAATTGGAAAAATCAAGTTGACAAATGTCTGTAAAAAGTTAAGCAAGTTCTCATATGCTCTTCACAGACTAAGAAAAATTACAAATCTACCAACACTAATAACGGCATACCATGGTCACAGCCATGGTTACATCAGCTCTAACCTTAGATACGGCTACGGCCTAATTTTCTGGGGCAATAGTGTTGATAAGGAACGCGTGTTCGTTGCACAAAAAGGATGTGTCAGGGCAATTTTCAACCTACAAAAAGCTGAATCCTGTGAACCATTTTTTTTTAAAGATGAACGTATTAACATTACCGTGTCTATATATTTTTGAGGCCGCAGTTTTTGTTAAAAATAATATGGACCTAGTTATTTAAACACCGAACGAGTATACGGCATCAGGACAAGCTAGACATAGTGCCTAGTAAGACGGATTTCCTGCACATAAGTGTTTTTTGCTCGGCTCCGCGTATTTTCAATAACATTCCAAGGCCGATAAGAGCAATTACTGAACTGTTAGTGAACAAATGTTATTACTCTGTGAAAGACTTCTTTGCCGACAAATCACTGTTAGAATACAATCTGCCTAGGTCATGATGCGTTTTTTTGTAGATACATGTGCGTCTTAAACATGATGAAGAAATTTATTATTCCAAAAAATATTTAATGATCTAAAATTTGTAATGTACTTTGAAATTTGTATTGTACAATTTGTTTTAATATTATTGTCGACATGCATGTAAACTCACTTTATGTACCTACATTTTATTGTACGCCCTAAGGGCAGGACATAGCTGTTCACAAAACAAAAAAATTAAAACCAGCTGTATTATGTACACTTTCCTATGCTCCACAATAAAGATGAATTGAATTTACAAAAAAAAATATGTTTTTTTGCTCACCCTACCCAATTTATTAGATTTGACAGCTATGACGTCACAACATGGCGCTAAGTCGATCCTATTCTTATTTAAAACGCATTGTACATACTTTATTATAATTGTACACCACAAACATAACACAGAAAAAAAAATACCGATAAGACTGTGACAGACTCCATTGTTGTGTTAACGAAACACACTAACAGTATCGTTTAACATTTGATGTAGGTATTACAATTATTATAAATAAGTATTGCTAAGCCTGCGATTTCGTGCGTGTGGAATAGGCATGTAGTATGATCTAATCGAAACTAATATTTCTCGTTTTGCGCTCCTAAGAATATTATTGAACACTTACACAACGTGCCGTTACAATGATGACGATAATTTAACACACAGGTAGTCGGGTAGGGCTAGTGGCACAGTATTACAATATAATATTGTAATACTGTGCTAGTGGGCAGTATCACAAAAGTTATTAACAACAAAATAATTCGTAATTTGAAAGCTACCGCCTGCGCCGCCGACAGAGCTCTCTCTCTCTTTCCTTCAATTCGTCTACTCTTTGCATTATTCGTTTTAATTTCACTGATGCGATGTTATGATTATTTGTGACCCCGGTAATGAACCTGCGCATGAACCTGTGAATGAATGAAATTAAATTCATTAAATGTTATTGTATTTATTTTCAGGTTTTCTAAAATAGCATTTTGGAGCACACTAATATTATAAAGGTCAAAGAAAGTTTGTGTGTGTGTGTGTTTATATGTTTGTCACTTCTTCACGCTCAAACGGCTGGACCAATTTTGATAAAATTTTGTATGGAGGTAGCTGACGCCCTGGATTAACATATAGGCTACTTTTTATCCCGAAATTCCCACGGGATCGACACTTACGCGGGTGAAACCGCGGGGAGCAGCTTGCTACGTATATTATAAACGCAAAAGTGTGTGAGGATGGATGGATGTTTGTTACTCTTTCACGCAAAAATGACTGAACGGATTTTGATGAAACTTTACAGTAATATAGCTTATACATCAGAATAACACATAGGACACTTTTTATCTCGATATTCCCACGGGATCAACACTTAAGGATCCTTCAAACAGGCGCGACACGCGATAAAATCACGCGTGTTTGCAGGAGCCTTTATGCGGGTGATACCGCGGGGCGCAGCTTGTATGTTCATAAAACGAAAACGCAATACCGTAGGTATACGTGTGTTAAATTAATGTCGCCATAAAACGGCACGCTATGTAATGATTCCGCTTCTTTTTGAGTAGTCCCAATAATTACTGTTTTGGGGTCCTGGAAATACTAAATAGGGGAAAAGGGCAAAAAGTAAAAAAAAACAAGTAATTAAAAAAACTAAAAACCCGACTGCGGTAAAAAAGTTTTAGTTAAAAAAAACTGAAAAGCTAAAAACAAGGCCATTTTAAATTAAATAAAAGTTGGAAGCAGGCGGGACCTTCGCGCTACCAAGACAAATCTAAAGACGTATAATTTATCAAAATCCGTTCATTCGTTTAGAAGTTACGAGGGAACAAAGAAACGGACATACTTACATACATACAGGTCAAATACATAACCCTCCTTTTGGGCTTCGCCGCAGTCGGGTAAAAAGAGGCTTAATCATTAAGGGCCTATGCTACCTCAAATGGCTTATCATGATCCTTCGTTATGTCGAAAATACCGCAGCATTAATTTTGAAATAAATACATATATGGTAAAGTTGAGGATTAATGTTAAGTACTATGTTAGACGAAAACACGATTCCATAAAATTTTCTCGATAGAAAAAAGATCCAAAGTTACCTCCAAACCGAACAATAAACCAAGTTCAGCGCCATCTATCCAGCGACTAGGGAAGCGTTAAAAAAAAAGGAAAAGAAAATCCCTCATTACAATCCGAAGCATTTTGGTAATCTATTGCCTTCATATTATGTTCGAGATATTCTCCTCGGTAACGTAGATCACGCTATGGAGAATGATTGCTTCGTCGGTCTAGTGGACGCAAGCGCAACTGCTGAGCATGAGGTTCTGGATTCGATTCCTATGTGGGGCATTGTGTTGGGTTTTTCGGATATTTTTGCAGAATAAAAACACCCTAATTGGGTAACACACCTTTGATAACAAACCGAAGGATTTTGAAGGAAATTGTTAATACATATTATTACGGCTTAAGACATTTATTTCTCAAAAATAATACAATTCACGTTCTAAGCTTATATGACTTGACCGATTTTTATATCAGAGTCCCTAAGACATGAAAAAAATATGTAAGTACAGTAGGGCTGCAAAAGTCTATGGATAGTTCAGAAATATAATCGTGTGAAGAGTGTGAAGCGAGAATTTTTTTTTTCATATGCTAGCAAATGTAATGTAATAGTTAGATAAATATATTAGCTAGCTGTGTAACTCCTTTCTCAATACGTTTCTTCCCAACTGCTTACTTACGTTTCGTAAATTAGTCACAGTTGTGAAGAAACCAGCAACGCCATCTAGTTTATTTTAGAAAACTTGAACTCAAACGTTCACAGGAAAATAGCCATTAGGGTATCCATGCACTTTGCAGGTGACCGTACATAAAACACTACTTGCTATGCAAATATCAGCAACTCAAACTACCCAAACAAAGTTAAGTGTAGGTATTGGGCATATAATGGGGTATATATGCTTCCTGAACAGGCTTCGGGATGCGTTTCCCAGTCGCATCTTTCCCTCCCTGTTCTAAATTCGCCGCCACTTCCACTCGCCCATCGCTGTGAGTGCGACAAGGACAACGCATCGCTCCCGCCATCTGACGGCGCCGGCGTGGAGACAAAAACATAATATTGGGTATATATGTCTCCTGAACAGGCTTCGGGATGCGTTTCCCAGTCGCATCTTTCCCTCCCTGTTTTAAATTCGCCGCCACTTGCACTCGCCCATCGCTCTGAGTGCGACAAGGACAACGCATCGCTCCCGCCATCTGACGGCGTGGAGACAAAACGTCGACACTCGAAACTCGACGAGAAGACCTGTCGGCAAAAAACCGCGCGCGCGGTTAAAAATCACAAAATATCGTGAAATACGACTGCTAGTGATACAGTGTGGTGATCTCCTGGCTCCCTGAGTCCCGGGAGTACCTGACCTCTCTCAATTTACATCCTTTAGCTGGTTTCCGAGTAGGGAACTTCAAAAGCGTCCTTGGCTATACGCGATACTCAATCACCTCCCATATAAAATTTATTGAGGTATATCTTATCCATTAAAACATAAATATATGACGGAGTTATACCCGAACATACATTAAAATGAATATACAGTATGGAAACCACATAATGCAATCTATATATATAAAATTCAAAGTCCTGACTGACTGACTGATATATCAACGCACAGCCCAAACCGCTGGACCTAGAGACTTGAAACTTAGAAGGTGTGTTCTTTGTGAAGAGTAAGTATCCAGTAAGAAAGGATTTTTGGGAATTCCACCCCTAAAGGGTTAAAATAGGGGATGGAATTTTATATGAAAGTCCGACAGTTTTGAAGTTAAGATCTTCTAATTTTATATTTAGGCTGACAATAGAAAATTAATTTATACGTGTCTCAGCGTTTTTGAAAATTCCACCCCCGAAGGGTTAAAAAGGGGGATGAAGTTGTGTATAGAAAGTCATTAATTTTCGACGTAAAAATCGCTAAATTTATTATCTAGGCTTATGATTGGAAGCTAACACAACGGTGTTGTTAGAATTTCATCCATTAAGGGGGTGACAAGGGGGATGAAATTTTGTCCTGACTGACTGATATATCAACGCACAGCCTAAAACGATGGTCGGTACCGCTGGGTAGAGAAATTAATTTTGGAGGGTGTGTTCTTTGTGAAGAGTAGATATCCACTAAGAAGGAGTTTTTGGAAATTTAACCTTTAAGGGGTGAAAAGAGGAGATTTTGTTTCTATGAAAAATCTTATTCCTTGAGTTAATAACCATGAAACTTGGCACGAATACTTATCTAAATAAATTATGAAGTTTGGCTTTTTTTAACTACCCCCTGAAGGGGGATTGGGAGGTGTCAAAGTTTGTATGAAAGAATTTTAACTCGTGGTCTGATTAACTCGAAACTCAGTATTTATACTTAAGACCGAAAATAAAGAATAACGTGTATCATCGTTTTTCGAAAATTTACCCCTAACGGAGTGAAAAGTTAATTTTATAGGGGAAGACTTTACTGCGTGGCTTGATTAACTCGAAAATTGGTATAAACAATCTTTGAGTCGAGTAATGAACACATCTCAAACAATTTTACGAAATTTCACCCCTGTGGGGGTGAAAAACGGGGATACAGTTTATAAGAAAAATCTTATTCATTTGGTTAATAAACTTGGCAAGAATACTTGCCTAAGCAAGTAATAAAGTTTATCATTATTCGTTTATCAGAACACCCTTTATGTTGGGGTATTAAAGTTTGTGTGGAAGTATTTTAACGCGCGGTCCGATTTACTCGAAACTCAGTATTAATACTTTTGACAGAAAATAATCAATAATAACAGCCGCACAGATCGATCGATCAGGTTACGCAGGCTACGCTTGCCGCGGTTGGTCTGTGGATAGGTGTCCATCTTTACATACCGTGACCTCTCCGTGCCTCGGAAAGCACGCTAAGCCGCTGGTCCCGGCTGTCATTCGTGGATCTTTGACAGTCGCTAGGGGTGGTCAGAAGCCCCAAAGTTTGACAACCAGTCTTATCAAGGGGTATCGTATTTGGGTTGTGGAGGTCAGATAGGCAGTCGCTCCATGTAAAATACTGGTACTCAGCTGTATCCCGTTGGACTGGAAGCCGACCCCAACATAGTTGGGAAAAGGCTAGGCAGATGAAGAATTAATAGTAAGTGTATGGGGTTTTCGAAAATTATTGACCCCTGACGGGACAAAAAGTGGTAATTCGATTTATAAGGGGATTTTAATGAGTGCCTTGATAAACTCAAAAAAAAAAATGGTACAAATAAATTTGGACTTGAAACTTGGCACAAATAATTATAAAGTTCGAATTTTTTTGGAATTCTAAACTAACCCAAATGAGAGATTGGGGGTGTCAAATTTAGTATGGAAAAATTTTAATGCGCGGTCCAATTAACTCGAAACTCAAGACCTACTTAAGACCAAAATAAATAATAAAGTGGTTCAGGGTTTTTCGAAAATCTACCGCTAATGGGGTGAAGAGGGGTAGTCAATTTCACAGGGCAGAATTTTATTACGAGGCTTGATTAACTGGAAAATTGGTATAAATTATCTAGATTATGTTTCGAAATTCCACCCCTATGGGGATAGAAAGAGGGGATACAGTTTATATGAAAAATCTTTTTCATTTGGTTAATAAATTAGAAACTTGGCAATATTTGGGTCAGTAAATAATAAAGATTGTCACTTTTAGTTTAAAAAATCCCTCACAGAGGATTTGGGGGGTGGCAAAATTGATGGATTAGAAAAATATTTAACCCGCTGTCGGATTAACTCGAAACTCGGTACTACTAAAACAACAAGTGAATTAGGGCTTTTCAAAAATTGACTCCTACGAAGGTGGAAAATTCTACTGCTTGCTTCCATTAACTCGAAAATGGGTAAGTATGGGTCTTTGAGTCAAGTTATGAACACATCCCATACGATTTTTCAAAATTACTCTCCCATGGGGGGGTAAAAAGCTGGGATACAGTTTATTTGAAAAATCTGATCCCTTTGAGCTATAAACTAAAAAAATGGCCCGAATACTTATTTATATCTAAATAAATGATAAAAATCATAAACATACATTTTCGAAATTATAAGAGGAAAGTACGAATTTCACGCGGACGAAGTCGCGGGCAGAAGCTAGTAAATTATACAACATACTTATTATCGCCTTTTCTGACGATATACCTACAAATAATTAACGAATCGGTTGCGAAAAAAAAACAGCTGTTTCCTATATACTACAAGTTATGCGAACTTAAATAAACAGCAGATTTTTTTGTTGCGATTTCACGTTTTGTCCAACACGTGTCCCAAAATTCAACGATAAGCGGGCACCAGAGGGTGGACCTGATCATGTCTAATCGAGAAAAAAAAATTCTAAATTTTTTTGGGAATTACAAAGGGGACTGAAAAAAAAAAACTTTGAAGGAAAAAAAAAATTGTGTAAAAACTACAGGCATTCTGGGATTTTTAAGGGTTGTGGTGGATAGAAGTGCTACTTAGGTTGCCGACACAAAAAAAAAAAAAAACAGAAATATTTGATAAATTGTGGTCATGGTAGTTAGAAATACCTTAAAGGGTGCCAATTTTCGAAGGATTTCAATGTATTTTTAGTAATATCCAAAAAAAAATTGTTTTTTTTTTTCATTTTTTGATCTTGAATAGTCCTGAGCAGCGCTCTAATTGCGTATCAGTATCTAAATCATTTTCTATGATAGTGCGAATCCATCACAAAGTTTGTGAGTGTGTGTGTGTTTATATGTTTGTTACTTCTTCACGCTCAAGACTCGACTCGAGGCTGGACCAATTTTGATAAAATTTGGTATGGAGGTAGCCGACACCCTGGATTAACATATAGGCTACTTTTTATCCCGATATTCCCACGGGATCTGTAGTGTGTTAGTGTGTTAATTATCCCTATCCCGCATGTCCACACTCTGCACGCGTAGCATGAGCACCGGTTTGTCGACGGAAGAGTAGACAAAGATGACGTTCCGTGTAGACAGTATGAAGGCAGCAAAGTAGAAAGAGTCAACTACACTTTTTACTCATCATTATCAACAACTTTTATTAGTAAGTAAGTAATTATTTATTTTACCAAAAGACTTAGCTAGGTAACATCAGTGTCCCCCCGGTGGGTTCCCGCATTGTCGAGGCGGGGGGGCTCAGTAGCCGTGGCTTGGTCGCCCACGGTGAAGCGAAGAGGAACCCGAGGAGGGGCCGCTCGTCAGGGCTTTTGCCGATAAGCCGACGACGTAGCGGCCAACAAGTAGGTTGTGGTGCCGCTTGGGCGACATCGCAGCTGAGGCGGGCCGCGATGTCGTATGGGAGGCATCGCGGCTGAGGGTTGGAGGTCGCGGCGGGAGAGGAGTGCCGGTATTGCGGTGCGCCGCTCTCCCTACCTTCCGCGGCCTTGACGGGGTCGCCACCGTTTGATGGCGGACGCGGTGGGGCCGCAGGGGAGGAGGAGTGTCGGTATGACGTTGGCCGCTCTCCCTATCCTCTGCGGTCGAAAATTGGCAGGCGGCGGGGCCAATGACCTGACCCGTCGCAGGGGGACCAAGGGTGCCCAGACACGGGGTCATCTGGCGCCCATGTGCTGGTTTGGTCCCTGGGGTGGTCACGGCGTGCTATGTGTTCTGGTGCGCCGGTGATGGGGAGTACTCCCCAGAGGAGGGTCCGGTGACGGACAGCCGCGGCGGGTTCACGCATGAATGCTAACGCGTGCCCGTGTTCCCGCCGTAAGCGGCAGAGGAGGACACCGTGGAGTTTTAGTGGGTTAGAGTCCCACGTAACTGCACTATCTCCCCGTGGTAGTGCAGAATGCATGAGCATTTCAAACATCAGTGTTAATTCAATAGGGGTTGGGAATGGCTATTACATTTGAGAAGACCCCTGCCCTTCAAACTACTAACTTTCATTAGAACACAGAAACCAATTGCAGAGCTTCCAGCGAGTATGAGGAATGAAGCAATCATTCAAGCTTTTTTACCTGACTCAAGCATACAGCGAGAATACATAGACAGATCTATATTGGAGACATTGAAACATCAAATGGGCGAACTGACCTCTCCCCACATGGCATGGGCATCCCAATTACGAATAATTAAGACACAATTAGATCCTAAGGTTCGATGCCTTCTAACATTAACTGGTATTAGTGATGAGCTCGCAGAGAAAAAAAAAAAAGGGGCGAACTGACCTCTCCCCACATGGCATGGGCATCCCAATTACGAATAATTAAGACACAATTAGATCCTAAGGTTCGATGCCTTCCAACATTAACTGGTATTAGTGATGAGCTCGCAGAGATAAAACAATGGGCGAACTGACCTCTCCCCACATGGCATGGGCATCCCAATTACGAATAATTAAGACACAATTAGATCTTAGGGTTCGATGCCTTCCAACATTAACTGGTATTAGTGATGAGCTCGCAGAGATATAACAAAGGGCGAACTGACCTCTCCCCACATGGCATGGGCATCCCAATTACGAATAATTAAGACACAATTAGATCCTAAGGTTCGATGCCTTCCAACATTAACTGGTATTAGTGATGAGCTCGCAGAGATAAAACAATGGGCGAACTGACCACATGGCATGGGCATCCCAATTACGAATAATTAAGACACAATAAGATCCTAAGGTTCGATGCCTTCCAACATTAACTGTTAGTAGGTTCTGTTAGTAGGTTCAAGGATTGAACTAGATTGCTCAGCACATTTGCTACAAGATCAAACAATTTAATTATAAGGTCCCTGATGCAGTTGAATGCATGAATACAACTTTGGTGGAAGGAAATACTTTTTCTTCAATACTTAGAGACCCCTCCACTACATCCTCTGAACCCCACATACTTTTTCTGAAATGTCTTTTAGGCAAGAAATTTTCGATGACCACCAACATTTCAGGGGTAGACTTTTGACCCTACCCTTGTAAGGTAAAGATAGTATCTCGGGAAAATCTCTCAAGAGCTACCAACAAAGTATATCTTGGGGCAGAGAGAGTATCCTTCAGATATAGCCACTGTAGAGGAAATTTTGTACATGAAGGACCCTTACTAGTTTCAATGGTTAGCAATGCTCCAAATAAGCTGCTCCTTCTCCAGACAATAATATGCGTAGCAACATATTGCCGACACAACTATGAAAAAACTACATCTAAATTCCCCTCTCGAATGAAATTGGAAGCCAATGCATAAACGAAGAAAAAGCCTTATCAATTTTTAAGAGTGACAGAAGAGCAATGGTTAAGTTGGGTTCCCACACACCAATCAAGCATAGGCCCGCTCAGGATAGATGAGAATGTAGAGCATCAGGAAGCACCTCCTACTTTTTTGGAGCCTGATGATCAACTGAACATGGTGTGTAGACACACAGGGCAAAAGTGACATTGCCTCCAATCCCTAGGAGTCTTCCTCCACTTCCCGCCATTGTTGATGCTTCAAGCCCCATGATGATAGAAAAGGAATTATGGAGCCAAACCTGAAATCGTGAAAAAAAAATCAGCTGTTCCCTACATTTATGTTCGCGTAATTCGTCAAAATGTAGGGAACAGCTGATTTTTTTTTTCGCGATTTCTGGTTTGGTCCCATAATAAAAGTTGTTCATAATGATGAGTACAATGGACATTTTAATTACCAGGCCATCGTAGCGTCGCAGTTGAGGATGGACCTGGCTAAACTGGCAGAGCTGGCGGACCGGATCCACGACGTCGTCGGTACCCAGGTGGCATCAACAGCTGCCATATCTACTGCTGCATCGGCCTTTTAGCTTTTCATATTTCCCGGTAGGTGGAGGGTTGCCGATAATATCCTCGACTTCGGCAGCGTACTGCGGATCGAGGATATTATCGGCAAAACCCTCCACCTACCGGGAAATATGAAAAGCTAAAAGGTGGAGCTCGTCCATATGCTTCGCAAAAACTCCTCCGGTACACCTGGGCCAGCGAAGTTGAGAAGGTGGCGATAAAATTGTGACGGCTTCCGGTCACCCAGTTCCTCATGCATGAGAAGCTGCTTCATCTTCACACACGCCTACCTACACTACAACCCCTTAAAAGGATAACGGTGATTAAAATTTCACCCAGTATATCGATACCCATCGCATTTGCGGAGTTTCGCCAGCTAATTTAATTTGACCCTGTAGAACATGTACTGACGCTAGCACATCAAGCTACCCGAAACTGTCAAATTTTCCCAATCAATTTTGAACCTTATGCTCTATTAAAGAAATTTGACATGTCGTAAGTAGTAGCTTGATGTGCTGGCGTCTGTATAATGCAATTTTGAGCAATTAATATTTTGCTCTTTCACTGAGATCGACTTTTGTTGCTGACTGCACATATCAATACATATATTTGATACCCATCGCGTTTGCGGAGTTTCGCCAGCTAATTTAATTCTACCCTGTATAACATGTAAAGAAAAACATGGCCACATTCCCATAAATTAATAATACGGTAGTGAGTATAATAACAACACGTCAAGTTTAATACAAACTTGTAGTAATGATGTAGCGCTGATCGTGAAAGCGTTCATAATTGGCCTTATAAGGTGATTATAATAATCCACAGGCTCGAATATTGTTTACTGAGAATAACAGAACTGATCGTTAACGTCATGAAGTGGTTGCAAGTCGCTCTGTTCGCCGTGGTGGTGTGGGTAGCCAACGTAGCTGCCTTCACAGGTAAGTGACAGCGCAGACTGCGTCTTATCACCGCAAGCACAGATTACTAAATAGTTACTTCGTAACAGATACTTCACTCAGTAGAAAATGTCCAATACCTACTGCTATAATAGCCTACTCCGTCGCGTCAGCAACCGTCGCATGCTAAAATGTGCCTAAATGCTCAAGCGTACAGTTGTGATTGCTTCGCACCGCGCGAACCCACAGCAATCGCAGGGCTGCCTCTTCGATAAAATTAAATTAATATAACTATTTGTGTCTATTTTATATAAAACTAAGAATATGTTCTGACTATAGGTTGTTTAAAATTGTATCGTTTATAAAATATTTTTGTTAATAAATTGGTGCTAACTGTGCAATACATCTAAAACATGACATGACATGACATCTTCATTGACTGGTAAATGGAAAAATGTTAGGTGTCACATAAGGCACCAGACGGCATCGTAGGTACGCGTACAAACGAATGGAACGATTAAAATTGAACAACGTGCGTGCGCTTCGCTTGCGAAAACCGCACGGAATTCGGTCCGCAAACGGCCCGAGACCGCTCGGCCGGGCGGTAGGTAATTATAGCGCGCAAGTACATGGAGTGACGGAGATCTGCCGCAAGGATGCAGAGCTCTCGTTTGAAAGAAAGAGAAACACGTGCATACAAAAATATAATTAACTCTAATAGGCCTGCCACACACATAGAAGGGCATGGCATAGGAAGTAGCGAGGAAAGGAGGAGACGTAGTGCGGCAAGATTACTCGTCATGCCCACTGCTGGGGAGGTATTCTGTATAAATCTCACCTTGAAAACTTAGGTGAAGTGAGCGGTCATGAATGTCAATGCCTAGCATCAGGTGGAATGTCAGGTCACTACAGAATAGACCAGCTGTTTTGTCGGTTTTTTTGGGCGCGAGTCAAATGACCGGCAATAAATTGTGCGATTAAGAGGAAATGCGGTCGGAGAGACTTTTGAAAAAGCCTAAGTAAAAAGTCGTAATTCGAGTTTTGGCGCACGCCCATTTTCTCCTCCAATATTGGACCAATTTAAAAGACATTTCATAAACTGAATAAGAAGGAGAGATACTGTGTACCTATGTTTTTCTTTTTTCACTAATAGTTGTCAAAGTTGAGGGGCCTGTGGATAAATAATATAATAACAGCCTCACAGGTCGGTGGATGGGTGGCCATCTTTACATACCGTGAGCACGGAGGGGCCGTGCTTCGGAAAGCACGTGAAGCCGTTGGTCCCGGCTGTCATTCGTGGATCTTTGACAGTCGTTACGGATAGTCAGAAGCCCGAAAGTCTGACAACCAGTATTACCAAGGGGTATCGTATTACCCAGTAACTGGGTTGTGGAGGTCAAATAGGCAGTCGCTCCATGTAAAATACTGGTATTCAGCTGCATCCGGTTAGACTGGAAGCCGACCCCAACATAGTTGGGAGAAGGCTAGGCAGGCTATCGATATAGTTAAATAGGTTTCAGGAGAGGCCGCTGTTTTCAATCCCGGTGTCTGTTTGTTCCGGCTAATCTCTGAACCCGCTGGTCCGATTTTGACGGGACCACTGGCTAGCTAGTCATTCCAGCGGAGGCGGCGCGCCGTCTAAATCCAAGGCAACGGCGCGCGACGGCGGCGCGGCGCTCATATCTAACACGAAATGGCGCGACAGATCCGTGGCATGGCATACCCCACGGATCTTCAAAAGCCCTTTGGAACTACCTTCGAACGGTTCCGTAACTTCTTCTTGTTACTGTCCGATGTCTACATTTTGTAAGGTTTTCTCTACAGACGCAGAGTTGCGGCAGCGCTCGTTCTGCTACGCTGACTACCAGTGCCAGGACTACTGCAGATGCCTCTCTGTGCTCCCCGGCGAGCCGAAGATGTGCTTGTGCTATATGCCCCCCTACCGTGGGAGGCCTGGAAAGTGAGGATAATATTTGTAAAAAATGTAAAGAGTAAAGAAAACTAAATGGTTTGTCTGTGTGGTGCCGGACTTAAAGAGTAGCACCACCCCATACTTCCCGTGGGTGTCGTAAAAGGCGACTAAGGGGCGTACCGGAGAATGGGCAGCAGCGTTCTCTATGCATTCCACCACCATACCATACTGCGATCGCCAACCCGCCTGCCAAGCGTGGCGATTATGGCAACCCCCCCCCCCTCCCCCTTGGGGGACGCCTATGTCCAGCAGTGGACGTCTTTCGGCTGAAATGATGAAATTATGAATAAATAGTACGAGATGATGATGGCGGCGATGACAATGCCCGAAACCCGATATTTGATGGTGATAGTCCCTCGCAAACCGTTAATTCGGCACAATTAATAGAAAATAATCAATAAAAATTAGATTCAAAATTACTCGAAACCGACAACAAAATAAAACAAGCGCTAAAGTACCTATTATCACACTAATATTATAAAGGTGTCGGCGTCATGTTGTAAAACTTGTAAACAACACGTGCATCGGGCCACGCGGGAGCGCGCTGCGTCATTGCCTCTCCTCCCCACTGCGGAGCGGAGTTGGGGCGCGCTGCGTCGTTACCCCACCCTGCAAGACTAGCGTATAAAAGGGGCCGCACAGCGGCAAAATGGCATTCTGACTTCAGGCGTTGCCCGGTGCACAGGTTGTATTACTCCTTAATATTGTTACTCTGCCTCTCTGTACATTATTGCTCTTTTATGTGAACTAAGGTGTTACTGTATTACTGGGTGTTATGATTATTATTGTAAGGTGTTGATTGTAAGGTGTTGATTTAGTAAACTAGTGTAGTTTCCTGTAAAATTAATTAATTAAACAAATTATAATTTATTACTGTTGAAGAACCTGGTTTTATTTTACAATATGTCTGATCCTGAGCCGACATCAGAAGTGGGATCAGACCCACTCCCACCTTCATCTGGGACTGCCGGCATTTTAATACAGGAACAAATGTCATTTTTTTCGGCTAGTATGGAATCAATTTTTCAAAAAATAGCAGATAGTGTAACACCTCGCCAAATAACACCCAGTATGCAGACAATGCTAGTTCCTTTCGATCCTAACGCACCTGAATCCGACATTGTCAACTGGTGTGCGTTAAGTGAGATCATAATTAAGAATAAGAAGCTAGAAGGTGTAGACCTTATTTTAGCCCTCACTCACGCCCTAAAGGGCCACGCCGCCATATGTCTTACAAAAATCAAGCCAGATGATATTTCTTGGGTTGCTATTAAGGAAATGCTGATTTCTAAATTTTCCAAACCCATGACAATACAGGATCATTTTGATTTAATTATCAAATTTCAAATTGATAATAAAGAAACCCCAGCTGAGGCAGGTATGCGATTGTGGCAACTTATTGAAAAGGTTCCTGATGCGAATTTACCGGAAAATGTAATGACAGGTTTTGCCATATCTATCTTGTCACAGTGCGATGACAAAATTCGCCGTGAACTCAATTCTGTCGTTATAAACTATAAAAATCAACTCTTCCGCACGCTACGCAGCTTCTCATTAAAGAGAAAAAATGAAGAGGCGGGCACATCCGAATCGGACACGAAAAAAGCTCGTATTTCAACACCATTTCGAGGAAACTGCCATTTTTGTGGGAAGCTTGGTCATCGAGGGCAAGAGTGTCGTCTCAAACAGCACTTCGTTTCAAAAGGTACACCTGTTTCAGCAAAAACTCTGCAGCCGAAACCTGGGGTGACCTGCTTCGTATGTGGCGAGGCCGGACACGTGGTCACCGCATGCCCTAAACGCTGGTTCAAGAAAGAAGACTCCACACCGAGCAACACCAGCAAACAAGTAAACCTGTGCTCCAGAGCAGCACGTGGTCTTCTAGAAATAAGTGGTATGCAATTTCCTTTCATATTTGATTCTGGGTCTGAGTGTAGCCTTATAAAACAAAGTAACTGTGATCTTCTTACTGGTGAAAAGTTTCATGAACAAATACTTTTAAAAGGGGTCGGTTCTAATAACGTTAATTGCTCACTCCAAATAAAATGTCCAACCATGGTACAAAACTGTTTTCTCGATGTTACCTATCATGTATTGCCTGATGATAATCTCAATGAAAGCGTTTTATTGGGTCGCGATATTTTAGAGCAAGGAATATCCGTTATGATTAGTAACGATGCCTTAACTTTTTCCAAAAATAAAATTTCAAATCTTAGCTCTAAATTAGAAATGCCTCTTGACATTAACTCGATTGACACAGATCTTACTGGTAAAGAAAAGGAACTTTTGATTGAAATACTAATTAAGTATTCTCCATATTTTATACAAAATCTACCCACTAGGCGTATTAAGACCGGTGAGCTAAAAATTGATCTCATAGATCCAAATAAAACCGTACATAGGCGACCTTACAGGTTATCTCCCATCGAGTTAGGAATCGTTAATGACAAAGTTCAAGAATTGCTAGATGCTAACATAATTCGAGAAAGTTCTTCGCCTTTCGCGAGTCCTATATTATTAGTTAAAAAGAAGGACGGTAGCGATCGTATGTGTGTTGATTACAGAGAACTCAATAACAATACTCGACCAGACAGCTATCCTTTACCACTAATTAGTGATCAAATCGATAAGTTGCATGGGGCCTATTTTTTCTCTAGCTTAGACATGGCCTCTGGGTTTCACCAAATTTGCGTTCATAAGGAGTCTATAGAGAAAACTGCCTTTGTTACACCTTCGGGTCAGTTTGAGTACTTAACCATGCCATTTGGGTTACGAAATGCTCCACAGGTTTTTCAAAGGGCTATAAATACTGCACTTAAACCTCTAAATGACGATAAAATTCTGGTCTACATGGATGACGTACTGTCTGCATCAGAAACCGTTCAAGAAGGGTTGGTTCGTTTAGATAAATTGCTGGATTTGTTATCTAAAGCTGGATTTTCTTTCAACTTTAAAAAATGTTCATTTATGAAGACAAAAATTGAGTATCTGGGTTTCGTAATATCCTCAGGAGAAATTAGACCAAATCCTCATAAGATTGAAGCCCTGAAAAATATCCCTCCTCCAAGCACTGCTACTCAAGTCCGACAATTTATAGGCCTGGCCACATATTTTCGACAGTTCATTCCAAATTTCTCAAAATTGATGAAACCTTTGTATCCTTTAACCGCGGTCAAAAAGGGTAATATTAATTGGACCCCTGAACATAATGACATACACAATACAATAGTAAATTATCTCATTAATGAGCCAGTTTTAAAAATCTTTGACCCTTCTTTACCCATCGAACTGCATACTGATGCAAGCAGTGAAGGATATGGGGCTGTACTTATACAAAAAAATAATAAACTACCTCATGTTGTCGCTTATTTTAGTCACAAAACCACAAGTGCAGAAAGTCGTTATCATTCGTATGAGTTGGAAACGTTAGCCGTAGTAAAATCTGTGGAACATTTTCGACATTACCTATATGGACGTAAATTTACGGTTTTCACTGACTGCAACGCCTTAAAGGCCTCTCACTCCAAAAAAGACCTTACACCTAGAGTACATAGGTGGTGGGCAATTTTGCAATCGTATGACTTTGACATCATCTATAAAGAAGGAAAAAATATGGCACATGCAGACTTTCTTTCACGTAATCATGCTGACACATCTTTTACTACTACTGCACCAGCTAAAATTGTAAATTTGTCTGAACTGGAGAGGAGTTGGTTGTCTGTGGAACAACAACGGGATTCTGAAATATCAGACATTATTTCAAAATTCCGTTCAAATGACTTGCCGTCTGAAATATCACACACATACGACATTAGGCAGGACATACTATACCGGAAAATCGAACGTAATAAAACCACTAAATGGTTACCAATATTGCCACACTCTTTAACTTGGTCAATGATTAATCATGTACACAGCGAAATAAAACACCTTGGTTATGAAAAAACGCTCGATAAATTATACGATCTTTACTGGTTCCAAAGTATGTCCAAACTTGTTAAAAAATTTGTAGATTCTTGCGTCGTTTGTAAGGCCTCCAAAGGTCCGTCGGGCGCCCAGCAAGTCCGTCTACATCCAATCCCTAAATTGGCCGTTCCATGGCATACGATACATTTAGATTTAACTGGCAAACTCAGCGGTAAAAGTGAGCGTAAGGAATATTGCTCCGTGATTATTGATGGTTTTACAAAATTCGTCTTGTTAGAGCATACCTTAACCCTAAATGCATCCGATGCTATTAAATCGCTTAAAAATACAGTTAACTTGTTTGGCGCTCCTAAAAAAATAGTTGCAGATCGTGGTAGATCATACGACAATACTGAATTTAAGAATTTTTGTAAAGATAATCATATTGATTTACATTTAATAGCCACCGGTTCCAGTAGGGCCAATGGCCAGGTCGAGCGTGTCATGAGGACCTTAAAAGGTATGCTTACTATAGCTGAAACAGATTCAGATAGCTTATGGCAAGATCATTTAGGCGATATTCAATTAGCTCTCAATAGTACTCGTTGTAGAATAACAGGATTCACACCCTTAGAATTAATGTTTGGTATTAAGGGTAGTTCATTAGGGATATCAAGAATATCTAATAATCATCCTGATGAAGATAGGTTAAACCTTGAAACCATTCGATCCGATGCTTCTGCTAGTATAAAAAGGTTGGCTCAATATGACACAGGTCGATTTAACAAGGGTAAAGCTATAGTAAAACCTTTCTCAGTAGGTGACTTTGTCTTTGTTAAATGCGACGAAAGACACCAAACGAAACTAGACCGTAAATATAAAGGCCCTTTTAAAGTAACTGCTATTTTAGATAATGATAGGTACGAGTTAAAACACATTAATGGAAACAATAGAGTCTACAAATATGCTCACGAAAACTTGCGAGAGGTACCCCGTGGTCAGTCATTCTTTTCGGAAATCGCAGATAATTATAATGATGATGAGGATGACGCGTCGGCGAATAATAACGACACAGAGGTTCTTGTTCATGAAACTAGGCAACAGATTAACGATAACGATATTATGTCTGCTAATATTGATATTATGTCTGCTAACAGTGATACTATGTCTGCCAATAGTGATACTATGTCTGCCAATAGTGATACTATGTCTGTTATTAGTAATACCATGTCTGCTGAAAATGACACTTTATCTACCGATTCTCATAATAATGCAAATTGTAGAAACCATGGTTTACGTGCTGTTTCAGTGGAATCTGTTGGCCCTGAATCAATTAATATTGTAACAGAAGCTCTTGTACACCAACCGAAGTAATTGAGAGCTATTGTTTAATTAAGCTAAAGGATACTTGTTCGGTCTAGCTAGGTCCGGTCCAGTTCAACTGTAGGGACACACCTGAAGGGCAAAAAAAGAAAAAAAAAAAAAAAACAATGAAAAAGAAAGAAAGAAAAAAAAGAGGAAAAAAAAAAAATTAAAAAAAAAAGGAAAAAAAAAAAATATATAAAAAAAAAATTAAAAAAAGAGAAAAGCCGGACCAGGGGACTGATCTTGTAGGGTCAGAAGTAGACCGGACCAAGAGACAAGCCTTGTAGAGTCATTGCTGACTGGACCAAGTGCATAAACATCTGAAGGGTCTAAGTAGACCGGACCAGAAACTTAACAGGATGACCAAACGGTAATTGATTATTTCTTTTGTTTTAGATGTAACATTGTAGGCTGAGCGTACGAGGACGTCCGCACGTCAGCATGGCCGTGTCGGCGTCATGTTGTAAAACTTGTAAACAACACGTGCATCGGGCCACGCGGGAGCGCGCTGCGTCATTGCCTCTCCTCCCCACTGCGGAGCGGAGTTGGGGCGCGCTGCGTCGTTACCCCACCCTGCAAGACTAGCGTATAAAAGGGGCCGCACAGCGGCAAAATGGCATTCTGACTTCAGGCGTTGCCCGGTGCACAGGTTGTATTACTCCTTAATATTGTTACTCTGCCTCTCTGTACATTATTGCTCTTTTATGTGAACTAAGGTGTTACTGTATTACTGGGTGTTATGATTATTATTGTAAGGTGTTGATTGTAAGGTGTTGATTTAGTAAACTAGTGTAGTTTCCTGTAAAATTAATTAATTAAACAAATTATAATTTATTACTGTTGAAGAACCTGGTTTTATTTTACAATATGTCTGATCCTGAGCCGACAAAGGCGAAAGTTTGTGTGTGTGTGTTTATATGTATGTTTGTTACTTCTTCACGCTCAAACGGCTGGACCAATTTTGATAAAATTTTGTATGGAGGTAGCTGACACCCTGGATTTATATCGATGTCTTAGTTCACAATTGTACTAACTGCAAAATTTTCAATTTTCACTTTTTTAGTGCCAAATACACTAAATATCGTACAATATTGAGTTAAGATGCAGTTAGATTAAAGGTTTAGTCTTGTGAATAGATGCATAATTGTTTTATTATTTTACTTTGTTTTCGTACTGTTCACGTCTAAACTTTAAAAAACTTTAAAACGCTCTCCTCAAAATTGTCAATTTTGTAGTTAGTGCAAATGTGAACTAAGACATCGATATAAGCTACTTTGTATCTCGATACTCCCACAGGATCGACATTTACGCGGGTAAAACCGCGGGGCTCAGCCACATACATAAAAATACCCCTTTAGTCAAATAAAAATTATAGCTGTTGAAGTGGGTACCAGGTTCCATACATTTTGGTCCATCATCCTTTGCGAGTTCGCTTCGCTTGCTCTTGCATCCATTCAATCACTAAAACTCGTTCGAATTTACGTTAAGTTACGTTAAGTAATGACGGTGCCCAGTGGTAACAGCCGTGACTAGGTCGTAGGTTCGAACCCAGACAGGCGCTTTACTTTGTGTAAAGTATTCATCAACACTGCTCACAAACCGGTGAAGGAAAACATCGTGAGTCATAAGTCATAAGTCATAAGTTATTTATTTCATAACAAACAAAAACGTGAGGAAACCGGCATGTCCTAAGAACCAAACATTCAAAGACTTGTGACATCTATATACCAATCCGCACTGGGCCCGCGTAGTGGATTACCGCCCAGAGATCGAGGCCTGTGTCCCAGCAGTCATCATCATCATCATTTCAGCCGAAAGACGTCCACTGCTAGACATAGGCCTCCCCCAAGCACTTCCACTTCGACCGGTTCTGTACTTCTCGCATCCCAACGGGTTCCTGCGGCCTTCACAAGGTCGTCGGACCACCTTGTGGGAGGCCTTCCAACGCTACGTCTTCCAGTACGCGGTCGCCACTCCAGAAGCTTTCGGACCCATCGGCCATCTGTTCATGGTTACGCGTTGCGCGCGTGTATTGTATATCACTACCCTACACCACTACACAACGACATACCTCCACAAGATGAAGATAAGGTCATCCTATCATAAAGCAACCGCGTCATAGTGTTATAGTCACCACGGAACTATTCTGTTATAACTCAACAAGATGAAGATAGGGACGCCTTGTCATCAAGCAACCGCGTAACTTTGTTATCGTAAACATCACGAAAGTATTCTGCGGCACTTAGATTTAATTCCTCCGAGACTTTACTGTTATCGTAGAGTCTAGAAGCAACGACTTCACCGTATTCCAGGTCCGCCCCGACCCTTGCTCAAGCCAGCCCGCGCCGCTGAGCCTGTAGTTTTAAAGGTCGCTAAATAATTCCGATCCAGCCTGTCCCTTGCTGCCCTCTCCCAGCGACGCCCTAAGCTGAGGTCTATACTCCAGAGGGAGTGCCATTAGCGTGTAGTCGCTTAGTTTTAAGTCTTTTAAGTCCTGGCTGTAGACCTTAATTCATTGAGGCATCCACAGGCAAGCCCTCTGAATAACCTCATAGGTAGAACTGCGAGATGCCATTCCCAAAAAAAAAAGTATTCGAGGTCTTTTGTAGTAGAACTAAGCATTTGTGTAACTATTTTATTTTAAATCTGAGTCTCCCACTTCATTAGCTCGCGTGTTGGGGCCTCATATCAGTCATTAAATTTAGTTAGATACTACAGCTCCATATTTTGTGTTACAGTATCGAAATTGCCTGTCGAAGAAAAGAGTTCCTGTAGACTCGTAGAGTCATAGAAGATTATCATCAAAATATGAATCCAGATGAAACGCGGTTGAATATCTGCCTGTTGCTAATAAAAGTATAATTTAATTGCCGCCAGGCCAGATTTTTCGGCAGTTTTCGAAGCTTTGATCTTCTCGCCTAGGGTTTCCCCGAACAGAAGCGAGTCCCTTTTCGCATCTTGAATGATATTCAGGAACTTTTTATCCAAAATAGGGGTAACTAATTTTTGTCTATTAACGGTATTTTCAAAGTGTAGATCAAGCAGTACTTGATTCACTTCGGAAAGCTTTTTGATCATATCTAGCTTACCGATATCTCCGCCGATAAGTGTTGAAATGACGTTCGTCAAACCTGCTATACCTAACCCTAAGTGGTGTTGGGATCTCTCTAGACGTTTGTCTCTGTTTCGAGCCGATTCTGTTAAGACCGCTCCTATTTCCGGATTTAATCTGGGTGCCTTCACTAGAGTAAAGTTTTCAGGCACCCGCAACTTATCCAACAAGTCCCGTTTCAGGTCCTTGTTCAGACCTTCAGTCATGATATGCCCCCAACGTTCAGAGACTTCTTCTTGAATTTTTGGTCCAAATACTTCGAGTTTCCCTTTAGCTTGGCCTAACACTTCTAATATATCGGCAGGCAACGTCTCCAGTTGATCGGTTGCCGCTGCTGTAGGTACTGAGTCCGACTGTATATTTTCACCTGAGGGTTGCGGCCCAGCGACAGGGGAATGCATTATCTCATTCTGCTCCGAAGGTTTTCCGAGGTCGTAAGCTTCTGGAACTGCCACCATTGACCTTACCTCATATGTATTATTAGCGGTATCAGACCATTCAGCCTCAGAGTTACTTTCATCCGACCCAGGGTATGGCCTGTGTGAACGATCTTCGGCGAACTCTGTAGGAGTATGAGATAAAACAATGGTCATAATCTAGTTATGACACTCGGCCACAGGCCGTTTTTATGTGACTGCAATCTCGTTACAGTACTAATGAGTGCATGTAAAAGTTTCGACTATAATCTCGTTATAGTACGCATAAACTTTGATTAGATATGATTATTTAAATAAGTACTCGAAAGAGTGCGACTATGATCTCGTCATAGTACTAAAGCACGCTAATTCTCAAGATATATTATCTAATTATCATGTAACCGAACGTAAACACTGACAAAACATAAGGAATATCTTTTGAATACGAATGTAAACATTTAAGATATTCGTCAATAATCACGACGAAAGAGGGTATTCATAAAAAAAATACTAACAATTCTAATAACGTATTATCATTAGGTACTATTAAGTACTTAATGTTATTCTGATCAGTGTAATTATGTTATTACTATACGACGCAAAAAAGAAAACAAAAAACGACTGACCTTCGGAATTTGAATCACTAGAATAACGTCTGCGCAGGCGTTTCTCCAACCGGCGAATTTTCCTCCGAATATTATGTTCATCGGAGTTCTTACGATGTTTTCTTTTCCCCATATTAATTAAAAACACTTTTGTATCCGTTTAAATCTAATCAAAATCTCTAAATTACGATTAAAACCACTACTTAAAAAAAATAGACGCTGCGATGCCCGCACAAGAAAAATGAATGACAGTTGGGTGCGAGTGTTGCACGGGTACGCCGAGGGTGGCGCTAGTGGTAGGGTGTTTCTGTTTTTTTAGCTCTGAAATTGTGCTCGGTGCCCAGTACATTGCGAAATGTACTACCTGGTGAATATAAATGTCGAGGATGTAACGGTGAAGTATAATTATGTTTTGGTGATTGTATTATGCAATACCGATAAATATATCGATACAAATCACATTTGCTGAGTTTCGCTAGCTATTTTAATTTGACCCTGTACAACATGTAAAGAAAAACATGGCCACTTTCCCATAAATTAATTATACGGTAGTGAGTATAATAACAACATGTTAAGCTTAATACAAACTTGTAGTAATGATGTAGCGCTGATCGTGAAAGCGTTAATAATTGGCCTTATAAGGTGATTATAATAATCCACAGGCTCGAATATTGTTTACTGAGAATAACAGAACTGATCGTTAACGTCATGAAGTGGTTGCAAGTCGCTCTGTTCGCCGTGGTGGTGTTGGTAGCCAACATAGCTGCCTTTACAGGTAAGTGACAGCGCAGACTGTGCGTCTTGTCACCGCAAGCACAGATTACTAAATAGTTAGGTACTTCGTAACAGATACTTCACTCAGTAGAAATTTTCCAATACCTACTGCTATAATAGCCTACTCCGTCGCGTCAGCAACCGCTGCATGCTAAAATGTGCCTAAATGCTCAAGCGTATAGTTGTGATTGCTTCGCACCGCGCGAACCCACAGCAATCGCAGGGCTGCCTCTTCGATAAAATTAAATTAACATAACTATTTGTGTCTATTTTATATAAAACTGTGAATATGTTCTGACTATAGGTTGTTTAAAATTGTGTCGTTTATAAAATATTTTTTTTTAATAAATTGGTGCTGACTGTGCAATACATCTAAAACATGACATGACATCTTCATTGACAGGTAAATGGAAAAATGTTAGGTGTTTATCCCTTCTTTTACTTGTTTTGCACCTGTCTACTGCACATAAGGCACCAGACGGCATCGTAGGTACGCGTACAAACGAATGGAACGATTAAAGTTGAACAACGTGCGTGCGCTTCGCTTGCGAAAACCGCACGGAATTTGGTCCGCAAACGGCCCGAGACCGCTCGGCCGGGCGGTAGGTAATTATAGCGCGCAAGTACATGGAGTGACGGAGGCCTGCCGCAAGGATGCAGAGCTCTCGTTTGAAAGAAAGAAAAGAAAAACGCGTGCATACAAAAATATAATTAACTCTAATATGCCTGCCACACACATAGAAGGGCATGGCATGGGAAGTAGCGAGGAAAGGAGGAGACGTAGTGCGGCAACATTACTCGTCATGCCCACTGCTGCGGAGGTATTCTGTATAAATCTCACCGTGAAAACTTAGGTGAAGTGAGCGGTCATGAATGTCAATGCCTAGCATCAGGTGGAATGTCAGGTCACTACAGAATAGACCAGCTGTTTTGTCGGTTTTTTTGGGCGCGAGTCAAATGACCGGCAATAAATTGTGCGATTAAGAGGAAATGCGGTCGGAGAGACTTTTGAAAAAGCCTAAGTAAAAAGTCGTAATTCGAGTTTTGGCTCACGCCCATTTTCTCCTCCAATATTGGACCAATTCAAAAGACATTTCATAAACTGAATAAGAAGGAGAGATACTGTGTCCCTATGTTTTTCTTTTTTCACTAATAGTTGTCAAAGTTGAGGGGCCTGTGGATAAATAATATAATAACAGCCTCACAGGTCGGTGGATGGGTGGCCATCTTTACATACCGTGACCCCTCCGTGCTTCGGAAAGCACGTGAAGCCGTTGGTCCCGGCTGTCATTCGTGGATCTTTGACAGTCGTTACGGATAGTCAGAAGCCCGAAAGTCTGACAACCAGTATTACCAAGGGGTATCGTATTACCCAGTAACTGGGTTGTGGAGGTCAGATAGGCAGTCGCTCCATGTAAAATACTGGTATTCAGCTGCATCCGGTTAGACTGGAAGCCGACCCCAACATAGTTGGGAGAAGGCTAGGCAGGCTATCGATATAGTTAAATAGGTTTCAGGAGAGGCCGCTGTTTTCAATCCCGGTGTCTGTTTGTTCCGGCTAATCTCTGAACCCGCTGGTCCGATTTTGACGGGACTTCCACTGGCTAGCTATAGTCATTCTAGCAGAGGCGGCGCGCCGTCTAAATCCAAGGCAACGGCGCGCGACGTCGGCGCGGCGCTCATATCTAACACGAAATGGCGCGACAGATCCGTGGCATGGCATACCCCACGGATCTTCAAAAGCCCTTTGGAACTACCTTCGAACGGTTCCGTATCTTCTTCTTCTTGTTACTGTCCGATGTCTACATTTTGTAAGGTTTTCTCTACAGACGCAGAGTTGCGGCAGCGCTCGTTCTGCTACGCTGACTACCAGTGTCAGGACTACTGCAGATGCCTCTCTGTGCTCCCCGGCGAGCCGAAGATGTGCTTGTGCTACATGCCCCCCAACCGTGGCAGGCCTGGAAAGTGAGGATAATATTTGTAAAAAATGTAAAGAGTAAAGAAAACTAAATGGTTGAGCTGAATGGTGCTGATCTATGCGTCATGTTTGTGAACGGGCGCCGTTACTATTTATTATAATTTATAAAGAAAACACGTTTTATACAATAAATTATGTTATCGGTTTGGTCGTCGTCGTTTCCTTATAGTTGCTCTAATAAAAATGGACTGAAGAAATACAAAATCATAAAAATAAAAAATAAATCTGTAAAAGAAGTTGTTTTCTGTATAAATTATAATAAATAGTACGAGATGATGATGGCGATGAAGAGGTCCATCAAAACCCGGCATTAAGGAACAATTAATAGAAAATAATCAATAAAAATTAGATTCAAAATTACTCGAAACCGACAACAAAATAAAACCTATTATCACACTAATAGTATAAAGGCGAAAGTTTGTGAGTGTGTGTGTGTGTGTTTATGTGTTTGTTACTTCTTCACGCTCAAACGGCAGGACCAATTTTGATAAAATTTTGTATGGAGGTAGCTGACACCCTGGATTAACATATAAGCTACTTTTTATTTCGATACTCCCACAGGATCGACATTTACGCGGGTAACACCGCGGGGCGCAGCATACATAAAAATACTCCTTTAGTCAAATAAAAATTATACCTAGTTGTTGAAGTAGGTACCAGGTTCCATACATTTTGGTCCATCATCCTTTGCGAGTTCGCTTCGCTTGCTCTTGCATCCATTCAATCACTAAAACTCGTTCGAATTTACGTTAAATTTTCGTCGCACGCGCGGGCAATGACGGTGACTTACGAGTTGTAGGTCGTAGGTTCGAACCCAGACAGGCGCTTTACTTTGTGTAAATTATTCATCAACACTGCTCACAAAACGGTGAAGGAAAACATCGTGAGGAAACCGGCATGTCCTAGAACCAAACATTCAAAGACTTGTGACATCTACCAATCTGCACTGGGCCCGCGTGGTGGATTACCGCCCAGAGATCGAGGCCTGTGTCCCAGCAGTCATCATCATCATCATTTCAGCCGAAAGACGTCCACTGCTAGACATAGGCCTCCCCCAAGCACTTCCACTTCGACCGGTTCTGTACTTCTCGCATCCCAACGGGTTCCTGCGGCCTTCACAAGGTCGTCGGAACACCTTGTGGGAAGCCTTCCAACGCTACGTCTTCCAGTACGCGGTCGCCACTCCAGAAGCTTTCGGACCCATCGGCCATCTGTTTATGGTTACGTTGCGCGCGTGTATATATCACTTCCCTACACCACAACACAACGACATACCTCCACAAGATGAAGATAAGATCATCCTGTCGTAAAGCAACCGCGTCATAGTGTTATAGTATAGTCACCACGGAACTATTCTGTTATAACTCAACAAGATGAAGATAAGGATGCCTTGTCATCAAGCAACCGCGTAACTTTGTTATCGTAAACATCACGAAAGTATTCTGCGCCACTTAGATTTAATTCCTCCGAGACTTTACTGTTATCGTAGAGTCTAGAAGCAACGACTTCACCGTATTCCAGGTCCGCCCCGACCCTTGCTCAAGCCAGCCCGCGCAGCTGAGCCTGTAGTTTTAAAGGTCGCTAAATAATTCCGATCCAGCCTGTCCCTTGCTGCCCTCTCCCAGCGACGCCCTAAGCTGAGGTCTATACTCCAGAGGGAGTGCCCTTAGCGTGTAGTCGCTTAGTTTTAAGTCTTTTAAGCCCTGGCTGTAGACCTTAATTCATTGAGGCATCCACAGGCAAGCCCTCTGAATAACCTCATAGGTAGAACTGCGAGATGCCATTCCCAAAAAAAAAGTATTCGAGGTCTTTTGTAGTAGAACTAAGCATTTGTGTAACTATTTTATTTTAAATCTGAGTCTCCCACTTCATTAGCTCGCGTGTTGGGGCCTCATATCATAGTCATTAAATTTAGTTATTATATACTACAGCTCCATATTTTGTGTTACAGTGTCGAAATTGCCTGTCGAAGAAAAGAGTTCCTGTAGACTCGTAGAGTCATAGAAGTATATCATCAAAATATGAATCCAGATGAAACGAGGTTGAATATCTGCCTGTTGCTAATAAAAGTATAATTTAATTGGCTTGTCTTTACATACATACAACAATCATCAGGGATGCCTTTTCCCAACTATGTTGGGGTCGGCTTCCAGCCTAACCGGATGCAGCTGAATACCAGTATTTTACATGGACCGACTGCCTATCCTCCACAACCCAATTACTTGGTAATACGAGTACCATACCCCGTGATAAGACTGGTTGTCAGACTTTCGGGCTTCTGACTACCCGTAACGACTATCAAAGATCCACGAATGACAGCCGGGACCAACGGCTTCGTGCTTTCCGAGGCACGGAGGGGTCACGGTACGTAAAGATGGTCACCCATTGACAGACCAACCGCGGCAAGCGTAGCTTAACCTGATCGATCGACTAAGCTAACATACAACCAACTCCTCAATATACTTCGGACTCCTGAAAGACACCCTCATTCCCCTCTGTGAAGAAAAAAAACTGGAGAGTTTGTTTGTTTGAATGAGCTGATCTCTGGAACTGCAAGTCGGATTAAAAAAAATCTTTTTGCATTTGATAGCCCAGTTCTTGAGGAAGGCTATAGGGTATTTAACATCACGCTATGGCTCTTAGGGGCTGGCAGGCGATACGATGTGACGGGGTGGGTCGCGGATCAAGAAATTTTACGCGGACGGGGAAAAGCTAGTTTAATAAATAATAATAAAAACTTATTGTTTAAGGCCACTTTGGCAAATCATAAAAGGATAACATTATGAATCATAATGGACAGTTAACTGTTAAGTGAATCGTATCTGTCTGTGTGGTGCCGGACTTAAAGAATAGCACCACCCCATTAAGCGACTAAGGGGCGTACCGGAGAATGGGCAGTGCAGCAGCGTTCTCTATGCTTTCCGCCACCATACCATACTGCGATCGCCAACCCGCCTGCCAAGCGTGGCGATTATGGCAACCCCCCCCCTTTGGGTGAGGCCTATATCCAGCAGTGGACGTCTTTCGGCTGAAATGATGATGATGATGAATCGTATCAAATCCCATTGGTGAAGAATTTTTCAGTTATTTTTTTGTCTATTTTAAAATACCAATCAAACCAATCCAAATCCAATCGCAATCTCTTTGATTATACCTACGTAGTGCAGCGAAAAAAGGAAAAACACGGACTGTCTTCGCCATATTATGATTCATAATGTTACCCTTTTATGATTCTGCCAAAGTGGCCTTTTTAGGCCCTCTGTACAAATTCAAATAACACTAGGATTCCACGTGTAAAACACTGTTTTTTTTCCGGCGTTTTTTTCTTGTGGTACGGAACCATTCATGTGCGAGTCCGACTCGCACCTGGCCAGTTTTTTTGAAGTTTCATTAATCGGTTTATTCATTTCGAAAAACAAGGGCTTGAAAGTTTGTATGAAATGCCGTACGGCGTAAACGCTCTTAACGCATAAAATGCTGCGCTCCAATGCTCTTTGGCAAACCCGGAGCCGGAGGTGGACCTTATTGACAGAAAAATAAAAAATCTTTTTTTTTTAATGTTTTATTATTAACTTAATGCTTATACCCACTACATACTTGATAAAGATGTTATTACGCTTAGAAACTAAATCTTAAAGTTAGAATTATTCAATTTTCCAAGTGTACGTCTAACAGTTATTTTTAGTATAATTATGCGAAACCTGAATATAGTTTATTCAGATAATTTTTACTCCATCTTATATTTTGTCCCAAAAATATTTAAAAAATGTTAAAAGTTGGACACCGAGCGACACTAAGTAGGTTATCCAATATCCGCGCCGAACGGTTAGGTACCTAGGTACTATTATCAATGAGCGCAAGACGTCGCGGCGCGTTGTATGTTTTTGTACGGACAAACAGGTAACTTAACAAGCTTATAACTTTGTCATTTTTCATGATACAGTTTTGAAATTTCGTACATAGATTCTTTACATAAAAATACTAGACACGTGTTTCGGGTTTCGCATATACTAAAAATAATGTTGTGTGGCAAATTCAAAGCTCTAAAAATGGCGTACAATACGCAAATGTCACAGGGCCGAGTTTGATGAAAACTAAAATGATAAATAAATACATTATAAATAAGGTGGAGACGAGAATACGACAGTAAATTAAACTGCGTATTTCTAATGACGTTCTCTGTCTTCATACGAAAACCTAATAAACAGAAAGAAAGAAAAAACTTTTTTTGCGGTAAACATGACGCAAGGAAAGAAAAAAAAAGATCAATCAAATAAGTACTTATACGGATGCAATAGTTTATTCACTAAAGCTAGTCAAAGATTGGCAACACCCGTAGTAGGCCCATCACCACAGAGGCGTAACTTGGGTGGCGCAAGTAGGGCACGAGCCCCGGGCGTCCAATGAGGGATTTTCTTTTTTAACTCTTCCCTAGTCGCTGGATAGATGGCGCTGAACTTGGTAAGTTACTGCAAGGAACGGAACGTCACATCATTGTTTGATTATTTCACTTGGATGTAATTTTGAGATCGTAAAACGAAAGCAAACGAAAGTGTCAGTCAACGAGCATATGTGACGTGACGCAATGTTTTTTTTCCCAAGCATTTTGGCTTTGGCACCTAGTAACGTAGTCAGTTCAACGCCATCTACAGAGTTCTTGGAAACTATGTTTTTTTTTTAATACTCAAAAAGAAAACCTCTCCAATGAGAGGTTTTCTTTTCCCCTTCATTATGAGGAGTGCGCAAAATCCCGGCAGTATAGAAATGAAAACGTATTTCTAAATTTGCGCATTTCTATTCAAATTATCTATAGTTTTTTGCAATTCGCTGATCAGTGCAAGCGCACCACCCCTAGAGAAGGTCCGTTGGCCGAGGAAGCTACTCCTCGTCAGGGTACTCCTCAGCGGCCTCCTCCTCCTGCTCGTCAAACTCTGCATCGTCTACCCCCACTTCCTGTAACAAAGATTTACATAACTTTAAAAAAAATCTCCATACCGAATTTCAGCACTATGGCGACCAATCTCAGAGGAGACTATAGTCGGACTTTTAATTATTAGCTGCAGTAAAATGACAGCTTATGTGTCACTTAAATGACCGAAATTGGCGTCTTTTTGTTTTCTCGCGGCCATCAACCAAATCTTGATTTTCTAGTACAGAATAGTGTAACAAACGAAACTTATTTGACATGCATACTTATTTATAAACTCAGTCCGAAATGAGTTATTAAGAAGTGTCATTTTACTGCAGCTAATGAGGGATTTTTTTTTTTTTTTAGCGTTTCCCTAGTCGCTGGATAGATGGCGCTGAACTTGGTAAGTTACTGAAAAGAACGAAACGTCACATGATTTTTTGATTATTTCGCTTGGATGTAATTTTGAGATCGTAACACGAAAGCAAACGAAAGTGTCAGTCAACGACCGCATATGTGGCGTAACGCAATGTTTTTTTTTTCCATGCGTTTTGGCTTGGGTACCTAGTAACGTAGTCAGTTCAACGCCATCTACAAAGTTCTTGTAAACTATGTTCTTTTTTTAATACTAAAAAAAAAACCTCTCATTAAAAGTCGGACTATAGTGGCAGATGTTATAGTGAAGGCGTGTGTGCGCACACGCAGGTGCACACCCTCTTCCTTCACTCATAGTCCAAGCGGACGGCAATCCGACAAGAGCGGGGAGAGATCATGCGCCGCACACACTCGTGCGCACCGAGACACGGGGGTATTACATCGCCAATTCCCAAACTCCGGGCTACTACTAAGAAATTCCCAATGCAAAACTCCAACAACACTGCCCGACCCGGGAATCCAACCCAGGACACTCTCAACACAGCCGCGCTTGCGACCACGAGACCAAAGGGGCAGTTGTACAATGCGATTCAAATAAGAATAGGAACGTCAATGACCTCTATCTGTCAAATGTTGATTGAAAAGTACGGTTTGCAAAGACAACTTATTTGCGTATCAATAACTTGTTTTTTTGTTTAACCGAGTCTTAGATAAATCAAAGTGAAAAAAAACATCAAAAAATTAGTCATAGTTAGTTTTTTTTTAATTATGCTACTTTCTTTCTTATTTTCATTGTTGACAACAATTCACCAGAAAGTAACGAAGATGCCAGCCGCCATCTTGTCGTTGTTGGGTGTTACATGCTCTGTGGTTGTGTGCTTCTTCGTGAGACTGAGTGCTTGTGGAGTGTTACTGTTTCTTTCGTTAATTCTGTATGTTACGTGGTTGTTTCCTGTTAAATTTGTTATTGTAGTTATTTGTTGACGATGAACACTCAAACAGTGATGAATTGAATAACTAAATTCAAATTAAAAATTATTTGTTCATGATTCGTAAATAATTAATGTTATTAAAAAAATATCTTGTTTTGCTCACCCTACCCAATTTATTCGATTTGACAGCTATGACGTCACAACATGGCGCTAAGTTGATCCTATTCTTATTTGAAACGCATTGTACCTAACATTACAGTCGCCGCGCCGGCACGTAACTTGGCAAGGTTTTGGCGTAGTGGGAGTTAGGCCGCTATCCCAATGGCGTTTTACGAGCGTTGGCGCGTCTCCAACGTCTGCGCAGCGCCAACGTTGCGCACACGCGACGTTAACGTCGCGAGTTTCTTGCAAATCGCAGCATGTGTGCGACCTTAACGTTGCGTTCAGCGGATGTAAGGCCGCTTTCCCACTGGCGTTTTACGAGCGTCGGCGTCTTTCGAACGTCTGCGCAGCGTCAACGTTGCGCTCGTCGCGCGTCGTCGCGTGACAAGCATTAACGTCCGCTGAACGCGACGTCAACGTCGCGTCTGCGCAACGTTAACGTCGCGTTTGTTGGCAACAGGTACAATCACGCCGTCCTGCTCTGTCCGTGTAGGTACGGGCGAGGGCTACGGCCGGCGACCATTTGCGCGCTTGACGCAACGTTGACGTCGCGTTAAGCGGACGTTAATGCTTGTCACGCGACGACGCGACGTCGACGTCGCGTCTGCGCAACGTTGACGCTGCGCAGACGTTCGAGAGACGCCGACGCTCGTAAAACGCCAGTGGGATAGCGGCCTTAGTGCAACAAGAAAATGGTCACTTTTATTGTTTGTCATTAATCATTATACTATGGTTATTGCCATACATTATTTTTAAACATGTCTGTTTACAAGAAAGTTAAAAAAAAGAAAAAACTAATCTAACGACTCTTGCCAAGTTACGTGCCTATTGTACGCCTATTTCCACGATATGTAAGCAGAGACGTATGTATAGTACCTACAGCCAGCAAGAAAAATCTAAATGAACTTCTCCCAAGTATGTCGGAGTCGGCTTCCAGTCTAACCGGATGCAGCTGAATACCAAGTATTTTACATGAAGCGACTGCTGCTATCTGACCTCCACAACCCAGTTACCGGGTAATACGATACCCCTTGATAAGACTGGTTGTCAGACTTTCGGGCTTCTGACTACTCGTAACGACTGTCAAAGATACACGAATGACAGTCGTGACCATCCATTACATACCGTGACCCCTCCGTGCCTCGGAAAGCACGTTAAGCCGTTGGTCCCGGCTGTCATTCGTGGATCTTTGACAGTCGTTACGGGTAGTCAGAAGCCCGAAAGTCTGACAACCAGTCTTACCAAGGGGTAAACAAAATCAGAAAAATGTACTTATGATATTCTTCAGGATATATGCTAGGTAGATAGTGTGTTGAAAACATAATACAACTAATTTGATACGATAGAAAAAAAAATCATAAAGATACCTCTAAAACTTTCTTTTTACAATAAAAACCATACTAATATACATACAATCATTATGGTTTTTTGCCATATTATAAAGAACTAGTGTTTTAATTATTTTGTCCAAACAATAGATTTTTTGCAATTATAATTTGCAATAAATTCTCTTCGCGCTTCTCTTTCTTTTCTATGCAGTCCGACAGTGACCGCGCTTTAGGTCATGAGGACAACGTGTCATGTTAGGCCTGGGGAGTAGGGACTTACTTCATACTGTTGGTATTCAGACACCAGGTCGTTCATGTTGCTCTCGGCTTCAGTAAACTCCATCTCATCCATACCTTCGCCTGTGTACCAATGCAGAAAAGCCTGAAAAAGAAAGAAGGTACATGTTATAGAATGTGTCATCGTTATCATTACAGCCGAAAGACGTCCACTGCTGGACATAGGCCTCCCCCAAAAGGGGGGGGGGTGTAATAGGTTGAGAGAGGAGCTCTCGAAGATAAGAGAAACTCGACGTGAAGTGTAGAATAAGTTTATATTTCAGTAGTCTCCATAGTAAAGCCTAATGTCTAATGCGTTACAATGTATTTATAATGTTAGCTAATGACCCAATTTCATACGTCATTATGTTACTGCGAATTAGTAAATGTAGCAGTGCAACATTGAATTATGACAATATACTTCATCTCCCCCGAAAAGATGCACTTTACACCCCCGGATTTTAAAAGAAAAAAAAATGTATGACGTATGTAGTTGAGTCTTACATTTTTGGATACTATAGATATTAAATTAACACATTTGTAGTTATTATAACTATTGAATATTTATTGATCTTGAATATTTAACACTAGTATTTAACATTATTGCTTCATTTTAAATAATTGTCATTAATAGTAACAATGCAATTACAAAATAATTTTGTATTATTTTTGTGTACAGTATATGATTTATTATTTTTCAAAATTTCTATGTTTGGTGACAAATCTTTGAGGACTTTGTATGGTCCTAAATATACATTGTCTAGCTTATTTCCAGTTTGGTTTTTTAAAAGTACGAAGTCACCTGGTTTATAAGTTACCAAATTTGATTTCTTATCATACAATAACTTTCTCTTATGTTTACTAATTAGAAGATTATTCCTAGCATCCATTAGGGCGCGCTGTAGCCTATATTTGAATTCTAAAGGATAACTATCGAGGTTGTAGAGAGGCTCTACCCTGTCTAAACTATTGGTAAGATTATTTGGTAAGTTGCATAATTTACCAAATACGAGTTCATGTGGCGTATATTTTGTCTCTGAATGAACAGTGGTATTAAAAGAAAAACACCAATAACTTAACCAGTCACTCCAATCACTTTTGTTTTGACTACACTGCATCCTGAGATAGGCGCCTAGACTTTTATGGGTATTTTCTAATGCACCTATAGTCTCATGATGATAAGCAGTGGAATGTAATTTCTTTATTCCTAATAAATTACATACATCTGACATAATACTTGACATGAATTCCGTTCCCTGATCTGTTATGATTTCCCTGGTAATAACTATTTGTGTGCTTAGATCACTAACTATTAACTGAAACAACTTTATAGTTTGACAATATAATATTTTCACTCAATTTAATAAAGACATAGGTTAAAACAAGAATCGACTGCCTCTTACAACGCTCTTTGATGAAGTCCCCTATAAAATCTTAATACGAATATAACAATGGTCGCAACACAACGCTGCTCTTGTTTATGTTCCCATGCTGAATTTGCTGAATCTTATCGGTGTTTACGTCTGCCGGCTCAGGATACAGCAGCGCCGTGGTCCACCATGCCGCTCCGGTGAGGTCACTCTTAATTTTGTCAAGAGAGCGCGGCGATCGCCAACACGGCCGTCCTACCAGGTGCCTGTCCCATCAGGTACCACACGAGTTCAGATAAAGTGCTGAAACATAAATTATTAATCATTTATCAGTTGCACATGCAATGATTGTGTACCTATCGAATGTTCTCGATTATAACTGTCATCTTTCATTACACATTATTTCAACTGTGTATCCGAGGGCAGGTTTTCGAATGTTCTCGATTATAACTGTCATCTTTCATTACACATTATTTCAACTGTGTATCCGAGGGCAGGTTTCGATATAGATCATGTGCGCTTAAAGCGACATTGTATTAATAATCGGATTTGACAACTTGCACTCAAAGGGCCTATAGCCTCACTTAAGCGTACCAAGTTTGTCTCTCCTTTCCACTTGCACTCAAAGGACCTTTAGCCACACTTAAGCGTACCAAGTTCAACCCAGAACCACTTGCACTCAAAGGGATTTTCCACACTTGAGCGTTCCAAGTTCGTTCTCCGTTTGAATCTGCCACTCGGCCTTTAATGTTTAATTTACAATTCGGGACAGTTTTTAATCACTTAAAGCATTTTATCTTGACTCGCACATACGCTTACGATAAATTTCAAAATACCTTCGTCGCCAACACGGGCAGATATGGCTTAAGTTAGAACATAATGTTTAATTCATCTCCCAATCATCAATATGTATCCATGGTTTCATGGTTTCAGCAGCAGTTACGCCTGTATACTTCTTAGTGCTCCTTTCACTGCCTTTTATATCCGTCACCTCATATCTATCATTCCCCAATACCTTCTTCACTTGAAAGGGGCCTTTGTAAACAGGTAGCAACTTCCGACTTTGCCCGTCATTTGTCTGGCTTTGAATTTTAATGAGTACTAAATCGCCTTCGACATAGATTCGTGCTTTTGTACGGTTTCTATCAAATCGCTGTTTTTGTGAATCCGCATTGGACTTAATATTTGTCTCTGTCCTCTCACGCAATTCGGTTACATCCAACCTATGCCCGTTCCCATTATCAGGAGCCAAACTATCACTATCAGTGCGTAATCTATATCCGAGAAACACTTCACTAGGAATAGTTTTTGTTGTCTTGTGAACTGTACTGTTTATACCTTGTTGTAAGGCTTTAATGTACTGATCCCACCTATCGTCTGTATCGTTAGCGCCTATAGCTTTTAGTGCTTCTAGAATAGTTTTGTTAAAACGCTCAACCTGGCCATTAGAGCGAGGCATACCGGTTGCAACAGTGTGTAAACGTATGTTTCTATTCGTGCAATACTGTGTAAAATGATTTGAAGTAAAGCATGTCGCGGCGTCTGTAATGATTCTTTGAGGATTTCCGAATGTCTTAGAAATAATTTCTAATTCTTTAATTACACAAGAAGATTTGGTTGTTCGAACCGGCAAAATGAATACAAATTTTGTAAAAGCATCTACAACAACCAATAAATATTTATTTTTAGCTTTGGTCGTAACAAAAGGTCCTAAATGATCTATATGAAGGGTGTGAAAAGGCTGTGCGTACTTTGGCAACGGGTATAATTCTCCTTCCTTTGGGCCGCCTTTATTCTTAAAATATATGCAATTTATGCAATTTTTTATGTATTTCTTTATGATATGTCGCATTCTAGGAAACCAATACTGATGGCTTACTCGTTCTACTGTTTTATCAACAGAGAAATGCCCGAGGTCGTCATGGTTACATTTAATTATTTGCCAAATGCATTTTTTTGGGACCACCCACCGGCGACCTTGGGTTGATTTTCTGTAAACTTTGCCACCTAGGACAACATATTTGTTAAAAATATCTTTATTTCCTTCGGTCTCTCCTGATTCTATAATTGTTCGAATACGTTGTAACTCGGTATCTTGTAGTTGTACCGAAAGCAACCAATCCGCTTCCGTTATTGACATTATAATCTCGGTTTCTGATTTTTCTCCGGACTGCATAGGGTTACGACTCAAAGCGTCTACGTGTTGCATTCGCGTACCTTCTCGGTGAACGATATCAAACGAGAATTCTTGTGTGGACAGAACCCAACGCGCAATCCGGGGAATAATTTCTTTTTTTTGTTAATGCGTAACGTACAGCGTTGCAGTCGGTCACTATTTTAAAAGATGATCCGATTAGGTATAATCGGAACTTTTGAAGCGAACTAACAATCGCCAATAACTCCAGTTCAAACGAGTGATACTTTTTCTCGTCTTCCGTAGTTTGTCTACTATAATAATGGACTGGTTTTTCACCTTCGTCGGTGATTTGCATAAGTATACCAGCGACACCATCTCTACTAGCATCCGTATATAATACGTTATCTTTATTCGGGTCAAATATAGATAGGACACTTTCCGACGTTAATTTGTTTTTTAACGATTGAAATGCGTCTTTATGAACCTTACCCCATTCCCAGACAGAGCCCTTCTTCAACAGCTTTGTAAGTGGAGCAGTAATCATAGCGCAATTCTTAATAAATTTCCTAAAGTAGCTTACAAGGCCAAGGAACTGTCGAAGTTGGTGTACTGTTTTGGGAGGGGGGTAATTTCGAATAGCCTCCAGTTTGGGCTGATTTGGCATCACACAATCCTGCTTTATTCTGTATCCTAGAAATTCAATTTCATTTTTGAAAAAATGGCATTTCTTTAGATTTAACGTGAGCCCGTTTTCTCTAAAGATTTGTAGAACTCGTTCTAATAATTTTAAATTTTCCTCTACCGTTTCTGACACTAAATAAACGTCATCCAAATATAAAATAACATTTTCGAATCTTAAATTTCCCAACACATTGTTCATCATTTGTTGGAAGCAGGATGGTGCGTTAGCCAGCCCAAACGGAAGTCTTAAAAATTCATAATGCCCATCTTCAGTAATAAAGGCGGTCTTTTCTACAGATTGCGTTTGCATTAATATTTGATAATATCCACTTTTTAAATCTAGACTGGTAAAGCATTTATAGCCCTGAAGCCTATCTACAAGGTCTTCAATGCGCGGCATCGGGTATTTGTCTTTAATTGTTATCTTATTTAGCGCTCGGTAATCAATGCAGAGTCTTTTTTCTCCATTCTTCTTGTTGACAAGTAACGCAGGACTCGCGTATGGTGATTTGCTTTCACGTATAATATTGTTTTTCAGAAGCTCATCCACCATTTCGCGAATTATCTTTCTGTCTACGTGAGAAGACCTGAATGGTCTGCATTGAATTGGTTGAGGACGAGTTACATTAATAATCATTTCGTAGCCGTTTACCTTTCCTATTTCTTTGATATTTGACGCCACGCAGTCACCATATTTTTGAAAAAGTGTTATTAATTCATTCTGATGGGAATCGCAATCGAATACAAAATTACTAATTTTGTTACAACACTCTGTAAATGTGTTCGCATACTCAAATTTGAATTTGTCACCCACTCGCGAATATATCAGGTCAGACCGCTCCGTCACATTTCTTCCTATCAATATTTCACAATCTGCCAGATTGTCGATTACATAGAAATCAACCCGAGTCAGACACACCGAATCGACTTTCAGATCAGCCGTTATCTTGTGAGTTACCAATTTAGAGCTTTCTTTTGAGAAACCTTGTAACAAAACTGGTGCGGTTAGCGCAATGTTTTCCATTGAATATTTTCTAACAAGCGATTCAGAAATCAATGAACAACTACTTCCCGTATCAATGAATGCTTCTTGATGCAGATTGTTAATACGTATTGTTTTCACAAATTTATTTCGCGGGTCATGCATGGGTTGAAACACATTTTGTTTCTTGTGTCTCTGGTTTAACCGAGTTCTTTTTATGGTAGCATGTCGATTCTAAATGACCTCGCCTGCCACAATAATCACATTTATTTACATTACACTGACTTCGTTTATGATTACCACCGCACAGATAACACTTGATCTGCCTCCGACCGTGTGCCTGGCCCACGTCTTGATTATTGCTAGCAGAGGCGGCTTGACCCACTACTTTCGCTGAGGGCATAGTCTCTGATGTCGTGGTAGCAGACATCTGATTCTGACTGGTCAGTTTCGTCTGACCATCGCGTGTATTTGTGACTACCTGTTTCGGACTCTTTGTTGTATACGTTCGACCATGTAGGAAACTAGCTAAACTATCGCATGCCACAAAATTATTCGCTTCAATCGATGCGCCTATACCGCTGTCTCCTATATTGCCGACAATAATAGAAATAATGTCTTGTTCCGAAAATCCCAAAGACAAACGATCTATTTTACATTTTTGTTCAAAATAAAACTCGTAAAGAGACTGATTTTCTAACGGCTTTTTGTTAATAATATCTTTTAAAAGATCGTACATATTCCGACGGATTTGAAAACTGGAAGCTAACTTACGAGTCCAGTCCGTCCATTTCCACTTAGGCCAATGACTATCCGATCGTAAGAGTGAGTCATACCACACTTTTGCGGAACCCTTTAATTTGTTGAGAGCTTGATAACGGGTCATTTCATCAGTCCATGTAAAAGTATGAGCGTAGGACCTGATAATACTAAGCCAAGCGTTCACATCATCTCTCAGCGGTTCGAACTCGGGTATAATGCTATTCAAAGTGTTATTTGTACTCACAGTTGAGGTATCAGCCCTACGTGATACCTGTTTCCTGTGTCTCGGCGGAGGTGACGGAGTCCTGGCACTACTACTGCTGCTGCTAGAACTTGAGCTTGAACGTGTGCGTTTTTTACGTTTTAGGCGTTTATTACGTGTAAGGTTTCATTAATATAACTGAAACTACACGGTTTAAAATTTAATAATCAAATCGATCTACGGTTTAAATATTTTATACTGGCCACACTGGCGGCGGAATCGGGAGATTGAATGGATTGCACTGGCCACACGGGTGGACAGTTGCGGTGACTGGGCTTGGCAGAGATCCGGGGACTTCTCTGGAGGGGAGTTGGTAGCGAGCGGTCGTGGTATTGTTGTACCGTGGAGATTGATTTTAAGAAATAAGTTTTGTTATTCATAAGTTTGGTGAATATTAAATAAGTTTTGAAGATTTACTGTGGTTATTTCTGAGATACCCCACATCTCAGAAGCGGGATCAAGATCCGTAAGTACACGCCTATGTTCTATATATTTTTTTTTATTCTATCCAACACAATAATTATTATAATTCTCCGTCATTCGTGCCTCTCATATTTTAACCAATTACACATTTTAAATGGGTAGTTTTGTTAATTGTTTATCTAAATATTACGTTTGCCGAAAGTCTGACAACCAGTCTTACCAAGGGGTATCGTATTATCCAGTAACTGGGGTGTGGAGGTCAGATAGGCAGTCGCTCCATGTAAAATACTGGTATTCAGCTGCATCTGGTTGGACTGGAGGCCGACCCCGGCATGGTTGGGAGAAGGCTAGGCAAATGATGAGATACATATTTTGCTTAAAACTATTATGTAAGTAATATATTTTGTACTAGTTATTAAAAGCAGAATTTAATTCTCTATATTAAACTTCTAGTCTTCCATCATGATTATAATTTAAAATTCCCACTATAGCATTGTGTTAGCTAGTACGCGCCTTGGGCGGCCTACGCGGTACGCTGATACAGCATTCGCGGTAACGTCGCGATGTTATGGTTAACACCCGGCGACTCACGTCCGTAGAGATAAGGACTTTGTATTAAAGAACATTGTATTTGATTTCAGTTTAAATAAATAAACGATAGGTAGGTAACTGAACTGAGCCCCTGTTACTTAACTTTTAGCTGTTGTGTATGTAGACAATACTATGATGGATAATAGGGTACCGGGACTATAAAACCCAATGGAAGTTAATGGTTTATCTGTCATGTCACACAATGTCATGAGCGTGTGGTTACTAAAAGGGTATAATTTTGCTTTCTAGGACGCACCGTCTTCGAGATAATTAGTTAAAGATTTAGGCATTGACGTTTCCTTATTTGGTGGCGAGTTTCAGGAAATGGACGGAGGAAGTGGAACTCGTCGGAGCTTGGATACTCCCCGGCGTGATCGCTCGCGCTCCAGGCGCAGCCAGCTGAGCGCACGCCAGAGAAGCCGCACCCGTAGCCGCAGCCGTAGTCGGCGCCTGCTGGAACGAGAACAAGCTTTGTCGCGGGAGCAAGAGCGGGTTCGCCGGATGGAGATCGACCTGCAAAAGGAACGTGACATCGAGCAACGGCGACGGAGCGAACGACGGCGCTCACCTGAAGCTGGGACGAGCTGTGAGCGCAGTCGCAGGGGGCTGCCGGGTAGTCGCAACAGAAAAGATCGAGGTACTACGAGCGTGGATCATCACACCAAAAGGTCATGTAGTCCCACCTTTTCTTCGAGAGATCTAATACAAATAATACAATCCATTAAAGATGTCTTGCCCTCGCAGTCTCAAAACCAGAGCACTACATCTAATAATAGAAACCTGGATCATAAAAATATGATTCCTGAGTTTAACCCTTCAGAAAAAAATCAACGTATAGATATATGGCTCAAAAAAGTCAACGAATGTGCGAAGGTTTATGGCTGGGACGAGAAGACTGTCGTTCATTTTGCTATGCAAAAACTGACTGGTTTAGGTAAGACTTGGTATGAAAGTCTCAACACAATATTGTTCACTTGGGCAGAGTGGCAGGTAAAATTAATGGACGCTTTCCCCTCGGAACAAAATTACGGTCAAATTTTAGAAGACATGTTGAAGAGAAAGAGTAGGCCCAACGAATCAATCGAGATATATTACTATGAAAAGCTGGCGCTACTAAATCAATGTGAAATAACGGATAAGCGGGCAGTTGATTGCATCATTCACGGTATCGGTGATAGGACTATTAGGTCGAGTGCCCTGGCATTACGTTGTGAGCAACCGGACCAGCTTTTGAAATTCTTGTTAAGCAATAATAAAGAACTTTCCACACAACAACCACCGTTTAGAGATAGGAATATTAATGCAGTAGATGACAAGCAAAATACTAAGACGAGTTCGAAGATAAATCCGAATTTGTATTGTTACAATTGTAAGGAGAAAGGGCATCCGTATTCTAGGTGCCCGAAGCCCTTGATTAAGTGTAGCCATTGCAACAAGGTGGGCCATAAACCCGAGGCCTGTAGGCACAAACAAGATACAGGGCCAACGAAGGCTGACCCAGTGGCAAGAACCATGCGCATCTCCAGTTCTATCCCAAGTGGAAAATTTGTGAAAACAGTAAATGTTAATGGTTTTCTTCTGGAAGCATTCGTTGACCTTGGCAGTGAGGTCACGCTTATAAGGCAATCTGATTTTTCAAATCTTGGACTTAGTCATGACCACACTCCGTCGACAATGAAGGGTTTTGGCAATAGCCTTGTGCAATCCCTGGGTTCTGTAAAGTTGAAACTAATCATCGATGGCGTGGCTGCTACTGTTTCGTGTAGGATTGTAGGCGATCATTTGCTGGAGAAGCCGATGCTTGTTGGTCAGAGCTACTCAGAGCAGCCACACATTGTTGTTTATAAAGACGCGAACAAACTACAGTTTTTGCACATCGGAATCGAGTTACCAGATCTATGTGAGCATGGAGAACACTTAGAAAGGGTAAGGGTAATAGGTTTTAGTCGAATTTATGGTACTGCGAGTATAAGGGCTAAATTAGAGACGTTGTTTACTGGTAGCGTAGTGTTAGATACTCGAATTGTAGGGAAGCCAAATAAACAATTCTTAATTTGTGGGGGTGTTTACGAGGTGAAGCATGGTTCATTTTTTGTTACAGTGACGCCGTGTTCGGTACCGTGTAGTCTTCAGGACAATTTTGTGTTTGCTCGAGCCGAAAAGGTGCAAGTAGTAAACAGTCTTGAGAACACTGATTCTCCTGTTTCGGATCAGCAAACCAAAGTGTCTTCGACCAAACGGTTTGATGAGAGTCAAATACACGTGGGCGATGCTGTGTCAGATAGTGATAGGACCAAGCTCATAGAACTTCTTCGACGACACGAGGAATGTTTTGCTTACGATCTAGATGACTTAGGTTGCACTAATGTTTCCGAAATGAAAATCGAGTTAAGTAGTCAACGTCCGGTAGTTTATAGGCCCTACCGTCTGTCTTACTATGAACGTGAAAGGGTTCGAGGAATGGTAGATGACATGCTACGGGCAGGGATCATTCGGGAATCAGTTTCCAACTATGCCAGTCCAATCATTCTCGTGCAAAAAAAAGAGGGCGGTGTTCGTTTATGCGTAGACTACCGATTACTTAATTCGATCACTGTAAAGGAGAGATATCCTATACCTGTCATAGAGGACGAGATAGCAAGGTTATCTGGACAGGCATGGTTCATTACACTGGATCTGATGTCTGGTTACTATCAGGTACCCATATCTGAAGACAGCAAACATCTGACGGCGTTTGTCACACCGGACGGCCAATACGAGTACAATCGTATGCCGTTCGGCCTGGCAAACGCGCCTGCTGTATTTCAGCGTATAATGAACCATGTCCTTGGTTCAGCTCGGTTTGACAAGGCCACCGTGTACATCGATGATGTCTTAATTTTTGGTAGGAATCCGACTGAATGTTTAAATCGGTTAGAGGAAGTGTTTGTTTTATTACGTAAGGCAAATCTTAAGTTAAATTTATCCAAGTGTAGTTTTCTACAAAACACAATAAATTACTTAGGTTTTGAAATCAGTTCAGTAGGTATGCGGCCAGGAAATGCTAAAATCCAGAGTGTAGTCGATTTCCAACGTCCAGACAATGTGCACGGGGTACGACAATTTCTAGGACTTGTCAGCTACTTTAGAAAGTTTATACAAGGGTTTGCACAGCTAGCTCACCCTATCACTAAACTGCTTAAAAAGAATGCAGTGTGGGAATGGTCAAACGATCAACAACAGGCGTTCCAAGTTCTAAAGGCCAAACTTGTGGAAAGACCCGTACTTGCTATTTACGACCCCTTAGCCGAGACCGAACTTCATACGGACGCCAGTAGAATAGGTGTTGGCGGCATTCTCTTGCAGCGTGCTCAGGGGAGTGGGAGCTCTTTTCATCCAGTGGCATATTATAGTCGACAGACGACGCCAGAGGAAAAGAATTTTCACTCCTATGAGTTGGAGACATTAGCCGTTGTCTGCGCTCTTAAAAAGCTTAGGGTATATCTTTTAGGAAAGCCATTCAAAATTGTGACCGATTGTAGTGCACTACGTTCCACTTTCTTAAAGCGTGATCTAATTCCGAGAATTGCTCGATGGTGGCTGGCTTTACAGGAATTCGATTGCTCTGTGGAATATAGGGCGGGTACAAAGATGGGTCATGTAGATGCGTTATCCAGGAATCCAATTGTTGATACAGAATCTCAGAGTCCCGAACAATATCCCTCGGTTATGGCTATAAATGACGAGGACTGGCTACTTACGTTGCAATTAGGGGATCCAGAATTGTGTAGAATTCGCGACATTGTTGGTAGTGAGCTCGACCCTCAGGGGGTAGAGTACATCAAGGATAACTACGTTTTGAGAGATAACAAACTCTTTAGGTGTATCGGAGGTGACAAGGAATGTGTGAGGTGGGTGGTCCCAAAGGGTGCAAGGTGGCAGTTATGCAAGAGAAACCACGACGATATAGGTCATGTTGGTTTCGAAAAAACCTTAGACCGAATAAAAAGGCATTATTGGTTTGCAAAAATGAAACGTTTCGTAAAAAAGTATGTAGGGTCCTGTATCGACTGTGCATACGCAAAAAAAACTACCAACACACGTGAAGGGTTATTGCACCCCATTGAAAAGGTTGAACGACCTTTTCACACATTGCACATTGACCACCTTGGACCATTTGTTAAGTCCAGAAGGAGCCATACTTACATATTGACCATCGTAGATTCGTTCACCAAGTTTTTATTCATCAAACCGCTCAGGAATACAAATACGCAAAATGTGATAAAAGTCTTACAGGACATTTTTGACACATTCAGAGCCCCTGACCGAGTTGTTAGTGATCGAGGTTCCTGTTTCACTTCCCACGCGTTTAGAAGGTTCTGTCTTGACCGCGGAATAAAGCATGTACTAAATGCAGTTGCATGCCCAAGGGCCAATGGTCAAGTTGAACGTTACAATAGAACCGTGCTCGACTCGTTGACGGCACAGAACCTTAGCGCAGATGAAAAAGACTGGGATAGCAAATTAGGGCGAGTTCAATGGGGCTTAAATAATACGGTACAAAAGACGACAGGTAGGACACCCGCTGAAGTTATGTTTGGGACGGCAATGAATAGCGAGTTTAACGCAGCATTGAACGAGATAACCGAAACAACGCGCGAGGTCACCTCCTTGCAATCTATTCGCGATGAAGTTAAAAGCAGAATTGACAAAGCACAGGTAGCACAAAAACGATATTACGACCAAGGAAGACGACCTGCGCGTATTTATAAAAATGGTGACTTAGTTAAAATTACCAAAGTTGCATTTCAAAATGATGGCAGGAGTACAAAACTCATGCCCTCATATGAAGGTCCTTTTAGAATCGAAAAAATACTAGGTAACGATCGCTATAAAGTGGCACCAATCACGGGGTTTGAGGGAATGAAGAAAAAGCGAAAGACTACCATTGCCGCTGACCGGATGCAACCGTGGATCCATGTTGACTCTTTAGAAGTCGATAATGACACTGATAATGATGTCGAAAATGATGAAATTGATGAGGATAATATAGAATGATCATTTGATTATGTATTAAATGACAAAATCAATTAAGTAGGTGGTAACGCTAGCTAAGACTGTTAATCGTACCTTAGTGATAGAATTATTATATTTTATAGTGTTTATTTACATGCTGTTGTTTTCTTTTTTCAGGTCAGGCACGAGAAATCGCGGAAAGATTTTGCGTCTTGACCTGAAGGAAGCAAAACTCATGGTTGATCTGTTAAACCTTAATATCCTAGGAAACGGATTGGTTTACAGATTTATGGCTAATGTTGGATAAACAGATAAAAAACTGGCACTCTGACAAAAATAATAATTTGGTTACAAGGATAATTGGTTACAAGGATAATTGGTTACAAGGTTAATGTTTACAAGGATACTTGGTTACAAGGATAATTGGTTACAAGGATAATTGGTTACAAAGATAATTGGTTACAAGGATAATTAATTGGTTGCAAGGATACTTGGTTATAAGGATAATTAATTATAAGGATAATTGGATAAGGATTGTAAATCATAAAGATAAGATAGTTCTAAGGATAAATTGGTTGTTAGAAAGAAAATTTTGGGATAGACTTGTATTCAAAATCAGATATTTCAATCAAGGTTATTTTAATATTGTGATTTAAATTTTCTTATATTAATTATTATTGTAATACTTTATGAATGTGCTCGATTTTTGCCAAGTGTAAGGTTTCACCAGATACGTGTATGAGGACATACACGTCGTCAGGATGGTCGAGTGTAAGGTTTCATTAATATAACTGAAACTACACGGTTTAAAATTTAATAATCAAATCGATCTACGGTTTAAATATTTTATACTGGCCACACTGGCGGCGAAATCGGGAGATTGAATGGATTGCACTGGCCACACGGGTGGACAGTTGCGGTGACTGGGCTTGGCAGAGATCCGGGGACTTCTCTGGAGGGGAGTTGGTAGCGAGCGGTCGTGGTATTGTTGTACCGTGGAGATTGATTTTAAGAAATAAGTTTTGTTATTCATAAGTTTGGTGAATATTAAATAAGTTTTGAAGATTTACTGTGGTTATTTCTGAGATACCCCACATACGCTTACTTTGTTTACCCATAGCTGTGTGTGGGTATCGCGTTTCACTTCTGATAATAACTATTTGTGTGCTTAGATCACTAACTATTAACTGAAACAACTTTATAGTTTGACAATATAATATTTTCACTCAATTTAATAAAGACATAGGTTAAAACAAGAATCGACTGCCTCTTACAACGCTCTTTGATGAAGTCCCCTATAAAATCTTAATACGAATATAACAATGGTCGCAACACAACGCTGCTCTTGTTTATGTTCCCATGCTGAATTTGCTGAATCTTATCGGTGTTTACGTCTGCCGGCTCAGGATACAGCAGCGCCGTGGTCCACCATGCCGCTCCGGTGAGGTCACTCTTAATTTTGTCAAGAGAGCGCGGCGATCGCCAACACGGCCGTCCTACCAGGTGCCTGTCCCATCAGGTACCACACGAGTTCAGATAAAGTGCTGAAACATAAATTATTAATCATTTATCAGTTGCACATGCAATGATTGTGTACCTATCGAATGTTCTCGATTATAACTGTCATCTTTCATTACACATTATTTCAACTGTGTATCCGAGGGCAGGTTTTCGAATGTTCTCGATTATAACTGTCATCTTTCATTACACATTATTTCAACTGTGTATCCGAGGGCAGGTTTCGATATAGATCATGTGCGCTTAAAGCGACATTGTATTAATAATCGGATTTGACAACTTGCACTCAAAGGGCCTATAGCCTCACTTAAGCGTACCAAGTTTGTCTCTCCTTTCCACTTGCACTCAAAGGACCTTTAGCCACACTTAAGCGTACCAAGTTCAACCCAGAACCACTTGCACTCAAAGGGATTTTCCACACTTGAGCGTTCCAAGTTCGTTCTCCGTTTGAATCTGCCACTCGGCCTTTAATGTTTAATTTACAATTCGGGACAGTTTTTAATCACTTAAAGCATTTTATCTTGACTCGCACATACGCTTACGATAAATTTCAAAATACCTTCGTCGCCAACACGGGCAGATATGGCTTAAGTTAGAACATAATGTTTAATTCATCTCCCAATCATCAATATGTATCCATGGTTTCATGGTTTCAGCAGCAGTTACGCCTGTATACTTCTTAGTGCTCCTTTCACTGCCTTTTATATCCGTCACCTCATATCTATCATTCCCCAATACCTTCTTCACTTGAAAGGGGCCTTTGTAAACAGGTAGCAACTTCCGACTTTGCCCGTCATTTGTCTGGCTTTGAATTTTAATGAGTACTAAATCGCCTTCGACATAGATTCGTGCTTTTGTACGGTTTCTATCAAATCGCTGTTTTTGTGAATCCGCATTGGACTTAATATTTGTCTCTGTCCTCTCACGCAATTCGGTTACATCCAACCTATGCCCGTTCCCATTATCAGGAGCCAAACTATCACTATCAGTGCGTAATCTATATCCGAGAAACACTTCACTAGGAATAGTTTTTGTTGTCTTGTGAACTGTACTGTTTATACCTTGTTGTAAGGCTTTAATGTACTGATCCCACCTATCGTCTGTATCGTTAGCGCCTATAGCTTTTAGTGCTTCTAGAATAGTTTTGTTAAAACGCTCAACCTGGCCATTAGAGCGAGGCATACCGGTTGCAACAGTGTGTAAACGTATGTTTCTATTCGTGCAATACTGTGTAAAATGATTTGAAGTAAAGCATGTCGCGGCGTCTGTAATGATTCTTTGAGGATTTCCGAATGTCTTAGAAATAATTTCTAATTCTTTAATTACACAAGAAGATTTGGTTGTTCGAACCGGCAAAATGAATACAAATTTTGTAAAAGCATCTACAACAACCAATAAATATTTATTTTTAGCTTTGGTCGTAACAAAAGGTCCTAAATGATCTATATGAAGGGTGTGAAAAGGCTGTGCGTACTTTGGCAACGGGTATAATTCTCCTTCCTTTGGGCCGCCTTTATTCTTAAAATATATGCAATTTATGCAATTTTTTATGTATTTCTTTATGATATGTCGCATTCTAGGAAACCAATACTGATGGCTTACTCGTTCTACTGTTTTATCAACAGAGAAATGCCCGAGGTCGTCATGGTTACATTTAATTATTTGCCAAATGCATTTTTTTGGGACCACCCACCGGCGACCTTGGGTTGATTTTCTGTAAACTTTGCCACCTAGGACAACATATTTGTTAAAAATATCTTTATTTCCTTCGGTCTCTCCTGATTCTATAATTGTTCGAATACGTTGTAACTCGGTATCTTGTAGTTGTACCGAAAGCAACCAATCCGCTTCCGTTATTGACATTATAATCTCGGTTTCTGATTTTTCTCCGGACTGCATAGGGTTACGACTCAAAGCGTCTACGTGTTGCATTCGCGTACCTTCTCGGTGAACGATATCAAACGAGAATTCTTGTGTGGACAGAACCCAACGCGCAATCCGGGGAATAATTTCTTTTTTTTGTTAATGCGTAACGTACAGCGTTGCAGTCGGTCACTATTTTAAAAGATGATCCGATTAGGTATAATCGGAACTTTTGAAGCGAACTAACAATCGCCAATAACTCCAGTTCAAACGAGTGATACTTTTTCTCGTCTTCCGTAGTTTGTCTACTATAATAATGGACTGGTTTTTCACCTTCGTCGGTGATTTGCATAAGTATACCAGCGACACCATCTCTACTAGCATCCGTATATAATACGTTATCTTTATTCGGGTCAAATATAGATAGGACACTTTCCGACGTTAATTTGTTTTTTAACGATTGAAATGCGTCTTTATGAACCTTACCCCATTCCCAGACAGAGCCCTTCTTCAACAGCTTTGTAAGTGGAGCAGTAATCATAGCGCAATTCTTAATAAATTTCCTAAAGTAGCTTACAAGGCCAAGGAACTGTCGAAGTTGGTGTACTGTTTTGGGAGGGGGGTAATTTCGAATAGCCTCCAGTTTGGGCTGATTTGGCATCACACAATCCTGCTTTATTCTGTATCCTAGAAATTCAATTTCATTTTTGAAAAAATGGCATTTCTTTAGATTTAACGTGAGCCCGTTTTCTCTAAAGATTTGTAGAACTCGTTCTAATAATTTTAAATTTTCCTCTACCGTTTCTGACACTAAATAAACGTCATCCAAATATAAAATAACATTTTCGAATCTTAAATTTCCCAACACATTGTTCATCATTTGTTGGAAGCAGGATGGTGCGTTAGCCAGCCCAAACGGAAGTCTTAAAAATTCATAATGCCCATCTTCAGTAATAAAGGCGGTCTTTTCTACAGATTGCGTTTGCATTAATATTTGATAATATCCACTTTTTAAATCTAGACTGGTAAAGCATTTATAGCCCTGAAGCCTATCTACAAGGTCTTCAATGCGCGGCATCGGGTATTTGTCTTTAATTGTTATCTTATTTAGCGCTCGGTAATCAATGCAGAGTCTTTTTTCTCCATTCTTCTTGTTGACAAGTAACGCAGGACTCGCGTATGGTGATTTGCTTTCACGTATAATATTGTTTTTCAGAAGCTCATCCACCATTTCGCGAATTATCTTTCTGTCTACGTGAGAAGACCTGAATGGTCTGCATTGAATTGGTTGAGGACGAGTTACATTAATAATCATTTCGTAGCCGTTTACCTTTCCTATTTCTTTGATATTTGACGCCACGCAGTCACCATATTTTTGAAAAAGTGTTATTAATTCATTCTGATGGGAATCGCAATCGAATACAAAATTACTAATTTTGTTACAACACTCTGTAAATGTGTTCGCATACTCAAATTTGAATTTGTCACCCACTCGCGAATATATCAGGTCAGACCGCTCCGTCACATTTCTTCCTATCAATATTTCACAATCTGCCAGATTGTCGATTACATAGAAATCAACCCGAGTCAGACACACCGAATCGACTTTCAGATCAGCCGTTATCTTGTGAGTTACCAATTTAGAGCTTTCTTTTGAGAAACCTTGTAACAAAACTGGTGCGGTTAGCGCAATGTTTTCCATTTAATATTTTCTAACAAGCGATTCAGAAATCAATGAACAACTACTTCCCGTATCAATGAATGCTTCTTGATGCAGATTGTTAATACGTATTGTTTTCACAAATTTATTTCGCGGGTCATGCATGGGTTGAAACACATTTTGTTTCTTGTGTCTCTGGTTTAACCGAGTTCTTTTTATGGTAGCATGTCGATTCTAAATGACCTCGCCTGCCACAATAATCACATTTATTTACATTACACTGACTTCGTTTATGATTACCACCGCACAGATAACACTTGATCTGCCTCCGACCGTGTGCCTGGCCCACGTCTTGATTATTGCTAGCAGAGGCGGCTTGACCCACTACTTTCGCTGAGGGCATAGTCTCTGATGTCGTGGTAGCAGACATCTGATTCTGACTGGTCAGTTTCGTCTGACCATCGCGTGTATTTGTGACTACCTGTTTCGGACTCTTTGTTGTATACGTTCGACCATGTAGGAAACTAGCTAAACTATCGCATGCCACAAAATTATTCGCTTCAATCGATGCGCCTATACCGCTGTCTCCTATATTGCCGACAATAATAGAAATAATGTCTTGTTCCGAAAATCCCAAAGACAAACGATCTATTTTACATTTTTGTTCAAAATAAAACTCGTAAAGAGACTGATTTTCTAACGGCTTTTTGTTAATAATATCTTTTAAAAGATCGTACATATTCCGACGGATTTGAAAACTGGAAGCTAACTTACGAGTCCAGTCCGTCCATTTCCACTTAGGCCAATGACTATCCGATCGTAAGAGTGAGTCATACCACACTTTTGCGGAACCCTTTAATTTGTTGAGAGCTTGATAACGGGTCATTTCATCAGTCCATGTAAAAGTATGAGCGTAGGACCTGATAATACTAAGCCAAGCGTTCACATCATCTCTCAGCGGTTCGAACTCGGGTATAATGCTATTCAAAGTGTTATTTGTACTCACAGTTGAGGTATCAGCCCTACGTGATACCTGTTTCCTGTGTCTCGGCGGAGGTGACGGAGTCCTGGCACTACTACTGCTGCTGCTAGAACTTGAGCTTGAACGTGTGCGTTTTTTACGTTTTAGGCGTTTATTACGTGTAAGGTTTCATTAATATAACTGAAACTACACGGTTTAAAATTTAATAATCAAATCGATCTACGGTTTAAATATTTTATACTGGCCACACTGGCGGCGGAATCGGGAGATTGAATGGATTGCACTGGCCACACGGGTGGACAGTTGCGGTGACTGGGCTTGGCAGAGATCCGGGGACTTCTCTGGAGGGGAGTTGGTAGCGAGCGGTCGTGGTATTGTTGTACCGTGGAGATTGATTTTAAGAAATAAGTTTTGTTATTCATAAGTTTGGTGAATATTAAATAAGTTTTGAAGATTTACTGTGGTTATTTCTGAGATACCCCACATCTCAGAAGCGGGATCAAGATCCGTAAGTACACGCCTATGTTCTATATATTTTTTTTTATTCTATCCAACACAATAATTATTATAATTCTCCGTCATTCGTGCCTCTCATATTTTAACCAATTACACATTTTAAATGGGTAGTTTTGTTAATTGTTTATCTAAATATTACGTTTGCCGAAAGTCTGACAACCAGTCTTACCAAGGGGTATCGTATTATCCAGTAACTGGGGTGTGGAGGTCAGATAGGCAGTCGCTCCATGTAAAATACTGGTATTCAGCTGCATCTGGTTGGACTGGAGGCCGACCCCGGCATGGTTGGGAGAAGGCTAGGCAAATGATGAGATACATATTTTGCTTAAAACTATTATGTAAGTAATATATTTTGTACTAGTTATTAAAAGCAGAATTTAATTCTCTATATTAAACTTCTAGTCTTCCATCATGATTATAATTTAAAATTCCCACTATAGCATTGTGTTAGCTAGTACGCGCCTTGGGCGGCCTACGCGGTACGCTGATACAGCATTCGCGGTAACGTCGCGATGTTATGGTTAACACCCGGCGACTCACGTCCGTAGAGATAAGGACTTTGTATTAAAGAACATTGTATTTGATTTCAGTTTAAATAAATAAACGATAGGTAGGTAACTGAACTGAGCCCCTGTTACTTAACTTTTAGCTGTTGTGTATGTAGACAATACTATGATGGATAATAGGGTACCGGGACTATAAAACCCAATGGAAGTTAATGGTTTATCTGTCATGTCACACAATGTCATGAGCGTGTGGTTACTAAAAGGGTATAATTTTGCTTTCTAGGACGCACCGTCTTCGAGATAATTAGTTAAAGATTTAGGCATTGACGTTTCCTTATTTGGTGGCGAGTTTCAGGAAATGGACGGAGGAAGTGGAACTCGTCGGAGCTTGGATACTCCCCGGCGTGATCGCTCGCGCTCCAGGCGCAGCCAGCTGAGCGCACGCCAGAGAAGCCGCACCCGTAGCCGCAGCCGTAGTCGGCGCCTGCTGGAACGAGAACAAGCTTTGTCGCGGGAGCAAGAGCGGGTTCGCCGGATGGAGATCGACCTGCAAAAGGAACGTGACATCGAGCAACGGCGACGGAGCGAACGACGGCGCTCACCTGAAGCTGGGACGAGCTGTGAGCGCAGTCGCAGGGGGCTGCCGGGTAGTCGCAACAGAAAAGATCGAGGTACTACGAGCGTGGATCATCACACCAAAAGGTCATGTAGTCCCACCTTTTCTTCGAGAGATCTAATACAAATAATACAATCCATTAAAGATGTCTTGCCCTCGCAGTCTCAAAACCAGAGCACTACATCTAATAATAGAAACCTGGATCATAAAAATATGATTCCTGAGTTTAACCCTTCAGAAAAAAATCAACGTATAGATATATGGCTCAAAAAAGTCAACGAATGTGCGAAGGTTTATGGCTGGGACGAGAAGACTGTCGTTCATTTTGCTATGCAAAAACTGACTGGTTTAGGTAAGACTTGGTATGAAAGTCTCAACACAATATTGTTCACTTGGGCAGAGTGGCAGGTAAAATTAATGGACGCTTTCCCCTCGGAACAAAATTACGGTCAAATTTTAGAAGACATGTTGAAGAGAAAGAGTAGGCCCAACGAATCAATCGAGATATATTACTATGAAAAGCTGGCGCTACTAAATCAATGTGAAATAACGGATAAGCGGGCAGTTGATTGCATCATTCACGGTATCGGTGATAGGACTATTAGGTCGAGTGCCCTGGCATTACGTTGTGAGCAACCGGACCAGCTTTTGAAATTCTTGTTAAGCAATAATAAAGAACTTTCCACACAACAACCACCGTTTAGAGATAGGAATATTAATGCAGTAGATGACAAGCAAAATACTAAGACGAGTTCGAAGATAAATCCGAATTTGTATTGTTACAATTGTAAGGAGAAAGGGCATCCGTATTCTAGGTGCCCGAAGCCCTTGATTAAGTGTAGCCATTGCAACAAGGTGGGCCATAAACCCGAGGCCTGTAGGCACAAACAAGATACAGGGCCAACGAAGGCTGACCCAGTGGCAAGAACCATGCGCATCTCCAGTTCTATCCCAAGTGGAAAATTTGTGAAAACAGTAAATGTTAATGGTTTTCTTCTGGAAGCATTCGTTGACCTTGGCAGTGAGGTCACGCTTATAAGGCAATCTGATTTTTCAAATCTTGGACTTAGTCATGACCACACTCCGTCGACAATGAAGGGTTTTGGCAATAGCCTTGTGCAATCCCTGGGTTCTGTAAAGTTGAAACTAATCATCGATGGCGTGGCTGCTACTGTTTCGTGTAGGATTGTAGGCGATCATTTGCTGGAGAAGCCGATGCTTGTTGGTCAGAGCTACTCAGAGCAGCCACACATTGTTGTTTATAAAGACGCGAACAAACTACAGTTTTTGCACATCGGAATCGAGTTACCAGATCTATGTGAGCATGGAGAACACTTAGAAAGGGTAAGGGTAATAGGTTTTAGTCGAATTTATGGTACTGCGAGTATAAGGGCTAAATTAGAGACGTTGTTTACTGGTAGCGTAGTGTTAGATACTCGAATTGTAGGGAAGCCAAATAAACAATTCTTAATTTGTGGGGGTGTTTACGAGGTGAAGCATGGTTCATTTTTTGTTACAGTGACGCCGTGTTCGGTACCGTGTAGTCTTCAGGACAATTTTGTGTTTGCTCGAGCCGAAAAGGTGCAAGTAGTAAACAGTCTTGAGAACACTGATTCTCCTGTTTCGGATCAGCAAACCAAAGTGTCTTCGACCAAACGGTTTGATGAGAGTCAAATACACGTGGGCGATGCTGTGTCAGATAGTGATAGGACCAAGCTCATAGAACTTCTTCGACGACACGAGGAATGTTTTGCTTACGATCTAGATGACTTAGGTTGCACTAATGTTTCCGAAATGAAAATCGAGTTAAGTAGTCAACGTCCGGTAGTTTATAGGCCCTACCGTCTGTCTTACTATGAACGTGAAAGGGTTCGAGGAATGGTAGATGACATGCTACGGGCAGGGATCATTCGGGAATCAGTTTCCAACTATGCCAGTCCAATCATTCTCGTGCAAAAAAAAGAGGGCGGTGTTCGTTTATGCGTAGACTACCGATTACTTAATTCGATCACTGTAAAGGAGAGATATCCTATACCTGTCATAGAGGACGAGATAGCAAGGTTATCTGGACAGGCATGGTTCATTACACTGGATCTGATGTCTGGTTACTATCAGGTACCCATATCTGAAGACAGCAAACATCTGACGGCGTTTGTCACACCGGACGGCCAATACGAGTACAATCGTATGCCGTTCGGCCTGGCAAACGCGCCTGCTGTATTTCAGCGTATAATGAACCATGTCCTTGGTTCAGCTCGGTTTGACAAGGCCACCGTGTACATCGATGATGTCTTAATTTTTGGTAGGAATCCGACTGAATGTTTAAATCGGTTAGAGGAAGTGTTTGTTTTATTACGTAAGGCAAATCTTAAGTTAAATTTATCCAAGTGTAGTTTTCTACAAAACACAATAAATTACTTAGGTTTTGAAATCAGTTCAGTAGGTATGCGGCCAGGAAATGCTAAAATCCAGAGTGTAGTCGATTTCCAACGTCCAGACAATGTGCACGGGGTACGACAATTTCTAGGACTTGTCAGCTACTTTAGAAAGTTTATACAAGGGTTTGCACAGCTAGCTCACCCTATCACTAAACTGCTTAAAAAGAATGCAGTGTGGGAATGGTCAAACGATCAACAACAGGCGTTCCAAGTTCTAAAGGCCAAACTTGTGGAAAGACCCGTACTTGCTATTTACGACCCCTTAGCCGAGACCGAACTTCATACGGACGCCAGTAGAATAGGTGTTGGCGGCATTCTCTTGCAGCGTGCTCAGGGGAGTGGGAGCTCTTTTCATCCAGTGGCATATTATAGTCGACAGACGACGCCAGAGGAAAAGAATTTTCACTCCTATGAGTTGGAGACATTAGCCGTTGTCTGCGCTCTTAAAAAGCTTAGGGTATATCTTTTAGGAAAGCCATTCAAAATTGTGACCGATTGTAGTGCACTACGTTCCACTTTCTTAAAGCGTGATCTAATTCCGAGAATTGCTCGATGGTGGCTGGCTTTACAGGAATTCGATTGCTCTGTGGAATATAGGGCGGGTACAAAGATGGGTCATGTAGATGCGTTATCCAGGAATCCAATTGTTGATACAGAATCTCAGAGTCCCGAACAATATCCCTCGGTTATGGCTATAAATGACGAGGACTGGCTACTTACGTTGCAATTAGGGGATCCAGAATTGTGTAGAATTCGCGACATTGTTGGTAGTGAGCTCGACCCTCAGGGGGTAGAGTACATCAAGGATAACTACGTTTTGAGAGATAACAAACTCTTTAGGTGTATCGGAGGTGACAAGGAATGTGTGAGGTGGGTGGTCCCAAAGGGTGCAAGGTGGCAGTTATGCAAGAGAAACCACGACGATATAGGTCATGTTGGTTTCGAAAAAACCTTAGACCGAATAAAAAGGCATTATTGGTTTGCAAAAATGAAACGTTTCGTAAAAAAGTATGTAGGGTCCTGTATCGACTGTGCATACGCAAAAAAAACTACCAACACACGTGAAGGGTTATTGCACCCCATTGAAAAGGTTGAACGACCTTTTCACACATTGCACATTGACCACCTTGGACCATTTGTTAAGTCCAGAAGGAGCCATACTTACATATTGACCATCGTAGATTCGTTCACCAAGTTTTTATTCATCAAACCGCTCAGGAATACAAATACGCAAAATGTGATAAAAGTCTTACAGGACATTTTTGACACATTCAGAGCCCCTGACCGAGTTGTTAGTGATCGAGGTTCCTGTTTCACTTCCCACGCGTTTAGAAGGTTCTGTCTTGACCGCGGAATAAAGCATGTACTAAATGCAGTTGCATGCCCAAGGGCCAATGGTCAAGTTGAACGTTACAATAGAACCGTGCTCGACTCGTTGACGGCACAGAACCTTAGCGCAGATGAAAAAGACTGGGATAGCAAATTAGGGCGAGTTCAATGGGGCTTAAATAATACGGTACAAAAGACGACAGGTAGGACACCCGCTGAAGTTATGTTTGGGACGGCAATGAATAGCGAGTTTAACGCAGCATTGAACGAGATAACCGAAACAACGCGCGAGGTCACCTCCTTGCAATCTATTCGCGATGAAGTTAAAAGCAGAATTGACAAAGCACAGGTAGCACAAAAACGATATTACGACCAAGGAAGACGACCTGCGCGTATTTATAAAAATGGTGACTTAGTTAAAATTACCAAAGTTGCATTTCAAAATGATGGCAGGAGTACAAAACTCATGCCCTCATATGAAGGTCCTTTTAGAATCGAAAAAATACTAGGTAACGATCGCTATAAAGTGGCACCAATCACGGGGTTTGAGGGAATGAAGAAAAAGCGAAAGACTACCATTGCCGCTGACCGGATGCAACCGTGGATCCATGTTGACTCTTTAGAAGTCGATAATGACACTGATAATGATGTCGAAAATGATGAAATTGATGAGGATAATATAGAATGATCATTTGATTATGTATTAAATGACAAAATCAATTAAGTAGGTGGTAACGCTAGCTAAGACTGTTAATCGTACCTTAGTGATAGAATTATTATATTTTATAGTGTTTATTTACATGCTGTTGTTTTCTTTTTTCAGGTCAGGCACGAGAAATCGCGGAAAGATTTTGCGTCTTGACCTGAAGGAAGCAAAACTCATGGTTGATCTGTTAAACCTTAATATCCTAGGAAACGGATTGGTTTACAGATTTATGGCTAATGTTGGATAAACAGATAAAAAACTGGCACTCTGACAAAAATAATAATTTGGTTACAAGGATAATTGGTTACAAGGATAATTGGTTACAAGGTTAATGTTTACAAGGATACTTGGTTACAAGGATAATTGGTTACAAGGATAATTGGTTACAAAGATAATTGGTTACAAGGATAATTAATTGGTTGCAAGGATACTTGGTTATAAGGATAATTAATTATAAGGATAATTGGATAAGGATTGTAAATCATAAAGATAAGATAGTTCTAAGGATAAATTGGTTGTTAGAAAGAAAATTTTGGGATAGACTTGTATTCAAAATCAGATATTTCAATCAAGGTTATTTTAATATTGTGATTTAAATTTTCTTATATTAATTATTATTGTAATACTTTATGAATGTGCTCGATTTTTGCCAAGTGTAAGGTTTCACCAGATACGTGTATGAGGACATACACGTCGTCAGGATGGTCGAGTGTAAGGTTTCATTAATATAACTGAAACTACACGGTTTAAAATTTAATAATCAAATCGATCTACGGTTTAAATATTTTATACTGGCCACACTGGCGGCGAAATCGGGAGATTGAATGGATTGCACTGGCCACACGGGTGGACAGTTGCGGTGACTGGGCTTGGCAGAGATCCGGGGACTTCTCTGGAGGGGAGTTGGTAGCGAGCGGTCGTGGTATTGTTGTACCGTGGAGATTGATTTTAAGAAATAAGTTTTGTTATTCATAAGTTTGGTGAATATTAAATAAGTTTTGAAGATTTACTGTGGTTATTTCTGAGATACCCCACATACGCTTACTTTGTTTACCCATAGCTGTGTGTGGGTATCGCGTTTCACTTCTGATAATAACTATTTGTGTGCTTAGATCACTAACTATTAACTGAAACAACTTTATAGTTTGACAATATAATATTTTCACTCAATTTAATAAAGACATAGGTTAAAACAAGAATCGACTGCCTCTTACAACGCTCTTTGATGAAGTCCCCTATAAAATCTTAATACGAATATAACAATGGTCGCAACACAACGCTGCTCTTGTTTATGTTCCCATGCTGAATTTGCTGAATCTTATCGGTGTTTACGTCTGCCGGCTCAGGATACAGCAGCGCCGTGGTCCACCATGCCGCTCCGGTGAGGTCACTCTTAATTTTGTCAAGAGAGCGCGGCGATCGCCAACACTGGGAATGCCGTATCTTAAAATATAGTTATTCACAAATGATCTACTAATGGACTCTGAGTCCTTTTTAGTAAGCGGGTAAGCTTCTACAAATTTTGTCAAGTGACATTGGAGGGTTAAAATATAGTTATAATTATAATTGTCTACATCTAAAGGCCCTACTATATCTAAACTAATTCTTTCGAATCCTGCACTAGGGGTTGTCGTTATTGACATTGGCTCTCTAGTTTGTTTATTAGTGTGTTTTTTAATTTGACACTCTTTACACCTTTTCACATATTCTGAGACGTCAGTACTTATGCCTGGCCAGAAATAATATCGTTTGATATTGTTCAACATCCTGTTAACTCCTGCGTGTCCACTAGTGGGTAACAGGTGGAAATCGTTCAAGATAACTGTTTTTTCATCTTTATCATTTATTCGCATTACATCCTTGATTACTAATAATCTTGGAAAATTATCTTGCGAATCTTTCATTTCTCTCAGAATCGCTTTAATAATATGTGAATTGTCTTTATACTTTATTAGAACCATCTCTTGTATATTAAGTCGTTTACAAAACGAATCTAAGTCCCTCGCTAACACACTTACGGTAGGAAACGATCGGGATCTTAGATATATTGTTGACTCTGTTTTAACGAATTCAAAGTGACCTCCTTCGCTAAGGATTATTGGTTCATATGAGGAATTATTATTTACTACATTTCTTGGAGTTAGGATTAGTTCTATGCTTTCGAGGGGTCGTTTAAGAATTTCAACAACTTTTGGACCAGACGACCCTAAAGTTAGAGGTAACTCACGCGTCATATCCATGTCGTCGTTGGTGATGGTTTGTTGTCTGTGCTTATGGTGCTGAGCCCTCGTCATGACTGATACTACATTTTCGTTAATTTTCTTCAAATCTGCTATATTTAAAGACAGACGGCTTAAGGCATCTGCGGCTGCATTGTGTTTGCCAGGAAGATATTCGACAGTAAAATCGTATTCTTCCAAAAATAATCTAAATTTAGTTAACCGACTCGAAGGGTCAGTCATTCCGAAAAGGTAGACCAATGGTTTATGATCCGTAACAACTTTGAATTGTTTTCCGTATAAATATGGTTTAAAATGCCTAATTGCCCACACAATGGCTAATAGTTCTAACTCTATAACCGGATATCGAGTTTCTGCGGGTTTCAAATTACGACTCGCGTACGCTACTACCTGTCCGTTACTATTAGACAGCACGGCTCCCAAGCCTATTTTTGATGCGTCTGTGTGCAAGATGAACTTATTTCCTTCTGAAAAGTCTGGATAGCCTAGCACGGGAGGATTACAGAGTGCCTTTTTCAAAGTATTAAACGCCTGGCAGGGTTTGCCATAATCGCCACGCTTGGCAGGCGGGTTGGCGATCGCAGTATGGTATGGTGGTGGAATGCATAGAGAACGCTGCTGCGCATTCTCCGGTACGCCCCTTAGTCGCCTTTTACGACACCCACGGGAAGTATGGGGTGGTGCTATTCTTTAAGTCCGGCACCACACAGACAGAAGAATAGAATGTGTAATTATATTAAACTTGAACGCACCCAGATTTTGACAGGACTAGCTAATTCGGAATGCAGCCTATGTAATCTGTGGTAACAGTAGATCCAATAAATGGTTGAAACCACAGAACTGAAACGAACGTGGTAGACCGCGAAATTAAAATTTTCTTACGTTTTTTGCAATTTGCAGGTCAGTGTCAGGTTATATCTTGATCAAAATATGATTCGCGACAACAACAGGTACATATTTGGAGAATTATAATCATTAGAATCATATATCTTTCTAAATTAGATTTCTACCACCAACCACCAATCTCATATGGAAAAGTGTTAGTGGTTGAAATCTCACTTAGAAAGATGTAATAATGATTCCAATGATTATAATCCTCTAAATATGTAACTGTTATTGTCGCGAATCATATTTTGATCAAGATACAATCTGACACTGACCTGCAAACGTAATTAAATTCGAATATCGCGGTCTCAACTACCCATTCACCTTAAGAACCTGCGGAATCTCCATGCATCAGGGGAATCCAAAAGAAATACCACAGTACAAATCAAAAGTTATTTCATCAAACCAGCGGGGAAATGGTAACACATAATTTGGAATCGATGTTATTTTGACAGTAAAGTTCAACAGCGTTATTTGCGTGTTGAGCAGACAAATTATTCGAACTTATGAACCAATGGAATAGCAATTTAATTGTTTCAAAATGAGCTTCAGATTCCGATTGATAGTGTGTTACTAAGTTGCGGGTCAAATTAAATTAGCTAGCGAAACTCCGAAGACGTGAAAGGTATCGTAAAAAATTATTAATTTGATGATTTTTTTTTTGTGGGCTCATCCACCGCAGTTATTGTGGGCACTTGAAACCTCAGTTTAAAAATCAGTTTTTTTTTTTTGTCTAAACTTCACAGAACTATTGGTACAGTGGTAAACAGACTGATTTTCTCAAATCATACTTCAAGTCGCACCCAAATTTTTTGTATAAAATCCATACTAATATTATAAATTCGAAAGTAACTGGACACAAAAAAAAAATTAAAAAAAGAAATCGTAGAAATCGACACAACGAAAAAGCGAGAGAGAGATTATTTATCATGGTTTTCGAGGGTGTTGAAGCCGACAATGTGGTCAAAATGAAAATCCAAAATGGCTGTTGCAAATTTTTAGGGTTCCGTACCAAAATAAAAAAGGTAAAACGGAACCCTCATGGTGAGTCTCAGTCTGACTGTCTGTCTGTCTGTCTCACGAGAATCAGCACTTTTCAAACGTCAAAATGACATAATGTAAATATGTAAATATTAGCTGCGCCCCGCGGTTTCACCCGCATAAGTGTCGATCCCGTGGGTATATCATGATAAAAAGAAGCCTAATGTTAATCCAGGGTGTCAGCTACCTCCATACAAAATTTAATCAAAATTGGTCCAGCCGTTTGAGCGTGAAGAAGTAACAAACATATAAACACACACACACACTCACAAATTTTCGCCTTTTTATTATTAGTGGGATTTCATCACCACTGCTCCCAAAACGGTGAAGGAAACCGGCATGTCTTAAAACCAAAAATTCGAAAACATGTGACACCGGGGAGTGTGGGAATTTTTATACCACCCCGGTGATCACCATCAGCACATAGGGGTGGTCCCGGTTCCTCTTAAAAGACCAATTCCTGAAGCCCCCGTGCAACGCCTATAAGGGACACCCCTGGGGAGACTTTAAAGGGGCATCCCCTGAGCCTCGCTATGCACGGCAGCTCGAGACCACTGTGCCACCGTCTTCCCTGGGCTCTCTTGGTGGGCGGACAGAGTCCCCACTCTGTGCACCCGCAACCCCAAAGATCCACCTACCTTATTTGATAAGCGGGCTTCGACGTATTAGGCGCCAAGGCGGTTGCCACCCCGACGCCTCCTTCTCCGGGAGACATGTGACACCTACCAATCCGCACTGGGCCCGCGTGGTGGATTACGGCCCATTCCCTCTCACCGAGAGGAGGCCTGTGTCCCACTCCCAGCAGTGGGAACGTTATAGGCTGATTATGTATGTGTGTATAACCTTTCTACGGAACATCACGGTGAACTGCTCCGATATTCTCTTGAAGATCTCCTGGATGGCCGTCGTGTTGCCGACGAACGTGGCCGCCATCTTGAGCCCGCGCGGCGGCACGTCACAGACTGCCACCTTCACGTTGTTCGGGATCCATTCCACGAAGTAACTGGGAACGGAAAGAAAGATAAAATCTACATATCTTTTTCTTTTTTAAATTACATGACATAGTTTATAAGTTGTACTTACTACCTACTAACAATATTATGGGCAAAATATGTCTGAATTAAAAATATTGTTTTATTTTCATTTTTTTAAATTATAATCTACTAGCTGACCCGGCAAACGTTGTTTTGCCATATAAAATATTTCTAGCTGCCCGGCGCTACTTAATTGTTCGCGTGGTGTCCTATCCCTTACCCTACCCTACTTCTACCCCTACCATACTCCTACCCTACTCCTACTCTACCCTTACCCTACTTATACCCTACTCCTAACCTACTCCTACCCTACTCCTATAGGTAAAAAAAAAAGTATCCTATGTCCGTCTCCTGGTTCTAAGATACCTCCCCACCAATTTTCAGCCAAATCGGTTCAGCCGTTCTTGAGTTATAAATAGTGTAACTAACACGACTTTATGCAGGGTGAATTTCCCAAGTGTGCGTGGATGACCAAATCCGAAACTATGAGGAATAGCGAAAAGTACTCAAAGGAGTCGCGGACTCGATTTTGATGAACACTAAAATTCATGTCGAACTTACACTAAAGGCCTACGCAGACCGGGACGGCATGGCAAGGGATTTAAATTTTTACTAATGGACATTCAAACGTTTCTATATAGAAATACGACATAAATTGCTATGCATTAAAATGATGCCGTGGCATCGAAAGGGATTTCATTGCACGGCATTGAAAGACGCGCCATGGGCTCCCGCGGCGGGATGCCGTGGCGTCCTGCGGTAGGCAACGGCGTGCCAAGTACTCCGGCGCTCGTTGTGACATACCGCGGGTGAGGCGGCGGCGGGGGTAGAGAAGCGGCTAGAGTGCGCTGACTGACGGCAAAATCCCTTGCCATGCCGTCCCGGTCTGCGTAGGCCTTAAGGACTCTGATCGATTGAACCGTGCGGCTGCTATTCTCCTCAACCACAATCTTCAGTATTTTTCTCTATGACTACAACTAAAAAGTGATAAATAAAAAAAATAAAAAAAAAACCTGTCTTTAAAAATAAAACACGAATTTCAAAAGTGTTTTTGGCTCTGTCTTTTCGTTTTTTGCCACCGAGTTCTAAAGTCAAAGTTACGTTTCACTTTGTAGTGTTTTTTTTCTTGTAAAAACGTTTTTATTTGACCCTATAGGTGATTACTTACCTGGAGTTTTTGTCCTGCACCGTCAGCATTTGTTCGTCGACCTCCTTCATGGACATGCGGCCTCTGAAGATGGCGGCCACGGTGAGGTAGCGGCCGTGTCGCGGGTCGCATGCGGCCATCATGTTGACGGGGCTGAACATCTGCTGCGTCAGCTCCGGCACCGTCAGCGCGCGGTAGCCCTGGCTGTTGCGGGCCGTCAGCGGCGCGAAGCCTGAGGGCATACACGGCTATCGGTCGCAATGATTTGACTTGGTCACTGTCTTGCTGGTTATGAGGTGTGGCAACACTGCTCGAGTCAGTCACAGTTCACCACCGGTGTCAACTGGACGTGCCCGTTGGGTTGTTGTCTACTTACTGATAATCTGGTAGTTTCACTTTAAACCCTAAGCCCCTAATAAGAGATTATAGCCAGAACACCACATGAGGAATGAGGAGATCCGCAGGAGAACCAAGGTAACCAAACTTAAGTGGCAGTAAGCAGGGCACATTGCTCGCAGAACAGATGGCCGATGGGGCCGAAAGGTACCGGCCAAGACGTAGCGTTGGAAGGCCTCCCACAAGGTGGTCCGACGACCTTGTGAAGGCCGCAGGAACCCGTTGGATGCGAGAAGCACAGAACCGGTCGAAATGGAGGTGCTTGGGGGAGGCCTATGTCCAGCAGTCTTTCGGCTGAAATGATGACTGTCTTGCTCCACGTAAGGTGGAGACCGAGAGGACTGGAAGACAAAGTGCTGGTCGTCCGGCGGCGAGATGAACAAATTGATAGCATTTATTTCAAACTAGCTGTGCCCCGCGGTTTCACCCGCAGTAGTTTTTGGTCAGACAGCGGGCGCGAGCGCGAGGTGGGCGCGGCCGTATCTTTTTTACGTTAACTAAAGCCGGGTACTCATTAGCGAGCCGTAACCGTTTCATGAACTGTTACAAAAAAACAACGTGGTTCGCAAACCTACGTAACTGTTACCAAAAACATAGTGTGTACGTGGTTCGCGAGCCTGCAACGAGCGCTACATAGTCGGTTTTTGCCGCGAATCAGAGGGCGCGTTGTCTGTGTGGTGCCGGACTTAAAGAATAGCGCCAACCCTTACTTCCCGTGGTTGTCGTAAAAGGCGACTAAGGATCGTACCGGAGAATGGGCAGCAGCGTTCTCTATGTATTCCACCATCATATCATACTGCGATCGCCAACCCGCCTGCCAAGCGTGGCGATTATGGCAAACCCTCCCAAAATTGGGGGAGGCCTATGTCCAGCAGTGGACGTCTATCGGCTGAAACGAGAGGGCGCTCGCAGTGCGCTCGTGAACGTCAAGAGGGGAGGTTGTTGCAAGCCTCTACGAACCAAAAATTTACGAGTGTTGATTCGTTTATTCGTCATGAGTGAACGGTCAGAGGATAAATGTCTTTTTTTTTCGCTCTATCTTGGGACCGATTAAATTTATTTGATGATATTCAAAATCAGTTGCACTCATCCTCGTGAACTTTTTGTAATGACTGCTAATTTCTTGATTTCTTAAGATGCAAAGTAGATTTGAGATCACTTATTTCTCGATACATTTTATGAATCCACCATTTTCGTGGCCGTTTATGATTACCGAGTAAAGCATCTATAAATAATATGTAGCAAACGTGCTCGGAGGAAGGAAGTATCCCAGTAAGATGCTGGTAGGGATCTTGACCGTACTTCCGGGATTGTCCTGATAGCCGGGGAATACCTCTCCACTCCTCATAAGCACCTCAGGACATGTTGCCCCCTTGTTGCTACGTCACTATGTGCTAGCGACCGTTTCCGGGGGCCCATTATTGAGTGTGCAAGTCACCCTCTGCCATTTTATCCGTGTATATATAAAACATTGATCAGGCAGGGGTCATAGTTATTCCATAGTTCTTGGTAACCAGTCCACTTTAGCCACCCAAACCCATAGTCCAACTTTTTATATTTCCGTATCCTGCAATAGTCCTACACCAACCGGGGGTTATCCTTGGGTGCACTTGCATAGCGCATACAGGGATAATCGTCGGTTGGTGCCGCATTTCATTAAAATTTCCTAAGGGGCCTCTGCGAGTTGGCTTCGGCCCCTCGTACGCCTTCCAAAGGACCGGGCGGGACCCCATGGTTCCGAGATATATAAATTAAAATAATAAACCATTTATTTTCAGGACAAGCACAAGTGAGAGACACTTGGTCCGACATCGTGGAGTTACAAACCAAAACTGCGGACAGATCTGACTTGTTATTACGGTTACAGTGACGTGGCCTTCTCGTACACACTAGAACTTCGTTACTGTATCTGTTTGGTTACAGTTACAGCTCGCTAGTGAGCACCCGGCTTTAGGTGTTTGATTTTTTCACAGCTTCAAGAGACTGTAGACTTGACTATATGGTTTCAATTTCAACTCGATACCTCCACGCGTTCCCGAGATAAAGGGTCTTGACAAACAAACAGACGGACAACAAAGTGATCGAGGTTCCGTTTTTAGGGTTCCGTACCCAAATGGTAAAAACGGGACCCTGTTAAAGACTTCGGTGTCTGTCCGTCCGTCCATCTGTCACCGGCTGTATCTCAAGAGCCGCGATAGCTAGACAGTTGAAATTTTCACAAATTATGTATTTCTGTTGCCGCTATAACAACAAATACTAAAAACAAAATAAAATAAATACTTAAGGGGGCTCCCATACAACAAACGTGTTTTTCTCGGCGTTCTTGCCTTGTGGTACGAACCCTTCGTGTGCGAGTCTGACTCGCACTTAAAAATGAAATGAGAAAGCAAATGAAATTGTTACCTGGCATGAAGAAATGCAGCCTTGGGAACGGCACCATGTTGACCGCTAGCTTGCGGAGGTCGGCGTTCAGCTGTCCTGGGAACCGCAGGCATGTGGTCACCCCAGACATTGTCAGCTGCAAAGAGACAAGTCTGTTATCACCTTTATAGTACATACTAGTTCCATGGATATGTAGTAGTCTCTACAACGTCACAAGAGAACAACGCGTCATACTGACGTTACGCAAAATCCTGCATCTCGCAAGCAGAGTTTACCGCGCAACTAGCACAGATTACAACGGCCCGACATGAATCATCGGGCAGTTGCCCGCCAGACACAACACCCGTCTGGTCGGAGGATCCTCCCTTTTCTATGGAGGATGAGTGAGCTTTACATCCTGTTCCTCATACATCTATAGACTGTTGTCAGACTTCCGTAAGTCTGACAACCAGTCTTACTTTTACTGAAAGGTATCGGTTCCCCACGTGTTCTGACTACCCATAACGACTGTCAAAGATCTACTTATTACAGCTGGGACCAACTTTTTCTGACAAATTGAGACTGATATGAGAACGCGAAAGTACTTAAACACTCAGATCTCTCAAGACAAGTTTACGGTTTAGCAATCATCGTCTATCGTCGGAAACACGACCACGCGATGAAGATGTAGCGGCATCTACAGACAGTGCCACATGAGAACATATTGTTACGAGCTTCGGGTTCGTGACAATTAAAAACTGCCGATTTAATAACCAAAAATTGACACTTTAATTAACAACACTAATTACAACTCAAACACACTAATTACAAAACACAATTGCACCACTGATCGCTGTAAGTCGCACTTGAATATCGCTTCGATGTTTTCACTTCGATCGCTTTATCCAAACTGTGTCGGTCGTGGCGCGTCTCGGCCTTATATAGCGCCGAAGATAGTTCTAGAACCTTCCATTGTAGAAACGTCTAGAATATTCGAGTACATACAGGCCCCGATCGACCAGATGTCGATAGTTCGGGAAAGTTCTAGAAAGTTCTCGCATCGAAATTTCTAGAAGGGTCTTGACAACTAGTTCCGCTACTCGATACTAGATGGCGCTAGTGGTAACTACTCTCGCCATGTACTAGGCATTAATTGTGGCGCGCAACAATATCATACTGACCTCACAACTTCCTCCCTTTTCTATGGAGAAGGAGTGAACTTTAGACCCTGTTCCTCATACCTCTATAGAAGCCTGCTGGACATAGGTATAGACATCCAAGTCTTTTGGCTGAAATGATGATGATGTGGATGTACTGACGCTTCTGCTTACCTGATACTTGATGTTACTCTTTATTAGTGGTTGTAATATGGCAATCATATCACTTGGTTTTAGTAAGTTCTTATATTTTATTTTTTATTTATCATTTTGATAGATCATTCTTATTTTGTAAATGTGACGACTTTGTAGGCCTTGTAGACTTTAGATCTGTAGACCATTTTTAGGGTTCCGTTGCCAAATGGCAAACAACGGAACCCTTATAGATTCGTCATGTCTGTCTGTCTGTCCGTCCGTATGTCACAGCCACTTTTTTCCGAAACTATAAGAACTATATACTGTTGAAACTTGGTAAGTAGATGTACTCTGTGAACCGCATTAAGATTTTCACATAAAAATAGAAAAAAAAACAATAAATTTTGGGAGTTACCCATACTTAGAACTTTCATCAAATCCGTGCGTGTGGGTATCTATGGGTTGATCTTCAAAAATGATATTGAGGTTTCTAATATCATTTTTTTCTAAACTGAATAGTTTGCGCGAGAGACACTTCCAAAGTGGTAAAATGTGTATGTAACTTGTAACTTCTAAAATAAGAGAATGATAAAACTAAAAATAATATATGATGTACATTACCATGTAAAGTTACACCGAAAATTGGTTTGAACGAGATCTAGAAAGTAGTTTTTTTTAATACGTGATAAATCGTAAACCGCAATTTACCTTTCATTCAATCAACTCAAAAATAAAAATAAAAACATTTAATTTCATAAACATAAACCTTATGCATAAACCTGGATGTTACGGAACCCTCGGTGCGCGAGTCCGACTCGCTCTTGCCCGGTTTTATTTTATTTTATCAAGTACCTGGTAGGTACTTGTTGACAGGCCTACGATGTTCTCCCATACCTACTGTAATTTGAAAACATTGTAAAAGCCAATTATTTTTAAAAAGAGTAACCATGGAGTTTCTTGCCGGCTTATCTCCAAAGGAAACGACCATTTGGAACCATGCACTGCCTATGTAGGTTTATGTGAAGTAAAATATTATTGTTTTTTTTTTTTAAGGATACTCACAGTGTCTGTGTGGTGCCGGACTTAAAGAATAGCACCACCCCATACTTCCCGTGGGTGTCGTAAAAGGCGACTAAGGGAGACCGGAGAATGGGCAGCAGCGTTCTCTATGCATTCCACCACCATACCATACTGCGATCGCCAACCCGCCTGCCAAGCGTGGTGATTATGGCAAACCCTCCCCAACTTGGGGGAGGACTATGTCCAGCAGTGGACGTCTTTCGGCTGAAATGATGATGATGATAACTCACAGACACAAGATGATTGAGATCTCCATAAGTAGGTGACGCCAGACGTAGTGTTCTAAAGCAGATGTCGTACAGCGCTTCGTTGTCAATGCAGAAGGTTTCGTCCGTGTTCTCAACGAGCTGGTGGACTGATAAGGTGGCGTTGTACGGCTCCACCACGGTGTCTGAGACCTGAAACAGTAAGAAGAATCCATATCGTAAGAGCTTAATTTAAACCACTGACATGACCCGAAATGTCTGTAGTCACAATAACTTAATTTTTCAGATACTTTCCGAGATCTGGCTGATGGTCTGCGAGGACTGAGGGACCGCACTTTAAGGGCTGTAGTTTTTAATATATTTGTTTACAAATTCCCAGATTTGTTCTACAATTGTTTTAGGTCTACTACTAAATCCTACGATTTTTATTTTGCGAAATATCAGTATGGTCCCTCAGTTCACACGCACTTAATTTTTTGATACGATCGTCCTGTAAAGCATGGAGGGGTTTACCAAGAGGTATTAGGCTTATGAATATTTGAATCGACTGTAGATTTGTCAAAATCAATGGGTTAATGTGCCATAAGTGGCGAGGCCAACCCGGCGCCCCGAAAAAAAGTGTTCTGGGACATTCGAGACGTCACGGGGGAGGCGGATCATGTGAATGGTTTATCTATAATATAAAAATGAATCGCTGAATGTGTTGCTAAGCGCAAATCTCGAGAACAGCTGAACCAATTTCGCTAATTCTTTTTTTAGAATATTCCTTGAAGTACGAGGATGGTTCTTACGCAGAGAAAAATTTAATATATCTATGGGAGTAGGGTAGAAGTAGGGTAGGAGTAGTGTAGGAGTAGGGTAGGAGTAGGTTAGGAGTAGGGTAGGAGTAGATTAGAAGTAGGGCAGGAGTAGGGTAAGAGTAGGGTAGGAGTAGTGTAGGAGTAAGAGGAGTAGGGTAGGAGTAGGGTAGCAGTAGGTTAGGAGTAGGGTAGGAGTAGGGTAGAAGTAGGGTAGGAGTAGGTTAGGAGTAGGGTAGGAGTAGGGTAGGAGTAGGGTAGGAGTAGGGTAGGAGGTGTAGGAGTAGGGTACGAGTAGTGTAGGAGTAGTAGGAGTAGGGTAGGAGTAGGGTAGCAGTAGGTTAGGAGTAGGGTAGGGGTAGGGTATGGTAAGGGGTAGGACACCACGCAAACGAAGTAGCGCCGGGCAGCTAGAAATAATTTATATGGCAAAACAACGTTTGCCGGGTCAGCTAGTCTATAATATAAAAATTAATCGCTGAATGTGGAGTGTGTGTATGTGAATGTGAATTAGGAGTAGAGTAGGAGTAGGGTAGGAGTAGGGTAGAAGTAGGAGTAGGGTAGGAGTAAGGTAGGGGTAGGGTAGGGTAAGGGGTAAGACACCACGCAAAAGAAAAACCACGCATAAAAGAAGTAGCGCCGGGCAGCTACAAATAATTCATATGGCAAAACAACGTTTGCCGGGTCAGCTAGTAGATATATATAAAAGAAGTTCATAGAAGACATTTCTATGAACTTCTTTGATGGGCCCGTGGCTAAATAATAACAGCCGCACAGGTCGATCGCTCAGGTTAAGCTACGCTTGCCGCGGTTGGTCTGTGGATGGGTGACCATCTTTACATACCGAGACCCCTCCGTGCCTCGGAAAGCACGTTAAGCCGTTGGTCCCGGCTGTCATTCGTGGATCTTTGACAGTCGTTACGGGTAGTCAGAAGCCTGAAATTCCTGAGCCTTGACCGGTTTTTTTCTGAACTGAATAAAGTTTTTATTTATTTTTTAGAAGAACTGATTGTGTTTTGATTGATGACTGATTGATTTATGATTATATTTCTTCAAAAACACACTTGTTACGGTCGCGAACCATATTTTGTTGAACATACATCCAGACACTGACGTGCAAATTGCAAAAAACGTAAGATGAATGTCGCTACATTGGCGATTCCTCCTTTTAACCACTCCATAGAAATGTCTTCTATCATCATCTGCCTAGCCTTTTCCCAACTATGTTGGGGTCGGCTTCCACTCTAACCGGATGCAGCTGAATACCAGTATTTTACATGGAGCGACTGCCTATCTGACCTCCACAACCCAGCTACTGGGTGATATGATACCCATTGGTAAGACTGGTCGTCAGACTTTCGGGCTTCTGACTACCCGTAACGACAGTCAAAGATCCACGAATGGCAGCCGGGACCAACGGCTTAACGTGCATTCCGAGGCACGGAGGGGTCTCGGTACGTAAAGATGGTCACCCATCCACAGACCCACCGCGCCAAGCGCAGCTTAACCTGATCTATCGACCTGCTGTGCGGCTGTTATTATTTAGCCACGGGCCCCTCCTATTTATAATATTAGAATGGATAAACCCGAATATTAACTTACCTTGGGCGACGGCATCACGCTGAAAGTGTTGACAATCCTGTCTGGATACTCTTCACGAAGTTTGCTGAGGAGCAGCGTGCCCAGTCCTGATCCCGTGCCTCCGCCCAGGGAGTGGGTCAACTGGAAACCTGGACAAAGTTAAGACTACAGTATCTACAGGACATTTTATAACCAGTACGATAACTGTAACCATGATTCTGCATTTATTTGATTCTACACCTCCTAGCGCAGAAATGACTCGTCGATTATAGTCCGATTCGCACACCGAGGGTTCCGTGCTATCATGTTTCAGACCTAAAAAAAAAAATGTTTGAGAATTCTCAAACATTTTTTCTTTTTTTTAGGCCGCTTAGTTTTCGACTTCTGATGAAAAATTTTAAAAAATACCGTTCCCCCCTCCTTATCTCCGAAGTTTGCAAAGTGAAAAATCTGAAATTATTTTATGTGATAGAAGTTTATGTAAAGATTACAGGAAAAATAAAATGAAGTCTCTAAATAGCACACTTTTTCAGAAATCATCAACAAAACTTACATTAGTTCCACTATCGTTCAAGAGATGGCGCTGACATAAAACTGCAATATTCTACATCGCAATGCAGAGTGTTAAAATTCTCTGACGAATATAGGCTTCGCGGAAGAAAATTTAAAAACATATGATAGTAAGGAACCCTCGGTGCGCGAGTCCGACACGCTCTTGCCCGGTTTTTATAACGTTTATATTGACTTTTTAACTACATTATGAATTGTCATAAGATATAATAATTGATTATGCTATGACCACAATGCGTGTGACAGTCCCATGGTATCCTAAACTCTTGGTTTGTATAGTGAGTGGTGACCATAGGTATTGTCTGTGTGGTGCCGGACTTAAAGAATAGCACCACCGCATACTTGCCGTGGGTGTCGTAAAAGGCGACTAAGGGGCGTACCGGAGAATGGGCAGCAGCGTTCTCTATGCATTCCACCACCATACCATACTGCGATCGCCAACCCGCCTGCCAAGCGTGGCTATTATGGCAAACCCCCCCTTTTGGGGGGGCCTATGTCCAGCAGTGGACGTCTTTCGGCTGAAATGATGATGATGATGATGACCATAGGTATAAGAAAGAAGTATTTTTTTACATTTCTATGGTTGTAACAATGCTTCCTTTTGCAACGGCCGCCCAGAGGTCATCGTGCTCAGCAGTGCCTCTGATAACCATAATCAGTGGGAACATTATAGGGAGGTTCCCACTGCTGGAACACAGGCCTCCTCTCTTTGCCAGGGAGTGGGCCGTAATCCACCACGCGGGCCCAGTGCGGGTTGGTGGTAGATGTCACATGTCTTCGAATTTTTGGTTCTAGGACATGCCGGTTTCCTCACGATGTTTTCCTTCACCGCTTTAAGAGCAGTAATGATGAAATTATTTGCTTGTAAAGCGCCTGTCTGGGTTCGAACCTACGACCTACAATTTATAAGTTGGAATCGTGACCTCTGGAGCACACTGCTCCGACTATCCCTTCAGAAAAGAAAGACACGATGTTACGTACCTTGTAGGCAGTCGCAGGGCTCCGCCTCCTTCCTTACTACGTCCATCACAGACTCCACCAGCTCTGCTCCTTCAGTGTAGTGTCCCTTTGCCCAGTTGTTACCTGGCAACACGAAAAAAAAAATGAGTCGGGTAGTCAAAAACATATTGTCAAGATATGGGCAGATGATGAGAGAAATGAAGAACATGTCGTAGGAAATGTTCGAAGAAATGGGACGCAGGTGACGCAGCGCAGCACAGTACAGCACAGGACAGGCGAGACAGACATAGTCCGCGAGCGTATGCTGTGACGCAGTTAACATTCGCACGCATTCGCGTTCTAGCTGGTACAAAGAATAGACGTCTCGACTCGCACTCGTCGTCGCGCAGGAATCTGTGCCGGCACTACAACGAGGCGCAGAGCAGGGCAGCCACACATCATGTCTGCTTCGCACGTGCCTGCACCGCAACGTACGCCGCACTCGGTACTTTCATGCATTACAAAATCTGCTCTGCCTGTGTCGCCTGCGTCCCAGCATACGCCTAGTCTTAATGTGGGTACAGCATGTATCAAACACAATGACGTTTATTATATCATTGATCAGAAAGGTGTGCATATTAAGGGTGTGGTACACTGTACAGCTACAGAACATCTAGCTGAACAACTTTCTCCGTGGTAACCAACATCGTAATCGCGAAAAAATAACCAAACAATTTTTTTTTTTGAGACAGCGTCAGCGGCCGTCTGGAGCCGAGTATACGCGATTCTGCGTCAGCGACCGACTGGAGCCGAGTATACGCGATTCTGCGTCAGCAACCGACTGAACCGAGAGTATACCCGATTCACCGACCCAAGCGATTCACTGTTCAGAAAGAATGCAAAGCGCGCAAGAAGTTTTCACTTCAAAAAGTGACATGTGCGCGCGACTTACATCGTGTATTTTCGGCTGTGCACTATACCTGTCCTCCCATACCTACTGTAATGTGAAAACATGGTAAAAGCCAATTATTTTTAAAAAGAGTAACCGTGGATTTTCTTGCCGGTTTTTTTTTTAAATGTGAAATAAAATATTTTGATTTTGTTTTGTACAAGCATAGGTATCACCCCGCGCGCTGCAACGTTAGCCGAGCGAGAGCGAGACATCACCCCACGAGCGGGACCGCGCATCCGCGCGTCTCACCCCGAAATACTTTGTGACAGTTGCATCTTGAACTTGAATAAACGCCCAACTAGCAAAATTTTTACTTACAAGTGTCCCAAGACCTATATTTTTTACTCTTTTAGAATACTTACAAACAACTGTAAGTGTCGATTTAGGCGCACTTTATAAGAGAATTCTTACTTAGAGTCAACTTATAACGCTCTTATTGAAGATTACTTTACACTAACAATAATCTTGTTACTGCTCTTGTAATACCAAAATAACTTATAATGATTTTATAATGGCATGGTTTGAGGGAAAATAGGACTTAGAGCGCTCTTACGACTGCCCTTTTAAGTGTAATTTCCCTTATATTGCTCTCTGGAAGCTCAATAAAGGAATATTTATCACAACGGCGGAAAGAGTGTGCGCGAGCGCTAATGGAATAAAAAAAAAGTTGTCAACTCATGTATCATCTGTATTGGTAGATAGTATTTTTATTTCCTGTAATCATTTATTTCATTTGCTTGATAGTTATGTGTCTATGAACTTAAACAACTTGCGTTGTACATTTCTTCGAATGATTTTTTGAATAAAGTGAAATATTTTCACAGGCCCAGTTCGTTATGTATTTAGAATATTATTTAAAAAATATTAATTAATTGTAAAAATAAAACTGACGCCATAAGAGATTAATAAGACCAATTGCTCTTCTCTAAGATAAGCTTAATACCAAAATGTCTTATTTCACACTACCTAAGTTAATTTTAAACCTTTTGGTCTTATTGAGCACTTACATAAGGTAACTACTTGCAGCCATTTAATAAATTTAGGGTTCATTTTAAAACCATGGCATACAAATTACTATTTTGTGGTAGGTATAAAGTTAGGTGAGCCAAACATGCATAAATATATATGTGTCTAATGGTAAGTGGGTACCTACTATTAAGTGAGTGTGTTTTAAAATATTTTTATTTTTGTTTAATTTTATTACTATATACTCTACTTCTTTTAAATCTTTCCATTTTTCAAACTCCATGCTTAACTGTTACAAACATTTAGCGTTCTTTACACGAATATAATGGCCGACATTCTTAATAAAGTGTTCACAAGTCTTTTAAAAGACAAAATTTTCTGATAGAGCTCTACTATTAGTCGTCTTCTCTTTAATTTGACTCAGAGAAGACTTAATTCACACTTACAACTTGGCTTTATAGTAGTTTTATGCAAAAGTTTATTAAGGTCATAAGTGTTATAAAACACTCAATACATACTCTACTAAGAAAGAATGTACTTTTAAGATGACTTTTTAAGTGCAAATAATATTCAAGAGCAATTGCTCTTTAAAAATGCACTTGTAAGACAACTGTGCTGATAAATGTGTTACAACGATTCTTTATATACATATACTAGCTGACCCGGCAAACGTTGTTTTGCCATATACATTATTTCTAGCTGCCCGGCGGTACATCGTTCGCATGGTGTCCTACCCCTTACCCTACCCTACTCCTACTCCACTCCTACACTACTCCTACCTTACTCCTACACTACTCCTACCCTACTTCTACCCTACTCCTAACCTACTCCTACCCTACTTCTACACTACTCCTACCTTACTCCTACACTACTCCTACCCTACTTCTACCCTACTCCTAACCTACTCCTACCCTACTTCTACACTACTCCTACCCTACTCCTACACTCCTACTCCTACCGTACTTCCACCCTACTCCTAACCTACTCCTACCCTACTTCCACCCTACTCCTAACCTACTCCTACCCTACTCCTATCCTACTCCTACCCTATTCCTACCCTACTCCTAACCTACTCCTACATTACTCCTACCCTACTCCTACCTTACTTCTACCCTACTCCTACTCTACTCCTACACTACTCCTACCCTACTCCTACCGTACTCCTACACTACTCCTACCCTACTCCTATAAGTAAATAAAAGTATTAAAAAAAAAAAGTATCCTATGTCCTTCTCCTGGCTCTCAACTACCTCCCTGCCAATTTTCAGCTAAATCGGTTCAGCCGTTATTGAGTTATAAGTGGAGTAACTAACACGACTTTCTTTTATGTATTGTATAGATAAGAGCACGTACTAAGTGTTAGTATTCTTTTAGTACAAAACGCCTTATATCATGCTTTTATAAAATGTACTGTCATAGTCTAGACACATGTCAGTCTGCTGTAACACCTTAGTTCTTAAATCAGCATATCCGCAAGAGAAAATTGCTAGTTGGGCGTCATGCGTTTCCAGCTAGCGAGTGTTTTACTTGTCCCGTATCCCGTATCTAACAGATTTTGACCTGTCTGTTTGGCACTTACCATTACTTTACAAACCAAGACCCCTCCGTGCCTCGGAAAGCACGTTGAGCTGTTGGTCCCGGCTGTCTTTCGTGGATCTTTGACAGTCGTAGTCAGAAGCCCGAAAGTCTGATAACCAGTCGTACCAAGGGGTATCCAGTTACTAGGTTCTGGAGGTCAGATAGGCAGTCGCTCCATGCAAAATACTGGTATTCAGCTGCATTCGGTTAGACTGGAAGCCCACCCCGACTTAGTAGGAAAATATACTGGCCGCTGGTGATGATGATGATGCTTGGTACTTACCGGCGCCGCTTTGCCCGAACACATAGTTGTCAGGTCGGAACAGCTGGCCGTAGGTCGAGGACCTGATAGCGTCCATGGTCCCTGGCTCCAGGTCCACCAGTATTGCCCGAGGAACAAACTTCTTGCCTGAGAAACAATTAATTGTAAACTTAGAGCCTCATTGTGATTGTGAAGACTTGCTTGAAGTGATCTGACAGGTGGAATCACAGCATACTTCAACCTCACATTCACCTTTTTTTTTTGTTTTCGGGGTTAAACCTCCAAAAGGCACCCGACCTCCACGGAGGTCGGGGAGTGTGGGATTTTCACCTCACTAAAACCATCCCGTTGATCACCATCAGCACATAGGGGTGGTCCAGGTTCCTCTTAAAAGACAAATTCGGACGGAACCCCTCCCTGCAACGCCTGTTAGGCACATCCCTGGGGAGACTTTAAAGGGGCCTCCTCTGAGCCTCGCTATGCACGGCAGCCGGTGACCACTGAGCCGCTGTTTTCCCTTGGGTCTCATGGTGGGCAGACAAAGTCCCTACCCTGTGCGCCCGCGACCCCAAACGTCTACCTACCTTGACTGGTAAGTGGGTTTCGGCGTATTAGGTGCCAAGGCGGTTGCCACCCCGACGCCTCCATCTCCGCGCAGGATCAGCGCTCTCCCGATCCCGGTCGGCGGAAGCTCACATTAACCAAAGTTGTCACGGTGAGTTTTTACTGAATAGACCAGGAGACTGCCTCGTTGGTCCAATGGGCGCAAGTGCTACTGCTGAGCATGGGGTCCTGGGTGCAGTTCCCAGCCCCGGCAAAGTGCTATTGAGTTTTTTCTTCAGGTATTTCTCAGTAGCAGCTCGGAATCTGGATTTGTAATCCCCGCCTGATGGCAATAGGCACGCCTCCTATTACATAGGACTTAGTCCAGTGGCATAACGATACCTACGCAGACCGGGACGGCATGGCAAGGGATTTAAATTTTTACTAATGGACATTCAAACGTATCGATATAGAAATACGACATAAATTGCTGTGCTTTAAAATAATGCCGTGGCATCGAAAGGGATTTAATTGCACGGCATTGAAAGACGCGCCACGGGCTCCCGCGGCGGGATGCCGTGGCGTCCTGCGGTAGGCAACGGCATGCCAAGGACTCCGGCGCTCGTTGTGACATACCGCGGGGTAACACCATAACCAAACCTGAAATCGCGAAAAAAAAACATTTTGACGAGTTATACGAACATAAATGTAGGGAACAGCTGACTTTTTTTTTCCCGCTTTCAGGTTTGGTCCCATAGTAAAAGTTGTTCATAATGATGAGAACAATGACCTTTTACCAATAAACCTGTATAGTCTTCGGAAGCAATGGAAACCCTCGGAATTTGACTGAAAGTGTGTTACGTAGCTTACCATCAGCCGCCTCATTGTAGTAGACCTGGATTCTCTCCAGCTGCAGGTCACTGTCGCCGTGGTAGTAGCCCGTCTGGTCGATGCCATGCTCGTCTGATATGATCTCCCAGAACTGTGAACAAGAAGTCAGCAGGAGTATGGTTATGAGAAGACGGTGGCGGATTCAGGATTGCGTATATTCCCAGTCGCCCCCACATGGATTGCCACCAGGTGGCAATTGGGAAAAAAATGCCCAGTTGCCACCGGGTGGCGACTGGGAACTTATTGTCCCCACTTTACATTGCGGCGTGGATTGCCAAACCCCCTCATAGCTGTCTGTCTTACGGCCGCTTTGGCGGTTGGCGGTCACATTTCCAATGTGATTTTATTAGTAGACTAGCTGCGCCCCGCGGTTTCACCCGCGTAAGTGTCGATCCCGTCGAAATATCGGGATAAAAAGTAGCCTATATGTTAATCCAGGTTGTCAGCTACCTCCATACCAAATTTTATCCAAATTGGTCCAGCCGTTTGAGCGTGAAGAAGTAACAAACATATAAACACACACACACACACACTCACACACACACAAACTTTCGCCTTTATAATATTAGTGTGATAGTGTGATAGCTGATATTTTTAGGGATATACATTGGGAAAGGCTTGACCCCGCTGAGGCTCCATGGCTTTGAGTTTCACTTAGAGCAACCACAGGATAGTCCGGCCTCTCAAGGTCTACTACGAGACGCTATAGAAAAGAACCACGCTGGGAGCAGATTTTAGCAATTTTTTAGGGTTCCGTACCAAAATGGTAAAAACGGAACCCTTATGGTGAGACTGTCTGTCTGTCACAGCTGGACATCTCAAGAACTACTAATGCTATCAACTTGAAATTTGGAATCGTTTTAGATGACGTTTGCCCAACTATTTTGCAAATAAGGAAGAAATAAAAATATATGTGTCATTTTTGCAACAGGGACTGAAAGGGGGTCTGAAAAATTCAAAGTGGGGCTACTAGGGCATGTGGGGTATCATATGAAAGAGCGCAGTTTGCACATTCTCAAACATTTTTCTTTTTTTTCTTAGGCTGCATAGTTTTCGACTTTTGACGAAAAATTTAAAAAAATACCGCCCTTTATCTCCGAAGTTTGCAAAGAGAAAAATCTGAAAATATTCTATGTGATAGAACTTTATGTAAATATTACAGGAAAAATAAAACGAAGTCTCTAAATAGCACACTTTTTCAGAAATTATCAACAAAACTTACATTAGTTCCACTATCGGTCAAGAGATGGCGTTGACAAAAAACACTATGCACTGCGGTGTACGCAGTGCATAGTGTTAAAATTCTCTGATGAACTCGCCGATGAAAATTTAAAAACATATGATAGTACGGAACCCTCCGTGCGCGAGTCCGCCTCGCTCTTACCCGGTTTTTAAAGTACGACAGACTGGGGTTTCGGCTCTGGCTACAGTTTTGATGACAGTTGTCCCACTGCTGGGACACTAGCCTCTCTATAATTTTATTATTATCCATACCTACTAATATTATAAATTCGAAAGTAACTCTGTCTGTCTGTATGTTACCTTTTCACGCCTAAACCAATGAACGAATTTCGACAAAATTTGGCAGAGAGATAGATTGCATCCCGGGGAAGGGCGTAGGTTACTTTTTAACGACATACCTCGCGGGCGATGCCGCGGGCGGAAGCTAGTTTGTCATATTGCAATACGCTGTTTATGTATATACTTATGCCATAAATGCTTTGCAAACACTGTCATAAACTCATAACATGCCACGAAATATCTACATTTATACAAGGTCAAATTAAATTAGCTAGCGAAACTTAGCAGACGTGATGCCCATATTCGATATCTTATAAACACGATAAAATAAAAATATAAAAGACTATAGCTTCCGCCCGCGTACGTATACGTGCGCGTGCGTATACCTACGTCAAATTTACGTCAGGCGCTGACTGATTTGACAGGACTAAACTAATATCTTCTGTCCTTTTCTTAATGAAATAGAAAGAAAAAGATGCATGAACTTTAATTTTGTTAAGTTTGTGAACAACAAAATCAGCGCCAATGTGTTACCTAGGCAATTCCCGCGCCGGTATACTGGGCACACTTACTTTCTACAGTTAACTGCTAATTACCATACAAAGCTAATGATGGGAATCCGAAGATCTTTATCTCATCCGCTTCGTCTACTGACCTCCTTTGTACACTTGATTATTTATTTTATGACTAACTGCACCCGCATAAGTCTCGATCGAAATATGTTCCCACAGCTGGGACACTGGCCTCCTCTCTGTGAGAGGGAGTGGGCCGTAATCCACCACGCGGGCCCAGTGCGGGTTAGTATAGTATATGTCACATGTCTTCGAATTTTTGGTTCTAGGACATGCCATTTGCCTCAAGATAGGTATTTTCCTTCACTGTTTTGAGGAGTGTATGGAACCTAAGATAGAAACACCCTTGTACGATACGATACGACTACATACAGAAAGCAGCTAATATAGAAATCTCTATTCCTAGACAGCACGTTTCGCCGAAAACTTTGTTGATAGAAAACATTGTTTGTAGACTGATATCTTGGTCCATAGGAAGCACTGTTGGCAGAGATCTCTGTTCATAGATAGCACTTCTTGCCGTAAACTTTGTTCATAGAAAACACTGTTTCCAGATAACTTGGTTCATGGAAAGCGCCTTTTTTTCACGGAAACCAGTTGGATAATTATTTTTAACACGTCGATACTGGAAATATGAAATAACGTAAGGGACATTTTGTCGAAAATGAGTTATACATATAACTATATCGTTGGATTCGGAATTTTTTGCTCTATCGATTGGTATATTTAAAATCTCGATATCTTAAAAAAAATGTCCTTTACACCACATATTTTCCGTAGGCCTAGACCATTTTTTTCTAGAAACTGGCTGTATATGACATTTAAATTAATATTTTTATAAAAACTAATGTAAGTCTCTTTACTCACCGTATCTGGGGGCACGGGAGTGCCCCCGCCAAGACCAGCCAAGCGAAGCGCAATGGCACTACCTACCTTTTCTCGAAGCACTTCGTCGTATTTTTGAACCCTCTTAACTTGGGTTTGGATTATACCAGATAAACAAAATTTTCGGAATATGATGCCAGTGGTTGACTTATTAAACCTATAAAGTTTCAATTGCATAGCTCTTATACTTTAGATTTTATTGATATCTAAAATACCCCGATTTCGTCACTGACTCACTGACTGATGATCATCAAAATTCTTAAGGTACTTCCTGAAGTCCTAGAAAGCTGAAATTTGGTATGTAAGCTAGTAATAGTACACAAACAACAAAAAAATATTAAAACTTGAAACTTTTACCCCCGCAAAAAAAAAAAAAATTCCGTAAATTTTGATGCTAGAGGTCTGAAAATTTATATAGGGGGGTCCTTGTTATAAATAAACCCCAAAAAAAGAAAGAAAAAATGAACAACAGCAAAAATACTCGTATAAATATCATAAGCAACTTACAAAAAGAAATGAAATCCCACAAAAACATTTCATGTTAAATGTTGCCAAGACGAGACCACAGCTCGCACTGTCAAAAAGTAATCAGATCTCATGTAGAGCCAAGCTTCTAACTCTACACGCCCTAACTCTACAAGGCCTGACTTCGCAAACTCTACACCTTAGTCAAAATAATATGGCTTGGCCATTTCGCTACATTCACATGAGCGTAAGGTAAAAAACTCTCATACTGTTAATGGTTCTTGTAGTAACGAAACGGCCAAACCAGATATTTTGACTAGGGTGTAGAGTTTGCGAAGTCAGGCCTTGTAGAGTTAGGGCGTGTAGAGTTAGAAGCTTGGCTCTACATGAGATCTGATTACTTTTTGACAGTGCGAGCTGTGGTCTCGTCTTGGCAACATTTAACATGAAATGTTTTTGTGGGATTTGGTATTTACATTAAATCAAAAAATTAAATTAAAAATTTAAAAAACCCCCGACACAAAAAATGCCATATGAATTTATCTGTTTTAGTCTCGTTACCTAGATCCTTTAAGTTGGGGGTTTTTATATTATTTGATCCTTTTCCAATTATTTACATTTAATTTAATTTAATTTTATGTGTCGGGGGTTTTTTAAATTTTTAATTTAATTTTTTATTTCATGCTTTTTGTAGGGACTCCTTAATTTTTGTATTTCATTTCTTCTTCTTTTTTTCTTGCGTTTTAAGATTCAGGTAATTTTTTGTTTAATCAGGTTTTTACCCGTCAAAAAATAATAAGTATTAATTGAATTGAAGTTGAAGAATAATTTTCAAGACTAAACAGATTTTTTTTAATATATATTATTATATCCTTTTTCTAGTTCTTCCTTTAGTTATTCAACTTTCGTACAAGTATTTCATAGCTATTAGATATCTTAGGTATTTTCGATCTAGTTTATAAAATGGGACTGCGACACTATCTGATGTAGAAATACCTACGCTTTTTAAGTAGGATAATTCCATTCGTAACAAAAATAGAACTCAGTGGTCGTAGGTACCAGTCATCACTCCTCTTTCCTCATCATTCTAGAGCATTGATCAGACAAAAAAATATTTTCAAGTTTTTAGTTTTCATTTCGTTAGTTAATATTCCTCATTCCCTTTCAATATAGTGTACATTATTCTACTTGTCAAGCCCTTGCATTTGATACCTATATTGATGGAGTTGTGAAAAAAATATATAATTCGCCAATTTGTGGTGGCCGCCATCTTGGATTTGAAATTTGTAATAGCGAATAGTACCTATTCTACAAGTCAAGCCCTTTCATTTGATACCCATATTGCGGGAGTTGTGAAAAAAAAAAATGTAATTCGCCACTTTGTGGTGGCGGCCATCTTGGATTTGAAATTTGTAATGGCGTATAGTATTCTACTAGTCAGGCCCTTTCATTTGATACCCATATTGAGGGAGTTGTGAAAATAAAATGTAATTCGCCACATTGTGGTGGCGGCCATCTTGGATTTGAAATTTATCATAGTGTATAGTATTCTACTATTCAAGCCCTTTCATTTGACACCCATATTGAGGGAGTTGTGAAAAAATATGTAATCCGCCATTTTGTGGCGGCAGCCATCTTGGACCGATTTTCATCAAACATAGCTAAGAACACTCCCGACTAATTCGCCTTTCAAACAAAAAAAACAAAATCAAAATCGGTTCATCCGTTCGGGAGCTACGATGCCACGTACATTTTACAACAGGTCACTTAAGTTATTCCATAATTTGAGATGTTTTTAATGATTGATTATTGTCTTATACATTAGTGTTCCCAGAGAAGGTTTGAACGCACATGTCTTTTATCGATGTGTTAAAATAGCTATTTTAACACATCGATACTGGAAATATGAAATAACGTAAGGGACAAAACTAAGGTTTTCAGGAGAGCAAAAATAAGATATTTTTCTTACAAAACTGGCTATAATTTTTTAACTATATGTTTTATGTAAAAAGTGTCTAGGACAAAGTTTCTTAGATTTCTTCATTCTTTGCAGCTAAACTAGTTAAAAATCAATAAAGCCTACAGTTTCAAAGATAGCATGTCCCTTACGTTAAATAATAATGAATACGAGTGATATACGTTTACAAAATTTTAGATGTAAATAAACGGCATTGATGTATGGGACACTTAAGGAAATAAACATTTAGAGTTTTTCAAAGTAAAGGTCTCTTAATGGTACACTCTATATTGTTAATGCTGTTAACAAATATAAAAAATAGAATTTTATACATTCGTGACCTACTATGCCTATGTTTAAAACTACTTGCTGACTCATAGGGATACAAAATAAACGAATAAAATAGATCAAAACTTTTATTTGTGCTCACTAATCCTCTTTTATAAACGCAATTTAGGTACTCTCAAAAATTATGTTAAGTATAACATTATTAAATTCTGTTTTAAATCACAATAAAAAATAGCTATTTTGGCAGCTTACTAAAATTAGAATCATTGTCCCAAAAGAAAAATAAATTTTACTTAAAAATTAAACAAAATCAACAAATCAGTCTTCTTATGTAAATAGTAATCATTAAACATAAAAAAATCAAATTAACTTCTTCCTTAATAGAAAGCCTACAGTTAAATTGAAAAAGTCTCAAAAATTAGTCATTATCTTTATCAGTCTCATCATCGTCGGTGTCATTGAGCCTATCTTTAATTATACTCTTAATAGCAAGATTCAAATATTCATTGTGAAACCTATTTGGAATTATACCATAGTCACATATTTTTTTGAGATCTTTAAACTTTGGAACTGAAATTGGCAGTCTTTCCTTATATGGTAAGCTGTCTATACTACTGGGCACAGCTAGATTTCTGGTACTTTCTAATTCAGATTGATCATTCTTTGCAAGGCCCTTGCCCTTTCCTTTACCCTTCACTGTCCTTCTTCCAGTTTGCATTTCTTTGCAGAGTTCTATTTTGTGAGTAGTGCCATCCTCTAACATCGTATATTTTACTTCCACTATCTTTAAGTTCGATTTTTTAAATGTACATATTCGAATTTTCTTGAAATGCAGGTCTTTGTTTTTGAGAGTAGCAGGAGTAAAAACTGATTCAGCAAAATCATTGAAATCAAAGAATTCCTGATGTCCTAACACATTCACTCGATAAGCATAAGGTCTTTTTCTGGCTGATTCCATCAATAATGGCCACTGGGAAGGTCCCCAAACAATCAGTTTTTTAACCTCCCTTTCAATGATAGCATGCATGCTATCTACTGGCATGTATGTATGTCCAGCTAATAAGTAATTTATTTGAATCGTTTGTATATTTGCAAAACGTTCCAAAAAATATGTTAACATTGAGAAAATCACTTTGTTTTTATTCTGCCCCGTACAGTATCACAATAGAATAACACAGTTGTAACCCCCCTGGAATCAAGTTCCTTTTAAATTTTCTCAATGTTAACATATTTTTTGGAACGTTCTGCGAATATACAAACGATTCGATTTCGAAGGACAGTGAAGGGTAAAGGAAAGGGCAAGGGCCTTGCAAAGAATGATCGATCCGAATTAGAAAGTACCAGAAATCTAGCTGTCCCCAGTAGCATAGACAGCTTACCATTTCTGTATAAGGCAATACTGCCAATTTCAGTTGAAAAGTATAAGATCTCAAAAAAAATATGTGACAATGGTATAATTCCAAATAGGTTTCACAATGAATATTTGAATCTTCCTAATAAGAGTATACTCGTAATTAAAGATAGGCTCAATGACACCGACGATGATGAGACTGATAAAGATAATGACTAATTTTTGAGACTTTTTCAATTTAACTGTAGGCTTTCTATTAAGGAAGAAGTTAATTTGTTTTTTTTTTATGTTTAATGATTACTATTTACATAAGAAGACTGATTTGTTGATTTTGTTTAATTTTTAAGTAAAATTTATTTTTCTTTTGGGACAATGAGTCTAATTTTAGTAAGCTGCCAAAATAGCTATTTTTTTTATTGTGATTTAAAACAGAATTTAATAATGTTACTATACTTAACATAATTTTTGAAAGTACCTAAATTGCGTTTATAAAAGAGGATTAGTGAGCACAAATAAAAGTTTTGATCTATTTTATTCGTTTATTTTGTATCCCTATGAGTCAGCAAGTAGTTTTAAACTGTATTACATAGGTATAGTAGGTCACGAATGTATAAAATTCTATTTTTTATATTTGTTAACAGCATTAACAATATAGAGTATACCATTAAGAGATCTTTACTTTGAAAATCTCTAAATGTTTATTTCCTTAAGTGTCCCATACATCAATGCCGTTTATTTACATCTAAAATTTTGTAAACGTATATCACTCGTATTCATTATTATTTAACGTAAGGGACATGCTATCTTTGAAACTGTAGGCTTTATTGATTTTTAACTAGTTTAGCTGCAAAGAATGAAGAAATCTAAGAAACTTTGTCCTAGACACTTTTTACATAAAACATATAGTTAAAAAATTATAGCCAGTTTTGTAAGAAAAATATCTTATTTTTGCTCTCCTGAAAACCTTAGTTTTGTCCCTTACGTTATTTCATATTTCCAGTATCGACGTTGAACGTCGCTTTAATTTTTCAGTAATTAAGTTAAAGTAAGTTGTATTCCCATTCGCTCGCTCTTACATCCTATGTCGACGGAGCCCCGCTTCCCGGGGCTCCTATTACTGTGTAAAGGGTTTAAAGTAACCTAACCAAATCTAACCTCAAGGTGCCCTTTTATACGTTGCGCTTTCTGTGAACCAAGGTATCTGGAAACAGTGGTTTCTATGAACAAAGTTTACGGCAAGAAGTGCTATCTATGAACAGAGATCTTTGTCAACAGTGCTTCTCAAGGACCGAGATATCTACAAACAATGTTTTCTATCAACAAAGTTTTCGGCAAAACATGCTGTCTAGGAATAGAGATTTCTATTAGCTAATATTGCTTTCTGTATGTTGTCGTATCGTACAAGCGAGTGTTTCTATCATAGGTTCCACACCGGTTTCGAGAGCAGTTGTGGTGTGTTGTTGGTTGTGTGTGGGTAACGGACGCGACTTACAAGTTTTAGGTTAAAGAAATACCTTTTCAAGTGCCAATGAGTTACAAATATTGGCTTGTGACTTTGCTGCGGAGGGACACTGATTTCTAAGATACAGGGTCACCCCTAGTTAAGAGATCAGGGTTTCAATGTATTGTGCTTAGCATAGCCACTCAGTTATATAATATTGCTTTAGAATGTACTTAGGCTTTTCTTCAATAAACATTTTTTATTTTATTTTTTATTTTATTTATTTATAGGTTGTAGGTTCGAACCCATCCCGGCGGGCGCATGACTTTGTATAATTTGTTTCATCACCATTGCTCTTAAAACTGTAAAAGAAGTCTCAATCCCGTGAGATAAAAAGTATCCTATATCCTAATCCAGGTCATGGTCTACTCATGTGCCAAATTTCATCCAAATCCGTTCAGCCGTTTTAGCGTAAAATCGTAACAAACAAACATAAAGAAAATCAAAGAAAAAAATAGTAAGAAAGAACGATGAACGTTGTGCGAAAACGAAGTAGTACCGTGGGCAGGCGATGGCATCGCATCGACTGGGTGGGTCGGGAAACAACAAATTTGACGCGGACGAAGTCGCGGCCAGAAGCTAGTGCACAATATACAGCGATAGAAACATTAATTGTTATACAATGTGTCCGGTCATGGACTAGCGATATTCTAGGTAATTATATAGCAACTATTCTAGTACACAATAGATATGAGCGCCGCGCCGGCGCGCCGCCGTCGCCGTGAGTCCATGTCGACGCGCCGTCGCCGTGTGCAGCACGCGGCGCGCCGTCACGACGAGTTGCAACTTGCTTTCTCGCTCGCACGCGCGGCTCGACCGCATTAGTTCGCCTAGTCGCTTCGCAACACTCGTCGCTCACGCAGTCGAGTCGAATATTTTACCGAGTAAACGTGTATTGTTCAGCATTATATAGAGATGATTAAAAAACTCTGTTTCTCTTCAACTCAAAATACTGAAATGATTATTTTTCAGTAAACGTGATCTCCAATTATTATTTAGAAGACTGTAAAATGTTTTTTGGTAAGACCATATTGGTTTTCTTTATTTATTTTTAAGAAATTCCTCCCTGAAAAAAAAAACTAAGGCCCACGGCCGACCATGCCGCGCCGCCGCGACGCCGCCGCCGCTGTGGAAATTTTCAGTCCACGCCGCCGCCGTGGAATTGGCCATCGGCGCTCATATCTAGTACACAAATTCACTACACACTAGGGTCCAATCTGCTTCCCCGCTATTTGGCAGTCGTTTTGTTGAGATATTCTCTACGTGTGTACAAAGAAAACATATCTCTCAAAGTTTTGGTCCTACTGAGATAAAAGTAGGCTTATTCGGAGGGTAACAATACCGTCTATCGTTTCCATTACGATCCAATGGGTTCACATTTTCGTAACTTTAAAAAAAAAAAAACTCCAAAAAAAATTTCAATAAATTAGTCCAATCAACTAATTATTGTAAATTACTGCAAAAACAACCCCTATGACCCTTTTTATTTTTTTCCTAAATCGACAGATTTTGAGCTAAGTTACAATACAACATTAAATTAACATTAATATTTTAGTGAATTGGACCCTAGTGTATAGTGTATTTGTGTACTAGAATAGTTGTTATATAAGTACCTAGAATATCGCTAGTCCATGACCGGACACATTGTATATATCATCTTTAGATATCAATTGGCCGACCCCTCCCTGCCTCGGAAAGCACGTGGTCCTTGGTTCCGGCTGTCATTCGTGGTTCTTTGACAGTCGGTACGGGTAGTCAGAAGCCCGAAAGTCTGACAACCAGTCTTACCAAGGGTATCGTATCACCCGTAACTGGGTTGTGGAGGTCAGATAGGTAGTCGCTCCATGTAAAGTACTGGTATTCAGCTGCATCCGGTTAGACTGGAAGCCGACCCCGACATAGTTGAGAAAAGGCAGGCAGATGATGAGATATCGATAGGTACAGACACCAGCACATGCTACCCGAAACTGTCTTTGAACCTTAAGCTTTAGCGATAAAGTTGAAAATCTATCAAAGAAATTTGACAGATTGTAGTAGGTTGTGTTGGCGTCTTCGCCTACTTATCGAGTTTGTGAAGTTTCGCTAGCTAATTTTATTTGACTCTGTGTAAGTATTATTATTGAATAATCACACAATGGGCCCCAAGCAGAATCAAACGCAAAGCGGCAGGCCCAAGAGGAGATGGCGGGACAAAGTCGACGTTTCTCCAACCTTCCAACATCAGGAAATTCCTATTTTTTTTTCTTAAATGTGGAATGAGGGAAGACAAAAATATAATAGGTACCTATTCATAATTCATTATTCAGTTATTATTTTTGGTGGCCCTCTATATGGTCATCTTTTACATTTTTTTTAAGAACAAAATTCTTGGTGTTTTTTCTTAGCCCGAAATTAATTTTGCGCGCGAATTTTCACCGCAGATAAAAGGCTATTTCGTATTAGCTGCACTGTAGAACATTGTAATACTGTAGGTACCTATTCATAGGCACATAAGTACGTTTTAAATATGATTGGAAAACAGATAGTAATGATCTATTGAACTTTAAAAGTCAATCAACGGGAAATATCACTTCTTATAATAACTACACGAGTTCCGTTAGGCAGATCAACCGTATCATGACGTATAAATAGATTACCTACTTCTGTATAAAGTATTGTCGTTAGGAATATTGTAAAAAGAGTAAAATTATCCCCACCTTCGAGCCGATCTGGTTGCCACACTGTCCCGCCTGCAAATGCACTATTTCACGCATTTTTCGATGTTTTCTTTTCACTTCTAAAACACCCAAACGAAACAAACTGTCCTCGAGAAATGTACTATTTTAGGAACAATCGTCTACGCGCGAAGATCTAGACACCACGTGGGATATTAAGTTCTAAGATCGCAATAATTTTATTTTTAAATAGTTCTTGATTAAAACAAAAGTGTTTGATGCGCTAATTTTCTTTAATATTCTTAGAAATCTGTAAAAGAAAATCATGTTGTGGACGCTAGTGGGGCAGAAATGTGGGAACAGAAAATTTATTGCAACGCCATCTACTGGCAAGTTTTAAAAATATTGTTTACGTTTATATTTTGTGATGATACGATTATTTTATTGTTCCAAAAACAATAATTCAGGAAACTTATTAGATTACAATTAGGTATGAAGTATTTTTTATGATTACTTAAATAATAATCCCTGAACAAAACGCTTTCCGTTAGCCCGCATAGCCCGCATGCATCTGCCTTGTTTCTGACGTTTTGCGTTTCTGACAAAGCCAAGCCAAACGTCAAATCAGATTTTCCGCATTAATTTTATCGGCAAAACCATAAAAAATATCAATCTACGTGGTTAATATCTCCAATTATTGTGCATTAAAAGTTATTGAGTTTATTTGTGAAGTTTAGAGTTGTATTAAGATTGAAAAACATGATAGTTCGCCATATTGCTGGTTGTTTTGCCCAAAGGCACTAGCCATTTTTTGATAGCGTAAAATTCTTTTGTGCTACACCAAGGCATTGATAAAGTTCTGACGTGTTTAGCGCTGCCGTTACTAATTACATTGTAAGTAAAACAAGATTATTTTTTTGTATTTTTTTCTCGAATAATTTTATAAACCGTCTTTTCGAAGGACGAGTAAAAACATGACGATAGTAACGAGAATGATTTTTATGCTATTCATAGGAACACTGCTTTTAAAATTCTTCCTTTGCCAGATAAAGTAGCATTTAATCATCAGAAAGTGCAAAACTTCTAGGATTTGGCATAATATGTAATATTCACAAGCCTGAAAGTTACAATACTTCCCAGTAATAATGACTATTTTAACAACAACAACATTAAACAAATTTTTAAAGTGTAGAGCAAGTAAATGAGTTTTCATATTCGGGGAGTCTGTTGACAAGAGCTGGAAAGATTGATTAAGATTTGGATAGGAGAGTGATTCATAATCAAAAGTCATTTATTTAAATTAGGCTGAGAATCAGCAATACTAGAACGTCAAAATGACATAAGTCAGTCCCGCGGCACGCCCATTCTCCACCACTTCCTAGGGCTTTATCGGGGAGAAGAACTGGTGCTACAAACTCCATGGAAGCACAGCTGTCTGATCAGTTAGAAAAATTTGCTTCTATACAATAGTAGGCATGTAAAGTAATTAACATTACGAGACATAGCACATTTAATTAAACTATCCATACTGATATTATAAATTCGAAAGTAACTCTGTCTGTCTGTCTGTTACCTTTTCACGCCTAAACCACTGAACGGATTTTGATAAAATTTGGCAGAGAGATAGATTGAATCCCGGGGAAGGACATAGGATAGTTTTTATCAACATAACTCGCGGGCTAGCCATGCAAATATACCAATAAATCCAATGAAAACTGTACACAAGCAAAACAGATTGCTGGAAATAAAGTGAATGGTGCTATACATGCGATTGTGTGTGGCTGTTCATAGTGGTGTGCTGGTGCCTACACTTATGTATGGAAGTGATTGTTGGGTGTGGCAAAAGAAGCATGCTGTGGAGATGCGTTCCATGCGAAGCACGTGTAGTGTGACCCTGAATGATAGGCTGAGGAATGGTGTCATAATTTGTCAATACATCTTCCTTTTAAACCGCACCATTGCGGTTTAAAAGGAAGATGTATTGACAAAAATAATATTACATAATCATAATAATATTACATAATCATAATAATATTACATAATCATAATAATATTACATAATCATAATCATATTACACCTCAGAAAAACAGTCTTTTCTTGTTTTTTCGGTTGTGAAATCATTAAATGACCCCTCCCACTCTGGGTGGACCGGAAGGGAGTGTCAGACTCTTACTGACTAAAACCCACCCATGTTCCTTCCTTAGCCCTTTGTGTTCCGGGCCAGCGGTAACCCTTTCGGACAATCCCGCTGACCCGGCTAGCTTCGGCCCTGACGGGCCTCTTCAATTGATGCTGACATCTCTTTGAGGCGCGCGTGGAACACGTACGTGCCGTACGGCACGGGCTTGGTCCTGGTCGGACGGTGAGCTACCGATTACTCTCCGTCCGCAGGCCCGCGCCTACGGTGGCCGGGAGTCGTCACGCGGCTCCCGACGCCCGGAGCAACTCCCGCGGCGACTGGGACGGGAGGCTATTTCCCTCAGCCATCCCGCCAACTCCTTCGCAAGCATGACTGCTCATAAATCCATTTTAGTAAATAACTCCGCAACACAGAATAATAATAATAATAAATTTTATTCAAAAAATATGAAGACTAACTTTAAATACAGTTTTTCTTAAATCTATATCGAGTTCACCCATGATTTGTGCCCGAACTAGGTAATCCTGTACGTGTTCTGTGTGTGTGTAGGTGTCCTGTAGAATAGATGTACTATAGTCCGCACGAAACTAGTTGGCCGCGCCTAAGGTGAGGACGGGTTGTGGCGGCGGGTTACCTACTGTTCGCAACGCACATGAGATTAATGACAGCAAGCGCCCCCGCCCCTCCATCCCACCACTCACATAACCTAAGGCGCTGCCAATTATTTCCGCGCGGAATATAATCAGAAGATCTTGAAAATAACCTTTTAATTTAGGATTCCATAGACAAATGGCAAATACAGAACCCTTATAATCATCAGATAATTAGTTGCTAGTGTGTCTTACTTACCAATGTTGTGTGGGCTTGTGGCTAAATAATAACAGCCGCACGGGTCGATCGATCAGGTTAAGCTACGCTTGCCGCGGTTGGTCTGTGGATGGGTGACCATCTTTATATACCAAGACCCCTCCGTGCCTCGGAAAGCAGGTTAAGCCGTTGGTCCCGGCTGTCATTCGTGGATCTTTGACAGTCGTTCCGGGTCGTCAGAAGCCCGAAAAGTCTGACAACCAGTCTTACCAAGGGGTATCGTATTACCCAGTAACTGGGTTGTCGAGGTCAGATGGGCAGTCGCTTCATGTAAAATACTGGTATTCAGCTGCATCCGGTTAGACTGGAAGCCAACCCCAACATAGTTGGGATAAGGCTAGGCAGATGGATGAGTGTGTCTTACTTACCTGCTACGATCCTTACATACTTCATATACATTCATACATCTGGTCACACACACACACCAGTTGCAAGTTCCTGGTTGGGACCATGCTGAAAAACATCACCATTATTTTATTTTATTTATTCACAAGGCAACTACAACAGGCAATAATCACAGTAAATATATATATTTAGGTTATTATAGGTTTCGACCTGACTATCACCCAAAGCGTAGTCGCACAACATGACCAGCAACAACAATAATAATCGTAACAACTACAGTAAAAAATAAAACTTAAAACTTAATTGACAAAATTACAGCTACAAGGTATGAACATCTGCCCTGCGACATACTACCTACCTACTTACGCAGGGAATGTGTAGGAGACCAAACACAAGAGCGTTTACGCCGAACGGCATTTCATACAAACTTTCAAGCCCTTTTTAGGGTTCCGTTGCCAAATGGCAAAAAACGGAACCCTTATAGATTCGTCATGTCTGTCTGTCTGTCTGTCTGTCTGTCTGTCTGTCTGTCCGTCTGTCTGTCTGTCCGTCCGTATGTCACAGCCACTTTTCTCCGAAAGTATAAGGACTATACTGTTGAAACTTGGTCAGTAGATGTATTCTGTGAACCGCATTAAGATTTTCACACAAAAATAGAAAAAAAACAATACATTTTGGGGTTCCCCATACTTAGAACTGAAACTAAAAAAAATTTTTTTCGTCAAACCCATACGTGTGAGGTATCTATGGATAGGTCTTCAAAAATGATATTGAGGTTTCTTATATCATTTTTTTCTAAACTGAATAGTTTGCGCGAGAGACACTTCCAAAGTGGTAAAATGTGTCCCCCCCCCCCCCCCCGTAACTTCTAAAATAAGAGAATGATAAAACTAAAAAAAATATATGATGTACAATACTATGTAAACTTCCACCGAAAATTGGTTTGAACGAGATCTAGTAAGTAGTTTTTTTTTAATACGTCATAAATCGTAAACCGCAATTTACCTTTTATTCAACCAACTAAAAAAATAAAAAAACATTTAATTTCATAAACATAAACCTTATGCATGAACCTGGATGTTACGGAACCCTCGGTGAGCGAGTCCGACTCGCTCTTGCCCGGTTTTTTTTTTCGAAGCGAATGAACCGATTTTAATGAAACTTCGTACGTATAAGCAAAATACAAAGGTCTAAAAAACATTAAGAGGAAACATAAGCAGGATACAAAGAGAACATTTTCGAAAAATAGTGTTACAGCCAAATTAGACCGATTTTAAACTTTCCATAGAAACAGATATTTCCAGTTATCTTTTTTTATATAAGACATTTCGAAAATGTTCTCTACTAACTTTTTAGACCTTTGTATCCTGCTTATGCTTAGGAAGTTTCATTAAAATCCGTTCTTTAATTTCGAAAAACAAGGGCTTGAAAGTTTGTATGAAATGCCGTACGGCTTAAAAGCTCTTAATTCACACAAAGTTATAATATTTAAAGCGATATAAAATTAAAGCGTTATAAAATTAAAAAGAAAGAGAACATACATGTCTTTTGAAAGCAGCGGAACGAGAATCGAATAATCAATACTGTTATTGTCTTTTGATATTTCATTGTAAAGTCGACACATTCTGACGATAGGGTTATAAGGTCACTATATGTCCCCCTAGGGCGTCTCCTCCCGGTGTTCCCTCACTCACATCTGCCTAGTTGCCTGTCAATCATCCTTTATGTGTTTTTTCTTAGAACAATAAACTCATTATTTATTAAATTATTTTATTTATTCATCCTCTCAACATGACCAAACCATTTAGCCTATAATTTTCCCACTGCTGGGACACAGGCCTCCTCTCGGTGAGAGGCCGTAATCCACCACGCGAGCCCAGTGCGGGTTGGTCGATGTCATATGCCAACCGATTCTTAGGGTTCCGTACCCAATGGGTAAAAACGGGACCCTATTACTAAGACTTAGCTGTCTGTCCGTTCGTCTGTCCGTCCGTCCGTCTGTCTGTCACCAGGCTGTATCTCAAAAACCGCGTTAGCTAGACAGTTGTAATTTTCACAGATGATGTATTTCTGTTGCCGCTATAACAACAAATATTAAAAACAGAATACAATAAATATTTAAGGAGGGCTCCCCTACAAAAAACGTGTTTTTTTCGCGCTTTTTTGCCTTGTGGCACGGAACCCTTCGTGTGCGAGTCCGACTCGCACTTGGCCAGTTTTTTATTCTAGGACATGCCAGTTTCCTCACGATGTTTTCTTTCACCATTTTGAAAGCAGTGGTGATGGAATAATTTATTCAAATGAATGCGCCTGTCTAGGTTCGAACCTATGACCTACACCCGTAAGTCACGGCTGCTACCACTGGACTACCACTGCTTTCGAACCATTTAACCCTTCGTATGTCCGGAACGTGGATCCACGCGAGACGCAATTACTTTTTAATTGTTTCTCTAATTACAGCATTCAACTGGTTAAGCATACTCATTAAATTTTTGTCCCTAAATCTTTTCAGGCCAAAATGGAGGATGTCAAGATGGAGATGGATCCCCCGCCTCCACCGGTGATGAAGTTCATCAGCGTCACAAGCGAGGCCCTGACCGAGGAGCAGCGAGAGATGTACGAGTCAGTCCTTACCACGTGGAAGCCGGTAATGTTCCCTAAGAGGATCAAACGGTACATTTGCAACAAATGTAACAAAGAATTCAAGAACTACCAGAATTTATATCTGCACACGACCAGAGTCCATTCCTCGGAGGAATCCGCCGTTATTTGTGATATTTGTGACAAAACTTTCAAAAACAAACACTATTTGTACATGCATCGTATGAATAAGCACTACTCCGAGATGGAGAAGTGTTACTGCCAGTTTTGTCTCCAAGAGTTCCGCACGAGGAGGGCTCTACATATGCACGTGAAAAGGATCCATCCCAACACCCTCCCTGAAATCAAATGTAACGAATGCGGGAAAGAGTTCTCGGTACCTTACAAACTGAAGTACCATATCGAGGCGTGTCACAGACCAGACAAGGAGAAGTACAAGTGTCATTTATGCCATAAGCTGTACAAGAACAGTTTGAATTTGAACAGACATCTTCATTTCCAACACACGCCCGTCGAGAGGCATCCTTGCGTATTTTGCAATATGACGTTCAAATCTCGGCATCATATGAAGAGGCATGTCTTGAACATACATCCTCCTTTGGAGTCTAAAGTCACGTGTCCGGAATGTCTGAAGGAGTTCAAGAACGACCAGTATCTCAAGGAGCACATGCAGGTGCACTCGTCGCTCGATTCCAAGGTCAAATGTGACATTTGCGACAAATTCTTTCACTCCGCCATCCGCTTGAAGAAACACAAGAAGATCGTGCATCCCTCAAAACCGAAGCTTCGTTGCGAGAAATGTGATAAAGAGTTCGCGCATGCGCACTACCTCCGTCGGCACAACAACGCGGTGCATTTAGAGCTCGACGAAACAGAGTACCCTCATTCTTGTGAGCAGTGCGGCAAGAAGTTCAAGCTGAAGAAGTATTTGAACAATCACATCCAACGGCATGAGCAGCAGCATCTGAAGAGGATATCCCAGATGGTTAAGACTGTGATGGGGGACGAGAAAGACGTGCCGGTTAAAAAGAGAGGGAGACCGAGAAAAGCGAGAGCGGAAATCGAGTTTATCAAGTGCGAGCCGGTGTCGAGCTCCGATTCGGAATCCGGGGAGACGGACACAGATGACTCTGATTGAGTCTGGCGACAACCCTGTTCGGATTAAGTGTCTAGTTTTTGTGTTTCAAAAGTGCAAAGTGAAAATTTAACTCTGGCGGGATTGAAGCGAAATCCTGCGTAGGGGCGAAATTCGTTCGCGCCGATTGTATCGACTGCAGTCTGGTTGTCGAGAATGCTTTATTGACACCGGTCAGTTACAAACACGAATATGTGTTTTGTGAATTTGATCTTTATTAGTTATGTACTAGAATTGTCGCACTGGTAGGTGTCAGACACGAATTCTCGCGACGCGGCCAGACTGTACCTTGTATTAATTATGTTCAAACTGGTGGACTATACCGGATGATTCTTTTTACCGTTTGGTCAAAATAGGGTATAAAAGGTGAACGAAAAGAAAGCTCTTTCTTTTTTTTTCAAAATCTTAAAATGAAATTCACTTATCAATAAATAGGTACTATTACTGATTTGAAGCAAACTTTTCATACTAAAACAAATATGTAAATCGACAAATATAATATAAAAATTCAACTTGTAGGACCCGCGCGGAAATAATTAATTAATTCTTAGCGACATGCCATCGGCTGGCTTCAATCAAAGGACTGAAATTATAAAAAAAAGGAAAGAGATTTCTATGCTACTCTGTTCAACTTTCAGACGGTAAAAAAATTCAGCTGGTATAGCCGGGTGACATTCTAATCATTAAAACAATCGACGCGTGCGCTCGCGTCCGGCGCATGATTCGCCTCAGTCCGCCTAGAGCTTTGAGTGCAGTTTACTTTATAAAGCTTCAAAGAGATGTCATTGGTGATTAATTTAGTGGCATACCGTTGTAGATATGTTTCAAGAAGTGTAACAAGTTGTCTAAATTTATGTGACCCTGCAAAAGGGTCTCCGTTTAGGGCTCTCATAGTTAGTTAGGAGCAAATTTTTGCAAATAATTCTTGTTCGTAGACATTTTCTAAGAGAGCGTCGGGCGGAAGACCGTAAGGGTATAATAGGATATTTGACTGTTAATTTTATTTGATATTTCGAAACCTAGAAAAAAAACTAAGACCCGGACATCCTGCGCGAGCTGGAATCGTCGCATTTCTTACGGTTTTTGCAGCCAAGTATATTTTTGATGGCAGTCAAATACCCTATTCCGAATGCGACAGTAGACCGCAGACTGCAGCAGCAGTGCCGCCCAACCGCAATGACGGAACGCAGCAAAACTTTGTACATATTTCTATGATAACGCTTCAGTAGATAGCGACATTGTCGCCTGCTGCTGCGGTGACCGCAGACGGCATAGCTGCAGTGCTGTCAGTTACAGAGCGACAAGATGCATTTGTTTGTTTGACTAATTAGGGTAATTACATGCCGAACTATGTGATACCTCGCGATTGCGGTTCAGCTCGCTACCTCAATCAAAATCTAAAGTCATTTATTCAAATTAGGCGGAGAATCAGCACTTTTCAAACGTCAACATAACACAAGACAGTCCCTCTTCACCACCTCCTAGTGCTGGGGAGAAGAATTGGTACTACAAACTGTCCAGCAGCACAGCTGTCTGTTCATGTTCGATTTCACCTCCATGTAACAAATACATGCACGCCGAAGAATACCTCGCTGCCATACACCGCGGACTGCTGGGGGGTATACCTCTGTAGCGGTATCTACAACGCCACATGCGAACAACGCGTCATATTGACGTCACGCAAAATCCTGCATCGCGCAAGCAGAGTTTACCGCGCAACTAGCATAGATACAACGGCCCTACACGGCCAGATACAACACCCGTCTGGTCGGAGGATCCTCCCTTTTCTATAGTGAACTTTACACCCTGTTCCTCATACTTCTATACCTCGGATGTCTGGCATGTGCGCGCGTGTCTATTAGCATTTGCTTTATATGGAGGTGGCATATAGGTAGCGAGCTAAACTACGACTGTGAGGTATCCCAGTGAGGCATTTTCGGCGTGCAAATACTTACCATTAGTTTTGCGAAACTGAACGGCCTTGAAAGCCAAAAGATGGTAGCTTTTTTAGAAGTTGAACGTCACCCTAATTCCGTAACACATATCAGGGGGCCTAAAAAGGCCACTTTGGAGAATCATAAAAGGATAACATTATGAATTATAATATGGCGAAGACAGTACGTGTTTTTCTTTTTTTCGCTGCACTTTGTAGGTATAATCAAAGAGATTGGGATCGGATTGATTGGTATTTTAGCACAGACAAAAAAAAATAACTGAAAAATTATTTACCTCACCAATGGGATTCGATACGATTAACTTAACGGTTAACTGTCCATTATGTTATCCTTTTATGATTCTGCCAAAGTGGCCTTTTTAATAGCTAGCTGGCTAATCCATTTCTTCATATGTTCGAAAAAATGTCTGTTGAACAACGTGAATAAGGCAATGAAAGTTGTTGGTAATTACAGACACAATTAAAAAGCCATTGTGTCTCGCGTAGATCTACGTTCCGGCAGACTAAGGGTTAAAAAATGATGCCACTGAGGTGCGGTAACTGCGCTAACCGTCTTGTCGCCCGACGCCATTTTAAAATCAATTTTATATCTTATTGACAATCAGCTTATGGAACAAGCTTGTACTCTTTAGGGGATGCTCCAAAGATAGCCCGCGAAATATATTTTTTTTACGTTTTTTCGCAATTTGCAGGTCAGTTTGAAGGTTGAACGAAATATGATTCGCGAGCGCGATAAGCATGTACGTGGGACACTCGTACAGATCCATTTTTAATGAGACACGATAATTTAAATTAGCTGGCAAACAATGTGGAGGGAAATTTTGAAATTGGAACGTAGCTATTTTTTAGGGTTCCGTACCCAAAGGGTAAAAACGGGACTCTATTACTAAGACTTCGCTGTCTGTCCGTCTGTCCGTCACCAGGCTGTATCTCAAGAACCGCGATAGCTAGACAGTTGAAATTTTCACAGATGATGCATTTCTGTTGCCGCTATAACAACAAATACTAAAAACAAAATAAAGTAAATATTTAAGGGGGGCTCCCATACAACAAACGCGATTTTTTGGCCTTTTTTTGCTCGATATCAAAAATAGCAACAGGTAGGCACTTGAAATATTCACAAAATACTCAGTTGTATTTTAACTTTAATAATAAATAGTAAAATTAAAATAAAATAAATATTTAAGGGGGGCTCCCATACAACAAACATGTTTTTACACAAAATAATCATATTTTTGAAATAGATTATAACTGGCCAGTCTCTCATACATAAAAACTTTTTTCGCAATACCTTTTGAGTGGCCTGGTATTTCTAGAATTATAATCATTAAAATCATCAATTTATCCCTCAAAGCTCATAAAATCCTATTGAATGACTATTTTCATGAAATATAATTTTAATGATTATAATTCTAACCCAGCATTTGTAAACTATTCAATATTTTTAGGGTTCCGTACCAAAAGGTTAAAAACGGGACCCTATTACTAAGACTCCACTGTCCGTCTGTCTGTTTGTCTGTCACCAGGCTGTATCTCATGAACCGTGATAGCTAGACAGTTGAAATTTTCACAGACTGATGATGTTTTTCTGTTGTCGCTGTAACAACAAATAATAAAAATAAAGTTAAAATTTAAAAGGGTATAAAAGAAAGTTTTTTTCGGCTTTTTATGCCTTGTGGTACGGAACCCTTCGTGTGCGAGTCCGACTCGCACTTGCCGGTGTTTCTTTTTTAATTTATTATTTGATGTTTGTTATTTTTTTTTTAATATATTTTTCTAGTATGCTTATTGATAGTAACGTGGTTTCCTATAATTTAGATACATGCGACATCTACAACATTATTTTTAGTACTTATATGCGAAACCCGAAACACGTGTCTAGTATTTTTATGTAAAGAATCTTATGTACAAAATTTCAAAACTGTATCATGAAAAATCACAAGGTTATAAGCTTGTTAAGTTACCTGTTTGTCCGTACAAAAACATGCTCACCCGCGCCGCGCCATCTTGCGCTCATTGTTAATAGTACCTAGGTACCTAACCGTTCGGCGCGGAGATTGGATAACCTACGTAGTGTCGCTCGATGTCCAACTTTTAACCTTTTTTTTAAATACTGTTGGGACAAAATATAACATGGGGTAAAAATTATTGGAATCAATTCAGTTACTTATTCTGAACAAACTATATTCAGGTTTCGCATATACAGGAAAAGTTTTTATCCAGTGCGCAAATTTTGACATAATAAACTTGAATATATTTTAATAAACACGTATTTTTTGTTTTGATATGTTTCAATAGTAAAAAATTAAGTTAACGCTTACGAGACTTGTTTACTCAGAAATTTATTTTATGGACGTCGCTTGCCAGTCCGTCGACCGGTCGCCCGATTCACGCCGCGCGTCGACCGGTCGCCTGACGCGCCAGCTGCTATCAGAAGTACTCACGCGCGCGCGCTCGCTCTAACGACGGCGGATTATTGACCCCAGTTTAGCGCTACAATTTTTTAAGTTTAGACTGTGTAAAGTTATTTGTAAACGTAATTTTTCGTAAATTCCAATTTATCCTTCATACTTTCATGGGCTTAGGACCATCAAAATGCAGAAAATAAATCATAATAAGTAAGAAAGTAATACGTTTTAGTCCATTCAAAATAAAACATTTAGGTATGATAGGTACTTAGACATGATACAATTTGCGTCAATGTCTAATCAAAGAGAACCTAAGACACTAAGATTGTTTATAATTTCTTCTTACCTCTACATTTTATTAATCACAACACAATAATTTTAGGTAGGTATTGTTTGAAGTGACCTCCTCCTTTTTTCAAGGCATAAACGTGCACGTTTAAATAAGTAAGCATTTAGTTTGTTTAGGACACTAACACCACTTTTTACTTCAATGAAAGCGTTAATTATTTTTTCTTTCAAGTCATCTAGGCTCAGCCGGCATTTCACTTGTTTCATACACCTTGGTTTGCTACTAAAATTGTCCTCTCATTAGGGACCGTGGGATTGAGGATCCTTTGGGCTCGCATACGAGGTACGCTCTCCCTTTCGTATCTTCTTCGTGCTGCTCGTAAATTTTCATTGCTTAACAAATACACTCGCACTATTTCATAATACTCGCGGTGAGTAAAATGAGACATTGTCACTACGCTAGTCTAGTACGCGGCACGCGCGCAGGGACGGCGAAGAGACATCCGACCTCCGCTTCCGCAAGTGACGTACTGCATGTGCATGCGTTTTGTTAAAACGCCGGCGCCGCGCCGCATGCCCCCGCACCCCCGCCCCGTCTCGTGCGCTGGGCGTCCAGCGGCCGGCGGCCGGCCTTCGTGTTTTCATTCATGCTCATTCATAGTATTACTATTAAATTATATCCATGTCTTGCTTATTTCAAATTGGGACAAAGTGGAAAAATGAAAAAAAAAAAGTCATAAACTAAAAATGGAAATGTGTTCTATTGCTTACACCGAGCCACCAAAAAAAATTTGCGCACTGGTTAAAAACTTTTCCTGTATATACTAAAAATAACGTTGTATACCAACAAAGATTTTGGGTCAATGCTGTGTATGTGTTTAGTTTTTAAGCTTTTATATAAATAAATAATACATACTTGTGACTGTCGCGAATCATATTTAGTTCAAAAACAACCTGACTGGAACCTGGGGGCCTCGTGGCTATGTAATAACAGCGCCACGGGTCGATCGATCAGGTTAAGCTATGCTTGCCGCGGTTGTTCCGTGGATGGGTGACCATCTTCACATACCAAGACCGACTCCGTGCCTCGGAAAGCACGTCATGCGGCTGGTCCCGGCTGTCATTCGTGGATCTTTGACAGCCCGAAATCTGACAACTAGTCATACCAAAGTGTTGTGGAGGTCAGATAGGCAGTCGCTCCATGTAAAATACTGGTATTCAGCTGCAACTGGTTAGAGTGGAAGCCGACCCCAACATAGTTGGGAAAAGGCTAGGCAGATGATGACACAACCTGACACTGACCTGCAAATTGCAAAAAACTTAAGATAATTTGAATTTCGCGGGCTACCCTGGCGCTTCTCCCCTTAAGCGCTCCATCGCTGGGAGCATTCGCCTGTAAAGTAACCTTTACTGGCCAGCACATCAAGCTACTCAAAACTGTCAAATTTTCCCAATCAACTTTGAACCTTATACTTTAGCGATAAAGTTGAAAATCTATTAAAGAAATTTGACAGATTGTAGTAGCTTAATGTGCTGGCGTCTGTACCCCCGCTAAAACCCGCACTGTTCCTTCTAGTACCATGAGTCGGGGGCCCGGGAGATACTTGTACAGACGAGCACATCAAGCTACTATATTCTGTCAAATTTCTTTAATCGATTTTCAACTTTATCTCTAAAGCATAAGGTTCAAAGTTGATTGGGAAAATTTGACAGTTTCGGGTACCCCGTGTTACTTCTACGTATTTATTGTACGTATCGTATCATGCTGGTTTAAATTATCTCTGTACACTCGACTACATTCTGTCAAATTTCTTTAATCAATTTTCAACTTTATCACTGAAGCATAAGGTTCAAAGTTGATTGGGACAATTTCTGTACATTAACTAGAAGCTGACGACCTGAGCAGTGTATTTGAAAAGTCCTAGCCGTTACAGTGGAATCGTGGATTGTTACATTACAGGCGAAAGCTACCAGTTAGGGAGCGCCTTAAAATTATATATCTTGCGCATCTAAATTATTAGTAAAAGGGGAGTTTAAATAGTTAATGATAGACTTTAAATAAAAATTAATAGTTTTTCTCATTAACTGTTTCTTTTTTGGTAGATTTATATTGAGTATGGCAACATTGAGATTTTGGTAGAAAAGACTGATGATGACTTGGTTTGGCGTCGAGTTAGTGTTCCTAGTTGACAGCAGATCATTTTTAAAGGTACACTCGAGAGATGTCGTTTAAAAATCAATAATTAATATTAACAAAAATTTGATGATGTAATTAATGTTATTTAACTGTCAAATTGAAAGCCATTGCCAAACTGTTAGTGTATTTACGCAATGAAAGGTTTTTTTTTTTGAGTATTAAAAAAAAAACGTACTTTCCAAGAACTCTGTAGATGGCGTTGAACTGACTACGTTACTAGGTGCCAAAGCCAAAACGCTTGGAAAAAAAACATTGCGTCACGTCACATACGCTCTCGTTGACTGATATTTTTACTTTTTTTATGTACGTTTCGTTTTACGATCTCAAAATTACATCCAAGTAATAATAAAAAAATGATGTGACGTTCCGTTCCTTTCAGTAACTTACCAAGTTCAGCGCCATCTATCCAGCGACTAGGGAAGAGTTTAAAAACAAATTAAAAGAAAATCCCTCATTGCCCCGCTGTTTTTGCACAGAAACGACCCAAGACTGAATCTTACTTGTACGTAGTCGCTTTTACAGATTTGAGTGCACCTGTCCAGTCAGTGCAAGCATGTGTCAGTTATCATCAGAGATCAGTATAGGTAGAGCTGTTTTGTGTACTTGCCATAGGTTAGAATAATATGGATATTCCCCGAGTCCCGGGTAATCGAGTGAGACAACAAGTTACTGTTGGTAAAGAATTGAATTCTAATGGCGCAGAAAGAGACAAAAACAGGTGCGTCACTCTAGCGACAGAAACACCCCGCTATTGTTTTCTTTTGTTGCCATAATGCGGCTACGTTACGCGTCTTAACAAAGCGGCAACGTCGCGCGTTTGGCAAAAAGTTTTATAGCGTGCTGTTGACGTAAATTTTACAATGTCGCTCATGCGCTTATTGGCTTACATAAACCATTTTTATAGGTACCTACATATTGACAAAAAGAATGAAATTCAATAAAATGCCGTAGTATCAGTCTGAATCCCGTGGAGTATCCATATTAACATCAATGTTTTCGGTCAATGAACCTAAATGGCTCTACCTATTCCGATCACTGGTTATCGTGTACTTCAACGTGTCACTGACTTTGGCTGGGCCACCATCTGGAATTTTAATTTTGATAACACAAAAAATTTGTCGCTAATTAGTCGAAATTTGTCGCCAATTATCAGAATTTGTCGGTCACTGGTTCAAAAGATATAACGGTTTATAGGTGGCCGATCTGGAGAGTCTCCCCAGCAGGGCCACATTTATATCTCAAAAACTAGGGTACCTAGCGAAGATCTGTTTTCTCGCATATTTTGTCGCCAATTAGTCGGAATCACTCGCCAAGTCACAGATTTAATCGGGTCTTAGTTTAGGAGATATAATGAGTTCAATTAGTAAGGTATAGTCTAAGAGCTAGATCGAAGAGGTCAGGAAAAATTGCCAAGCCAAAAAAATTCCACTTATAAACCCTTATATCTTTTGAACCAGTGACCGACAAATTCTGATATTTGGCGACAAATTTCGACTGATTAGCGACAAATTTTTGGCGGCCCAGCCAGTCAGTGACACTAGTTCAACTCTAAACATACGGAGCTCAACGATAATAATAATAAAGAAACCCGCCAAAAAAGTCGCCAATAAAAGAGAAATAATAAAAATGTAAAGAGGTACGAGACAAAACGAAGAGAATCCAGTGTTGCCATATATAAAAATTGTTATCTATTTGGGGTCAGTAATTTTAATATTAAGTAGGACTTTTAAAATTATGAGGATGCTATGTGTCACTAGATATACATAAAACCACGGCTTCTTCCCATGAGGGTAAGCAGAAACTACAGAACACCATCTGCTACGATCCTTACAAAGTCCTTTTACTTCATTTACGAGGTCACTATATGTCCTACGGCGTTTCCACTCGCATCTGCCTTGTCTATGATTAGAATAAAAGCATAACTATTTAAAAATTACCTTTCTATTTTCATATTTCTGTGTAAAGGGTTTAAAGTAACCTAACCTCGGGGTGCCCTTCGCTCGCTCTTGCATCCTACGTCGCTAATATTTTTCATTTTGGGTATTAATGTTACTATTTCAGGGAAACAAGATGTGGTGAGCATTTAAATTGCACCCCTTATAAAAATAATGTATTATCAAAAAGGAAAATATACGGACATACAAGTAGTAAAAAAATCATTGCTTTATGGTTTCAACCAGAAAGAAATCAGGTGAGAGCGTTTCTATGGAGAAACGACTACGCATTTCCTCATTAGGGCGCGTCTAACTACAAAAAAAGTATTAAGAACCATATCCTTTTTTTTTTTTGCGGATGGGAAATCATCAAATGACTCCTCCCGCTCTGGGTGGAGCGGGAGTGTCAGACTCTTACTGACTAAAACCCACCCGTGTTCCTTCCTTAGCCCTTTATGTTCCGGGCCAGCGATAACCCTTTCGGACAATCCCGCTGACCAGAACCATATCCTCATAATTTTAAAAGCTTTTAAGCCATGGACTAGTAGACAATGATATTATTGAAATGTGGGTACTGTCTGTTCTACAAGGTCAAATCAATTTAGCTAGCAAAACTTCACAGATGTGTTGGGTATATGTAATGATTTTAACACGAAAAAAGAAAGGGATATATTCAACTGATCCTCTAAAAGCTTATTAACCTTCTAATGATGGGGACGTTTTCAAATTAATGAACCTCTAAAAACTGCTTTTTTAATGATACACACTTATTTCATCTTTTTAATTTTCTTGGAATTATTTGAGGTTCACATAAAGAGACGCAATCGTTATATTAGAGTGTTCAATAATATTTGTCGAAGCGCAAAATAAGAATTATTAGAGGTTCGATTAAATACATCCCATTAAATAATTTCACATCACTAGGTACAGGTTATTACGGGGTCAACGGCCGCGTATTGTGTAGTTACCGATAGATCTACAATGTTTTTGGAGTTTCGCTGGTTAATTTAAGTTGACCTTTCAGAAAACATGTTTGTGATGAACAGAACTGGTTTTCAGAAATAGGATGTTTTTTTGATTTTCAAACACAAAAAAATTAGGAAATGGGTATTTCAAACTTTCGGCTGTAAGTATTACAAAACAAGGTTTATGTTATACCCAGGTTTAACTTTAAACCAGTGAGCCATTTTTGAATATGAACTGTATTCTGGCAAGTTAACGTTCTCAATGCAAAAACTGACTTTAAACCCGTGTCTGAGTTGTCAATACTTTACTGTTATCGGAATAAAGTTCAAAATGCAATAACTGGCTCAAATATTTAGAAGCTTAAACCAAACTTAGAAGCCGTTTTGTAACAATTTCTGACTACCCTCCAAATATTATTGAAATCTTGTTGTCTTCTCAGTCCTCAGCTAGCAAAGTACATAAAATAAATGTTATAAATATGTATATAAAGTTATTATTTAATTAGTATTTACTTAGTAATTGAGGAGGGAGGACCAGTCATTCAGTTATATTCTACAGAGCGCGTCGATCGCAATCTAAGCCCATGTAAAAATATTGAGGCGGGATTTTATCGCGCACTGAATTTTGAACTCTCAGTGTTGAACCTAGCGTTGAGAATCGAACAGAGCGCATCCCAGCGCGTCGAAAAAACACACTGATGAATTTTAAACTCTCGGCGCTATGCAGAGGGTTGAAAATACAGTGCGCCTAAAAAGTCTCCTGTAGGTACGAGGGTGTGTTTTTCTGACACGCTCGGGTGTACGCTGTTGGATTTTCAACGCTAGGCCGAACACCGAGAGTTGAAATAAAAAAATCGCCCGTACGTATTACAGTTCGTGTCTAATAACTTTGCCGCGCTAGGCTTTTCGCTAGCCGCGCACGCGCGCTGCTGTTTTATTAATAGGATTAACTACGGCGCAGTGATTTGTTGCCTACTTCTGAGCGGCAAAGTTGACGCGAACTGTAAATCTAATGCTGTATCTGTTACTTTAATATGTTATGAAGCGATAGAAAGAATCAGGCACCTGCCTCAACTCCGGCGATGAACGTAAAGCGTGTAGCGCTAGCAACTACAATAGAATAGAATACTCTTTATTATGTACACCATATTAATTACAGACATAATTATAGAAACTGTACAAAGGGTGACACAATGGGCGGTCTTATCGCTAAAAGCGATCTTTTAAAGACAACCTTTGGATGGATTAAAAAGGGGAAGGACAGACAAATACTGTAGGTAGTCTGTGGTGTACCATTTACATAATACAATAAATACATACATAAAGTATATTATACTCGTAACAATAAACTTGAAACAGGAGCAAAGAAAATATAATGATGATGTATTAAGAAGAGAGGAAGTGGTTTTTTATCATAATTTTAAAAGTGGACAAAGATTGAGCACGCCTTACCGACACGGGCAAGTCATTCCATAACCTTACTGCTTGGCCAGTAAAAGATTTGTCAAAAAAACTGGTGGAATGCATCGGCATCTCTAGTCTCAGGTTTTCCGATGACCTCAGATATCTATTATGTGTGTCATGAAGGAACTTGAAACGTTCTTTAAGATAAGTGGGGGACCGACGTAACTCGAAGATCCTGAGTATAGCCTCTGCGAACTTTCGCACATGTTCTCTCACTCACACTCGCCTCATATCACCATCTGGTTCCTAAAAAAATGACTGCGCAACCTTCTGCGCAAGGCTCGGACTCGCCAAGATACATCGGTCGTATTGTACAAACCGTGCGAATGAACTAGGCGTCTCGCTGGAGTGCGTGCCTTCTGCTTCCCCGCGCGGAGCCCCGCTTTGAGGCCAGTGGGTCGTCTTAGGTGCGGAGTTGTAGGAGTTGGAGTGTGCACTTGAGCAGCAACATCGTCATTTCAGCCCGGAAGCACCAACTGCCAGTGCCGGATTAAGAATACTTGATGGTCTAAGCAATCCACTAGTCGCCTCGTATTTTTCCAAAACATCGACGAGCGATTTGTAAACATTGGCGCACATCTCTAGAGTGACTTTTGGGGCTTGTAATAATCTTGCTGATAAACAGCCTTGCCATTCATGTGCAAGCAAATACTGTTTCGGTGCTGTTTCTGCCTTATGTTGCCCCCGAGACGTGATGTCCTAAGCAATTGCTTAATTTGCGTAAGGGCTAATCCGGTACTGCCTTGCCCACTGCCGGGTACAGGCCTCCCCTTTCGTCTGCCACACTTCCCGGTTCCGTCACTCATCCAGGTGTTTCCCGCGACTTTGACTACATCGCCAACCCAGCGCGCTTTTGTATGGCCCTGGTTTCTTTAGCCTAACCTTGGCCACCGTTCGATCACAGATTTACTCCGTCGGCCATCTCCTCGTCTAGCTAGATGTCCTGCCGAACCCTACTTGAGGCCCATCGCCCTGTTCCAGACGTCGTAGATTTTCGGCCAAGAAAATAAAAAGAAATGTTTGTTTCGGAAATTGCCAATTTTATTGCAGTTTATCTTGGCCATAGAATAGAATAGAATACTCTTTATTATGTACACCATATAAATTACAGACAGAAATATAGAAACTGTACAAAGGGTGACACAATGGGCGGTCTTGTCGCTAAGAGCGATTGGATGGATTAAAAAGGGGAAGGACAGACAAATACTGTAGCTAGTCTGTGGTGTACCATTTACATTAAACCACCACATACCACAGAATAGAATACCATAGAATTTCGGTTCTGAGAAGCATGGCCCTACGGCGCACCGTTTCCGAGTTATGGGCCTTCCTTTCCTTCCCCAAGTCCTCGCTCCATAGCGCCCCTGAGGGCTAAACTGTCAGCCTTGTGCGTTCAGTAGCGATGCGATAGCATATTTGTTATGTGACGTCACAGCACAAGGTGCCTAGTCAACTCGCACGGGTTGTAAGAACGAGTTGGCAAGCAGCGAGTCTGCGACGGCGACCTGCCCGCCTGCATGCGTACGTACAAACGCCAGCACATCAATCTGTCAAATTTCTTTAATCGATTTTCAACTTTATCGCCGAAGTATAAGGTTCAAAGTTGATTGGAAAAGTTTGACAGTTTCGGGTAGCTGGATGTGCTGACGTCTATACAGTCAGCAACAAAAGTCGATTAACACTTAAGTTTTTTTAATCTCAATTATTGATCAAAATATTTGTTCAACATTGCATTGTTTTACTTCTGCTGCAATTTTGAACAAATATTTTGTTCATTAACTGAGATTAAAAAAACTGAAGTGATAATCGACTTTTGTTGCTGACCGTACTAAGCGTGAAATTCGGCGAGTGTTCGGCACGCCAAGCGAGAGTCGCTGAGCTCTCTTGCCCTTGTCGTTGCGACGAGCGAGTGCTCGCCGGCTCGTCCGTGTGAATTATTATTATAATTATATGTATCTCTTTTACTTACACGGGACCTACAATCTATTGTACAGTCGCCAGCACATCAAGCTATCCGAAACTGTCAAATTCGCCCAATCAATTTTGAATAAAGTTGAAAATCTATTAACGAAATTTGACAGATTGTAGTAGCTTGAAGTCTGTGTGGTGCCCGACTTAAAGAATAGCACCACCCCATACTTCCTGTGGGTGTCGTAAAAGGCGACTAAGGGTCGTACCGGAGAATGGGCAGCAGCGTTCTCTATGCATTCCACCACCGTACCATACTGCGATCGCCAACCCGCCTGCCAAGCGTGGCGATTATGGCAAACCCCCCCCCCTTTTGGGGGAGGCCTATGTCTAGCAGTGGACGTCTTTCGGCTGAAATGATGAGTAGCTTGATGTGCTGGCGTCTACGTTTCTTGAGCAAGAAAATCGTTGAGGCAGTCGCTTTCTCGTCGGGGAGGGACGGGTGCCTTATGAATGTGTTAATATTATGTTTCTTTTGCGAGTTCGGGGATTGTTTTAATACATACTTAGTTAATAGTTGAAATGAGGGAAACAGAAGATTTTTGATGACATTGAAAAATAAACTTTATCACGAGTGTTATAAAGTGCAAAGTTGTACAAACATTGATTCCTCGGGTGTACTCTGGCGAGCTCGCCCGTTCTAGTTTGAGCTTTAATACACTTTTGATAAGGTTTAATGTACAATAATAATCATCACTTCATCAGTTCTCTGAAATTATTCGCCATTTTACTGAAAGATTGGTCTTTATGATAAGGTTAGGATATTCAATTTTATAAAAACTATTTTATTTCAAACGAATATTTATTGTAAATAAAATATTTTGATGTGAAGCCAACTGATTCTTTTTTATTTTGTACCTATCCTGAAATAGTTAAGCTACGGTTCGTGGATGGGTGTTCATCCACTACATATCGAGAAACCATGCCACGGAAATCACGGTAAGCCCTTTTTTTTGGGTGGGAAATCATCAAATGACTCCTCCCGCTCTGGGCGGAGCGGAAGGGAGTGTTACACCGCACTAAATTGTAGTCTTTGGTCGGACTCTTACTGACTAAAACCCACCCATGTTCCTTCCTTAAAGTGTATTTCAAATAAACTTGCGATAAATGTCATTCAACCACCCTGTACCAAAAAGTCCAAATAACTTACGATAGATATCGTTCGTCATACAAAACTGTCGCTAACATTGCATCGGTTGAGTTTCATAATACCAAACACGGAGTAAGTCAATGTTTTGATCGTGTTACCGACACTGCCCATACATTTTTTTCGTATGGTTTGGAAATATTGGGATACATTAGTAGAAGGAGGTGAACAAACTTTATCGCAAGTTTATTTGAAATGAACTTTAGCCCTTTATGCTCCGGGCAAAGAGTAAAGTAACTATAGGGGCTTGGTTTCCATTTCACATAGTTGTAAGCTTTTAAAAATCTTTGTTACGTTTTGTTTTCTTACATTATCAAAACCATTTACTATCGAATTTGTAAATAATGAACATTGAAACTATTGTCAAGCTACCACTAAAAGATTACTTTCATACATTCACTCTTCTGTAATAAATCGAAAGTTAACCAAGACCGCACGTGCAAACGAAACGCATAAAAAAAAACCAAGCTGCCAAACCGCCATATTGTTTACATTTTCCAGACTTGTATTGCTTCGGACTATTGCGTGTGATTATTTTTAACGTATTAATATTTGTTTTAAAATGGAAACGATGAGTTTAGGCAATGAGGAAGATATTAAATTTGATTTTGAACCGGCGAAAGCTATTTGTAGGTGTTGTTTGATGACGGAGAGACGAATGCTTAGCGCTCTTATGTTCGAAGCGTATTTTAAAGATCTTGCCGGAATTAACGTGAGTATTAGCTGTTTTATATATAATGAACCCCTCAAGTTTAGTTAGTTTTACATTTCTGTTAATTCCAAAGAGATTTATCAATAATTATCGACGATAACCTGACTAAGACAGTCATAATCAAAATTTGAAAAATAATGTTGTTAATTTTATGTTTTAATGCTTGCTATGCATTTTTTTACTGAAGCATTAGTCTTTCTTGTGCTTTCTTCTGTTGTGTTGTATGTTCTTCTTCATACTATCTTCTGCTTTTAAGTTAAAATTGAATTAAACCTCATGTTTACTTCGCTATGTTGTCAAAATTGAAGTTAAAAACATGTTTACGTTGGCTACCAAAGAATAAAAAAATTAGGGAAGTTAGATAGGTTGCAATTCTATGAGACTCGCCTTGTACTATTTCCTGTGTTGTATTACATAACATCAAGCATCACCATTAAGGGTTAGGTGGTGGCGTAGCCATAGTATACCCACATTCAGCCAGTTATGTTTAAGTTGCAAGTAATAGGTGACTGAGCCTATTACCATCAGCCATGCACAAATCGAGACTCCATGGTGCTACTAAGCTGACAGTAAAATCCAAAAACAACCCTCAGAAGCAACTATGTTCTATGTTATGAGTTTGGTTCCACACTCAGTCCTTCAGTGGACCATTGTGCATGGACCATGGCGGCCGTCGGTGGTATTAATATTGTATTGTACGTGTTTTATATGGGCCTTGTTGCCTGAAATAAATGGATAATAATAATAAAGTTATTCCAACCAGCCCACCTCCCTCCAGAAGCTGAGAAGAGAAGTCTCCTGTGGTCTGTTGAGAAAATACGATCTGGGTGTCCCGAGGGTTTCTGACCGAATCTAGGTGACGCATGTGCATTCAAAGAGCATTCAAACAGTTTCATCAGCCTCCATGCAATTCCTGCACATGGGACTGTCCGTTATGCCTATTGTGTGGAAATGTTTATTTAGCAAGCGGTGTCCCGTGATGGTCCCCGTCACCGGGCGCAGGTGTTTCCTGTCCAGTCGTAATAAACGTCTGGTTAGCCTGCCATCTAATGATGGCGTGGGTACCTTGGACTGTCTGCAGCCCTGTGACGATGTCCACCAGCTTGTGTGTGGCTGTGCTCCTGTAGCCACCTGCATAGTTGGTTAAAGGGGATGGGCACGACAGGTTCCGGTCCACAAACTGACTGCATGACTGGATACTGGATGCCCTTCTCGCCCTCAGAAGCACGCTCAGCAGTTATGCTTGCAACTAATAGACCAAGGAGGCGGGCATTAAATACATATACATATTGTTATCAGACTACTTATTAAATTCCGCATGGTGGATTACGCCCCGCTCTGTCTTGCAGAGAGAAGGCCTGAGTCCGAGCAGTGAGAATTTAATATGCTGATTTTGTAACTATGCTTGTTAAACTTTCCCGCTGCTTACTGAATACCTGTTGAAACTTTAATATTATTACTAGCAACACCCCATGGTTTCACCTGTATAAGCGTTGATCCCATGGAAATATCAGGAAAAACAGTATCTTATGTGGTAATTCAGGTTATAAACTATCTGTGTGCCAAATTTCATCCGAAACCGTTTAGCAATTTTAGCGTGATTGAGTAACAAACATCCAAACTTTCCCATTTATAATATTACTAGTTCCTCCGACCCACCCCGTTGCATCGCCCTGTTCCTTCGTTTTCGCTAAGCGTTGTATCTGACTTTTTTTGTTTTTGCTCTGCTCCTAATGGTCATAGCCTGATGTTAAATAGCCTTCTTCAAGAATTGGGCTATCGAATGCAACAATATTTTTTCTAGGGATTAGCACGTACAAAGATAACAAACGAAAATTTCAACTGTCTAGCTATCACGGTTCATGAGATACAGTCTGGTGACAGACGGACAGCGGATTCTTAGTAATAGGGTCCCGTTTTTACCCTTTCGGTACGGAACCCTAAAAAAAAACAAGTTGGGCAAACATCATCTAAAACTAATCTAAATTTCAAGTTGATAGCATTAGTAGTTCTTGAGATATCCAGCTGTGACAGACAGACAGACTGAGTCTCACCATAAGGGTTCCGTTTTACCATTTTGGTACGGTACCCTAAAAATGTAGAGAAACCAGAGGTACTTTTGACAGATTGAGACTGAGATCAGACTGAAAGTTCTTAAATTTATTTTTATTTTATTTATTTATTTAACTATGCATACACACATCACGATGCAGTATAAAACTTATTTACATCCGTCACCTTACACATCAGGTCCAGTTGAAAACCAGCGTCAGGCACTAGTTGTCTGGCATTTTTGCTGAACTGGGCCTTTTTGGCGCAGCCGTGAGGCACACATTCCTGCTAATTTCTTACATCGGACTTTGCACTTTTTATTTTTATCTTTATTTTTATCTGATGTACGACTATTATCTCTGGTGTATTGTGTGTCTTTTAGTCTGTGCTAAATAAATGTATTTTCTTTCTTTCTAAAAATACGAGAATTGCCCCTCAGGTTGAAGTAGTTCTAACTGAACAGACAGCTGTGCTGCTGGGCGGGTTGTTGCGCCACTTCTTCTCCCCAGATAAAGTACTAGGAAGTGGTGACTGTCTTATGCCATTATAACGCTCGCAAAGTGCCGATTCTCAGCCTAATTTGAATAAATGACTTTTGATTTTCATCATCATCATCATTTCAGCCGAAAGACGTCCACTGCTGGACATAGGCCTCCCGCAATAGGGGGAGGATTGCCATAATCGCCACGCTTGGCAGGCGGGTTGGCGATCGCATTATAGTATGGTGGTGGAATGCATAGAGAACGCTGCTACCCATTCGCCGGTACGACCCTTAGTGGCCTTTTACGACACCCACGGGAAGTATGGGGTTGTGCTATTCTTTCAGTCCGGCACCACACAGACACTTTTGATTTAGAGTATAGATTATAGTAGGATTTCATTGTGTTTCCAGTTAGCGGAGTCCGATGGTCTTCCGCAGTGGTTGTGTTACGAATGCGCGATGCTCCTGCAGAAGTCGGTGAGGTTCAAACATAAGGTGTTGCGAGCTCACACGATGCTATACGAGTATCTCACACGATGCGCTCCCGTGAGTATTGTTATGATAATATCATCATGCCCCCCAATGTGTGTGTGTGATCCAAAACTGGCATACTGGATGTAGGAAAGAAGGCTGCCAGGCTCAAATGGGATTGGGCGGGTTACAGCCGCATGCACGATGACCGCTGGGCAAACATCTCCACACAATGGGTGCCTGTAGAGGGACGGCGCCGCCGAGGCCGGCCCAGAAAGAGATGGCGAGATGACCTGGTCGCGTAGCTGTTTCGAGGTGGCGCTGGAAAAGAGTTCCTGGAAGGATTTGGGGGAGGTCTTTGCCCAGCAGTGGGACAGCACAGGCTAGAAAAAAAAAACTTCTCTATTGCAGGGGCTTGTGGCTAATTAATAACAGCCGCACAGGTCGATCGATCAGGTTAAGCTACGCTTGCCGCGGTTGGTCCGTGGATGGGTGACCATCTTTACATACCAAGACCCCTCCGTGCCTCGGAAAGCATGTTAAGCCGTTGGTCGCGGCTGTCATTCCTGGAGAAAGGCCCAGGAATGCTTATGGAACCGACTAACCAATTTATCACGATCACTAATATCACATTATCAACACTTTATCAGGGTTAATATCATCTAAAACTGTTGCAGTTCCCGATAGAGGCTCAAGATGAAGAGTTGACCAAGTACGCCAGTCCTCACCTGAGTACCACGAGTGTGCTGACCATAGATATAGTGGGCAAAGGCAGGGCCGGGTACCATCAGGTTCTAGAGGTAAGTTAATCAATCAATGAACTCAGCATATCACAGTCCACTGCTGGACATAGGCCTCTGCCATACTGCGTAACACCATGTCCTCCGAACTGCCGGATTAATTCCTCTGGGGTCTTGAGCCGAGCAGGAGGTCCCTCGATGACGCCCCTGGATCTCTCGACGTGGTTCCTGGTGAGCTTCCTCCGGAACGGGGATGCCCTGGTCTTCTTCTTCTCTTGATGCTCTAACTGTGATATGTCTGTGTGGTGCCGAACTTGAAGAATAGAACCACCCCATACTTCCCGTGGGTGTCGTCAAAGGCGACTAAGGGTCGTACCGGAGATTGGGCAGCAGCGTTCTCTATGCATTCCACCATCATATCATACTACGATCGCCAACCCGCCTGCCAAGCGTGGCGATTATGGCAAACCCCGCCCCCCCCCCCCTTTGGGGGAGGCCTAAGTCCCGTCTTTCGGCTGAAATGATGATGATGATGCTGCCCTAACTAAGCAATCCACGCCTGTAGGCCCCCCTATCCGCTAGTCGCCTCGTATTTTTCCAAAACATCGACGAGCGAATTGTAACGATTGGCGCACATCTCTAGAGTGACTTTTGGGTCTTGTAATATCTTGCTGACACACAGCCTTGCCATTCATGTGCTAGCAAATACTGTTTCGGTGCTGTTTCTGCCTTATGGTGCCCCCTGAGACGTGATGTCCTAAGCAATTGCTTAATTTGCTTATGGGCTAATCCGGCACTGGTCCTCCGCTTTCCGCATCAAGTCTATCCCAGCCACCTTCTTAGGCCGCCATCCCACTGGCGTTTTATGAGCGTCGGCATCTCTCGAACGTCTACGCAGCGTCAACGTTGCGCAGACGTGACGTTGACGTCGCGTCGTTGCGTGACAAGCATTACCGTCCGCTGAACGCGACGTCAACGTCGTGTCTGCGCAACGTTAACGTCGCGTTTGTCCTGCTCTGTCCGTGTGGGTACGGGCGGGGGCTACGGCCGGCAGCCATTTGCGCGCAGACGTTCGAGAGACGCCGACGCTTGTAAAACGCCAGTGGGATAGCGGCCTTAGGGTCGTCGGTCCATCATCTCTGAGGGCGTCTCATTATACGCTTGCCGATCGCGCTCCCCACTCCACCACCCTAATTGCGTAACACACTATCAATCGGAATCTGAAGCTCATTTTGAAGCAAATTGCAAATCCATTGCTTCATAAGTTCTAAAAATTAGTCTGGTCAACACGAAAATAACGAAATGAATGTCGTTGACGACTCCGTCTGCCCCAACCGGCCATCGGTCCATCGACAGAGTAGTAGAGGTATGTCGAACTCAAAATAGAGGGGTTTGTGGGATTTTTTTAAAAATTGTTATTGGGCCTGTTCTTGAACTCGATCACGCCCAAAAGCGATGGATGAGGTCTATGATGGAACGAGCGTGCCCAGAAGATGCCTGTTCACTCTTGCTTTGAAGACAGATGGGTTAAATGTGGGAGGGAACTCTAATGTACTAGCAAATGATAATTAATATCAGGACTAATAATGTTGTGGCCAATGTGGAATGTAATATTTTTATTTTTGTTTCTTTGCTGACATTATGATGATTATTTAATTTTGTGTAACATATTAGATATGTTGTTAAAACCACTGTTCGACACAAATGTAAATTTGTTGAAGAATAAATAAATAAATAAAATAAATATCGGGTTCAAAAGCGGGCCCATTTAGTAATAAAATAATTAAAAAAAAAAATTATAGTAAAGGTGCGCAGTGATGCACACCCTCACCCTATTTCAAGTTAAACAAATATCAACCTTATTTCAATGACAATTAAGTTGATTTCAGTGTGACTAGCACTATTGAAAAAGTTATAAAATTGTTTTAAGTTGTATCGTAAACTAACCTTTATTGTGTAGGAATTAAAGTTGTTCTTCCATTAATTCGTATTTGTTTACATTTTTTGCAAATAAATCGCGAACTCAGATTTTGTATGTGTGTAATCTGCATTCGCGACTTATGTACCACAATTCTAAACAAATATACATGAGTTTATGGAAAAGTAACTTTAATTCCTACACAATACAATGCAGTTTACGCTAAAAAGTAATAAAATTGTTTGAAGTTGAAACAATTTGATTATTTTTTCAATAGTGCTAGTCACTCTGAAATCAACTTAATTACCATTGCAATAAAGTTGATATTTGTTTGATACGGTGACGATCCTTTTCAGAGTTGATGTGTGCTATGACCTTAATTAAGAAAAAGAATAAACGAAATTAAATAATTAATTTCAGCATGAAAAGCAAGTTCAGTCTTCAGGACTAGATGACATTGACATTCAGATGATCAGTAAGATTGAAGACGACATCGTGAAAGAGGAGAACGGCTTTTCAGACTATGAAGATAATATTACCTTAGAAGAATTTAGGTAAGATTCCAAAATACTTTTAGTTGTAGTTCGGAACTTATATGTTTGAGCCGTTAGGGGTTGAAACACTAGGGCCGCTGACATCGCCAAGCGGTTGGTCGACTCTTCACGTGACCGGAGGGCTGGCCTATTTTTTGGCCAAAGAATCAGCATTGCCATACAATGTGGCAATACTGCCAGCCTTTTGGGCACGTTTCCTGTTGACAGCGATGCGGACGAATTTGTTGATGCCCTTTGATTATTTCCCCTCCTTTTTATATACTTGTCAGAAATACGTCATCCGTTTGATATTCGGAACGTCAGCGCCATCTGGTGGCGCTGGACAGTCTAGCCTGAGTCCGTGGGGGGGTCGAGGAGAGCGAGCTTCGAGGTGAAGCGGAGGACTTGAGCATTGGACATCGTACGGACAACATGTCCTTAGAAACTGTCGCGCGTTCCGTATCGTTGAGTGTGTACCTACAGTGTGTGATTCGCTAGTGTAATTAAACTGTTCGTAAAATTATAATCTGATTTGAACTGTAAACGGTTTTTCCATTGCGCAATAACCAACACTACCCATAGTACGCCCACAGTAATTAAAATATGCCTGATGATAACGAGACACACTATACCTTCTCCGTCATATTTTTAGTTTTAACTGACTTTTGCCTGCGGTTTCGTCCGCGTGGAGGTCGGAAATTATCCCACGGAAATGTACTTTTGATATTTCATCAAATTGTCGATAGGATTGTTACGTACGGAAAACATTTTAATAAAAATAAATCAGTAAATGAGACCTCGCCATTGCGACCTTACGCATGTTAACACTTTTCTTTCAAAATAAATAAGAACATCAATAAAAAAAATGTGAGATAGCGTCTCGTTACCACACCAAAAGGCATAGAGCGCACATTTGCTTGGCAAACGTTTCACCCGCGCTTTGAGCGCGCGCTCCGACGGCAGTTCGTTTTCAGTACTCGCACAGCTCCCACGCCGATCGCACACTCCCGCGAATGCGATCTACTTAACATGAGTTGTCGCCGCTGCGGAGCCTCACACTTACAACATATTTAATTAACTGTTTCATTTACCTAACCGACTAATAGCGTACCTGCATGCTGGGGGCCTAAAAAGGCCACTTTGGCAGAATCATAAAATGATAACATAATGGACAGTTAACTTAACAGAAGTTAATCGTATCAAATCTCATTGGTGAAGCACTTTTCAGTTTTTTTTTTTGTTTGTGCTAAAATACCAATCAATCCAATCCCAATCTCTCTGATTATACCTACGTAGTGCAGCGAAAAAAAGAAAAACACGGACTGTCTTCGCCATATTATGATTCATAATGTTATCCTTTTATGATTCTCCAAGTGGCCTTTTTAGGCCTTCTGTACACAACAAGGATTATATGAACTTAGAGGCTATTGATGATTTTAATATTTTATAATTCTGTAGTCATTTATTTGTTGTCATTTATTTATTTGCCGCGCATCATAATTTAATCTACATACAACCTGGCACTGACCTGCGAACTGCAAAAAACTTAAGAAAATTTTAAATTCGCGGGCTACCTAGCATATCAAGTTGGTAACTTACGATTTTGACCATAGACAAACATTTTGACAAACGTCAAAAAATTTGCTTTTTTTAATTTATGTCTTCAGATCTGTAGCAACGAAGATGACAGAGGATGACATAGCGTCGTTGTTACAAGAGGTTCCCGCGCCCGTGGAGATCAAAGAAGAACCCCCCGCCAAGAGGAAGAAGACTAAAGAAGTTAAGGTTAAAAAGAAGAAAAAGGAAATGTGTGTGCCTATAGATTAACAAAATCAAAAGTCATTTATTCAAATTAGGCTGAGAATCAGCACTTTTCGAACGTAAAAAAGGGCTTTGAAGATCCGTGGCATACCTACCTGTTAGGGCATGCTCCCGGGAAATCCCGGACTCAAAAAACCAGGAATCCCCGGGATTTTTAACTCAATCCGGTACCGGTTCTTCATCTCGTAATCCCGGTTCTTTTGATACTTTAGGTACCATATTATTTTCTTTCTTTTTTTCAATATAAGGTAACAAATCATATTCAATAAAGTACTTTTTTTATACAATAATGTTAATATAAAACATTTTCTATTGAAAATACTGAGAATTTTCACGCCGTACAATTTTATTTGCCTTGCATTACACTAACATTTATTAATACGTCTACTACACCAACCCACATTTGTAATAAGTTCATTTTTTAACAGATTTAGATAATTATATGTAGTGTGCACGCACACGAGCTATTCATACAATAAATTAATAACCACATTTGTACGTAAGTACTGAAAGTACCGAATTTCCCGGGTAATCCCGGTTCCAAGTTCAGTACCGAAAATCCAGTCCCGGTTCTGAAGAAGGAACAGGTACTGCATCCACTACTACCTGTCCGCCATTTTGTTTATTTTTTAAATGGCGGCCACGCATGAGACCTATCTAAGGTCCCTATAAATAGATGGACAAACTTTTAGAAATCATTCAGGCCACCAAAATAAGGACGATGGTAAAAAAATATATAAGAAAAACGCATAGATACTTACAAGAAATATAATCAGCTAACGAAAATACACTAATGTGCCGGCAATTTATTATTTTCGGTCAAAATAAAATCACTTTAATCAGTGTTTTTTTTTTGCTTGGATATCTTTAGTTAGTCGTACTGAGCGCTGTGTTAAAATTTGTACAGCTATTTTAATGGGACCCTGTATAAAGTTAACAAGTAAAATGTAACAGCAGCTTCACAAACTAAACTAAATTTAAGTTCAGTACCATCGAGTGGGACATCAAAATGAAGGGTTTTAAAAGGCGATTACAAAAATATATACAACTTATACGGTTAAAAGAATTTCGAAGTGACAAATCTTAAAAAACACGTACCAAGAACTAAATCGTCTGCGAAATATTTCACATTTGTAAACTAAAAAGCTGGAAATAAAAAAAGTAAAAGTTGGAAGCAGGCGGGACCCATGTCATTTTTATTTTTATTATATTTTCAAACTCAAATGGGTCCCGCCTGCTTCCAACTTTTATTAAATTTATTATTTAAAAAAATCAAAAAACCCGACTGTGGTAAAAAACTTAAGTTAAAAGAAACTGAAAAGCTAAAAACAAGCCCATTTTAAATTAAATAAAAGTTGGAAGCAGGCGGGACCCACATCATTTTTATTGTATATTTTCAAATTCAAATGGGTCCCGCCTGCTTCCAACTTTTATTTAATTTAAAATGGGCTTGTTTTTAGCTTTTCAGTTTCTTTTAACTTAAGTTTTTTACCACAGTCGGGTTTTTTGATTTTTTTAAATAACTTTTTTTATTTCCAGCTTTTTAGTTTACAAATTTGAAAGATTTCGCAGACGATTTAGTTCTTGGTGTTTTTTTGCGATTTGTCACTTCGAATTGCTTTTAAGTATATATGTTGTGTATATTTTTGTAATCACCTTTTAAAACCCTATAATTTGATACCCCACTCGATAGGTTTTGAAAAAAAAAATTTAATATGGCGTCCAGTAGTCGCCATATTGAATTTTCACTAACATCATGTCTTTAGTGACACTCGCCGGATTAAGAGGAATCGATTAACGTGTGAATCATAAAAATCGGCCCAGGCGTTTGGTCTGTATAGTGCTTCAAAGGAACATATAAACATACATACATAGGCTGATGAACCACTACCACTCCTTTGCGTCGCGCAGTCGGGTAAAAATGGGCTTGTTTTTAGCTTTCAATTTTTTACTTAAGTTTTTTACCGCAGTCGGGTTTTTTAGTTTTTATATTACTTTTTTTTTTGACAGTAGGTATGCCAAGGCTCTATAGAAATCTTCAATCCCCTTTTCGTTTGTCTGTTAGTTCCGGCTAATCTCCGAACCCGCTGGACAGATTTTAACGCCACTTTCACTGGCTAAAAACATTCATCTCTTCTAGAAGAATGTGATATCTCGTTGACAGATGTTCCGCCAGATATGTTACAGCAGGGGCGAGCCTATTGTCTTCAACCCATCCTCGGACTGACCTTAGCTAAGGTAGCTTCACCTTGTTTTACCCATATTGAACTAAAAATAATCAATTCTTTTCAGTGAGAGAACTCCTGAAGACGACATGACGGTTGAATCTAAATCTTCAATTAGAAAACCTATAGAACTGGACCCTACTAAGATTAGGATAGTCACCTTGAACCCTGAGGAGCAAATAAAGCATAGAGAGGTACGTCACATCTCGCCTGTATCATCATCATCATCATTTCAGCCGAAAGACGTCTACTGCTGGACAAAAGCCTCCCCGAAGCACCTCCACTTCGACCGGTTCTGTGCTTCTCGCATCCAACGGGTTCCTGCGGCCTTCACAAGGTCGTCGGACCACCTTGTGGGAGGCCTTCGCCTGTATCCTTACATGGTATTGTAGCGGTATCCACAACGCCACATGCGAACAACGCGTCATGCTGACGTCACGTAAAATCCTGTATCTCGCAAGCAGAGTTTACCGCGCAACTTGAATCATGAAGCAGTTGCCCGCCAGAGACACCCGTTTGGTCGGAGGATCCTCCTTTTCTATAGACTATGACCTAATAGGTACCTATAACTTTAAACCCCAATTTTTTTTTTTTTTTTTTTTAGTTTCGTTCCAGTCGTGTCCCATTTTTTTTTCTCTTTTTTCTATGTATCAAAATTTACGACACCCCTTTCTTCTATCTCTTTGTCTTTAACGTGTTAGAAAGAGATGACAATAATTTTATTTTGAAAACAAAACTTTTTTTTCAGGAAGAAAGTAAGGCAGGCTTGAAGTTCCCGTTCCAATGTAATTTGTGCCATAAAGGATTTAACTTTGAGTCTAAATTACAAAATCACATGAGCAAACACAGCCCGGTAAGTTTTTTTATGTGGGTATAATTATAGTTAACTAATATAATATTTTCAATTCAATTCAATTCCAAACGTTTATTTCGGACGATAACAATCCATATTTTGTTAGCAGGTATATTTTGTTGGCAGGTATTTTAAACTATGTTAGTACACAATAATGTTGGATTTCGTATTCGTTTATTATTTTCATTATAGGGTAGAAGTTGACTTGCAAAATGCGTCACTATCCTATCGTGTCCTATCCTTTTCCCACATGCAACCCCGGACTATCGCTGTCCTTGTCACCATGTACGGTGACAGAGTGTGAGGTTCGCTCTCGCCGCGTGAGCATCCATTACATGCTCCCTTGTTAATTAATTGCCAATTTACGATTGCGAACTGTTGCGAAGCATTTACGAACTATTATCTGGAACACTACGAAAAGTGCGTGTTTATGCTGTGAAAGGCGTCTGTGCGAGCTCTGATCCAGCAAGTCGAACCTTCTGCCGGCCGACGTGGAGGATTGATGGTGAATCTACAGGTCAGTGGTGTTGCATTTTCCTGCCAAATTCCTTTGTCCATGTACAATTTTCGTTGTCCTAATTCCTGTCGTATTTTGCAAAGTCAGACCTACCCACGTACTTTTCACCCCCGCATTATATAGTCCACTATTTAATTGAACCAGCTCCCTGCGTTTGGGATAAACGCAAACAATTTAATATTTCCGCCCAAGTATTTGGTGTTAAGGCGCCACCACATAATAAACAAGGTGTAACGTTAAATCGCAAAACCTCAAAAAACGCAAAACCTCTTAAAGGAGGTCATTGTACTCATCATTATGAACAACTTTTACTATGGGACCCAACTGAAATCGCGAAAAAAAAATCTGTTGTTCCCTACATTTATGCCCAATGTTTAAATGTTTTTTTTTTTGTTGGTTTCATAGTAAAAGTTGTTCATAATGAATATGATGAGTACAATGACCTCCTCAGAGGTTTTGCGCATTTACCGTTACACGTTGTATAAAATCAAATCAAAATGAAAATAAAATTAAACCAAAAAATACATTAGAATTAAATTAAAATCCCTTCCCAATCGCCAGGCCCCGAGTACACAGGTGCGTGCCCATCCAGTGCCCAAAGCAATTAGAAGATTTTTTTTTAAATGTATTTTTGGGCGTAACTGTCATATATAGACGGATTTACAAAATTCTTTTTTTGTTCGAAAGAGGCTTATTTCGAAATGGTCCCATTTAAATTTCGTAAAGATCGGATGATGAGTTTCGGAGACAGACAACGGAACTCAACTCATCAATTAATGCCAGCAAATCAGCCGCGATTGCTGCTATCGCATATGTATGCATTGTTTACGCAGTCACACCACATACCATCACGCCTGTACCCTCTAAAGGGGTAGGCAGATGTGTTCAATAGCTTCCTGTCACTGATATTCACATAGCAAGTAGTGTTATATGAATTTGTGTGGGGGGTAAATAGGTATGACTAAAAAAGAAAAATAAAAACTTTTATATAAAAAAAAAACAACCGACTTCAAAAAAAAAAACACTACGATGTGAAAAAAATAACTTTAATTTCGCAAGTCTGTTGACACCCGATTTCCGAGATTAAAGTAATTTTTCACTTAGTAGTGTTTTTCTTGGAAGTCAGTAGTTTTTTTTTTTTTAAGTTTTTATAAGTAACATATTTGCAGCCGCCATTTTAGATATTTTATATCCGACCCTTATTATTTTTACCCGACTGCGTCAGAAGGAGGGTTATGTTTTTCGAGTGTATGTATGTATGTATGTATGTATATTTCTTTGGCACGCTCTGTAGCCTAAACGGCTTGATCGATTTCAGCTTGAGAGGTGCCGTTAGATTCGTCTTAATTGTGAGAGTGACACTGGGTATGATTTTTGGCGTAATGTTTCAAAAAAAAAATTTTTTTTCTCGAAACCTACCGAGTGGGGTATCAAAATAAAGGGTTTTAAAAGGTGATTACAAAAATATATATATAATAATTTGAAGTGACAAATCGTAAAGAACAAGTACCAAGAACTAAATCGTTTGCGAAATCTTTCACATTTTGTAAACTAAAAAGCTGGAAATAAAAAAAGTAATTTAAAAAATAAAAAAACCCGACTGCGAAACTGAAAAGCTACAAACAAGCCCATTTTAAATTAAATAAAAGTTGGAAGCAGGCGGGACCCATACCATTTTTATCATATTTTCAAATTCAAATGGGTCCCGCCTTCTTCCAACTTTTATTTAATTTAAAATGGGCTTGTTTGTAGCTTTTCAGTTTCGCAGTCGGGTTTTTTTATTTTTTAAATTACCTTTTTTTTACAATTGCTTCTCTGTTCACAGTCTCGAGGCCCTTACGAGTGCAAGCTATGCCGCATGCACCTCCCCACGTCGTACAGCTACAACGTGCACTCCCTGATACACAACCGACGCTACGAGTGCGTCGCGTGCGGCCGGCGCATGATCGACCGCGCCTCCATCATAGACCACTACAGGTGAGAGGGGTATAGAGGGTTATTGGCAAAACATTAACAACCTCTTAAGAGCGTTTACGCCGTACGGCATTTCTTTCAAGCCTTTGTTTTTCGAAATTAATGAACCAATTTTAATGAAACTTCATACGCATAAGCAGCATACAAAGGTCTTAAAAGTTACTTAAGAATATTTTCGAAAAATAGTGTTACGTAATAAGTAAACAGATATAAAAATGGTCCTAATTAGCAGGTTTTGTTTTCAGAACGCAGCACGAAGGATTCCTGACATTATTCACTTGCCATCTCTGTGGAAAAGTCTCAAAGTAAGTACCAATACATCACATTAATATTTTAAAGGCGAAAGTTTGTGAGTGTGTGGGGGTGAGAGTGAGTGTGAGTTTGACTGTGAGAGTGAATGTGAGTGTGTGTGTGGGGGTGTGTGTGTGAGTGTATGTGAGTGGGGTTGTTTGTGTGTGAGGGTGTGTGTGTGTGTGTGAGGGGTGGTGTGCGTGTGTGTGTGTGTGAATGTGTGTGGGGAGTGTGTGTGTGAGGGGATGTGTGTTTATATGTTTGTTACTCCTTCACGCTCAAACGGCTGGACCAATTTTGATAAAATTTTGTATGAAGGTAGCTGACACGCTGGATTAACATATAGGCTACTTTTTATCCCGATATTCCCAAGGGATCGACATTTACGCGGGAGAAACCGCGGGGCACTCACTTTAGCAAGGTGCGTAATCTACTTTTCTTTCAACTACCAATCTACCTATCGTGATAAAATAAAAACTCAAGTTAACAAAAAAAAAGTTACCATTATGTTTTTAAATATTTGTCCCGCGACTTTTGCGGCAAAAGGCAATTTCATTTGCAGCTGTTTTTCTACTTTCTGGAGTTGAATTCATGTCGCGGTTTATTTCCATTTTTAGGGTTCCGTACCCAAAGGGTAAAAACGGAACCCTATTACTAAGACTTCGCTGTCTGTCCGTCTGTCCGTCTGGCCGTCTGTCCGTCTGTCCGTCTGTCTGTCACCTTGCTGTATCTCAAGAACCGCGATAGCTAGACAGTTGAAATTTTCACAAATTATGTATTTCTGTTGCCGCTATAACAACAAATACTAAGAACAAAATAAATTAAATATTTAAGGGGGGCTCCCATACAACAAACGCGATTTTTTTGCCCTTTTTTGCTCGATATCAAAAATGGCAACAGGTAGGCACTTGAAATATTCACAAAATACTCAGTTGTATTTTAACTTTAATAATAAATAATAAAATTAAAATAAAATAGATATTTAAGGGGGGGGGGGCTCCCATACAACAAACAAACATGTTTTTTTTGGCATTTTTGCCTTGTGGTACGGAACCCTTCGTGTGCCAGTCCGACTCGCACTTGGCCAGTTTTTAAAACTTTTCTTGCTAAATATGAAGTATTAAAGTTGTACAATGGTACAAAGTGCGCGCCATTTGTTTTTTTTTTTCACCAATTCGGTTTCAGTCTGCCGATTTTTATTTTCAGCCAGTATCTTTTTGATCTAATGCATATATTTTATATTAAACTTAATGGGAGACATTAAACCTCTGGTAAATTTATATCGGAATAAAAAACAGTGCATTAATGAAAAACTGTGCAATTATGAGACAACAACAACACAACACACAACAACAATACACAACACAACAACACGGACACGGATATAACATTTCTGCACTGTTTTGGTTCTAAGCAAAAAATACGTCCTTTGTGGATCGGTTTTGTACATTACTCCGTAGTTGAAAGGAAACTTATTTTCTTTCTTTATTTATTTTCTTTCAGTAACAACAAAACGCATAGGGGTCACATGCGGAACCACCACAGCGGCGACAGGCCCAAGTGTGACCAGTGTGGGAAAACATTTATTAACAAAGACTCCTTAGCGGAACATCAGCAGTAAGTTCAATCGATTAATTGCTATTTTATTGAAGTGAAAACTTCTTTTTTTTTTAAATGGGGAAAAAACCATTGAACCCGCGACACTGTTACCGTAACCGACACCGCGCGTGTTTTGTTTATAAGACGATTAAAAACTACATACGTCTCTTCACTTCACTTCACTTCGGCACTCCCCTTAAAATTAGACCCTGTTAAAAAAAAAAACTGGCACTCACAGTTTTTTTTTTAACAGGGTCAAATTTTCTAGCGGAACTCTGTAAGACCGAAGCTATTGTGATCTAGAGTACTTAAGATTTATTATATTTAAAAGTGATCAAAATAAAGTAATTTTTGTATTATTTTGACGTTCATAAAAAGAGACGCAATCAATAAAAAACCAAACTAAAAATAAAAAATATTGTTTTTTTTTGCTTACTTAAATATTTAACCAGTTAAAAATTTAACCGGGGCGAGTAGAATCAATTCTATTTTACTGTAATTTTTGACGTTCAAAAGTGTGCCTATTTGAAATAAATGATTTGACTTTGAACCTTTAAGTAATAGAGTGTTCAATAATATTTTTAAGAGCGCAAAATGATTTTTTTTAAAGGTTCGATTAAATGCATACCCCTATTGTTACAGAATACATCAGGGGATCAAGAACTATGAGTGTGCATTATGCAACAAGCGATTTAGAACGAGAACTCAAATCAAGCATCACCAGCTCACACACACGGACGTGAAGGAATACTACTGCGTCGAGTGCGATGTAAGGTAAGTTCAGAAACATACATATACCGGCTGACTATTTTTACCGTCTGAACAAAAAACATACAAAACACATACAACACACATTACACACACATACACACACACACCAAAGGTTACTATATTATGTCCTTTTAAGGCGTCCCGGCGTTGCAGAAACGATTTTAGAAAAATTACTTTTCGATAATGTCAAATTATGTGTTTGTGCAAACCTAACCTAAAGTAAGTCATTATATACCTAGGCTTTAGCCAGGCAGTAATATTGTACTGAATTACATTATAACCCACTGGTCAATAATGTGATTTGAATTTTGTACCTTAAGAGCATTTACGCCGTACGGCATTTCATACAAACCTTCAAGCCCTTGTTTTTCGAAATGGATGAACCGATTTTAATGAAACATCATACGCATAAGCAGGATACAATAAGAACATTTTCGAAAAATAGTGTTATATCTAAATTAGACCGATATTAAATTTTCCATAGAAACAGAGATTTCCAGTTATCTTTTTTAAATATGACATTTCGAAAATGTTGTTAAGTATCTTTTTAGACCTTTGTGTCCTGCTTAATATACTTATACACTTAATACACTTACTTAACACACACACACTTAACACAACACTTACTTAATATACTTATATACTTTATGTATGTAAATGGTACACCACAGACTACCTACAGTATTTGTCTGTCCTTTCCCTTTTTAATCCATCCAAAGGTTGTCTTTAAAAGATCGCTTTTAGCGATAACACCGCCCATTGTGTCACCCTTTGTACAGTTTCTAGATATATATGTCTGTAATTTATATGGTGTACATAATAAAGAGTATTCTATTCTATTCTATGTGTATAAAGTTTCATTAAAATCGGTTCAATTTATTTCGAAAAACAAGGGCTTGAAAGTTTGTATGAAATGCCGTACGTAGGAAACAAGAGCGTTTACGACGTACTAAAACTTTGTCAGTATGAAAACTTTTACAAAACAATATTCGAAGATAACTTTGTTTATTTATTATGGGTCGTTAGTGAGGGTTGGAGCAATCCGGGCCACAGGCTTGAAGCTCATCGGAGTGCCAACCGACGAAAAAAAAGATAGTTTTTTTTTTTTGTGACTGAAGGGAATCAAAGGTTTTTAATGGCTAGCATTTACAAACTATAGGACAGGGGCCGGTGCCTAAATAATAACAGCCACACAGGTCGATCGATCAGGTTAAGCTACGCTTGCCGCGGTTGGTCTGTGGATGGGTGACCATCTTTACATACCGTGACCCCTCTGTGACTCGGAAAGCACGTTAAGCCGTTGGTCCCGGCTGTCATTCGTGGATCTTTGACAGTCGTTACGAGTAGTCGGAAGCCAACCAGTCTTACCAAGGGGTATCGTATTACCCAGTAACTGGGTTGTGGAGGTCAGATAGGCAGTCGTTCCATGTAAAATCCTGGTATTCAGCTGCATCCGGTTAGACTGGAAGCCGACCCCATCATAGTTGGGAAAAGGCAGACAGATGAATGAATGAGGACGCGGACTTTTATGCGCGTGGGTGACTATTTTGTTGTGTTTGTTTTTCGAGACACGATGTGTGGTGCCACTGCCTACGTAGTGGTGTGCCGCACGGCGTCGTACGCGGTACATTACGGTTTTAAGTCGAACAAAATAGTTGTAAAGCCTGGTTTCCACCGCGAAAGAGTAATGAGCCGGAAATGGCTAAGCGGAGCGGACTTCGTTTTCATGAAATAGGTTTGCGTTTCCACCAAGAAAGAGTTTAGTCGTCTGAGTCCGATCGCAAAAGAGAAATGAGCTCATTTTTACTCTTTTTGCAAGCTGAGTCATTTCCGCTCAACTCTTTGTTGGTGGAAACACATGTAAGCAGTTTTCGCTTGCGAGGTAAAAGAAGTCATTAAAAGGTCCGCTCCGCTCGCGGTGGAAACCGGGCTGTAGGTTGGCGCACACGATGCACAGGGCCAATTGAATGAAATCTAATTTTAATGTCTATTCAGTTTTAATGATTGTATTGAATGTTAATAATAATAATTGTATGATTCGTATGAACTTCGTGCTTTAGTAAAGAAATTACCTCGCAGTAGGTGTGAAAAGTAGAGTATTCTCCTCGGGGATAAAGTAACGTTTTCGGCAGTGTTTCGCTGCGTGGTGTCGCGTAACCGTCCTCTAAAACGTCGATATACGACACCTTTCGGCCAAAAGTCCTCTTTCTGTCGTTGACAGGTCTGTAGATGTTGGGTTGGAACTCGTACCACGAACGACTTCAAGTTGATGTTGTGGCGCGATTCCAACCTTTCGACCCTCAGAGTCCAGTTGGTCTTGACTTTCAAATACTGCACGACTACTTCATCATTAACTGGTCATAGTGAATTAGGAGGCCTTTATAGCGGCCGTGACAAGACACTGCTTTATCCCCTCGGTGCATAATATATTAAGAGCCTATAATACTACCTCAAGTGGCTTATCATGATCCTCCGTTATGTCGAAAATACCGCAGCATTAATTTTGAAATAAATATATGGTAAAGTTGAGGATTAATATTAAGTACTATGTTAGACGAAAACACGATTCCATAAAATTTTCTCGATAGAAAAAAATTCCAAACCGAACAATAAACCGCTGTTATTTAAAAAATACTTCATATTGCATACTAACTGAACTAACTATAAAGCAGGTCTTATGTTTTTTTATTTTTTTGAATTACCTTTATTTTCACCGTAAAAAGCAAATACCTAAACTATTGGCGTTGCCTTCCGCCCAGCACCGCACTCTGTCTCGCTCTCACTCAGTCCGCGAGCAGTATCGTGCGAGCGAGATAAAGAGTAAATTTTAGCTGAGGTAGTTAAAGGCTCTTAATAATACTCACTAGAGATCGAATATTCGGATATACCTAAAGTTGAGATGTTGGCTAATATGGAATGCACTTTTGTATCGATCGTAAAAATCCCGCGATTCCGGAATTTTGTGTTTTTGGGTTCCGTAGCCAAATGGCAAAAACGGAACCCTTATAGATTCGTCATGTCTGTCCGTCTGTCTGTCTGTCCGTTCGTATGTCACAGCCACTTTTCTCCGAAACTATAAGAACTATACTGTTGAAACTTGGTAAGTAGACGTATTCTATGAACCGCATTAAGATTTTCGCACAAAAATAGAAAAAAAACAATAAATTTTAGGGTTCCCCATACTTAGAACCGAAACTCAAAATATTTTTTTTCATCAAACCCATACATGTGGGGTATCAATGGGTAGGTCTTCAAAAATGATATTGAGGTTTCTAATATCATTTTTTTCTAAACTGAATAGTTTGCGCGAGAGACACTTCCAAAGTCGTAAAATGATGTACATTACCATGTAAACTACCACCGAAAATTGGTTTGAACGAGATCTAGTAAGTAGTTTTTTTTTAATAGGTACGTCATAAATCGTAAACCGCAATTTACCATTCATTCAATCAACTCAAAAATAAAAAATAAATTTATTTTCATAAACCCGGATGTTACGGAACCCTCGGTGCGCGAGTCCGACTCGCTCTTGCCCGGTTTTTTTTTCTGACTATAGAATCGGATGCATACCAAATATGACCTACCAAATATTGTAAAGTAGGTAGGTAGATACCAAACTGCAATAGCAAACAACCTCAAGATAAGATAACGTACTACATATATTTAGAATAGCTTTATTTTTATGTAGTTACTTCCTTCCATACTATATTTACACCCGACTAGTTATGCATTCCCTATTTTACACAATAAAGTGCAGTTTCCACTACAGCATAAATATTTTATGACATTTTCAGCAGTGCTAGTTGTTCTGTTTTCAGATTTAAATCAGCGCACAGTCTCAGGCAGCATCTCCAGAAGAGTTTAAAACATCGAGACAAGCAGAGTTTAAAGTAAGTATTGCTTTATAAAATTGAGAATTTTTATGCAAGATACCTATACTGATGACTGGCTTCTGCCCGCGGCGCGGCGTCACTAGTGTGGATGTCAGCTATCTGGTAGTGAAAGTCCCGTCCAAAATCGTTTCGGAGATTAATTAGTCAGAAGAAATAGACACACAGACAAAAATAAAATGTTTTTTTGTTATAAGTAGCGTATATATTTTCATAAGCATTTCATGAAAGCTTTTATTTTGATATTACAATCAGACACTTCAATTTTATTTATTTGTATACTTACAAATAAATAAAAAAGTATAAAATAATAATAAAAAAACATAAATAATAATAAAATTCTGAATTACATATTTGTTACGGTCGCGGATCATATTTTGGTGAACATATGTACAACCTGACATTGACCTGAATATTGCAAAAAACTTTAGAAAATTAGAATTTCGCAGGTTTTAATTAGAAATTAGCGGATCAAAATCTCGTGCTCTCGCTGCCTCTTATATATTTTACGACATTGGAGTAGGTACGCGACCAACATTACTCCAAAGGAATTTAGTCCTTATACCGTGCCCTTACCAGACTAGATTTTCGTGTCCCCTCTACCTTGCGCACTTAGCGACTGCTATAGCGTCAGAAAAATTCAGCGTTCATTCCTGCCTGACATAAAATGTGTTTACTCTTCTGTACTGGCAATGCGCGTCCGATATTACTGCAAAGGAATTTGGCTCTTATACCGTGTCTTTAACACACCAATTTCTCGTGGCCTCGCTGCCTCTGATATGCTTTTCGATAGTGACGCAAGCGTCCGACATTACTGCAACGGAATTCAGCCCTTATACCGTGCCTTTGACGGAGCAGATTCTCGTGCCCGCGCTGCCCGGCGCGCTTCCCGTCGGCGCGCGCGCTGGCGGCGCACGGCAGCGTGCAGCACGACGGCGTGCGCGCGCACGTGTGCGGCGAGTGCGGCGCCGCGCTGGCGACGCGCTCGTCGCTCAGCAAGCACACGCACGCCGTGCACCGCGGCGTGCGCCCGCCGCCGCGCCACGTGTGCGACACGTGCGGGAAGGCCTTCCGGGTGAGTCATATAGTACTGTACCGACTTTCATTATATACCCGCCCGTCATTAAGGAGACTACATGACCTAAAGCGCGGTCGTCGGACTCCATAGAAAAGAAAGAGAAGAGAAATGAGAAGTGAGAGAAGTTTTTCAACCACTATGTCTTTCTAGGTAGACAGCTTAAAACAAGCATAGACACAAGCTACTATAGAGGTACGAGGAACAATATACAAAGTTCACTAAGGCGGTTTTCACACTGCCCCGCATCATGCTGCATATTGCGTGTCGACGCACCTACGCGCGTTCCTGCGGGAGTGCAGATCTGCATCATCGTGCGGGTTATTTGCGCACTTACGCGCGTAGGTGCGTTTTGTAGATTCACGCACGGCGGCTCTCATTTATTCACCGTTCTCTGTGGTGGTCGTGCAGTCCATTCAAAATCACGCGCAGCACTGCGGGATTCGGTGTGCCATACCTTGCGTCTCGCCCCGCACCTACGCGCGGGGGTGCATGTTTCTCCGCGTGTATGCGCGTGATCCGCATGAACGCGCGTGGTTGCGTTTTCAGTGTGTTGGACTGTGCGTGTTTTCTATGCAAACGGAGATACTTACAAGTAACGTTAAAACATGCAGTCACGCAACATGCAGCGTGGTGCGTGACAGTGTGATAATCGTCTAATACTCTATAGAAAAGGGAGGATCCTCCGAACAGACGGGTGTTGTGTCTGGCGGGCAACTTCCCTTTCATTCATGTCGGGCCGGAGGATTCTCCCTTTTCTATAGAGGATGGGTGAACCTTACATCCTGTTCCTCATACCTAAATAAGTTTTTGATCTTTAAAAGAAACAAAAAAAGTCTTTGTGAAAATTGCTCATTTTCTTGCTGACTGTAATTTTTTTTCTAAATCTGTGAAAGCAGACCAAAGTTGAGGACAGTGTCTTAAGACCGTGTTCCTGTAGGTACAATGGTTGAGGTACATTCCCTTACTGAAAAATCTACCCTGTTCACTAGACATTGACATCAAAATCATGCTAGCATGCTCATTCACTGCTAGTTACATTTGCAAACCGTTAGTCATAATTTATAATAAGTGCGTCACTGAGGGAGTATTTCCAAAAGAGTGGAAGCGTGCAAACCTCACACCTGTACACAAGGGTGGGTCGAAGGGTAATGTGGAGAACTACCGTCCAATCTCGATCCTCTCCACTTTGTCAAAGGTTTTTGAGAGACTCGTCCATAATGAAATATATCCATTCTTACATAATGTCATCATACAACAACAACACGGCTTCGTTAAACAGCGGTCTACTACCACAAACCTCCTGTCTTTCTCAAGCTTCTTATTTGATAGTTTTGACAGGGGCCTGCAAGTAGACGCTGTTTATACAGATTTTTGTAAGGCCTTTGACAGGGTGGACCATGAGCTGCTGCTTAATAAAATTGCCTTTAATGGAATTCGTGGCAATTTGCTACGGTGGTTTGCTTCGTATATTTCGAACCGCTGTCAAAGGGTAGTAATCAATGGTTACAAGTCAAGTATTTATGAAGTCACATCTGGTGTTCCACAAGGCTCCATCCTTGGTCCGCTCTTATTTAATATATTTATTAATGATATAGGTGACTGTTTCCGCAACACTGAATTTCTATTATACGCCGATGACCTGAAGATCTACAAGTCCACCAAAACTGTCGATGATTGCATTTTACTTCAACAAGACCTTGATAGACTTACAGACTACTGCCACAGTAACAAATTAAAACTAAGTTTACCGAAGTGCAGCTACCTTACGTTTACTAAAAATAAGCATATTATTAAGTTTGCCTACACCCTTTGTCACGTGCCTCTATCCCAACTGAATTTAATTCGCGACCTTGGCATTATACTTGATTCTAAACTGTGCCTAGACTCACACATTAACAAAATTGTCAGCAAAGCTTTCCAGCTATTTGGTTTTATCATGCGTTCTACCCTTGACTTCAAGAGAACCTCGTCATATTTGTGCTTATATAAAGCGCTTGTTCGTTCACAGCTAGAATATGCAGTTTCAGTATGGAATCCTTTCTACAATAAATATTCTGAAATGGTTGAAAATGTACAGTACAAATTCTTGCGTGCTATGCACTGCAGACGCCACAAATCCTACTTATCATACTCTCAATTACTCAGCAAGTACAAGCTTCTCCCCCTTAGCTCTAGAAGGAATTACCTCGAAGCCACAGTATTATATAAAATTGTCAGAAACAAGTTTAACTGCATAAATCTGAACAGTATGATTTGCTATGCTGTACCTCGAACCTTTCACAGGCGGCAGGTACGCGCAGGTACTCTTTTACCCTTGAATACTTGCCGAACTAACTCAGGCCTGCGCTCACCTGTCCGCCGTATGGTTGACACATACAACAGTATCTTTGTAAACATAGATATCTTCAAATTTGCAATAATTTAATTGCACAATAAGTAAATTTAAAAGCCTCATTTGCCATTCCCTATTAGATATCCTAAGACGTCTTCCTTAACATAGTAATATTGTATAATTTTGATAACTTTTTACTTTAATATTGACCAAATTATTTTTATTTTTTTTATATTTCTTATATGTTTTCAGTCTTTTTTTTATCATTTAACTTTCAATTAAGTATTTGCCACACGTACTGCTATTAATGTTCCTAGCGATTAGCTCTTTTTTTTCTTAAACTTCTATGCCTACTTATGGACAGCGTTGTGGGTTACTTTATAACCAAATTGCTATTTTGTTAAACTAGTTGTAGTCCTTATAATGTAACTGTTTGCTGTTCCTTTCAATCACACTAATATTATAAAGGCGAAAGTTTGTGTGCGTGTGTTTATATGTTTGTTACTTCTTCACGCTCAAACGGCTGGACTAATTTGGATAAAATTTGGTATGGAGGTAACTGACACCCTGGATTAACATATAGGCTACTCTTTATCCCGATATTCCCACGGGATCGACATTTATGCGGGTGAAACCGCGGAGCGCAGCTAGTAAAAAATAAAATGAATTTACATTAAAATCTAGTCGATATTTATTTAAATCATAATAAAATGTCTTTGTTCTTGTCTCCTAGGGAAAGAGCGTGTTAACAAATCACGTGCGCACACACACGGGGGAGAAGCCATTCGAATGTGGCGAGTGTGGGCGCAGGTTCACGCAGCGCACTGCCATGCGCACACACGTCAAACTAGTGCACCTGAAGCTGAGGAAATGTGCCAAGGTAACTAACTGACTCTCACACATGCCAAGACACTCGAGCATCACTCAAGATCTAAAGCAAAAGTCATTTGTGTTCAAACTAGGCACAGAATCATCATCATCATCTGCCGGCTTATCTCCAACTATATTGGGGTCGGCTTCCAGTCTAACCGGGTGCCGCTGAATATCAATATTTTTACATGGAGCGACTGCCTATCTGACCTCCACAATCCAATTACAGGGTAATACGATACCCTTTGGTAAGACTGGTTGTCAGACTTTCGGGCTTCTGACTACCCGTAACGACTGTCAAAGATCCACGAATGACAGCAGAGACCAACGGCTTAACGTGCTTTTCGAGGCACGGAGGGGTCACTGTATGTAAAGATGGTCACCCATCACAGACCAACCGCGGCAAGCGTAGCTTAACCTGATCGATCGACCTGTGCGGCTGTTATTATTTAGCCACGGGCCCCTCTAGTCTCGGAATGAACGTCAAAATTATATAAGACAGTCCATAAGAAGGTTTGGTTTATTTATTTATTTAAACTTTTCGCACAAAAAGGTACAAAGGCGGACTTAATGCCTTAGGCATTCTCTACCAGTCAACCAAGGGTGGTGAAGAGATTGGATGGTAGGTGCTTTGGTTGAGAGGAACAATGTTTAAAAAAAATTAAAACTAAGTACACAAATACATAAATAGGTTATATACACATATATACTATTGACTATAATACATACTTATAATATATATATACATACAAATTCAAGGGAGAGAGGTGTTGAGATGACTCTACGCTATTTGTTTTGAAAATAACTCTGCAATTTCCGCTTAAATGCATACCGACTGGTGGCCGTCCTGATATCAAGAGGAAGTGCATTCCAAAGAAGAATGGACTGAATATGAAAGGATGAATGAACAAAGTCAGAAGTATGAGAAGGACAGAGTAAGAGAAGATTGTTAGAAGAACGCAGATTCTTAGCGTGAGAAGAACATAGAAATTGGAAGTGAGACACGAGATAAGAAGGAGGAGTGGGAGAGTTGAGAAGGGAGAAAAGCGTGGTCAAAGCGCGCAAACTTCTTCTTTGGCGAATGGACATCCATTTGAGCTCAGACCTATAACTCGACACATGGTCATATTTCCTCAGGTTGAATATGAACCGGATACCATTGTTGAGCAATCTGTCGAGCTTATCCAGCAAAACCGCGTTCAAATCAAAGTAGCACACGTCACCATAGTCGATAATAGGGAAAATCAAAGTCTGCACAAGCATGGTTTCGATTCCCGGGTCGGGCAAAGTGACTCGTTGGTCTAGTAGTAAGCAGTTAGCAAGTGCTAGCTGCTGAGCGTGAGGTCCTCGGTTCGATTCCCGGATCGGGCAAAAATTCTCAGTAGCAGCCCGGAGTCTGGATCTATGCCCGGTTGATGGCAATAGGCTTGCCCCTATTACATAGGACTTCCCCCCCCCCCCCTTCCCCCTCTTCTCTTACACTAGTCAACCCTTACCTAGTTGGGGAAATGGGGGTGTACCAAAGGCATGGGCGCCGGCAAGTTTATTTTCAGGGGGGAGATTTAGAGATTTCTTTAGAATCTCTCCTCGAATAGGTTAAGTTCTCTATTATTGTAGGTATTAGGCGTTTTCAGATTTTTTTTTACATTTGGGTGTTTTTGCACCTTGCATTTTATTTTGAAGCCAGGGCACCCTCTTGCACCCATGACCATAGACCTCTGCACTGTTATGTCCACATTAGGTAATTAAATGAATTAGCTTGTGTAAGTACTAATGTGTGTATTATGAATGACAGGTGAAGCCCGAGGTTCCCTTAGGGGCGCAGTCTCCGAAGCTAGATGTGTTCAAACCTGAGCCGCTACTGGAGCCCTGGAGACAGCCTTGCGATGTCTACTTCCATGTCACCGCAGGCCCCTGAGTGTGGAGCCCTAACAAGAACCCCTAGGTTAAGCAGTTGTCCGATTACAACGAAATTAAAGTTTTCATAAAAGGACAAACTTCCTTATCGCTCGCTACCACAGATATAGATATACCTAGATAATGTAAGTATCACGAACTGTATGAAAACCAAGCGTGCCATATTTTTGACTACCTACTATGACGTCACAAGCTCGCGCTCTCGCTCACACTTACCCAGCCAGCAGTACAAAGGACTGAGCGCGAAAGGGGCGGCTTACGATTTGTAATCATAAGTTGGTGCAATTTTTGGCACGCGAAGTAGTTACTCTTGCGTTATCTAGGTATATCTATATCTGTGCTCGCTACACTCTGCTCACTTTGCGAATGAGAGCTAACGAGGAAAGTGTGACACCGTCACGACACTTATACAACATAATTTTTAGTATATGCGAAACCCGAAACACGTGTCTAGTATTTTTATACAATGTGTAACATAACTAACGCAAGACCTCATACACCCCAATTAGAGTATTGAGTTAAAGCATAATACAATTATCAAAACTATTTTTTTTTTAAAGCTAACTATTGTTATTAAGTAAATTGTCTTGACCCTATCATTACTTTATGCATTTAAAATTGAGTCTTATTGCCTTGAAATAAGATTTAATTTTCTTTGGCTCAATCTGCGGTCAGAATGGCAAAATACATAATTTAAAAAAAAAACCTATCTTTAAAGTTTCTGTAATTGATTCAGTAATCAATTATGAACAAACTACTTTCAGGACTTGCGTTTATTCTGTTACACTTTGTATAAAGAATCTATGTACAAAATTTCAAAACTGTATCATGAAAAGTCACAAAGTTATAAGCTTGTTAAGTTACCTGTTTGTCCGTACAAAAACATGCTCACCCGCGCCGCTCCGTCTTGCGCTCGTTGTTAATAGTACCTAGGTACCTAACCGTTCGGCGCGGAGATTGGATAACCTGCTTAGTGTCGCTCGGTGTCCAACTTTTATCCTTTTTTAAATCTAATTTTTGGGACAAAATATAACATGGGATAAAAATGATTGGAATCGATCCAGTTACTTATTCTGAACAAACTATATTCAGGTTTCGCATATACTAAAAACGTTATACGGAACGTTTCAGGCTGACTATGTACAGACGCCAGCACAAGAAGGTACCCGAAACTGTCAAATTTCCCCAATCTACTTTGAACCTTATGCTTCAGCGATAAAGTTGAAAATCTATTAAAGAAATTTGACAGATTGTAGTAGGTTGATGTGTTGGCGTCTGTAGACAGCGAAAGGAACTTCGACCCGGGTGTCCCACGACGCCTCTCGACTCTCTGTGGACAGTGAACCACAGGGAGTTCGATTCCCGGCAGTGTTCGTGTATTCTCTATTAACTCTTCGAATGCCGTAATTAGAGACACAATAGAAAGACAATTGCTTATGTCGAACTGTGTAACTTAAGACATCCAAAAGGTTCCTTTTCAACTTTCACTCAATACCTACTTACTTGATAGTGATGATCTCAATAGACAATATTAGTTTGTAACTAGTATATTATGTTTTAATTCTTTATATTTAAAAATAAAATTATGCTTAATTTTATACCCTGCGTCCTAACCGAGTGATGGTCGCGCGAACGAGCGGTGACGCGATCGTTTACCTGAATAATGACGTACTATATTATATTTAAAAAAATCGAAAATCGTGTTGACCCATAGCATTACTTTGTGCATTTTAAATCGAGTCTTCATCATCTGCCTGCCTTTTCCCAACTATGTTGGGGTCGGCTTCCAGTCTAACCGGATACAGCTGAATACCAGTATTTTACATGGAGCGACTGCCTATCTGACCTCCACAACCCAGTTACTGGGTAATACGATACCCCTTGGTAAGACTGGTTGTCAGACTTGCGGGCTTCTGACTACCCGTAACGACTGTCAAAGATCCACGAATGACAGTCTAAAATTAACGACATTTAAAATCGAGTCTTATTGTTTTGAAATAAGATTTAATTTTCTCTGGCTCATTCGGCTGTCAATATGTCGCGTAAAAATACCTGTATCAACAGTGAGTGAAATTGATTCAGTAGTCAATGATGAACAAACTTCTTTCAGGAGTTGCATTTGTTCTAGTAAAGTCATCTCGATGTGACATAGGATACTTTGTATCCCGATACTCCCACAGGACCGAGACTTGTGCAGGTGAAGCCGCGAGGCACAGCTAGCTATTCGTGACTGTCGCCTTCGGTTAGGACGCGCCATAGTGTTCATGTTTTAATTATAACATTGTGTGAACTGATTGTGGTAAATTAATTCATTAAATATATTTTGTGTATTCTGTCTTTATTTTATTTCATAACATCTGCCTTGTACCAACTACGTCGGGATTGGCTTCCAGTCTGACCGGATGCAGCTGAATACCAGTATGTCACATGGAGCGACTGAATATCTGACCTCCACAACTCAGTTGCTGCGTAACATGATACTCTCGGTAAGACTGGTCAGACTTCTGGCCTTCTGACTACCCGTAACAACTGTCCAAGTTCTGCGAATGACAGCCGGGCAGCTTAACGTGTTTTCCGAGGCACGGAGGGGTTTCAGTATATAAAGATGGTCTCCCATCCACAGACCAACCGCGGCAAGCGTAGCTTAAACTGGCCGATCAGCTGTTATTACTTAGTTATAAACAGGGAAGTTATTCCGTCTTTATGTAAGTTTGACGTATTGGAACGCATTTCACGGAGTTCGGAAATTATACAAAACATAATAAAACATTCATTATAATTTATTGATTACAAAAACAATACGAAAATTGCGCCGATTCTGTTGTTCACAAACTAAACTAAATTTAAGTTCATGCATCTTTTTCTTTCTATTTCATTAAGAAAAAGACAGAAGATAAATATTAGTTTAGTCCTGTCAAATTAAGATACTCCATAGACAACTAAAGTTGTGGCTACTAAAATACGCCAATGTACGTCGGGCACTGAATAATTTGAATGGACTAAACTAATATTTATCTTCTGTCCTTTTCTTGATGAAATAGAAAGAAAAAGATGCCTGAACTTTAGTTGGTGAACAGCAGAATCGGCGTCAATAAAAACAATGGTTATTCCTTCTTGCTATGGTCGCACGCTAACACGTACACAGGAGGCGCTGGCAGGAGGAACACTGGCGTGTCTGTGGACGATATAAATACAATATAGCTTCGTACATAACGTCACTCTTGAGTGCTTAGTAGAGGTGTACAAGGTGTATCATTTCTGCCGTTTATTCCCGTTGACCCCGTATGCCATATCCCCGTCACGGGGACAGCGGGACGTGATTAAATTTATTTCCCGTTGTCCCCATATCGTACCTAAATTCGGCTAACGGGGATTCTGTGTAAAGACTTTAAAGTATCCTAACCAAACCGAACCTCGGGGTGCCCTTCTCTCGCTCTTTCATCCTATGTCGACGTAGCCCCGCTTCGCGGGGCTCCTTTTTCTGTGTAAAAAAATTAAAGTAACCTAACCAAACCTTTTTTTTTTTTTTTTTTAACGTGGAGAAATGCTCATGCATTCTGCACTACCACGGGGAGATAGTGCAGTTATGTGGGACTCTAACCCACTAAAACTCCACGGTGTCCTCCTCTGCCGCTTACGGCGGGAACACGGGCACGCGTTAGCACTCAACCGTGAACCCGCCGCGGCTGTCCGTTACCGGACCCTCCTCTGGGGAGTACTCCCCATCACCGGCGCACCAGAACACATAGCACGCCGTTACCACCCCAGGGACCAAACCAGCACATGGGCGCCAGACGACCCCGTGTCTGGGCACCCTTGGTCCCCCTGTGACGGGTCAGGACATTGGCCCCGCCGCCTGCCAATTTTCGGCCGCAGCGGATAGGGAGAGCGGCCAACGTCATACCGACACTCCTCCTCCCCTGAGGCCCCACCGCGTCCGCCATCGAACGGTGGCGACCCCGTCAAGGCCGCGGAAGGTAGGGAGAGCGGCGCACCGCAATACCGGCACTCCTCTCCCGCCGCGGCCTTCAACCCTCAGCTGCGATGCCTCCGTTACGACATCGCGGCCCGCCTCAGTTGCGATGTCGCCGAAGCGGCACCGCAACCTACTTGGTGGCCGCTACGTCGTCGGCTTACAGGCAAAAGCCCTGACGAGCGGCCCCTCCTCGGGTTCCTCTTCGCTTCACCGTGGGTGTCCAAGCCACGGCTACTGAGCCCCCCCGCCTCGGCAATGCGGGAACCCACCGGGGGGGAGCTAACCAAACCTAACCTAACCTAACCGTTGTCTGTGTGGTGCCGGACTTAAAGAATTGCACCGCCCCTTACTTCACGTGGGTGTCGTAAAAGGCGACTAAGGGTCTTACCGGAGAATGGGCAGCAGCGTTCTCTATTTATTCCACCATCATACCATACTGCGATCGCCAACCCGCCTGCCAAGCGTGGCGATTATGGCAAACCCCCCCCCCCCCCCCAAAATTGGGGGAGGCCTATGTCCAGCAGTGGACGTCTATCGGCTGAAACGACGACAACGAACCAAACGTAACCTCGGGGTGCCCTTCGACTACCGAAAAAAGAAAAAACGGGGACTGTGGGCAATAATTTTTACTTATTTTTTTCAACTATATTAACGGGGACAACGGGAAGTATTTTTAAATATTTAATTGAAGTACCGCTGTCCCCGTAGGACCCCACACAGCGTACGGGGACAACGGGAATAAAGGATTTCTGCGATTGGAACATTTGCAACTCGATCACTGAAATGATCTGAAACACTCATATATTATGTTACATTTGCTTCATCGGTTCACAGGATATAAAATACAGAATCAAAATCTGTAAGAGTATGAGTGATACATATCTCATTTGGTATCTCTTTCCGACTTGTGTAGATTGTAATTATGTCGCCCGCTCACTCGCGACTCGGGAGTTGTGTCTCAGTGTCTCTCTCTCGCTCGCACACTGCTCAGTCGCCTACGCGTCGCGCGGAATAAGCACAGAGCAAAGTAATGTTTCAGATCCAAATGATGCATTTGAAACGTTGTTACTGAACCAATCTTTTGAATCACTTCAATGATCCTGATCAGTGAGTCGGTTCCGTAAAGTGTTACACATCTCTAATACTCACACAACAAAGTATAGTTTCCACTACAGCATAAATATTTTATGACATTTTCAGCAGGGCTAGTTATTCTGTTTTTAGATTTAAATCAGCGCATAGTCTCAGGCAGCATTTGCAGAAGAGTTTAAAACATCGAGACAAGCAGAGTTTAAAGTAAGTATTGCTTTGAGATTTTTTATGCAAGATACCTATACTGATGACTGGCTTCTGCCCGCGGCGCGGCGTCATTCTCGTGGATGTCAGCTATCTGGTAGTTAAAGTCCCGTCCAAAATCGGTCCAGGCGTTTCGGAGATTAATTAGTCAGAAGAAATAGACACACAGACAAAAATAAAATGTTTTTTTGTTATATGTAGCGTATGTTTTCGTATAAGTACATTTAATTAAAGCTGTTATTTTGATATAACAAACAGGCGTTTCAATTCTATTTATTTGTATACTTACAAATAAAAATAATAAAAATAAAAAAACATAAATAATAATAAAATTCTGAATTACATAATTTGTTACGGTCGCGGATCATATTTTGGTGAACATACCTACAATACAACCTGACATTGACCTGCAAATTGCAAAAAACTTTAGAAAATTAGAATTTCGCGGGTTTTAATTAGAAATTAGCGGATCAAAATCTCGTGCTCTCGCTGCCTCTTATATATTTTACGACATTGGAGTAGGTACGCGACCAACATTACTGCAAAGGAATTTAGTCCTTATACCGTGCCCTTACCAGACTAGATTTTCGTGTCCCCTCTACCTTGCGCACTTAGCGACTGCTATAGCGTCAGAAAAATTCAGCGTTCATTCTTGCCTGACATAAAATGTGTTTACTCTTCTGTACTGGCAATGCGCGTCCGATATTACTGCAAAGGAATTTGGCTCTTATACCGTGTCCTTAACACACCAATTTCTCGTAGCCTCGCTGCCTCTGATATGCTTTTCGATAGTGACGCAAGCGTCCGACATTACTGCAACGGAATTCAGCCCTTATACCGTGCCTTTGACGGAGCAGATTCTCGTGCCCGCGCTGCCCGGCGCGCTTCCCGTCGGCGCGCGCGCTGGCGGCGCACGGCAGCGTGCAGCACGACGGCGTGCGCGCGCACGTGTGCGGCGAGTGCGGCGCCGCGCTGGCGACGCGCTCGTCGCTCAGCAAGCACACGCACGCCGTGCACCGCGGCGTGCGCCCGCCGCCGCGCCACGTGTGCGACACGTGCGGGAAGGCCTTCCGGGTGAGTCATATAGTACTGTACCGACTTTCATTATATACCCGCCCGTCATTAAGGAGACTACATGACCTAAAGCGCGGTCGTCGGACTCCATAGAAAAGAAAGAGAAGAGAAATGAGAAGTGAGAGAAGTTTTTCAACCACTATGTCTTTCTAGGTAGACAGCTTAAAACAAGCATAGACACAAGCTACTATAGAGGTACGAGGAACAATATACAAAGTTCACTAAGGCGGTTTTCACACTGCCCCGCATCATGCTGCATATTGCGTGTCGACGCACCTACGCGCGTTCCTGCGGGAGTGCAGATCTGCATCATCGTGCGGGTTATTTGCGCACTTACGCGCGTAGGTGCGTTTTGTAGATTCACGCACGGCGGCTCTCATTTATTCACCGTTCTCTGTGGTGGTCGTGCAGTCCATTCAAAATCACGCGCAGCACTGCGGGATTCGGTGTGCCATACCTTGCGTCTCGCCCCGCACCTACGCGCGGGGGTGCATGTTTCTCCGCGTGTATGCGCGTGATCCGCATGAACGCGCGTGGTTGCGTTTTCAGTGTGTTGGACTGTGCGTGTTTTCTATGCAAACGGAGATACTTACAAGTAACGTTAAAACATGCAGTCACGCAACATGCAGCGTGGTGCGTGACAGTGTGATAATCGTCTAATACTCTATAGAAAAGGGAGGATCCTCCGAACAGACGGGTGTTGTGTCTGGCGGGCAACTTCCCTTTCATTCATGTCGGGCCGGAGGATTCTCCCTTTTCTATAGAGGATGGGTGAACCTTACATCCTGTTCCTCATACCTAAATAAGTTTTTGATCTTTAAAAGAAACAAAAAAAGTCTTTGTGAAAATTGCTCATTTTCTTGCTGACTGTAATTTTTTTTCTAAATCTGTGAAAGCAGACCAAAGTTGAGGACAGTGTCTTAAGACCGTGTTCCTGTAGGTACAATGGTTGAGGTACATTCCCTTACTGAAAAATCTACCCTGTTCACTAGACATTGACATCAAAATCATGCTAGCATGCTCATTCACTGCTAGTTACATTTGCAAACCGTTAGTCATAATTTATAATAAGTGCGTCACTGAGGGAGTATTTCCAAAAGAGTGGAAGCGTGCAAACCTCACACCTGTACACAAGGGTGGGTCGAAGGGTAATGTGGAGAACTACCGTCCAATCTCGATCCTCTCCACTTTGTCAAAGGTTTTTGAGAGACTCGTCCATAATGAAATATATCCATTCTTACATAATGTCATCATACAACAACAACACGGCTTCGTTAAACAGCGGTCTACTACCACAAACCTCCTGTCTTTCTCAAGCTTCTTATTTGATAGTTTTGACAGGGGCCTGCAAGTAGACGCTGTTTATACAGATTTTTGTAAGGCCTTTGACAGGGTGGACCATGAGCTGCTGCTTAATAAAATTGCCTTTAATGGAATTCGTGGCAATTTGCTACGGTGGTTTGCTTCGTATATTTCGAACCGCTGTCAAAGGGTAGTAATCAATGGTTACAAGTCAAGTATTTATGAAGTCACATCTGGTGTTCCACAAGGCTCCATCCTTGGTCCGCTCTTATTTAATATATTTATTAATGATATAGGTGACTGTTTCCGCAACACTGAATTTCTATTATACGCCGATGACCTGAAGATCTACAAGTCCACCAAAACTGTCGATGATTGCATTTTACTTCAACAAGACCTTGATAGACTTACAGACTACTGCCACAGTAACAAATTAAAACTAAGTTTACCGAAGTGCAGCTACCTTACGTTTACTAAAAATAAGCATATTATTAAGTTTGCCTACACCCTTTGTCACGTGCCTCTATCCCAACTGAATTTAATTCGCGACCTTGGCATTATACTTGATTCTAAACTGTGCCTAGACTCACACATTAACAAAATTGTCAGCAAAGCTTTCCAGCTATTTGGTTTTATCATGCGTTCTACCCTTGACTTCAAGAGAACCTCGTCATATTTGTGCTTATATAAAGCGCTTGTTCGTTCACAGCTAGAATATGCAGTTTCAGTATGGAATCCTTTCTACAATAAATATTCTGAAATGGTTGAAAATGTACAGTACAAATTCTTGCGTGCTATGCACTGCAGACGCCACAAATCCTACTTATCATACTCTCAATTACTCAGCAAGTACAAGCTTCTCCCCCTTAGCTCTAGAAGGAATTACCTCGAAGCCACAGTATTATATAAAATTGTCAGAAACAAGTTTAACTGCATAAATCTGAACAGTATGATTTGCTATGCTGTACCTCGAACCTTTCACAGGCGGCAGGTACGCGCAGGTACTCTTTTACCCTTGAATACTTGCCGAACTAACTCAGGCCTGCGCTCACCTGTCCGCCGTATGGTTGACACATACAACAGTATCTTTGTAAACATAGATATCTTCAAATTTGCAATAATTTAATTGCACAATAAGTAAATTTAAAAGCCTCATTTGCCATTCCCTATTAGATATCCTAAGACGTCTTCCTTAACATAGTAATATTGTATAATTTTGATAACTTTTTACTTTAATATTGACCAAATTATTTTTATTTTTTTTATATTTCTTATATGTTTTCAGTCTTTTTTTTATCATTTAACTTTCAATTAAGTATTTGCCACACGTACTGCTATTAATGTTCCTAGCGATTAGCTCTTTTTTTTCTTAAACTTCTATGCCTACTTATGGACAGCGTTGTGGGTTACTTTATAACCAAATTGCTATTTTGTTAAACTAGTTGTAGTCCTTATAATGTAACTGTTTGCTGTTCCTTTCAATCACACTAATATTATAAAGGCGAAAGTTTGTGTGCGTGTGTTTATATGTTTGTTACTTCTTCACGCTCAAACGGCTGGACTAATTTGGATAAAATTTGGTATGGAGGTAACTGACACCCTGGATTAACATATAGGCTACTCTTTATCCCGATATTCCCACGGGATCGACATTTATGCGGGTGAAACCGCGGAGCGCAGCTAGTAAAAAATAAAATGAATTTACATTAAAATCTAGTCGATATTTATTTAAATCATAATAAAATGTCTTTGTTCTTGTCTCCTAGGGAAAGAGCGTGTTAACAAATCACGTGCGCACACACACGGGGGAGAAGCCATTCGAATGTGGCGAGTGTGGGCGCAGGTTCACGCAGCGCACTGCCATGCGCACACACGTCAAACTAGTGCACCTGAAGCTGAGGAAATGTGCCAAGGTAACTAACTGACTCTCACACATGCCAAGACACTCGAGCATCACTCAAGATCTAAAGCAAAAGTCATTTGTGTTCAAACTAGGCACAGAATCATCATCATCATCTGCCGGCTTATCTCCAACTATATTGGGGTCGGCTTCCAGTCTAACCGGGTGCCGCTGAATATCAATATTTTTACATGGAGCGACTGCCTATCTGACCTCCACAATCCAATTACAGGGTAATACGATACCCTTTGGTAAGACTGGTTGTCAGACTTTCGGGCTTCTGACTACCCGTAACGACTGTCAAAGATCCACGAATGACAGCAGAGACCAACGGCTTAACGTGCTTTTCGAGGCACGGAGGGGTCACTGTATGTAAAGATGGTCACCCATCACAGACCAACCGCGGCAAGCGTAGCTTAACCTGATCGATCGACCTGTGCGGCTGTTATTATTTAGCCACGGGCCCCTCTAGTCTCGGAATGAACGTCAAAATTATATAAGACAGTCCATAAGAAGGTTTGGTTTATTTATTTATTTAAACTTTTCGCACAAAAAGGTACAAAGGCGGACTTAATGCCTTAGGCATTCTCTACCAGTCAACCAAGGGTGGTGAAGAGATTGGATGGTAGGTGCTTTGGTTGAGAGGAACAATGTTTAAAAAAAATTAAAACTAAGTACACAAATACATAAATAGGTTATATACACATATATACTATTGACTATAATACATACTTATAATATATATATACATACAAATTCAAGGGAGAGAGGTGTTGAGATGACTCTACGCTATTTGTTTTGAAAATAACTCTGCAATTTCCGCTTAAATGCATACCGACTGGTGGCCGTCCTGATATCAAGAGGAAGTGCATTCCAAAGAAGAATGGACTGAATATGAAAGGATGAATGAACAAAGTCAGAAGTATGAGAAGGACAGAGTAAGAGAAGATTGTTAGAAGAACGCAGATTCTTAGCGTGAGAAGAACATAGAAATTGGAAGTGAGACACGAGATAAGAAGGAGGAGTGGGAGAGTTGAGAAGGGAGAAAAGCGTGGTCAAAGCGCGCAAACTTCTTCTTTGGCGAATGGACATCCATTTGAGCTCAGACCTATAACTCGACACATGGTCATATTTCCTCAGGTTGAATATGAACCGGATACCATTGTTGAGCAATCTGTCGAGCTTATCCAGCAAAACCGCGTTCAAATCAAAGTAGCACACGTCACCATAGTCGATAATAGGGAAAATCAAAGTCTGCACAAGCATGGTTTCGATTCCCGGGTCGGGCAAAGTGACTCGTTGGTCTAGTAGTAAGCAGTTAGCAAGTGCTAGCTGCTGAGCGTGAGGTCCTCGGTTCGATTCCCGGATCGGGCAAAAATTCTCAGTAGCAGCCCGGAGTCTGGATCTATGCCCGGTTGATGGCAATAGGCTTGCCCCTATTACATAGGACTTCCCCCCCCCCCCCTTCCCCCTCTTCTCTTACACTAGTCAACCCTTACCTAGTTGGGGAAATGGGGGTGTACCAAAGGCATGGGCGCCGGCAAGTTTATTTTCAGGGGGGAGATTTAGAGATTTCTTTAGAATCTCTCCTCGAATAGGTTAAGTTCTCTATTATTGTAGGTATTAGGCGTTTTCAGATTTTTTTTTACATTTGGGTGTTTTTGCACCTTGCATTTTATTTTGAAGCCAGGGCACCCTCTTGCACCCATGACCATAGACCTCTGCACTGTTATGTCCACATTAGGTAATTAAATGAATTAGCTTGTGTAAGTACTAATGTGTGTATTATGAATGACAGGTGAAGCCCGAGGTTCCCTTAGGGGCGCAGTCTCCGAAGCTAGATGTGTTCAAACCTGAGCCGCTACTGGAGCCCTGGAGACAGCCTTGCGATGTCTACTTCCATGTCACCGCAGGCCCCTGAGTGTGGAGCCCTAACAAGAACCCCTAGGTTAAGCAGTTGTCCGATTACAACGAAATTAAAGTTTTCATAAAAGGACAAACTTCCTTATCGCTCGCTACCACAGATATAGATATACCTAGATAATGTAAGTATCACGAACTGTATGAAAACCAAGCGTGCCATATTTTTGACTACCTACTATGACGTCACAAGCTCGCGCTCTCGCTCACACTTACCCAGCCAGCAGTACAAAGGACTGAGCGCGAAAGGGGCGGCTTACGATTTGTAATCATAAGTTGGTGCAATTTTTGGCACGCGAAGTAGTTACTCTTGCGTTATCTAGGTATATCTATATCTGTGCTCGCTACACTCTGCTCACTTTGCGAATGAGAGCTAACGAGGAAAGTGTGACACCGTCACGACACTTATACAACATAATTTTTAGTATATGCGAAACCCGAAACACGTGTCTAGTATTTTTATACAATGTGTAACATAACTAACGCAAGACCTCATACACCCCAATTAGAGTATTGAGTTAAAGCATAATACAATTATCAAAACTATTTTTTTTTTAAAGCTAACTATTGTTATTAAGTAAATTGTCTTGACCCTATCATTACTTTATGCATTTAAAATTGAGTCTTATTGCCTTGAAATAAGATTTAATTTTCTTTGGCTCAATCTGCGGTCAGAATGGCAAAATACATAATTTAAAAAAAAAACCTATCTTTAAAGTTTCTGTAATTGATTCAGTAATCAATTATGAACAAACTACTTTCAGGACTTGCGTTTATTCTGTTACACTTTGTATAAAGAATCTATGTACAAAATTTCAAAACTGTATCATGAAAAGTCACAAAGTTATAAGCTTGTTAAGTTACCTGTTTGTCCGTACAAAAACATGCTCACCCGCGCCGCTCCGTCTTGCGCTCGTTGTTAATAGTACCTAGGTACCTAACCGTTCGGCGCGGAGATTGGATAACCTGCTTAGTGTCGCTCGGTGTCCAACTTTTATCCTTTTTTAAATCTAATTTTTGGGACAAAATATAACATGGGATAAAAATGATTGGAATCGATCCAGTTACTTATTCTGAACAAACTATATTCAGGTTTCGCATATACTAAAAACGTTATACGGAACGTTTCAGGCTGACTATGTACAGACGCCAGCACAAGAAGGTACCCGAAACTGTCAAATTTCCCCAATCTACTTTGAACCTTATGCTTCAGCGATAAAGTTGAAAATCTATTAAAGAAATTTGACAGATTGTAGTAGGTTGATGTGTTGGCGTCTGTAGACAGCGAAAGGAACTTCGACCCGGGTGTCCCACGACGCCTCTCGACTCTCTGTGGACAGTGAACCACAGGGAGTTCGATTCCCGGCAGTGTTCGTGTATTCTCTATTAACTCTTCGAATGCCGTAATTAGAGACACAATAGAAAGACAATTGCTTATGTCGAACTGTGTAACTTAAGACATCCAAAAGGTTCCTTTTCAACTTTCACTCAATACCTACTTACTTGATAGTGATGATCTCAATAGACAATATTAGTTTGTAACTAGTATATTATGTTTTAATTCTTTATATTTAAAAATAAAATTATGCTTAATTTTATACCCTGCGTCCTAACCGAGTGATGGTCGCGCGAACGAGCGGTGACGCGATCGTTTACCTGAATAATGACGTACTATATTATATTTAAAAAAATCGAAAATCGTGTTGACCCATAGCATTACTTTGTGCATTTTAAATCGAGTCTTCATCATCTGCCTGCCTTTTCCCAACTATGTTGGGGTCGGCTTCCAGTCTAACCGGATACAGCTGAATACCAGTATTTTACATGGAGCGACTGCCTATCTGACCTCCACAACCCAGTTACTGGGTAATACGATACCCCTTGGTAAGACTGGTTGTCAGACTTGCGGGCTTCTGACTACCCGTAACGACTGTCAAAGATCCACGAATGACAGTCTAAAATTAACGACATTTAAAATCGAGTCTTATTGTTTTGAAATAAGATTTAATTTTCTCTGGCTCATTCGGCTGTCAATATGTCGCGTAAAAATACCTGTATCAACAGTGAGTGAAATTGATTCAGTAGTCAATGATGAACAAACTTCTTTCAGGAGTTGCATTTGTTCTAGTAAAGTCATCTCGATGTGACATAGGATACTTTGTATCCCGATACTCCCACAGGACCGAGACTTGTGCAGGTGAAGCCGCGAGGCACAGCTAGCTATTCGTGACTGTCGCCTTCGGTTAGGACGCGCCATAGTGTTCATGTTTTAATTATAACATTGTGTGAACTGATTGTGGTAAATTAATTCATTAAATATATTTTGTGTATTCTGTCTTTATTTTATTTCATAACATCTGCCTTGTACCAACTACGTCGGGATTGGCTTCCAGTCTGACCGGATGCAGCTGAATACCAGTATGTCACATGGAGCGACTGAATATCTGACCTCCACAACTCAGTTGCTGCGTAACATGATACTCTCGGTAAGACTGGTCAGACTTCTGGCCTTCTGACTACCCGTAACAACTGTCCAAGTTCTGCGAATGACAGCCGGGCAGCTTAACGTGTTTTCCGAGGCACGGAGGGGTTTCAGTATATAAAGATGGTCTCCCATCCACAGACCAACCGCGGCAAGCGTAGCTTAAACTGGCCGATCAGCTGTTATTACTTAGTTATAAACAGGGAAGTTATTCCGTCTTTATGTAAGTTTGACGTATTGGAACGCATTTCACGGAGTTCGGAAATTATACAAAACATAATAAAACATTCATTATAATTTATTGATTACAAAAACAATACGAAAATTGCGCCGATTCTGTTGTTCACAAACTAAACTAAATTTAAGTTCATGCATCTTTTTCTTTCTATTTCATTAAGAAAAAGACAGAAGATAAATATTAGTTTAGTCCTGTCAAATTAAGATACTCCATAGACAACTAAAGTTGTGGCTACTAAAATACGCCAATGTACGTCGGGCACTGAATAATTTGAATGGACTAAACTAATATTTATCTTCTGTCCTTTTCTTGATGAAATAGAAAGAAAAAGATGCCTGAACTTTAGTTGGTGAACAGCAGAATCGGCGTCAATAAAAACAATGGTTATTCCTTCTTGCTATGGTCGCACGCTAACACGTACACAGGAGGCGCTGGCAGGAGGAACACTGGCGTGTCTGTGGACGATATAAATACAATATAGCTTCGTACATAACGTCACTCTTGAGTGCTTAGTAGAGGTGTACAAGGTGTATCATTTCTGCCGTTTATTCCCGTTGACCCCGTATGCCATATCCCCGTCACGGGGACAGCGGGACGTGATTAAATTTATTTCCCGTTGTCCCCATATCGTACCTAAATTCGGCTAACGGGGATTCTGTGTAAAGACTTTAAAGTATCCTAACCAAACCGAACCTCGGGGTGCCCTTCTCTCGCTCTTTCATCCTATGTCGACGTAGCCCCGCTTCGCGGGGCTCCTTTTTCTGTGTAAAAAAATTAAAGTAACCTAACCAAACCTTTTTTTTTTTTTTTTTTAACGTGGAGAAATGCTCATGCATTCTGCACTACCACGGGGAGATAGTGCAGTTATGTGGGACTCTAACCCACTAAAACTCCACGGTGTCCTCCTCTGCCGCTTACGGCGGGAACACGGGCACGCGTTAGCACTCAACCGTGAACCCGCCGCGGCTGTCCGTTACCGGACCCTCCTCTGGGGAGTACTCCCCATCACCGGCGCACCAGAACACATAGCACGCCGTTACCACCCCAGGGACCAAACCAGCACATGGGCGCCAGACGACCCCGTGTCTGGGCACCCTTGGTCCCCCTGTGACGGGTCAGGACATTGGCCCCGCCGCCTGCCAATTTTCGGCCGCAGCGGATAGGGAGAGCGGCCAACGTCATACCGACACTCCTCCTCCCCTGAGGCCCCACCGCGTCCGCCATCGAACGGTGGCGACCCCGTCAAGGCCGCGGAAGGTAGGGAGAGCGGCGCACCGCAATACCGGCACTCCTCTCCCGCCGCGGCCTTCAACCCTCAGCTGCGATGCCTCCGTTACGACATCGCGGCCCGCCTCAGTTGCGATGTCGCCGAAGCGGCACCGCAACCTACTTGGTGGCCGCTACGTCGTCGGCTTACAGGCAAAAGCCCTGACGAGCGGCCCCTCCTCGGGTTCCTCTTCGCTTCACCGTGGGTGTCCAAGCCACGGCTACTGAGCCCCCCCGCCTCGGCAATGCGGGAACCCACCGGGGGGGAGCTAACCAAACCTAACCTAACCTAACCGTTGTCTGTGTGGTGCCGGACTTAAAGAATTGCACCGCCCCTTACTTCACGTGGGTGTCGTAAAAGGCGACTAAGGGTCTTACCGGAGAATGGGCAGCAGCGTTCTCTATTTATTCCACCATCATACCATACTGCGATCGCCAACCCGCCTGCCAAGCGTGGCGATTATGGCAAACCCCCCCCCCCCCCCCAAAATTGGGGGAGGCCTATGTCCAGCAGTGGACGTCTATCGGCTGAAACGACGACAACGAACCAAACGTAACCTCGGGGTGCCCTTCGACTACCGAAAAAAGAAAAAACGGGGACTGTGGGCAATAATTTTTACTTATTTTTTTCAACTATATTAACGGGGACAACGGGAAGTATTTTTAAATATTTAATTGAAGTACCGCTGTCCCCGTAGGACCCCACACAGCGTACGGGGACAACGGGAATAAAGGATTTCTGCGATTGGAACATTTGCAACTCGATCACTGAAATGATCTGAAACACTCATATATTATGTTACATTTGCTTCATCGGTTCACAGGATATAAAATACAGAATCAAAATCTGTAAGAGTATGAGTGATACATATCTCATTTGGTATCTCTTTCCGACTTGTGTAGATTGTAATTATGTCGCCCGCTCACTCGCGACTCGGGAGTTGTGTCTCAGTGTCTCTCTCTCGCTCGCACACTGCTCAGTCGCCTACGCGTCGCGCGGAATAAGCACAGAGCAAAGTAATGTTTCAGATCCAAATGATGCATTTGAAACGTTGTTACTGAACCAATCTTTTGAATCACTTCAATGATCCTGATCAGTGAGTCGGTTCCGTAAAGTGTTACACATCTCTAATACTCACACAACAAAGTATAGTTTCCACTACAGCATAAATATTTTATGACATTTTCAGCAGGGCTAGTTATTCTGTTTTTAGATTTAAATCAGCGCATAGTCTCAGGCAGCATTTGCAGAAGAGTTTAAAACATCGAGACAAGCAGAGTTTAAAGTAAGTATTGCTTTGAGATTTTTTATGCAAGATACCTATACTGATGACTGGCTTCTGCCCGCGGCGCGGCGTCATTCTCGTGGATGTCAGCTATCTGGTAGTTAAAGTCCCGTCCAAAATCGGTCCAGGCGTTTCGGAGATTAATTAGTCAGAAGAAATAGACACACAGACAAAAATAAAATGTTTTTTTGTTATATGTAGCGTATGTTTTCGTATAAGTACATTTAATTAAAGCTGTTATTTTGATATAACAAACAGGCGTTTCAATTCTATTTATTTGTATACTTACAAATAAAAATAATAAAAATAAAAAAACATAAATAATAATAAAATTCTGAATTACATAATTTGTTACGGTCGCGGATCATATTTTGGTGAACATACCTACAATACAACCTGACATTGACCTGCAAATTGCAAAAAACTTTAGAAAATTAGAATTTCGCGGGTTTTAATTAGAAATTAGCGGATCAAAATCTCGTGCTCTCGCTGCCTCTTATATATTTTACGACATTGGAGTAGGTACGCGACCAACATTACTGCAAAGGAATTTAGTCCTTATACCGTGCCCTTACCAGACTAGATTTTCGTGTCCCCTCTACCTTGCGCACTTAGCGACTGCTATAGCGTCAGAAAAATTCAGCGTTCATTCTTGCCTGACATAAAATGTGTTTACTCTTCTGTACTGGCAATGCGCGTCCGATATTACTGCAAAGGAATTTGGCTCTTATACCGTGTCCTTAACACACCAATTTCTCGTAGCCTCGCTGCCTCTGATATGCTTTTCGATAGTGACGCAAGCGTCCGACATTACTGCAACGGAATTCAGCCCTTATACCGTGCCTTTGACGGAGCAGATTCTCGTGCCCGCGCTGCCCGGCGCGCTTCCCGTCGGCGCGCGCGCTGGCGGCGCACGGCAGCGTGCAGCACGACGGCGTGCGCGCGCACGTGTGCGGCGAGTGCGGCGCCGCGCTGGCGACGCGCTCGTCGCTCAGCAAGCACACGCACGCCGTGCACCGCGGCGTGCGCCCGCCGCCGCGCCACGTGTGCGACACGTGCGGGAAGGCCTTCCGGGTGAGTCATATAGTAGTGTACCGACTTTCATTATAACCCGCCCGTCATTAAGGGGATTACATGACCTAAAGCGCGGTCGTCGGACCCCATAGAAAAGAAAGAGAAGAGAAATGAGAAGTGAGAGAAGTTTTTCAACCACTATGTCTTTCTAGGTAGACAGCTTAAAATAAGCATAGACACAAGCTACTATAGAGGTACTAGGAACAGTATGAAAAGTTCATCCATCCTCTATAGATCATCCATCCACCCTTTTCTATAGAGGATGGGTGAACCTTACATCCTGTTCCTCATACCTGAATAAGTTTTTGATCTTTAAAAGAAACAAAAAAAATCTTCTTGTTGACTGTCATTTTCTTTTCTAAATCTGTGAAAGCAGATCAAAGTTGAGGACAGTGTCTTAAGACCGTGTTCCTGTAAGTACAATGGTTGAGGTACATTCCCTTACTGAAAAATCTACCCTGTTCACTAAACATTCTGACATCAAAATCATGCTAGCATGCTCATTCACTACTAGTTACATTTGCAAACCGTTAGTCATAATTTATAATCAGTGCGTCACTGAGGGAGTATTTCCAAAAGAGTGGAAGCGTGCATACATCACACCTGTACACAAGGGTGGGTCGAAGGGTAATGTGGCGAACTACCGTCCAATCTCGATCCTCTCCACTTTGTCAAAGGTTTTTGAGAGACTCGTCCATAATGAAATATATCCATTCTTACATAATGTCATCATACAACAGCAACACGGCTTCGTTAAACAGCGGTCTACTACCACAAACCTCCTGTCTTTCTCAAGCTTCTTATTTGATAGTTTTGACAGGGGCCTGCAACTAGACGCTGTTTATACAGATTTTTGCAAGGCCTTTGACAGGGTGGACCGTGAGCTGCTGCTTAATAAAATTGCCTTTAATGGAATTCGTGGCAATTTGCTACGGTGGTTTGCTTCGTATATTTCGAACCGCTGTCAAAGCGAAGTAATCAATGGTTACAAGTCAAGTATTTATGAAGTTTCATCTGGTGTTCCACAAGGCTCCATCCTTGGTCCGCTCTTATTTAATATATTTATTAATTATATAGGTGACTGTTTCCGCAACACTGAATGTCTATTATTCGCCGATGACCTGAAGATCTACAAGTCCACCAAAACTGTCGATGATTGCATTTTACTTCAACAAGACCTTGATAGACTTACAGACTACTGCCACAGTAACAAATTAAAACTAAGTTTACCGAAGTGCAGCTACCTTACGTTTACTAAAAATAAGCATATTATTAAGTTTGCCTACACCCTTTGTCACGTGCCTCTATCCCAACTGAATTTAATTCGCGACCTTGGCGTTATACTTGATTCTAAACTGTACCTAGACTCACACATTAACAAAATTGTCAGCAAAGCTTTCCAGCTATTTGGTTTTATCATGCGTTCTACCCTTGACTTCGAGAGAACCTCGTCATATTTGTGCTTATATAAAGCGCTTGTTCGTTCACAGCTAGAATATGCAGTTTCAGTATGGAATCCTTTCTACAATAAATATTCTGAAATGGTTGAAAATGTCCAGTACAAATTCTTGCGTGCTATGCACTACAGATGCCACAAATCCTACTTATCATACTCTCATTCATATCATTACTCAGCAAGTACAAGCTTCTCCACCTTAGCTCTAGAAGGAATTACCTCGAAGCCATAGTATTATATAAAATTGTCAGAAACAAGTTTAACTGCATAAATCTGAACAGTATGATTTGCTATGCTGTACCACGAACCTTTCAAAGGCGGCAGGTATGCGCAGGTACTCTTTTCGCTTTGAATACTTGCCGAACTAACTCAGGCCTGCGCTCACCTGTCCGCCGTATGGTTGACACATACAACAGTACCTTTGTAAACATAGATATCTTTAATTGCACAATAAGTAAATTTAAAAGCCTCATTCGCCATTCCCTATTAGATATCCTAACACGTCTTCCTTAACATAGTAATATTGTATAATTTTGATAACTTTTTACTTTAATATTGAACAAATTATTTTTATTTATATTTCTTATATGTTTTCAGTCTTTATTTTTTTTTTATCATTTAACTTTCAATTAAGTATTTGCCACACGTACTGATTAATGTTCCTAGCGATTAGCTCTTTTTTTTCTTAAACTTCTATGCCTACTTGTGGACAGCGTTGTGGGTTACTTTATAACCAAATTGCTATTTTGTTAAACTAGTTGTAAGTCCTTATAATGTAACTGTTTGCTGTTCCTTTCAATAAAAAATAAAATGAATTTACATTAAAATCGATATTTGTTTAAATCATAATAAAATGTCTTTGTTCTTGTCTCCTAGGGAAAGAGCGTGTTAACAAATCACGTGCGCACGCACACGGGGGAGAAGCCATTTGAATGTGGCGAGTGTGGGCGCAGGTTCACGCAGCGCACTGCCATGCGCACACACGTCAAACTAGTGCACCTGAAGCTGAGGAAATGTGCCAAGGTAACTGACTCTCACACATCCCAGGACACTCGAGCAGCTGTCAGAAACTCGTCAATACGACGTCAGTTGAGAACATTTTCGAAATGTCTTATTTCAAAAAAGAGAACTGGAAATCTCTGTTTCTATGGAAGATTTAAAATTCATCTAATTTGGCTGTAACACTATTTTTCGAAAATGTTCTTTGGTAACTTTTTAGACCTTTGTATCCTGCTTATGCGTATGAAGTTTGGCGTTTTCAGATATTTTTTTGGTTTTGAATGTTTTTGCACCTCCATTTTATTTTGAAGCCAAGGAGGTGTAAGTGCAACCTCTTGCACCCCTCTCCCGGCGCCCATGACCATAGACCTCTGCACTGTTATGTCCACATTAGGTAATTAAATGAATTGCTTGTGTAAGTACTAATGAGTGTATTATGAATGACAGGTGAAGCCCGAGGTTCCCTTAGGGGCGCAGTCTCCGAAGCTAGATGTGTTCAAACCTGAGCCGCTACTGGAGCCCTGGAGGCAGCCTTGCGATGTCTACTTCCATGTCACCGCAGGCCCCTGAGTGTGGAGCCCTAACAAGAACACCTAGGCTAAGCAGTTGTCCGATTACAACGAAATTAAAGTTTTCATAAAGGGATGAAGTTCCTGATCGCTCGCTACAGTCTGCTCATTTGGCGAATGAGAGCTACCGAGGAAACTGTGACACCGTCACGACCACAGATATAGATATACCTAGATAATGCAAGTATCACGAACTGTATGAAAACCAAGCGTGCCATTTTTTGACTACCTACTATGACGTCACAAGCTCGCGCTCTCGCTCACACTTACCCAGCCAGCAGTACAAAGGACTGAGCGCGAAAGGGGCGGCTTACGATTTGTAATCATAAGTTGGTGCAATTTTTTGGCACGCGAAGTAGTTACTCTTGCGTTATCTAGGTATATCTATATCTGTGCTCGCTACACTCTGCTCACTTGGCGAATGAGAGCTACCGAGGAAAGTGTGACACCGTCACGACACTTATACAACATTATTTTTAGTATATGCGAAACCCGAAACACGTGTCTAGTATTTTTATACAATGTGTAACATAATTAACGCAAGACCTCATACACCCCAATTAGAGTATTGAGTTAAAGCATAATACAATGATCAAAACTATTTTTTTTTAAAGCTAACTATTGTTAAAGTAAATTGTCTTGACCCTATCATTACTTTATGCATTTAAAATTGAGTCTTATTGCCTTGAAATAAGATTTAATTTTCTTTGGCTCAATCTGCGGTCAGAATGGCAAAATACATAATTTAAAAAAAAAAAACCTATCTTAAAAGTTACTGAAATTGATTCAGTAATCAATTATGAACAAACTACTTTCAGGACTTGCGGTTATTCTGTTACACCTTGTATAAAGAATCTATGTACAAAATTTCAAAACTGTATCATGAAAAATCACAAAGTTATAAGCTTGTTAAGTTACCTGTTTGTCCGTACAAAAACACGCTCACCCGCGCCGCGCTGTCTTGCGCTCATTGATAATAGTACCTAGGTACCTAACCGTTCGGCGCGGATATTGGATAACTTACTTAGTGTCGCTCGGTGTCCAACTTTTGTCCTTTTTTAAATATTTTTGGGACAAAATATAACATGGGGTAAAAATGATTGGAATCGATCCAGTTACTTATTCTGAACAAACTATATTCTCTGGTTTCGTATATACTAAAAACGTTATACGGAACGTTTCAGGCTGACTATGTACAGACGCCAGCACAAGAAGGTACCCGAAACTGTCAAATTTCCCCAATCTACTTTGAACCTTATGGTTCAGCGATAAAGTTGAAAATCTATTAAAGAAATTTGACAGATTGTAGTAGGTTGATGTGTTGGCGTCTGTAGACAGCGAAAGGAACTTCGACCCGGGTGTCCCACGACGCCTCTCGACTCTCTGTGGACAGTGAACCACAGGGAGTTCGATTCCCGGCAGTGTTCGTGTATTCTCTATTAACTCTTCGAATGCCGTAATTAGAGACACAATAGAAAGACAATTGCTTATGTCGAACTGTGTAACTTAAGACATCCAAAAGGTTCCTTTTCAACTTTCACTCAATACCTACTTACTTGATAATGATGATCTCAATAGACAATATTAGTTTGTAACTAGTATATTATGTTTTAATTCTTTATATTTAAAAATAAAATTATCCTTAATTTTATACCCTGCGTTGACGCGATCGTTTACCTGAATAATGACGTACTATATTATATTTAAAAAAATCGAAAATCGTGTTGACCATAGCATTACTTTGTGCATTTAAAATCGAGTCTTCATCATCTGCCTGCCTTTTCCCAACTATGTTGGGGTCGGCTTCCAGTCTAACCGGATGCAGCTGAATACCAGTATTTTACATGGAGCGACTGCCTATCTGACCTCCACAACCCAGTTACTGGGTAATACGATACCCCTTGGTAAGACTGGTTGTCAGACTTGCGGGCTTCTGACTACCCGTAACGACTGTCAAAGATCCACGAATGACAGTCTAAAATTAACGACATTTAAAATCGAGTCTTATTGTTTTGTAATAAGATTTAATTTTCTCTGGCTCATTCGGCTGTCAATATGTCGCGTAAAAATACCTGTATCAACAGTGAGTGAAATTGATTCAGTAGTCAATGATGAACAAACTACTTTCAGGAGTTGCGTTTGTTCTAGTAAAGTCATCTCGATGTGACATAGGATACTTTGTATCCCGATACTCCCACAGGACCGAGACTTGTGCAGGTGAAGCCGCGAGGCACAGCTAGCTATTCGCGACTGTCGCCTTCGGTTAGGACGCGCCATAGTGTTCAGTATCTTTTAAATATAACATTGTGTGAACTGATTGTGGTAAATTAATTCATTAAATGTATTTTGTGTATTCTGTCTTTATTTTATTTCATAACATCTGCCTTGTACCAACTACGTCGGGGTCGGCTTCCAGTCTGACCGGATGCAGCTGAATACCAGTATGTCACATGGAGCGACTGCCTATCTGACCTCCACAACTCAGTTGCTGCGTAATACGATACTCTCGGTAAGACTGGTCAGACTTCTGGCCTTCTGACTACCCGTAACAACTGTCCAAGTTCTGCGAATGACAGCCGGGCAGCTTAACGTGTTTTCCGAGGCACGGAGGGGTTTCAGTATAAAAAGATGGTCACCCATCCACAGGTGTCATGCTCTGCAGCAGAGCCACCATCCTAGAAACCGATCAATTATATCTTAAAATAAGCGCGGCAAGCGTAGCTTAACCTGGCCGATCGGCTGTTATTACTTAGTTATAAACGTAGGGAAGTTTATTCCGTCATTATGTAAGTTTCGACGTATTGCAACGCTCTTTATTGAGTTCGGAAATGATACAAAACATAATAAAACATTCATTATAATTTATTGATTACAAAAACAATATGACAATGGCGCCCGACTCTGTTGTTCACAAACTAAACTAAATTTACGTTCATGCATCTTTTTCTTTCTATTTCATTAAGAAAGGGACGGAAGATAAATATTAGTTTAGTCCTGACAAATTGAGATTTTTCACTGCTTTTCATAAACGTTGAGTAGAGATAATTCATTTTCTAATCAATATTTGTTTTATTTATCAAATCACATGTAGGTATGTAAAAAAATGTAAATAATCCTCTCATAATCACGTTCAATTCTCAATACGAGCAAATAACACTATACTCACATTGCTATTAAAAATTGGTAGGCGTCAAAATTTCTTTTCTTGATTTTCTCGTTAATTACTCGTCGCATTATATTTTTAGATAATATTTTTATGAGGTACATTGAAGGTACATTCCTCTGATAAATGTTAGGTAACCATAAGATATCTATTACATTAATTATTAGTATTCACCCGTCATTCTGACTGTCAGGTCTGCGGCTCACTTTATTATTACAATTGTTCTTGCTTCTTGGAGGTACCTACATTGAATTTCATTAAAGGTACATTGCTCGTACATTCCTTTCCTAAATAACATATTCAGTTCTGTCACAGTACACCCGTCATTCTGACCTAGACAAAATACGCCAATTTTACGTCGGGCGCTGACTAATTTGAATGTACTAAACTAATATTTATCTTCTGTCCTTTTCTTGATGAAATAGAAAGAAAAAGATGCACTGAACTTAAATTTAGTTTAGTTTGTGAACAACAGAATTGGCGCCAATAAAAACAAAATGGTTATTCCTTCTTGCTGTGATCGCACGCTAACACGTACACAGGAGGCGCCGGCAGGAGGAACACTGGCGTGTCTGTGGACGATATAAATACATAGCTTCGTACATAACATCACTCTTGAGTGCTTAGGGAGCGTTCAGGTATTACGTAACGCATTTTTTGTAGTTTTTAGACCCTCCCTCCCCCCCCTGTAACGCATTGTAACGTTTTTCTGTCCCCCCCCCTCCCCCTCCCTCAATGTTACGTAACATCAAAGTGACCATTTTTACCTAAAAGTCACAATTATTATGTTGCGTAACTTTTAAAAAAAAACTATAAATGCTGCAACCTTTGCGAATTTTGCGGGATTCTCCGTAAAACATAAAGAAAAGGGTTGCCAACTTGGGACATTTTAATTTCCTAGTTTTTAAAAAAAAGGTACGTAACGCGTTGTTCGAATACCCCCTCCCGCCCCTGTAACGCATCGTAACGTTTTACAAGACCCCCCCCACCCCCCAAATTGCGTTACGTAATACTTGAACGTTCCCTTAGTAGAGGTGGACAAAGTGTGTCATTTCTGCCGTTTATTCCCGTTGTCTCCGTATGCCATATCCCCGTCACGGGGACAGCGGGACGTGATTAAATTTATTTCCCGTTGTCCCCATATCGTACCTACATTCGGCTAACGGGGATTCTGTGTAAAGAGTTTAAAGTAACCTAACCAAACCGAACCTCGGGGTGCCCTTCGCTCGCTCTTTCATCCTATGTCGACGTAGCCCCGCTTCGCGGGGCTCCTATTTCTGTGTAAAAGATTTAAAGTAACCTAACCATTTTTTTTTTTGTTCCGGGGTGGAAAATCCTCATGGATGTCCGCCGCCCTGGGGCGGGCGACGGGGTCTGTCAGACTCTTACTGACTAAAAACCACCCCGGTGTTCCATCTCACACCTACGCCAGGGGTCGCGGGAATGTGCGATCCTTCCGCAACCCCCGGCTGGTGCCGGCCCGCCACTGCGGGCCTCGTCGGGTCAGGGGGGGGAGTGAGGTGTTTGACTCCCCCCGTGACGTCTAAGAGGGGCGCGCGTGGAACACTACGCGCCGCCACCTCGGGAAAGTAACCTAACCAAACCTAACCTCGGGGTGCCCTTCGACTACCGAAAAAAGAAAAAACGGGGACTGTGGGCAATAATTTTTACTTATTTTTTTCAACTATATTAACGGGGACAGTGTAGGTACGGGGATAACGAGAAGTATTTTTAAATATTTAATTGAAGTACCGCTGTCCCCGTAGGACCCCACACAGCGTACGGGGACAACGGGGATAAAGGATTTCTGCGATCGGAACATTTGCAACTCGATCACTGAAATGATCCGAAACACTGATATATTATGTTTCATTTGGTTCATAGGTTCAAAGGATATAAAATACAGAATCAAAATCTGTAAGAGTATGAGTGATACATATCTCATTTGGTATCTCTTTCCGACTTGTGTAGATTGTAATTATGTCGCTCGCTCACTCGCGACTCGCGAGTCTATAGTTAAGTAACTCAGTGTGTCTCAGTCTCCCTCTCTCGCTCGCACACTGCTCATCGCCTCGCGAGTGACGCGTCGCGCCGAATGAGCACAGAGCAATGTTTCAGATCCAAATGATGCATTTGAAACGTTGTTACTGAACCAATCTTTTAAATCACTCCAATGAGTCGGTTCCGTAAAGAGTTATCATATAAATCATTTATTAATTTGCAAACATGGGTAAAATATAGATCGATGTTTCTTTTTTTTTCCGTCATATGGGTATGCAAATAATGTAAAGTACAATATAATATTAAAAATGTCAGCCTTCTCAGTCACAGTTACGAAATAGTTATAATATTTACAGGTAAGTAGGTACAAATACAAATTAAATTACAAGCAGTCTAAATTAAATTTGAAACAATTAATTAAAATACCAATACAATTCAATTTTAAGTTACACACGCCTAGTGCTTAGCCAGACTGGCAGCGCATGGCGGGGAGCGGCGCGGGTGCGGGAGCGTGCGCGATCTGCCTGTCCGCAGTGGAGCGCGGCTTCGTTCTGTGTTGTCGTGTCCAGTGTTTGTCAAAATATATTATGGATGAAGAAGACTTAGAAAAAAGCTCGAACTAGTTTGAGAACCCCTTGTCCCCGCGCGGGCCGCCCGCGCACCCACTGCGGCCATTTGGCCTCGCTATGGCGTGAGTGCCCGCGCGCTCACCGCGCCCGCGTGCCCACTATTGACACTCAAATGAAGTTCTTATGTTTGAGTACGCCGCGCCGCGCCCGTGTATGCATTTTTTTTTCTGGTCAACTGAGAAATGTAGTACCTACCTCAGTTGAACAGAAAAAAAATCAGCTGTTCCTTCATTTATGTTCGTATAACTCGTCAAAATGTAGGGAACACCTGATTTTTTTTCGTGATCAGATTTGTTCCCATAGTAAAAGTCGTTCATAATGATGAGTAGGTACAATGACCTCTTAAGTGGTTGTTAATGTTTTACCAATAACCCTGTATAATAATACTTACCACAAATAGAACTGCAATGATTTTTCAAATTGTCCAACGATCCATGATGACAGTTTTTGCTGAAAAACAAAAAATAATTTTGTGTAGAAAAAAACTGACCAGACATCAAAAAAAAAGTGTTAAGCGACTCTAGTAAGTAGTACAATTTCTATGAAAACTTTATGAAAATTGTTCTACCAGAATCGGGAGCAAAAAATCGACGAAAGAATTTTTTTTTATCGATACCTGCAAGGTACTTCTATTGTGTAAAAGTTAATTTTACTCCATTTTTTTTTTTCAACTTACCACTGATCACCTAAACTATTCAAAGACCTCGACAGTGAGCATTGCCCAACGACATTGTTCAAGTCAGCAAGCGAGCAAGCCTGCCTCAATCTCGCCACCAACTTATGGGGCAAAGTCAAACTTTGGCAGCTACTGGAACAATCACTGCCCCCACATTTATTCCCCTCATCCACACTTTCCACGTTAATCTTCGGAACACTTATGTCACTTTGACATTGACAGCTGACATTCCCGCCATCACTAGAGTTGCCAGCTTGAGAATTTTCTACCAAATTAGTAGAATTTGTCGTGACGTTCGGTCTTAATTCGGTTGTGTGTAGGGATCTGTGTATATTTGGGTCTGAGGCATATGTTTGGCCGAATTTTTCGCTGAAATGTACGGTTTTCTTGTATTTGTTCATCAATGAGTGTTGGTACTGTCCTCTGCGATTCGGTGAAGGTGACGAGGTTCGGGAGCGGGTCGGTGAAGTGTATGCTGATGAGGTTTTCGTAGGGCGCTTCGTTTTGGGGTTTTTAAGCTCGTACTCTGTCGCTATTGCTTCGAAAACCTGAAATAATATAGCAGGTTTAAAAAACATCATTTAGTGACCGACCGAAGGTTCGGTTTCGGCCAAAAAGTGCTGAATCTTTGGCCCGACCGAAACTGGCACACGTGGCGTTCGTGAGCATTGGTTTTGATATATTACGTACGGCTGACCGATAGAGAGACAGGGACAGACTTAATAATGCGTTTCTACCCTTTTTCAACAAAACCCAAAAAAATAAGTGTTTTAGGTTCGTAGCAGACATGCTTCTTTTAGTATCAGAGTAAGGATTTTTCGCTTTCGGAAGATTGATTGCAAAGAAAGCATAAGGGCAACAGCAGATGTATCTTAGCGACTGTGCGCTTGGTCACAATAGCAAAATCACACGTTTCAGAGACTCGTTCCGTTTGAGTCAAAGACATTCAATTATGTACCTATATTAAATCTCTTTGGTTTGAGTACCTACTGTTTAAAAATTGCGTTTTCTAACGGAAATGGTAAAATTATGTGGTGTTAAGAGTGGAACACCCTAGAAGAATAGAGCACCCTAAAAATGACTAAATGAATAAATAGCTAATCGCAAAAGCTAACAGTAGGCCTTCATTTAAGTAATTAGGGCTTATAATGCTACTACTATTAATAAATAATACTACTATTTTTCAATGGAAATTTTGCAATTTTGACAGTTTTTCACAGAAAATCTGGTTTCGGTTTCGGCTGAAAATCGTGTTTCGGTCGGTCACTAATAAATTATCTACAAAGAATAAAAACATAGAAAATAATCTAAAAGGTAGTTTCGTCTTTGTACGAAACTAACTTTAGAAAGGGGCAACAATAATCAATTCTGTTTTCTTGTAAATGTTGAAATTCAAAAGTGCCTTTTAAAAATGTGACTTTGGCGATAAGGAATTTAACTGAAGTTAGTTTGATGTCGTGAGGAAAGGTTTGAGCTTGAATGTCGATGGCTATAAGAGTAGGGGAAGACCAAAGAAACGATGGATGGAATGTGTGAATGATGATACGGTTAGAAAGGGGGTGACTACCGAGATGACGACTAATAGAGAAGTGTGGAAGATAACGACATGTTGCGATAAGGGCTGGAGAATGATGATGAATATCTGTCTACTGCTGGTTACCTGTTCCGCGACTAAGTTCCTGGAGTAGGGTGAGTTCTTCGACGGCAAGGCTTCCCTGCATAAGGCACAGCGTTCCAACCGCGTCCAACATGCTGCGAACGATATAATACGTTTGTAAGTCTTTCTGTCGATACATAAATGTGGGCCTATTTCTTAGAAATTAATATAATTTAAGTTAACCGTGAAATGAAACATTACATTCATTGGTAGAATGTAACGTAAGATGAGTGAACGAGAGGTGGGAGTGTGTGATTGAGAGGGAGAATGACGAATGAACACAGATATAGATACACCTAGATAACGCAAAAGCAACTACTTCGCGTGCCAAAAATCGCACCAGCTTACGTTCAAAAATCGTAAGCCGACAATTTCGCGCTGAGTCCTGTGTACTGCTGGCTGGGTGAGCGAGAGCGCGAGCTTGTGACGTCATAGTAGGTAGTCAAAAAACGGCACGCTTGGTTTTCATACAGTTCGTGATACTTGCGTTATGTTAAGTAAGTATGTTATGCGTTTGGTTTCCGCACTTTGTCCTTCAACTGGACCATTGTGCGTGGATACTTGCGTTATCTAGGTCTATCTATATCTGTGCGAATGATGGAAAAACGAACATGACGTTTTTTGCGTAAGAAATTTAGAATTTCAAAGGAATCGTCTTAGGTAAACTAAATTAGTGTTTGACAAGATGTCAACCTTTCATAGACCTACTTATACACCCATTACCTACTGTTATTCCGTTTATCCACCCTAAGGTGGATACGCGGAAACGCATGTCCAAGAATCCTAAGCCTTTTTTTTGACTCCTCCCGCTCTGGGTGGAGCGGAAGGAGTGTAAGACTCTTACTGACTAAAACCCACCCGTGTTCCTTCCTTAGCCTTTTATGTTCCGGGCCAGCGGCAACCCTTTCGGACAATCCCGCTGACCCGGCAGGCTTCGGCCCTAAGGGGCCCCTCAATTCATGCTGACATCTCTTTGAGTCGCGCGTGGAACACGTACGCGCAGTCCGGCACGGGCCTGGTCCTGATCGGACGGTGAGCTACTCACTACACTCCGCCCGCAGGCTCCAGGCTCCCGACCCCCGGAGCGTCTCCCGCGGCGGCTGAGACGGGAGGCTCTCTCCCTAAGCCGTTCCGCCACCTCCTTCGCTAGCATGACTGCTTCGCAGAAGGAGGTGACTGCCTCCCACTCCCTCTCGCCCCGGACCATGGCTTGCACCAGGGCCGGACTCGAGAGGTCGCCGCCGCCGCCGATCGCCTCTACGAGGACACGGCGGTGCTCCGCCCAAGCGGGGCAGATCTCCACTGTGTGCTCCATCGTGTCCTCTGGGCGATCCTGGCAATGGTGACACCCAGGCGTTTCCTCCCGCCTGATGATGTGCAGGAACCTCCCGAAACATCCATGTCCGGTGAGGACTTGCGTCAGGCGGTAGGTCTTTAAATTCAGTTTATCCAACTAGGGCTGAGGTGGATTTAACGGAATAATCCATTACCAACTGTGTAAGCAATATTTGTACGCCTTGCAAGGCAGCAGATAGTGACACAACATATTTTTCACATTACACCTGTGCACAAATAAATAAATACAAATTTGAACTTCAAATTCTCGAAACAGAAACCAGCATCCTACTTGATTAATGACGATAATAATACTAACTTTCACAGTACACGTGTGATCGGGCGCAGGTGAGCGGTTTAGTGGCAGTGGAGGCGCACACGCAGCAGGCGAGGGCTCTCACGACGCCGGCGAGCGCTCGACGGGACTTCTCGCCTCTGACGCCGCCGCCACAACTCCAAAGTAACTGGGAATTGGCGAGAAAAATTATTTAGAAAAATAATATTGCTTAAAAATAATTTTAATAAGACATGCCGGTTTCCTCACGATATTTTCTTTCACCGTTTTGAGAGCAGTGGTAATGAAATAATTTCCACAAAGTAAAGCGCCTGTCTGGGTTCGAACCTACGATCTTACAACTCGGAAGTCGGGGCCACAGTGCCGCCACGCTCTACCGTTTTTAGGGTTCCGTTGCCAAATGGCAAAAAACGGAACCCTTATAGATTCGTCATGTCTGTCTGTCTGTCTGTCTGTCCGTCTGTCTGTCTGTCCGTCCGTATGTCACAGCCACTTTTTTCCGAAACTATAAGAACTATACTGTTGAAACTTGGTAAGTAGATGTATTCTGTGAACCGCATTAAGATTTTCACACAAAATTAGAAAAAAATCAATAAATTTTAGGGTTCCCCATACTTAGAAACTCAAATTTTTTTTTTTTCATCAAACCCACACGTGTGGGATATCTATGGGTAGGTCTTCAAAAATGATATTGAGGTTTCTAATATCACTTTTTCTAAACTGAATAGTTTGCGCGAGAGACACTTCCAAAGTGGTAAAATGTGTCCCCCCCCCCCCCCCTGTAACTTCTAAAATAAGAGAATGATAAAACTAAAAAATATATATGATGTACATTACCATGTAAACTACCACCGAAAATTGGTTTGAACGAGATCTAGTAAGTAGTTTTTTTTAATACGTCATAAATCGTAAACCGTAATTTACCATTCATTCAATCAACTCAAAAAAAAAAAATTATTTCATAAACATAAACCTTATGCATAAACCCGGATGTTACGGAACCCTCGGTGCGGGAGTCCTACTCGGTCTTGCCCGGTTTTTGTCAATTCAATTCATTTATTGCATCAAATATGGTAGGTACATGAAGTTCTTATAATAAAATATTTAGTAACACACATTTGGCCAATATTTATCATGCAATAGTACAAGTTTTTACAGTTCAGTTCCGCACACGCGGGGCGCGGGTATGTCTGTCTCCCGCTGCTTCCCGCCCCGGATCTCCTTCGGCAATCGAACCGAACTTCGGTCGCGTATAATGTGTGCTCTACAGAATATGTTGCCGCTGAACTTACGTTCGACCGAAGTTCGGCTGTATGCTATAACGCAACGTAATTTCGGCATAATGTGTCGTCAGTAGTTCAAATAGCATTGCAGGCGTAATCTTGCCGAATTTCGTTCGCGTACCTTCGGCATAGTGTGTTTAGAAAAGTTTTTTTTTTATTTTTCATTTAATTATTGTCAATGTGAGGACTATGTGGGTCATTTTTTTTCTGTTTTCCTTCTTAGTTTTAATCATGATCTGGCAGTTTGAGTAATTTACGCGGCCAAATGTCCTTTCTTTGGTATCGTTCGTCTAATCGTTGAGCTCTTCAACTTCTGAGTTGAGCTGCACGATTTTTGACAAATGCGTGCACTGATTGGACAGGTCCGCTCAATCTGTGTGGTTCTTTCCTCAAAAGATCATTTCAGACACAGACATGGTCTTCACACGATCTGACCAAGATTTTGTCTGGACTTTAAAAGAGACTGTGACCTCGTGAGTTTGTTTCGGCCTTTCTTCTCAGAGTAGTCAGATAGGAAACGCCGACCTCATCTAGTTTAAAAAATATGATTGACGTGTAATATTGTTTGTAAAAACCTACCAGAAAATAAATAATTTATCATCTAAAGACACTAAAACTTGAGAGGTTATAGTTATAAGTAGAGAAGAAGATTAATAGTTACCTCAGGATCGTCCTTAGGGTCCACGCCACAGTTCCACATAAGTAAACACACGGCGCCGCCCGCGCCGTCTCCTCTGATCAGACCTGCTACCTGTCCTACCTGCAACATAACAATACCACTTATTTATTTATTACTTCAAGCACATAAATGTACAGAGGCGGACTTAATGCCATACGCATTTTCTACCAGTCAACCTTTGGGTGATGCAGCAGAGACAAACTGTGGTAGGAGGTGCAATTGCATGAACATTGAGGAATAAATATTTTAAATATAAAGATAGGTACGCATAAACCTATTAAAACTATGAATATAATTTATGTACCTAATTACATATAAACCACTTAAAGGGTTTACATGATCCTAAAACGCAGTCACTGTCGGACTGCATAGAAAAGAAAGAGAAGCTAGATGACACAACGCTTGTAATTTATTGCAAAATATGAAACAATTATTTAATTACAAAAAGTCTTTTGTTTGGACTAAAACTTTTAGTATGTTGCTAAAAATTCATATGTAGGTATATTAGTATGGTTTTTATTATAAAAAGAAGGTTTTTAGAGGTATTTTCATGATGTTTTTCTATCGTATCAAATTAGTTGTATTATGTTTTCTATCTAGCTTAAATCCTGAAGAATATAATATATTTTTCTGATTTTGTTTACTGTAGTCGATCATATACTTTTATTGTTTCTAAAACTTGCGTTTTTTGTCTTTGGGTCCTGTAAGCCCCTTAATACTTACTATCCCAGTGCTGGGCAAAGGCCACATCTCATACAGAGAAGGCCCACGATTACTTACTATTGCATACATACAGGTATTGTACACATATATTTTAGTTTTTTTTTTCAGTCACTTGAATATCAGTTTAAAAAAATATTTTTAAAACTACCAGCGGTCGTTGACCCTCAAAAAACACATCATTTTTTTAAGTTTTTCTATCATGTTAGATATCGATACACGTCTGCAGAGTTTTGTTAGCTAATTTAATTTGACCTTGTATACAGGGTCATTGGTAAAACATTATTACGACTGGAATATTATTATAATGATTTAATAAGTACAACACACGTAGGGTTAGAGAGAACAAACTGGTTGAACCAAAGATAACAAACTATGTATTATGGTAAGAGAACATCTAAGTATTTGGTACCTAAAGTGTTTAACAAAATAGGTTTATTAAGAAAAAAAGTAAAAATTAGCAAAGGATCACTTAAAACGTAATTGAAAAACATTATACAGGATAGCAATCATAACTAAATAAGGTCTATTCAAACTTATGTTTCAAATTAATATTATTTCAAGTTAAACAAATATCAACTGTATTTAAATGGTAATTAGGTTAATCGCAGAGTGACCAGCACTTTTGAAAAAGTTATAAAATGTTTCAAGTTGTAGTGTATACTGAACTTTACTGTGTAGGGTTTAAAGTTTTTTTTTTCTTTTTTCCATAAACTTATATTTGTTTACATTCTTGGCAAATAAATCGCGAATACAGATTACATTGTATAATATTTTAATTATAAGTAGTGGGTATTTAGTAATAAGGTGGTGCATTGTTATGTAAAAGAGCGCCTCTGGCCATCAAACGTAAAAGTTTGGCGAGATTAGATTTAAGTTACACCTCTGTATTTTGAATATCATTAAATAAATTACTAAAAACAAAAAAAAATTAACAACCTCTTAAGAGGTCATTGTACTCATCCTTATGAACAACTTTACTATGGGACCAAACCTGAGATCGCGAAAAAAAATCAGCTGTTCCCTACATTTTGACGAGGTAAACGAACATACTCGTAAATGTAGGGAACAGCGGATTTTTTTTCGCGATTTCAGGTTTTATCCCATAGTAAAAGTTGTTCAAAGTGATGAGTACAATAATCTCATAAGAGGTTGTTAAAGTTTTACCAATAACCCGGTATAACAGTATGGATGAATAATATGGATACGTACAGGCAGTCCTAGCAGGTCCTTCCCATCAGCCTGCAGTATGCAGTCGCCTGGCTTCAACCCTGCATGATCTGCTCTGCCGCCGGGAGTCACCTCACGGACCTGAGAAATAATAATATCTATACTTCTACACTACATATATTAGTATTATGAAGGGGTAAAAGCGAGTTTGTGAGTAGAGAAACTGCTACTGCTCCATAGAGATAGATTCAGAGGATAATCATAGGATATATTTTATGTTAAGACAAGAAAGACGCGGACGAAGTCGCCGACAGAAGCTAGTGATCATGAGGGATCTGCACTCCCCGAAGTGGTGGCTTGAAGTGTATCTAAAAGAACACACGATTTGCCTATAGATACTCTCATCTAACAGGGGGGAGTCAAAATCCAGACTCCAAAATGAAAATTGCATGATTTTGCAGGTAAGGATTTGTCTGGTCTTATAAAAATATTCATACCCATGGATATGGATCCCACAGCGTCCTCGTCAGTCTGAAGCCCAGGCCTTCTCCCTCATCCTCTGGTAGATTTAACTGAAACAATATACAAGTTCATTAATTAAGCTTTCCAACGAAGAACTAATGACTTGAAAAGAGTTTCGTCATGTCCGTCCGTCTGTCTGTTCGAGGTTTTGCTAAGAGACCGGTAGTACTAGTAGTAATTTTGTAGGAGTGTGTAGGTATATCAATTACGCCGACAAAGTGGTTAAATAAAATTTTATATAAAATTTCAGAAAATATTTTTTTAGGGTAGCGCCCCTACATGTGAAGTGGGGATGAATATTTTTTTCGTCTTCTACCCCATCGTGTGGGGTATCGTTGAATAGGTCTTCTAAAATCACTAGGGGGTTGCTAAAGTTATTTTTCGATTTGATGCTTCTTTTACGAAATATTAAACTTTAAATTGCAATTTTTTGTTCCAGTAGTGCGTCCCCCCCCCCTCTAAAACCTAAACTGCTGGCTTGAAAAATCTGAAAAAATTCACGATGATAGTTCATTTCATGAACTTTAAAGGAAAACTATAGCGGTTAAGATAACTTTATTAGTTTAGCAGTAATAGTCGTTGAACTTGGGTGTTGGATAGTTTTGTGACTAAGACTTATATTTTATTTTTACCCGACTGCATCAGAAGGAGGGTTATGTTTTTCGAGTGTATGTATGTATGTATGTATATTTCTTTGGCACGCTCTGCAGCCTAAACAGCTTGATCGATTTCAGCTTGAGAGGTACCGTTAGATTCGTCTTAATTGTGAGAGTGACACTGGGTATATTAAATTTGAAAAAAAATTAAAATGGCCGATTTTTGGCGCAACATGTTTTCAAAAAAAAAATTTTTTTCTCGAAACCTATCGAGTGGGGTATCAAAATAAAGGGTTTTAAAAGGTGATTACAAAAATATAAATACCTTATATGGTTAAAAGTAATTCGAAGTGACAAATCGTAAAAAACACGTACAAAGAACTAAATCGTTTGTGAAATCTTTCACATTTTTGTAAACTAAAAAGCTGGAAATAAAAGAAGTAATTTAAAAAATAAAAAAACCCGACTGCGAAACTGAAAAGCTACAAACAAGCCCATTTATAATTAAATAAAAGTTGGAAGCAGGCGGGACCCATACCATTTTTATTATATTTTCAAATTCAAATGGGTCCCGCCTGCTTCCAACTTTTATTTAATTATAAATGGGCTTGTTTGTAGCTTTTCAGTTTCGCAGTCGGGTTTTTTTATTTTTTATTTATTTATCCTTTTGATAGATTCTTATTTCGTAAATGTGAGGACTTTGTAGGCTTTGTAGACTTTAGATCGGTACACATTTTTTTATTTTATCAAGTACCTGGTACTTGTTGACAGGCCTACGCTGTCCTCCCATACGTACTGTAATTTGAAAACATTGTAAAAACCAATTATTTTTAAAAAGATTAACCGTGGAGTTTCTTGCCGGTTCTTCTCCATAGGAAACGACCAATTGGAACCGTGCACCTAGCTTCTGACGTTTCATAAGTGCCCATGTAGGTTTATGTGAAATAAAATATTTTGATTTTGATCGGTCCTTCGACAAACGTGGCCAGTCTACTGCCACTTCAGTTTGCTTACTCTGCAGTCTGCAAGCTATGTCGGTAACTTGACGGTACGGTTGGCGCAGTGACTGCTGCGCCGCGTGTCGCGGGTTCGATTCCTGCACGGAACAAATATTTGTATGACCTACAAGTAGTTGTTCCGGGTCTGGCTGTTTGTCTAAGTGAGTTTAATGTTTGTAAACGCACCCACGATACAGGAGAAATTCCTAGTTCGTTTAAAAAAAAAAAAAAACTCCGGTTTGACTCCGGGATCTACTTTTGTTTTGAGACAAAACCTGAAATCGCAGGACCCAATAGATCTGACTTTTTCTTATAAATGGCTTTAGTGCAGGCCAACCTAAGAGGTTGTCGTCTGTTTAACCGGTCTTGCTTGGGGGTGCCTCAATAAATTAAGGCCTTCAGCCAGGGATAAAAAACATAAAAGCTAAGCTACTCGCGCTAAGGGCACCCCCTGTGGGGTTCGGACCTCGGCTTAGGGCGTCGCTGAGAGAGGGCAGCAAGGGACAGGCTGGATCGGAATTATAAGCGGCGCGGGCTGGCTCGGCAAGGGCTCGACCCTTGCCGAGCCAGCCCGCGCAGCCCGCGCCCTCGGACATGGCGGGCCTCGGCTGCGAGTACGGAAGGACGGCTGTCGGGACTTGTACTTTCTAAGAGTACTGGTTGGTACCTTGCTACTCTCCTGGAAGAGGGTCGTGGCGTCGTCGGGGATGGGTATGGTTGTGGTATGCCTCGATCGGCGAATCCTACTTAAAATTGTAAGTAAATTTGATTTTCGCGGACTTTCTTACCGCATCTAATAAGTCATAGTACACGTATCAAACCGGAAAGGGATCGGCACCGCATCAACTCGAGCCGTTCAAGTATTCTTTGTATGAAACTCCCTACTGCAACGCACACTAATAGGAATCGTAACGTAATCGCCTCGCTTCGGGACTAGCTCACGAACCGCGGTGCGGTGCGTTACGAGCTTACGTGTCTTGATTCGTCCACCCTTGCCCCTCTCACCCCTCCGGCCTGCCTGCTTGCATCATGCACCATCAACCAGCGGTCGGCGAGCCGTAAGCGCGGCGTTGCCTAGCCGTAGCAGAGTCAACGTATCGGAGCTTCTGATCCGCTTTGGTTACGTGCTTACGTTAGGTTGACGCCTGTTTGACGGCGAGGCGAAAGGCGATACGGTGCCGATTCCTTTCCGATTTGATACGTGTTCTATGACCTTATGCGGGAGGGAGTGTATCGGGCGGCATTAGAGCTCCGACGCATCTACGTTATAAATCGTTGTTTTACTAACTGTCACGTTGGTTTAGTGGTCGCAAGCGCTACTGCTGAGCAGGGGGTCCTGGGTTCGATTCCCGGGTCGAGTAAAGGCTATTAGGTTTTTTCAATTGGAATTATTCAGTAGCAGCTTGGAGTCTGGATCCGTGCCCGGTTAATGGCAACAGGCTCGCAGTCTATTACATAGGACGTCAAACCATTTATTTCAAATAGGCACTTTTGAACGTCAAAAATTACAATAAAAAGATAGAATTGGTTCTAGTCGCCCATTCCAAAAGATAGTGTTCGTATGGAGAAGAATGGGCAAGAAACTCCACTGTTACTATTTTAAAATGTTTTACAAGGTTTTGTATACATTATAATTGTATGCGAAGAGGATGCACCTACAATAAAATTAGTCTACCACAAAAGGCAAAACTGGCCAAGTGCGAGTCGGACTCGCACACGAAGGGTTCCGTACCACAAGGCAAAAATGCCAAAAAAACATGTTTGTTGTATGGGAGCCCCCTTAAATATTTATTTTATTTTAATTTTATTATTTCTTATTAAAGTTAAAATACAACTGAGTATTTTGTGAATATTTCAAGTGCCTACCTGTTGCCATTTTTGATATCGAGCAAAAAAGGGCAAAAAATCGCGTTTGTTGTATGGGAGCCTTAAATATTTAATTTATTTTGTTTTTAGTATTTGTTGTTATAGCGGCAACAGAAATACATAATTTGTGAAAATTTTAACTGTCTAGCTATCGCGGTTCTTGAGATACAGCCTGGTGACAGACAGACGGACAGACAGCGAAGTCTTAGTAATAGGGTTCCGTTTTTACCCTTTGGGTACGGAACCCTAAAAAGAACAACATAACATAACATGACAACATAAAATGTTGTCAGTGGCAGCGCAAAGGTCACTTTGACTGCATGTTTTGGGAAAAGAAGATCTAAAATACAGTCGTGCCAGCGACACGAAGAAGAAGAAGAACATAAAATGTGGGTGATGGTACTATAAGTATACCTCTGCCTAACCCTTTCGGCAAAATAGGCGTCATGCTACATGTATTAGGAAGTAGGCACTCATATACTTCCAAAAAGTCACTTTATATCCGGTTGGCTTTGACATTAACGTCGAATCACCTTCACATTTTACGAGCGAGCTTTTCAACCTTGATTTTAAACTCTTTTGTACACAAATCAAGCAAATATGACTTCCATTAATATTCGGAAATGGTTATAGTTATTGTTTAATTCCTTAATAGTAATCTCTAAACGGCTGGTTGACACTGCTCGTGATCCAAGGGCTGGCTTTTACCTTGGCCAGAGGATAATAAGATTGGCGACTGTGTAAGGCCGAGGCTTTTATGATCTATATTACTTAAGATAAATCTTAATATATAAAACTCAAAGGTGACTGACTGACATAGTGATCTATCAACGCACAGCCCAAACCACTGGAGGGATCGGGCTGAAATTTGGCATGCAGGTAGATGTTATGACGTAGGCATCCGCTAAGAAAGGATTTTGATAAATTCTACCCCCAAGGGGATGAAAGTTTGTATGAAACTTTGTCAATTTTAAACCGATCGGGCTGAGACTTCGCATGCATATAGCTACTATGACGTAGGCATCCCCTAAGAAAGGATTTTGATAAATTCAACGGGGATAAAATAAGGGATGATAGAGGATGTAAATGTATTAGTTACACATAGAAGCTGTTGGTGTCCCTTAATAAATAAATAAATAAGTAAATAAGCGTTGCCATACCATTACCACCAAACGGGGTGAATAGGGATGCAGGGGTGAATTGGGACAAAACTTTAAAATGGATTTTAGCGTTAAAATAATACAGTTTGTTCCCGAAAAGGACACTTAATCGTTAATCATAATACAATAAACACATTAGACTCCTTTTTGGCAACAAACTATATTATTTCATTGTTAAAATCCCTTTTATAGTTTCGTCGCGATTCACTCCGGCATCCCTATTCACCCCGTTTGACGGTACTAGTCGACAGCGATGCGGAGGAATATTTTGACGCAACATTTTAGTTTGATAATAGTTTTAGTTAAGTATAACTAGGTACTTACATATTTTAGGACTTACTTTACTTACATATATTTTTAGCTTAACATTCGAATGAATGTACTATACCTTATTTACCATTTACCGGGTAATATGTTTTTCATTGACTTGAATGTGCCATGGCGGCTGATAGTATGTAATGCTCACAAATGTTTCGCTGACGGTGGCGTGTATATTGGATCATTTAGCTCCCTTCAAAATGGTTGAGCTGAATGGTGCTGATCTATTCGTCATGTTCGTGAACGGGCGCCGTCAGTTGGGGCTGGTCATCACTCAGCTGCCTCGGCTTATTTCTAATTATTTTATTTTTGGATTGTTGTCTTCTTACTATTTGCTGTACTCTGGACGCTCTTAACGCGTACGTATTTTTTTTACATCGTTCTCACATATAATTGTAAATTCAACATTAATGATGTAATATTTTTGTAAAAATACAATTTAAAAGAGTGTCCATGGAGTTTCTTGCCCGTTCTTCTCCATAGGTACCTACGCTTTGGAATGGGCAACTAGCTTCATATTTTCTGACTGACTGACTTCTTGACAATTCAAAAGTGCCTGTAAATGGTTTAATTGAAATAAATGGTTTGAGTTTGAGTGAGTTTGAGTTTGAATGACTATGCTGACAAAATGATGAGCTGAAATTTCTTTGCGCACTGGATTTAAACACTCTGCTTAGCGCTGAGATTCGAAAATTCCGTGCGTGATAAAATATTACCGCGATTTGTTGTACGGCCGTGCGATTGTGGGCTGACTTATTTCGGAAACAGCTGTTGAATTGACTGTTTTTCCGTCGCCATTTTGGATTTCATGTGACTAAACTTGGCATGTCATCTGCCTAGGCTTTTCCCAACTATGTCGGGATCGAATTCCAGTCTAACCTACCAGATTTTACATGGAGTGACTGCCTAATGCCTATCTGACCTCCACAACCCAGTTGCTGGGTAACCGGTGCCCCTTGGTAAGACTGGTTGTCAGACTTTTGGGCTTCTGACTACCCGTAACCACTGTCAAAGATCTACAAATGACAGCCGGGACCAACGGCTTAACGTGCTTGCCGAGGCATGGAGGGGTCACGGTATGTAGAGATGGTCACCCATCCACTGACCGACCTCGGCAAGTGTTGCTTAACCCGTGCGGCTGTTATTATTTAGCCACGCGACCCTCCTCCTCCAAACATTGGCATTGCCCAAATTAACACTTATGGAGTTCCCAACCATAATTGTGTTGCACAAATTTTGGACCGCCTATTTTCGTGCAAATAAATCACACTAATATTATTTTGTTTGATACTTCTTCACGCCCAAACGGCTGGACCAATTTTGATAAAATTTTGTATGGAGGTAGCTGACACCCTGGATTAACATATAGGCTACTTTTTATCCCGATATTCCCACGGGATCGACATTTACGCGGGTGAAACCGCGTGGCGCAGTTAGTTGGGAAGTAATAGTAAAAATCTTTTACATGTTGAGGATGAGTATGTTTACCTAGGACAAACTGTCCAGTTAGGTAGGTCCAACTTCGAGAAAGAGGTCAATCGTTGAATCCGACTCGACTGGGCAGCGTTCGGGAAGCTGCGTAATATCTTCTCGTCCTACGGTTCCACTACCGCAATCTCAAGACGAAAGTCTTTGACCAGTGCGTGTTGCCAGTGATGATATATGGCACTGAAACACGGTCGCTCACAACACAATGGGCCTTATTAGAAGGCCAATAGTCACCCAAAGGGCAATAGAGAGGGCTCTGCTTGGAGTTTCCTTATGTGATTGAATCAGACATGAAGCTAGATCTGCAGGAAAAGCAAGGTAACCACAGCCCGAAGAACTGCCAAACTTAAGAGGTTGTGTGCTACACATTACCTACTCGCAGAACTGATGGCCGATGGGGCCGAAAGGTTCTGGAGTGGCGACCGCGTACAGGAAGACGTAGCGTTGGAAGGCCTCCCACAAGGTGGTCCGATGACCTTGTGAACCGGCTGGAAGCGGGAAGCACAAATCGGAATGGTGGTATGCCTATGTCCAGCAGTGGACTGCCTGCCCCTTCGGGGAATACCTTCAGGAGCGATCTCAGGACTATGTAATGTAAGGGGATAGTGACTTACCTGTACAACTCTCACTCCTTCAGTGTACTCCTCTTCAGCATCCGCGTTTGAAGATGTCTCCGCCGCCGGTGTTTCCATCTACAACAAAATACATAATAATTATCTATTTAACATCAAACGCACTGGCAAGACCACACTATAATATATTTTTCTTTAACTGAAATGGCGTCTCGCCCCTGCTTCGCCAGGTTTACACGACTTGACTTGACAAAACACCGAGATCTCTTTATTTCAGTAAATATGTAATAAATAAATATGGTTACAAAAGTTCTTACAATAGGTAGTAGTATAATAGTAGCTTAACACACAGTATATCTGTGAGCTTAACATATTCAATCTTAATATAATGTCGCCGATTCTGTGGTTCACAAACTAAACTAAAATTAGGTTCAGGCACAGATAATATAATACTAGCGTACAGATACCCCATCCCATACAAAGAAACGTGACCGCCGTAACTACGTCATTTCTTCGGCCTATTCGGCTTATTTTCTAAAGTGGCTGAGTCCGGCTTGTTTCACTCACGTCGCCGCTAGATGGTGCTAGCAGCGTTGACTCGCTAGCTTGTGGGCCGCGAGCAGTTATTTTACACAAACACCAATAGATGGCGTTAAAACCATACTGTACTTTTGTACTACAAAACTAAAGTCGCCCTGTGACCTTGAAGCTTACGTCGTCAGTCACTCGACTCGGCAATAATAAATTCACGTTCTTTCATGCATGCCTTGCGATAGCGCATGATTTCTTGAGCGTAGTAATGGTACAGCTAGGTACATGTTTTCCGATGTCCGTTTCAACCGCGCGGCCACCTCATAATATTTTATGAAACTTTGCCAGGAATTAGTGCGAATTTGTTACTTTACACACCTCTTTTCGTGAATTTGTTACAAAAAAAACTAAGACGCTATGACAAAGAATAGTTGACCGCTAGTACCGCCACTTGCCGTAGTCATCGCTCGTGATTACACAGAAACTACATAATGCAGATAGACGAATGATGCATCAAAAGAAAGGTCTTAATTTGTTCAATTTGTTACAAAAATAAAAAACGTCAAAAAGTAAATAAACAAAAAGTTATGCAATATTTAGTTTTCAGGTTACGAGTAGGTAGGTATATCACCATAAATATCAAATTAATAGAGGCTAATGTGTATGGACAATTTGTTACTAATTTGTTACAGCGAATAAACAGAAAAAAATACTAGAAAGTAGGTTCAATAATTTGTTAGAGTTGATTTTAGTTGGCCGCTCGGACGGCAATATGCCTAAAATACAATGGCGTTTATCTCGTTATTAAAAGTAGGTTTAAGCTTAGAGTACTAATCGACGGGTAACGTAACCTCGTTTGGATAAATATGGCGAATATAACTGCAGCATTCATATTTTAGAAGATATTTACAAAAAACAGTAGTATGAAACCGTATGAGAGTAGGGTGACCATGATTTTTTACAATGAAGTGTGACTGAATAGGTACTGATTATTGGAATGTTCGATATTCATATCTTATTTTTTTAGGGCGAGTGCTTATACAGGGTTAGTTTTCAAAGACCAGCCAAATTTAAGGGTAGGTTTGCTACAGACCATCAAACTGAACAACTTTCTCCATGGGATCCATATCTTAATCGCGAAAAATGTATCAACTGTCCCATAGAAAACTTCAATACCTACTCGACCTAAACGTATGGGATGGCTGAATTTTTATTCGCGATTACGATGTTGAAAATTGTTCAGTGTGATGGTCTGTACCACACTTTTAAATTTGGCTGGTCTTTGAAAAGTAACCCTGTGTAAATTCATTTTAAGTTAAGGCATCCTGTGGCATACTTTATAAAAGTCACAAATCGATTAAAATTTCTTTATTCAAAATCAACACAAAGGCAAAAAATCAAGTAATAAAAGGTAACAAGATAAATATAAAATCTTTATAAACTAACATAATATTTATAAATTAACGTATTGTTATTTAAAAAAATTGTGAAAAAAAAAATGTGACACGCAGTTGAAAGGTGAACTTAAGTTAGGCGAGATCATAACATTTGATTTAATCGGAGCTGCAGACTCAGTTTTACTCACTGAACTGCCGATTACTATTAACATTAAGGATAATTATTATTTATTAGTTGGTACATACTATAGAATTTATACCAGGCACAAAAATAGGCCACTATAAATGTTATTTTTTAATTATCAATACATATTTTTGTTTCGACGACAATTCTTTTAAAATTGAAATAATAAGTAGGTACCTCTAAGAAAATATATCTACATTCTGTGTCATATATTCGTGTCAGTTAATTTATAAATATTATGTTAGTCAATAAAGACTTTATATTTATCTTGTTGACTTTATTACTTGATTTTTTTGCCTTTGTTTTGATTTTGAATAAAGTACTTTTAATCGATTTGTGACTTTTACTTTTATAAAGTATGCCAGAGGATGCCTTAACTTAAAATGTAAGTATTTATATAAGCACTCGCCCTAAAAAAATAAGATATGAATATCGAACATTCCAATAGTCACCATTCAGTCTCACTTCATTGTGAAAATTCATGATCACCCTACTCTCATACGGTTTCATAGGTACTACTGTTTTTTTGTAAATATCTTATAAAATATGAATGCTGCAGTTATATTCGCCATATTTATCCAAACTAGGTCACGTTACCCGTCGATTAGTCCTTTAACTAAGCTTAAACCTACTTTTAATAACGAGATAAACGCCATTTTGTATTTTAGGCATATTGCCGTCCAAGCGGCCAACTAAAATCGACTCTAACAAATTATTGAACTTACTTTCTAGTATTTTTTTCTATTTATTCGCTGTAACAAATTAGTAACTAATTGCCCATACACATTAGCCTCTATTAATTTGATATTTATGGTGATATACCTACCTACTCGTAACCTGAAAACTAAATATTGCATAACTTTTTGTTTATTTACGTTTTGACGTTTTTTATTTTTGTAACAAATTGAACAAATTAAGACCTTTCTTTTGATGCATCATTCGTCTATCTGCATTATATAGTTTCTGTGTAATCACGGGCGATGACTACGGCAAGTGGCGGTTCTAGCGGCCAACTATTATTTGTCATAGTGACTTATTTTTTTTTTGTAACAAATTCACGAAAAGAGTTTAAAGTAACAAATTAGCACTAATTCCTGGCAAAGTTTCATCAAATATTATGAGGTGGCCGCGCGGTTGAAACGGACATGTTTTCCGGCAGACTTAGTTATTTGTTAGGTTCGGCGTCAAACGTCAACGCAAATTATTATACTTAAATTTATAAGATCGAAATACCCAGCTCTTGAAATGATTAGGTATTTGCTGCAAATTAGATGATTTTAAGAAGGGAGAGTTATTTTTTTAACAGAGTCAGTTTCGAGTGTGTAGAAAACATTTTACTTTAATTACAAGCTGTTATTACTTAACTAAGTAGCAATATTTGGGGATGCAATCTCGTTATCGCGAGATTTCAGCTTTTTTTTTGCGAGATTGATTTCGGACGAAAAAAGGGCGAGATCTCGCGAGTTTAACGAGATTGCACTCGAGCTTCTACGTCTTATTCGAAGAGCGGACTGACACGGACGGAGTTGCGATCCTGTTGGTTTCGTAGAAGACTGGTTGTTTCTTTCATTTGTTATTTGATAGATACATACGTCAAAGTTAACTACATAAAAGTTTGTAAAAAAATATAAAGACAGTAGGTACGTCAAACAATGTTTGACGCATATTGGTCCTATTAGACATCAAACAATTAAAAGTTGCCTGCCAAACTTGTCCTTTGGTCGTCGTAAATGTTACTTAATTTCCAGTGTCCGAGGTGGGAAAGCCAATGTCAATCGTAATAACAGCAGAGTCAGAGTCCGTTTACGTGCCAAAAGTCGATCGAGAAAGAAAGCCGTGTCAAATCCGATTTATGTCCAGGTCACTATATACGTGGGGTACGAAAACTCAAACAAAGCGATGTGAAAAGACTTCGTCGTCATCGTGTCGTTGATTTCAAAGTTGAAACTAGAGTAAATATATGGTCCTTGAGTTGAACAGACTTGACTTGAAAACAACAAAAATTTCTTTTTTTTATGTAATGTTTCTGACATGGCTTCAAGGCCTATAGGTATGCCAAAAGTTAACACAGATATATTTTCTACACATCTAAATATATTTTGCTTTATATTAATAAATATTTAATTCTATCAAAATAGATATGGTAAATGGTAATGTGAGAAATATAGATATTGAGCTGTGTAGTAAAACTCAGAAAATGAAAACAACGCCATCTATATTGGAGGAAATAAACATTAAATGAGTGAGCAAACATTGATTTGTTAAAATCATGGAATTTGGAACTAGGAGCCCATTATTCCTTTTTTTTGTGATAAGGGGATTTTTAAAAACAAGGACATACTTTTTCTATGGTCAAATTTAAACAGATACACAAACTTCAAAAACAAATCGATACATATAACGCCATCTATTGAGGCTTTTTTTGAACTATTTTTTCTTTCTTCGCAATGAGACCCCATGGTTCAGGCATATTTTTCTTTCTATTTATTTATTTATTTATTTAATACTTCAAGCACATAAATGTACAGAGGCGGACTTAATGCCATAGGCATTAAGACAAGGACAGAAGATAAATATTAGTTTAGTCCTGTCAAATTAGTCAGCGCCTGACGTAAATTGACGTATTTTTAGTGGTCAATTTTTTAATCTCGTCTAAAGTTGTCTATGGAGTACCTATCTATCTTAATTTGACAGGAATAAACTAATATCTTTTTGTGTGCGTGTGTGATGTAATGTCTTTAGGTGCGTGTACGGAGAGAAATGAAATGCGGCGGAATCATTATATTAATTTACTTATTTAAACTTGTTACGAATATTACAATGGAGTAGTTAATTAGGTTGGGAGCGCGTTTATAGTCTACGGTGGTTACGGGCGAACTGGTGTCGCCGAGCGCTGCACGTACGACGAAAACAAACTGTTGTGTCAGCGCTCCTACATATTTATCTTCTGTCCTTTTCTTATTGAAATAGAAAGAAAAAGATGCATGAACTTAAATTTAGTTTAGTTTGTGAACAACAGAATAGGCGCCAATGACATGCAATTGGTATAAAAAGTAAAAATAAATAAATAAAAACTGGCCAAACTGGCGAGTCGGACTCGCACACGAAGGGTTCCGTACCACAAGGCAAAAACGCCAAAAAAAAACATGTTTGTTGTATGGGAGCCCCCCTTAAATATTTATTTTATTTTAATTTTATTATTTATTATTAAAGTTAAAATACAACTGAGTATTTTGTGAATATTTCAAGTGCCTACCTATTGCCATTTTTGATACCGAGCAAAAAAGGGCAAAAAAAATCGCGTTTGTTGTATGAGAGCCCCCCTAAAAATATTTAATTTATTTTGTTTTTAGTATTTGTTGTTATAGCGGCAACAGAAATACATAATTTGTGAAAATTTCAACTGTCTAGCTATCTCGGTTCTTGAGATACAGCCTGGTGACAGACAGACGGACAGACGGACAGACAGTGAAGTCTTAGTAATAAAAAACGGAACCCTTTTACCCTTTGGGTACGGAACCCTAAAAAGTAACTATTTAATTCAGAATATTTAAATGTCCATATTTTGTTAGTACTACATTATCTTAAAACTATGTTTGTCACGAGGACATCAAAATAAAAAACTGGCCAAGTGCGAGTCGGACTCGCACACGAAGGGTTCCGTACCACAAGGCAAAAACGCCGAAAAAAACATGTTTGTTGTATGGGAGCCCCCCTTAAATATTTATTTTATTTTAATTTTATTATTTATTATTAAAGTTAAAATACAACTGAGTATTTTGTGAATATTTCAAGTGCCTACCTGTTGCCATTTTTGATATCGAGCAAAAAAAGGCAAAAAAATCGCGTTTGTTGTATGGGAGCCCCCCTTAAATATTAATTTTATTTTGTTTTTAGTATTTGTTGTTATAGCGGCAACAGAAATACATAACTTGTGAAAATTTCAACTGTCTAGCTATCGCGGTTCTTGAGATACAGCCTGGTGACAGACAGACGGACAGACGGACAGACGGACAGACGGACAGACGGACAGACAGCGAAGTCTTAGTAATAGGGTTCCGTTTTTATACGGAACCCTAAAAATGTATTGAAGTAAGTACCTACTTAATTAACCGGAACAAATTATTTAATAAAAACAAAAAATATACTTATCTAAATAAATAATTGAAAATAAATAAATTAATTAAACTTGAAATAAATAATTTAAAATAAATTAAAATGAAATTGAAATAATTAGTTTTATATAGACTAAAATGAAAATAAAATTGCAAAATTCAAATAATTCAAAGGACTCAGGTTACATGCAGCCTGATGAGCCTTCCTACAACTGCCGAATTTGGTCTGTCTGCAATCATCCTTAGGATTCCGTTGCTACTCGGTATAGGTATAATAAATTAGGTAGATGAATTAAATTTAAACTGAAGGAAATATTTTATAGTATAGAAGGGATTCTCAATAAAACCACCTGTGTAGTGCCCTTCTGAAGCGGATCATTGGAAGTTCTTTAATTTGGCTAGGAATCTTGTTATAAATCTGAGCACACATTTCTATAGGTACTCAGTTCTATAGGTACATACATCCTAAGGGTTTGGTCGCCATGGGATCTGGAGGCGATAGTCCTCGCGCGCCTGTATGAGTGGCGCGTCGAGGCACTACGCCGGGAGGAGGATCCGCTTCCGCGGCAAATCACTGCGGAGCGGACGGATTGCCGGCGCGATCTCATGGCGGCATGGAAAGAGCGACTGTCGCAACCCAGCGCAGGGCACGCCGCGATAGCGGCGATAAGACCCCTCTTTGAGGAGTGGCTAGAGAGGCGCCACGGCGCCCTCACCTACCGCCTGACGCAGGTCCTCACCGGACACGGAAGTTTCGGGAGGTTCCTGCACATCATCAGGCGGGAGGAAATACCCGGGTGTCACCATTGCCAGGATCGCCCAGAGGACACGGTGGAGCACACGGTGGAGGTCTGCCCCGCTTGGGCGGAGCACCGCCGTGTCCTCGTAGAGGCGATCGGCAGGGGCGGCGACCTCTCGCGTCCGGCCCTGGTGCAAGCCATGGTCCGGGGCGAGAGGGAGTGGGGGCAGTCACCTCCTTCTGCGAAGCAGTCATGCTAGCGAAGGAGGTGGCGGGACGGTTCAGGGAGAGAGCCTCCCGTCTCAGCCGCCGCGGGGGACGCCCCCGGCGTCGGGAGCCGCGTGACGACTCCCGGCCACCGTAGGCGCGGGCCTGCGGGCGGAGAGTAATGGGTAGCTCACCGTCCGATCCAGACCAGGCCCGTGCCGGACGGCGCGTACGTGTTCCACGCGCGCCTCAAAGAGATGTCAGCATCGGGAAGGGCCCTCTTAGGGCCGAAGCCTACCGGGTCAGCGGGATTGCCCGAAAGGGTTACCGCTGGCCCGGAACATAAAGGGCAGGGCAATAGAAGGAACACGGGTGGGTTTTAATCAGTAAGAGTCTGACACTCCCTTCCGCTCCACCCAAAGCGGGAGGAGTCATTTGATGATTTCCCATCCGCAAAAAAAAAAAGGGTGCAGCTGGATATCTCAAGAACTCTAATGCTATCAACTTGAAATTTGGAATAATTTTATACGACGTTCGCCCAACTATTTTGCAAATAAGAAAGAAATAATAAAAATATATGTCATGTATGTCGGAAATACATCACCCGTTTGACTATTCGGAACGTCAACGCCATCTGGTGGCGCTGGACAGAGTCTAGCCTGAGTCCTTGGGGGGGTTGAGGAGAGCGAGCTTCGAGGTGAAGCGGAGGACTTGACCCACTTGACCATTGGACATCGTACGGACAACATGTGCTCAGAAACTGTCGCGCGTTCCGTATCGTTGAGTGTGTACCTACAGTGTGTGATTCGCTAGTGTGATTAAACTGTTCGTAAAATTATAATCTGATTTGAACTGTAAACTCTGTTTCTATTGCGCAATAACCAGCACTACCCATAGTACGCCCACAGAAATAAAAATATGCCTGATGATAACGAGACGCACTATACCTTCTCCGTCATATATATTTTTTGCAACAGGGACTCCTGTTATTTTGTGATTACAAATTTTATTTATTTGTTCCAATTAATTATTTACGATAGGTATATAAAATGCAGTATTTTGGATAAACAAACACGTAATAACTTTATTATAAATAAACAAAACACAAATATTTTGCCCTGAGGCAATCGTGTGTCAACATATAAATAATGTAAACCATTTTTGCAAACAATGTTATGATAATATCATGAATATTTTCAAACAATGATTCCCGCTTCCTCTCTCGTTTCGCCTTGAAATATTACCAGTTCATGACATGGTAGGGTATTAGTCAGTCAGGAGCGTCGTATCCACCTACCTGCACATTACTTTGCGTATTTAATTTCATCACCACTGCTCTCAAAACTGTGAAGGAAAACATCGTGAGGAAATTCGTTTTTTTTATAAGTACGGTTGCCTCAAGCTGAGGCATCTAAAATACTTATAAAAAAAAACAATTTGCGGTGCAAGCCTTGCACTGTCTGGATGCACGTTTACATCTACCTAATACCCGCACTGTGGATTGTGGCCCACTCCACCGTAATCCACCGTTCCATAATGTGCGATGTGTCCCCGCAGTGAAAACTTTAGAGGTTGATTACGTAAGTTCGCTCGTAGCAGACATGCGGAGCTGAAACATAAGGTACGTTCTAGCCGCTCTACGTCATTTTTTTTTTTTTTTTGCGGAAGGGAAATCATCAAATGACTCCTCCCGCTCTGGGTGGAGCGGAAGGGAGTGTCAGACTCTTACTGACTAAAACCCACCCGTGTTCCTTCCTTTGCCCTTTATGTTCCGAGTCAGCGGTAACCCTTTCAGGCTTCGCCCCTAAGGGGGCCCCTCCTCGATGCTGAAATCTCTTTGAGGCGCGCGTGGAACACGTACGCGCCGTCCGGCACGGGCCTGGTCCTGATCGGATGGTGAGCTACCCATTACTCTCCACCCGCAGGCCCGCGCCTACGGTGGCCGGGAGTCGTCACGCGGCTCCCGACGCCCGGAGCGTCTCCCGCGGCGGCTGGGACGGGAGGCCCTCACCCTGAGCCGTCCCGCCACCTCCTTCGCTAGCATGACTGCTTCGCAGAAGGAGGTGACTGCCTCCCACTCCCTCTCGCCCCGGACCATGGCTTGCACCAGGGCCGGACGCGAGAGGTCGCCGCCGGTGCCGATCGCCTCTACGAGGACACGGCGGTACTCTGCCCATGCGGGGCAGACCTCCACCGTATGCTCCACCGTGTCCTCTGGGCGATCCTGGCAATGGTGACACCCGGGCGTTTCCTCCCGCCTGATGATGTGCAGGAACCTCCCGAAACTTCCGTGTCCGGTGAGGACCTGCGTCAGGCGGTAGGTGAGAGCGCCGTGGCGCCTCTCTAGCCACTCAGCCGCTCTACGTCTGACGTTGGTAGTTAAAGCGCTTCTCCTCCACATTTAATATCATCATCATCTGCCTGCCTTTTCCCAACTATGTTGGGGTCGGCTTCCAGTCTAACCGGATGCAGTGAATACCAGTTTTTTACATGGAGCGACTGCCTATCTGACCTCCAGAACCCAGTTACTGGGTAATACGATACCCCTTGGTAAGACTGGTTGTCAGATTTTCGGGCTTCTGACTACCCGTAACGACTGTCAAAGATTCACGAATGACAGCCAGGACCCGTGCTTTCCGAGGCACGGAGGGGACTTGGTATGTAAAGATGGTCACCCATCCACGGACCAACTGCGGCAGTGCGGCTGTTACTTATGACTTAGCCACGAGCCCGTCTATGAAAGACACACATGACACATAATCCCAAACCCTTAGGATGTACCTATAGAACTGATAGAAATGTGTGCTCAGATTTTGACAAGACTCCTAACCAAATTAAAGAACTTCCAATGGTCTGCTTCAGAAGGGTATTACACAGGTGGTTTTATTGAGAAACCCTTCTATACTAAAAAAAGTATAAAAGATATTGATCTAATTTATTGTTAGGTATGTACTTAAACCAAAAATTTGCATGTCATAGGCGTCGATTCTGTTGTTCACAAACTAAACTACATTTGAGTTAATGCATCTTTATCTTTTTATGAAAAGGACAGAAGATAAATATTAGTTTACTCCTGTCAAATTGAGATACCTACTCCATAGACAACTTTAGACGAGAATAAAAAATTCGTTGCTAAAAATACGTCAATTTACGTCAGGCGCTGACTAATTTGACAGGACTAAACTAATATTTATCTTCTGTCCTTGTCTTAATGAAATAGAAAGAAAAGTATGCCTGTACTCTACGTATGTTATTATGATTGAATATGTTAAGCTACTATTATACTACCATTGTAAGATTTTTTGTAACCATATTTATCTGCAAATAAATCTTTGAACTCCCACGTTTCACCAGTTATATTGAAGTCCCATAAGTAAGTAATAGGAACGAGCCTAATGCTATCAACTGGACACAAACCCAGACACTACTGCTATTGAAAATTTCTAGATAAATAACACTTTGCCTGATCTTGGAATCGAATCCCGGACTCCTCGCTCAGCGCGCTTGACTAGACCCAGTGCCGGATTAAGACTACTTTGATGTCCTAAGCAATCCACGCCTGTAGGCCCTCCTATCCACTAGTCGCCTCGTATTTTTCCAAAACATCGACAAGCGATTTGTAAAGATTGGCGCACATCTCTAGCTAGAGTGACTTTTGGGTCTTGTAATATCTTGCTGATAAACAGCCTTGCCTTGCATCTGCTAGCAAATATACTGTTTCGGTGCTGTTTCTGCCTTATGATGCCCCCCGAGACGCGATGCCTTAAGCAATAGCTTAATTTGCTTACGGGCTAATCCGGCACTGACTAGACCAACCTGATAGTTACTAAAACGACGATTTATAACTTACGTCGTATAAAATGACATATGCTTTTGCATGATACCAATAAGATAAATTATGAAGTGATTATTTAATCAATTAATGTTACCGGAGGAAGTTGCTTCAGATACCATGGACTGCATTCCGCACTAACGAGTCTATCCTACGCGAGCTCAGAATAAAGACCAGACTCTCTACGACCTGCCTCCGCAGAGTTTTGGAATTTTTAGGCCATATAGCGAGGAAAGATGGCAATAACCTTGAACAACTTATGGTTACCGGCAAGGTGGATGGTAAACGTCCTAGAGGTCGCAGCCCTTTGCGATGGTCCGACCAGATAAGCTCTTCTCTTGACACGAAGTTTCATGATGCGCTTCACCTGGCCAAGGACAGACAGAGATGGCGAAACATCGTCAGGGAAAAGATGTTTTCAAGGGAGGATCACGGCCCTCAGTAATGAGGAATACGACTTCAGGAGGAGGAGGAGGATGTGATTATTTAATCAATTAATACCTCCAATCGCCTGAAACACAGGATTACCTAGTTCAGACACAAATCATGGATGAACTTGACATAGATTTAAGAAAAACTGTATTTAACGTTAGTCTTTATATTTTTGAATAAATTTTATTAATTAAATTTGTTTTAAAAAAAATGAAATAGGCAGAGACGCAGACGAAGTCGCAGGCAACAATTAGTGTACGTAAACAAAAAAATCAACTTACATTTTAACCGACTGCACAAAAGTAGTATGAAGTGTTTCTCAGTTATCTCAACCAAGCTGTATAAAACACATTTATTAAACAATTTTTCCTTGTCACTGTAATGTATGCAGCACTATAATTTGTATCGATATTGTGTTCAAAGCACCGTGTATCCGATTCGACTGCCGATTACCGCTGATCTTAACGCCGTAGTGTTGGGCTGAGTGTGTGAAAGTATGTCGATAATTTTATCGATACTTAGATGTTTTGTTAACTCTTGAGTAACTTGTCTTGTTGTGGTAGCAATGTTATTTATTTATTGCTACTTTGATGATTACTGTTTGACCACCAACAATGTGTAGCCACAAATCATTTTTTTATTTTTTTCTATTAAGTAAATAAAAAATAATCATATTACACACTAGCTTCTGCCCGCAGCTTCGGCCGCATGGATGCCGGGATGAATCCCACGGGAACGTGAACGACAAAAAAAAATACAAAAAATATATATATATATACATATATTGCCCTCTCGTCGCTTAATTTAAAAGCAATTAAAGGTAGTCTTATTTAAGCCTATTTGATTGAAGTTTTTATATGCATACTAGCTGCGTACGCCCCGCGGTTTCACCCGTATAAGTGTCGGTCCCGTGGGAATATCGGGATAAAAAGTAGCCTATATGTTAATCCAAGGAGTCAAATACCTCCATACAAAATTTTATCAAAATTGGTCCAGCCGTTTGAGCGTGAAGAAGTACTTAATCAAACATATAAACACACACACATAGATACTCACACACTCACAAACTTTCGCCTTTATAATATTAGTGTGGTTGTGATATCGTTATTACATTATTTACATAATAATATGTTACAAGGTTGTCATGGCAGTTCTCATCGATAATCCGGCTGCCACATCACTAATGAACCAGTTCGCCTCAATTCACGGCCAATCGAAGGTTGTGCAATCGAGTTAGTTAATGTGTTGCACAACGCACAGCGAGCTATATGTTGTCACGAATAAACATGATCAAGTGCAGCGTATGCGCACTCAGTACCCTGTAGGTACTCAAAATTACGTTTGTTAAAAGCTACTTATAGAGGATACGCTAGGGGGGAGGCCGGGAAATTCAAATATTCTTACGTTTTTTAGGGTTCCGTACCCAAAGGGTAAAAACGGGACCCTATTACTAAGACCTCGCTGTCTGTCCGTCTGTCCGTCCGTCCGTCTGTCTGGCTGTATCTCAAGAACCGCGATAGCTAGACAGTTGAAATTTTCATAAATGCCGCTATAACAACAAATACTAAAAACAAAATAAAATAAATATTTAAGGGGGGCTCCCATACAACAAACGCGATATTTTTGCCCTTTTTTGCTCGATATCAAAAATGGCAACAGGAGGCACTTGAAATATTCACAAAATACTCAGTTGTATTTTTACTTTACTAATAAAACTAAAATAGAATAAATATTTAAGGGGGCCTCCCATACAACAAACGTGTTTTTTTCGGCGTTTTTGCCTTGTGGTACGGAACCCTTCATGTGCGAGTCCGACTCGCACTTGGCCAGGTTTTTACCCGACTGCGGCGAAGCCCAAAAGGAGGGTTATGTGTTTTTTGCAATTTGCATGTCAGTGTCAGGTTATATGTTGATTAAAATACGATTCGTGAGCGTAACAAGTAGGTATGTCATCATCTGCCTGCCTTTTCCCAACTATGTTGGGGTCGGCTTCCAGTCTAACCGAATGCAGCTTACCTAATTTTACTACAGCTTTGTATATCAAGGGCGCGTGGCCTGTGTCATGACAAAGTAATAACAGCCGTACGTGTACGGGCCGATCTTCAAGGTAAAGCAACGTTTGTCGAGGTCGGCCAGTGGATAGGTGCCCAATTGCCCATCTATTACATACCGAGACCCCTCCTTGCCTCTGAAAGCACGTTATGCTGTTGGTCCCGGCTGTCATTCGTACATCTTTGACAGTCGTTACGGGTAGTCTGGAGCCCGAAAGTCTGACAACTAGTCTTACTGAGGGGTATCGCCAGTGCCGGATTAAGACTACTGGATGCCCTTAGCGATCCACGCCTGTAGGCCCTCCTATCTAACACTAGTCGCCTCGTATTTTTCCAAAACATCGACGAGCGATTTGTAAAGATTGACGCACATCTCTAGAGTGACTTTTGGGTCTTGTAATATCTTGCTGATAAACAGCCTCGCCATTCATGTGCTAGCAAATACTGTTTCGGTGCTGTTTCTGTCTTATGGTGCCCCCTGAGACGTGATGCCCTAAGCATCGTTACGTTACCCAGTAAGGCCCGGAATCCACCAAAGCGAAGAGGAGATGTGAGCTGTGAGGGGTTCCTTCTATTTGGCAGAATCTTGATACTCCGATTTTTATTTGGCATAACTCACATGGCATAATCTTATTTAATCGAATATTTTTAAGGCATAAAAATTATTTAGCATAACTTTTGTTTGGCAGAATATTTACGTGTCCGAATTTACAATGGCATACTTTTATCTTGGCAGAATTTTGAAAGTTCTGCTATAAACGGTAGACCCAGCTGTGAGAGCTCGAAATTTCTTTCCAAGCATCAGTGCATTTATAAGTAGGTACCTATTTATAAATGTATTCCAAAGACACTTTAATCAATTAGATGTTCTTCACCCATTTTGCAAACTTAACTGAAAAGAATATAAAATAAATACGGACGGACCGACTCTTGCATTCAAGATCAGTCAGTCAAATGACGAGTGGAGAAAAAGAGTTTCCGCGAAATCTCAAATCCCCATTATTGCATTTTGACTCTCGGTCTATAGCGGAACGAGTAGGAAATAAAAAGTTCCAATTGTCACAACTGCACTGGGGAGGAACAAAACTTTTTTTTGATGGGGACGACCGGGAATAAACGAAACTTGCGTGTTTTGCGTTTAGGTCCTGCACTCTCCTTAAAATGAAGACTCTTGTATCTTTACCAATGATGAATCACAGACCTCATAGCTCTGCATAATGGACCCTCCCATATGGAAGTAGCTCTTACAAGTAAAATTAGCTTACGAATCTATTTCGACGGTTAAGAGGAAATAGGGTATAAGTGACAGAAAATCAAATGTACAGGAGAGCCGTCCATAGTTTTAAATTTTAGAAAAACTGACGTATTTTTGTCATTTATTAAGATATCGTGAAAACTAAAACAGTTATAAAAGTCATCGTAGAGCCATGGGATGGCATAGATAACTAATTTTTGACCAAAATATCGCTTATTACTTCCTTTTTACCGTCGATTTATATTTTATATTCCCAGTTTGGCAATAAAAATGCTACCATTGGTAAGCAAAACTATTCGTTTTTATTTGTATTAACGACCTTACTGTCAGTCCTTCTACACGTGCAGCCTGTGGGTCAGCTTCACACAGCGGGCATACAGCGACCTCATAAATTAAAAAAAAATTAAGCTTAAATGCAGAGTTCTTGTATTTTCCTAAATAAAAATTAAAAAGTCATAATAAAAAAACCGGTATAACAAAGAATGAGTTACTGGGCCTTAAGAGATAGCAAATGACCTCTCCTTTCGGCGAATTCCATTTGGCAAACGATGCACCAAACATCCTGTATACTTTTATTTACATTATTGAGATATATTTGATTATTGCAATTCAAGTTGAAAGTATATAATCAACGTTTCTTTGTCTGTCTGTTAGTGCGTTTATAAAAGGTCAAATTAAATTAGCTAGCGATACTTGAGACATGATGCGTATCGGTATCTAAAGATGATGAACCAAAAAAACTGGCCAAGTGCGTGTCGGACCACGCACAACGAAGGGTTCCGTAGTTGGGTTAAACTTATCCCAAAATAGTACAGACGCCAGCACATCAAGCTACTACAATCTGTCAAATTTCTTCAATACACATTCAACTTTATCGCTAAAGCATGAAGTTCAAAGTTGATTGGGAAAGTTTGACAGTTGCAGGTAGCTTGATGTGCTGGCGTCTGCACCTTATGATACTTGTGACTAAGTAGTTCATTATTGCACTAGCGAGGATGGTCACGGGCAACAGACTGTAGACAGTCAAAATTGGCTTTACCAATAGTACACCCGCGACTAACCAAAAAACTTGTCAGCCTGAGTAGAAATAACCTTAGAATAATAATTGGTTCAATTACAGGCCACAACCTCCTTAACAAACATCTTTTCAACATAGGCGCCACATACAGCCCCCTTTGCAGGGGCTGCCTTGACGCCAAGGAATCAGCCGCCCACGTCATCCTGGAATGCGAGGCCGTGGCTTCTCAACGTGCAGAAACCCTCGGAACAATGAGGTCGCTCCGCGAAGCCTGTGAAGCTCCCAGGAAGCTTCTGTGCTTTTGGGCGGAGCTAGACTGGCTCTGTTAGCCAGAATCCCCACGCACAACGGACCGAATGAGAGTCTGAGTGCGGAAGAGGGAGTCCCATCATCATCACTATCACTAGCGAGGATGCTAAACATACACGTATCGTATACTATTTTATAGCTCGTGTGACATAAACCCGCATTTAAGTCAAGCTTTTCTGTGTGTAAAAGCTGACTATTTAAGTCACATAGATAAGCGTGACTTAAGCCTTAAGTCACGCTTATCTGTGACTAAAGTAGTCAGTTTTTCCGTACTTTAAGTACCTTACCTTAAGTCTTAATGTGGAACCATTTAATTTAATATAATTCTCATATATTATAATATTCTGTGGGTGGAACTAGTCCCAAGCTCGAACTCACTGGTGGGCATGGCCAAAAAGCACGCTGTCTCACCTGGCATCGTGTCTGGCAGAGATAGTGTCGGTGATGAGCTGTTAGACGCTAGTCTACACGCACAACGTCTAGTTCTCACACACAAAAACACCGTTCCGAACTGAAAGGCGCGTAAAAAAATTCGAAAAGTGCTTTGGAAAATCGAGTTTTATGAAAAAACCACTGCATAAATCAATTACAAATAAAGTTAATTGAACTTTTCGATAACTAAGCTTTGTTTTGAAGATTTTACAGTTCTTTTATTACTTATTTACACCTAAAGTTACGTTAAAAATAGCAAGAAAAACGAATCTTTGTTGGCTCATAACTTTTTAATGGCTTTTTATTTTACTATTCTGTTTTTCGTACAGACAAAATTAATAACAAGACAAAACGATATCACGTATTACTTTAGATGCACAATGTCAAACAGTGGAGTAATAACTCTCCCGGTATGGTCGACTAGTGGCACCTTAAGTGCGGGTTTATGACACACAGACCCTTATAGTTTTTAATTTATTTGCTAGCATAAAAATATGACGCATAAATGGCCGTATTTTTTATTGCGTTGACGCTTTTAAGCTGATGTTTTTAGCGCTCCAAGGGACCTTAGTCATGTCATAGTCATGTATTTGACATTAATTTCAACGTGAAACCTCCACGCGTTCCTGAGGATACGGTCTTGACATACTGGCAACGAAGCCGTTGGACCCCGTAAACCGTAATGAGTATTAGTTATAATCACAGGCCTCCTTTCAATGTCTAGGTCAGAATGACGGGTGTACTGTTACAGAACTGAATATGTTATATATGAAAGGAATGTACCAGCAATGTACCTGAATGTACCTTTAATCAAATTCAATGTACCTCCAAGAAACAAGAATAATTGTAATAATAAAGTGAGCCGCAGTCCTGACAGTCAGAATGACGGGTGAATACTAATAATGAATGTAATAGATATGTTATGGTTACCTAATATTTACCATAGGAATGTACCTCATAAAAATATAATCTGAAAATATAATGCGACAAGTAATTAACGAGAAAATCAAGAAAAGAAATTTTGACGCCTACCAATTTTTAATAGCAATGTGAGTATAGTGTTATTTGCTCGTATTGAGAATTGAACGTGATTATGAGAGGATTATTTACATTTTTTTTTACATACCTACATGTGATTTGATAAATAAAACAAATATTGATTAGAAAATGAATTATCATTTACTCAACGTTTATGAAAAGCAGTGAAAAATGTAAATAATCCTCTCATAATCACGTTCAATTCTCAATACGAGCAAATAACATTATACTCACATTGCTATCAAAAATTGGTAGGCGTCAAAATTTCTTTTCTTGATTTTCTCGTTAATTACTCGTCGCATTATATTTTCAGATTATATTTTTATGAGGTACATTGAAGGTACATTCCTCTGGTAAATATTAGGTAACCATAAGATATCTATTACATTCATTATTAGTATTCACCCGTCATTCTGACTGTCAGGACTGCGGCTCACTTTATTATTACAATTATTCTTGTTTCTTGGAGGTACATTGAATTTGATTAAAGGTACATTCAGGTACATTGCTGGTACATTCCTTTCATATACAGGAAAAGTTTTTAACCAGTGCGCAAATTTTGACATAATAAACTTGAATATATTTTAATAAACACGTATTTTTTGTTTTGATATGTTTCAATAGTAAAAAATTAAGTTAACGCTTACGAGACTTGTTTACTCAGAATTTTATTTTATGGACGTCGCTTGCCAGTCCGTCGACCGGTCGCCCGATTCACGCCGCGCGTCGACCGGTCGCCTGACGCGCCAGCTGCTATCAGAAGTACTCACGCGCGCGCGGACGGCGGATTATTGACCCCAGTTTAGCGCTACAATTTTTTAAGTTTAGACTGTGTAAAGTTATTTGTAAACGTAATTTTTCGTAAATTCCAATTTATCCTTCATACTTTCATGGGCTTAGGACCATCAAAATGCAAAAAATAAATCATAATAAGTAAGAAAGTAATACGTTTTAGTCCATTCAAAATAAAACATTTAGGTATGATAGGTACTTACACATGATACAATTTGCGTCAATGTCTAATCAAAGAGAACCTAAGACACTAAGATTGTTTATAATTTCTTCTTACCTCTACATTTTATTAATCACAATAATTTTAGGTATTGTTCGAAGTGACCTCCCTTTTCAAGGCATAAACGTGCACGTTTAAATAAGTAAGCATTTAGTTTGTTTAGGACACTAACACCACTTTTTACTTCATTGAAAGCGTTAATTATTTTTTTTTTCAAGTCACCTAGGCTCTGAGCCTCTTCTACATACACACGGCATTTCTCTTGTTTCCATACACCTTGGTTTGCTGCTAAAATTGTCCTCTCATTAGGGACCGTGGGATTGAGGATCCTTTGGGCTCGCATACGAGGTACGCTCTCCCTTTCGTATCTTCTTCGTGCTGCTCGTAAATTTTCATTGCTTAACAAATTCACTCGCACCATTTCATAATACTCGCGGTGAGTAAAATGAGACATTGTCACTACGCTAGTCTAGTACGCGACTACGCGGCACGCGCGCAGGTACGGCGAAGGGACATCCGACCTCCGCTTCCGCAAGTGACGTACTGCATGTGCATGCGTTTTGTTTATCAAACGCCGGCGCCGCGCCGCATGCCCCCGCACCCCCGTCTCGTGCGCTGGGCGTCCACCGGCCGGCGGGCGGCCTTCGTGTTTTCATTCATGCTCATTCATAGTATTACTATTAAATTATATCCATGTCTTGCTTATTTCAAATTGGGACAAAGTGGAAAAATGAAAAAAAAAAGTCATAAACTAAAAATGGAAATGTGTTCTATTGCTTACACTAAGCCACCAAAAAAAATTTGCGCACTGGTTAAAAACTTTTCCTGTATAACATATTCAGTTCTGTAACAGTACACCCGTCATTCTGACCTAGACCTTTCGATGAGAGGGAGTGGGCCGTATTCCACAACGAGGGCCTAGTGCGGGTTGGTAGAGATGTCACATGTCAATGAAAATGAAGTACATAAATCTAATTGTAACCATAAATGGATGTGCACTAACTACACCCCACTCTTCTCACTACACCCACCCTACACCTACTCACTACATTTACACACACACATTCTACACTTACTCACTACACACACACTGAGACCTTACATTAATTCACCACTCCACACAGTTAAAAGTTTTTCTTTAGTGTTCCCGTTACATAAATTATATCCTGTTTTCTTTTACACCATTTGCTTATTGTTGATACGTCCCGTTTTTAACTGACTTCAAAAAAAGGAGGAGGTTCTCAATTCGGTTGTAAGTTTTTTTTTTAATGTTTGTTAGGTACCTCATTTATAAGCCGATTTGGAAAATTCTTTTTTTATTCAATAGGATATACTTCCAGATTGGTCCCATTTAAAAAAATCTAGTTCTGATGATGGGATCCATGAGGAATCGAGGGAACTCCTCAAATATTATAGGCACACCTATAGCGATTTGGGTACTTTTTATAGTAATTCGTGCATTTGCTCTCGGAAACCACCATTTGGTGAAGTGGAACTGATGAAGAAGACCACAGATGGCCACCGGAACTACTCAATAATAATTATTTCACGGGTTGCGATTCGATTACTTTAATATGGTGGCTAAGTACTTTATGCTCGTCACAATGCGAATGGTGAAATAGAGCTGATGGTGGAATACCAGAACTCCTCAACAATTAACGTCCCTGCATCGGGAAAAGCAATATTTTGTAAAAGGCGATGGGCAAGTTGACATTAGGCTATTGTAACTTAGATACAATAAAAACAAACCCACTAAAAAACGAGAAATAACAACAAAAAAAAAACCGACTTCCAAAAAAAAACACTACAAAGTGAAAAATAACTTTAATTTCGGAAGTCGGTGGCAAAAACTAAAATACAGATCCAAAGACACTGACTTCCGCAATTAAAGTTATTTTTCACTTTGTAGTGTTTTTTTTGGAAGTCGGTTTATTGTATAATATGGCTTTGTTTGTAACGAAGAATCAGACTCCTAAGACACAGGCATCTACACCTAGTTTAGGTGTCAGAGTATTAAAATTATTGTTACCTATTTATAAGCCTAGTTACGCTCTCTTGTCTTTGGATATTGTAATAAAATCGCTTTTGGTGAAATAAAGAATTTATTTATTAATGTTTATTTATTTACATGTCTTCGAATTTTTATGTTCTAGGACAACATCCACCAACCCGCACTGGGTCCGCGTGGTGGATTACGGCCCACTGCCTCTGACATGAGACAAGAGGCTTGTGTCCCAGCAGTGGGCTGTTTATGCTAATTCTTTACAATATCAACTGATTCCATTTTCTAGCATATCGCATTCGTTATTTCCTCTCCTGGCTCTGTAAGGAGCCGGCATCTTCAGGTGAACAGTTCTCACGTGAAGTTTCATAGAATTCGACTGTGAAAATGTTTTGCCACAGTGGCCACATTGGTATGGCTTCGCTCCTGAGTGTACCTGCGAAAAAAAATTGGCATATGATAAGATATAAAACAAATTAAAATATGGCTAAGTAAGCTTCTGGCTAAGTTGTAGCTGCACCGGATGGTGCAGCATACGATAACATGAGCGAGTCGGACTCGCGCACCGAGGGTACCGTACCGCACTGCGGTGTAGAATACTGCAGTTTTATGTCAGCGCCATCTCTTGACCGATAATGGAACTAATGTAACTTATGTTGATGATTCCTGAAAAAGTGTGCTCGTTACAGAGTTCGTTTTATTTTCAATACTAGCTTCCGCCCGCGACTCCGTCCGCGCGGATGTCGGTCTTCGCGTGGATGGTTTATTTCTCCATTTTGAGTAACTCTGACAATGACATCTTATAAATATCTATTGGACCAAATACGGCTAAGCCTATAATAATTAAGGAGATCCCTCTATTGAGCTACTGCTGTTGAGCTCGCGTTCTGTAGTAAGTATTTTTTTCATAGTAATTCCGACCTTGATAAGTAGCATGTAGCAGTAAATTACTGACAATGACGAAAAGTTTGCAATAATAAAAAAGTGATCGTGACAATGCGACAGAAAGTTAATTGAGAGCTTCAGCATACACAACATTGTTAGTGAGCTCGTCCGGAATATGAACATGAAGATTTCTTGGACTGCTCACACGGGAAAGAGCTACGTAAAGTTGCCCGTGTGAAAAACAACTCGCGGTAAGATCTACGCCAGCGAGTTGCTGGCGTAGATCTTACCGCGAGTTGTTTTTCTAGGGTCTGACCTTGAGCCTTATTTATTGTCATGGCGTAACACAAAGCTACAGGAAACTGTATTCTCTTAAATTGAAATGGAAAATTATCCACTACGGGTAATGCAACGTGTGTTCTACAGAACAACGTCTATGAATAAAACCGAAAAATAAGATTTTTTTTTCTACGTATTTTTCCGGTATAAAAAGTATCCTATTTTATGCCCAGGATAATAAGGTATAATTATACCAAGTTTCATCGAAATCGAACCGTTAGTTTTCACGTGATGCCTGCATATACAGACAGACAGACAGACAGACAAAAATTTTTTTAATCACATATTTGGGTTTGGTATAGATCCAGCAACACCCCCCGCTATTTATTTTTTCAATATTTTCAATGTACAGAATTGACCCTTCTACAGATTTATTATATGTATAGATAACCTTTAATCTTTACATAAACATCTATCACATAGAATTATTTTAGATTTTTCTCTTTGCAAACTTCGGAGACAAGCCCCCCTCCCCCTGTCTCCGAACGAACGGTATGCTTTTTAAATTTTTCATCAAAAGTCAAAAACTATGCGGCCTAAAAAAAATGTTTGAGAATGTGCAAACTGCGCTCTTTCATATATACCCCACATGCCCCAGTAGCTCCACTTCGAATTTTTCAGACACCCTTTCAGTCTCTGTTGCAAAAAATATACATATATTTTTATTCCTTCTTATTTACAAAATACTTGGGCAAACTTCATCTGAAACTATTCAAAATTTCAAGTTGATAGCATGAGCAGTTCTTGAGATATCCAGCTTGGACAGACAGACAGACCGAGTCTCACCATAAGGGTTCCGTTTTACCATTTTGGTACGGAATCCTAACAACAATAAAAAAATTAATACACAATACCGATCGACGGGGTGGGTCGGGGAACTTCACGCGGGCGAAGCCGCGAGTCAAAGCTAATAAAAAAAAATTATAAGTATTGATATGGATAACATAGTTCCTCACCCGATCGTGCCTGTTGAGGGCAGCTTTGTGTTTGAAAGCCTTCGGGCAGGTGGAACACTTGAAAGGCCTCTCGCCGGTGTGTGTGCGCACGTGGATCTGTGGAACAAGTTCATAGCTTAACATCATGCGCACACATAACAAACATAACAGCCGCACAGGTCGATCGATTAGGTAAAGCTACGCTTGCCGCGGTTGGTCCGTGGATGGGTGACCGTCTATACATACTAAGACCCCTCCGTGGCTCGGAAAGCACGTTAAGCCGTTGGTCCCGGCTGTCATTCGTGGATCTTTGACAGACGGGTAGTCAGAAGCCCGAAAGTCTGACAACCAGTCTTACCAAGGGGTACCGCGTTACCCAGTAATTGTATTGTGGAGGTCAGATAGGCAGTCACTCCATGTAAAATACTGGTATTCACCTGCATTCGGTTAGACTGGAAGCAGACCCCGACATGTTATGCATTAGGTACTATTACCAGTGTTTTTATATACTGTCGTATTAGTAATCTCCGTTGAGAATAAATGAAATTTGGTATTATTATTTTATTATAAGCTCCGTTCAGGGCGTGTCTACTGACATTAGTCGGGAAAAATACTGAATAAGGCCTAATTCTGATATTTTGCTGATGGGGATAACACTGCCTGACCTGCGAATCGAACCAAGGGTGTTATACCGATCGATGTTTGAACTAATTGATGTTATTTCCACTTTGACGAAAATCGACTTTATGCATGTGTAAGGTAAATTGGTTTCAGAACGACTAACACTATTGAAAAAGTAATTAAAGAAATTGAAATTGTAGCGCAAACTGAACTTTATGTGTGGGTATTAAAGTTGTTTTTTTTTTCACAAAAACACATCACACTAATATTATAAAGGCGATTTGTGAGTGTGTGTGTGTTTATATATTTGTTACTTCTTCACGCTCAAACGGCTGGACCAATTTTGATAAAATTTTGTATGGAGGTAGCTGACACCCTCGATTAACATATAGGCTACTTTTTATCCCGATATTCCCACGGGATCGACATTTACGCGTGTAAACCGCGAGGCGCAGCTAGTTTTGTTTTGTATGTTTGGATAGTATTACTATTCGCAAATACATCGGATTTTGCATTTTTTTATTTTTATCTTTATTTTTTGTTTTTATCTGATGTACGACTATTATCTCTGTGTACTGTGTGTCTTTTAGTCTGTGCTAAATAAATGTATTTTCTTTCTTTCTTTCTTTCTTTCTCAGTATAATAAGCCATTACCTGTAATCTCTGAAATATGCTGAACTTCTTCGGACACTCGATGCATTGGAACGGTTTCTCTCCTGTGTGGGTGCGTTGGTGATATACCAAAGCAGCATTCGACTAATAACAGATTAAAAAAAAAAAATCATTGATAAATGATTTATTTTCTGTAAGTAGGTTTGTACAAACACTTTTACACGTCAATTATATTTTTTGAACTAGATGAGGTCGGCGTTTCCTATCTGACTACTCTGAGAAGAAAGGCCGAAACAAACTCAGAGGTCACAGTCTCTTTTAAAGTCCAGACATAATCTTGGTCAGATCGTGTGAAGACCATGTAGATTGGTGTCTGAAATGGTCTTTTGAGGAAAGAACCACACAGATTGAGCGGACCTGTCCAATCAGTTCAGCACGCAATTCAAAAATCGTGCAGCTCAACTCAGAACTTGAGGAGCTCAACGATTCGACGAACAATACCAAAGAAAGGACATTTGGGTAGGCAGTAACCATTTTTAACCAACTTAAAAAAAAGGAGGTTCTGCAGCGTATTCAGGAAGGTGTGCTCATATTTAAGGGTACAGACCATAAAACTGAACAACTTTCTCCATGAGACCAACGTAATCGCGAAAAAATTATCGACTGTCCCATAAAGTCCTCCAGACCTAATTTCGGCCATGGCAACCCATCTCAAAGTCAAAGTCAAAATAATTTGACTTTGACTTTGATTTCAAATAGGCACATTAAAGGCACTTTGATTCTAGTCGCCCGTTCCAAAATGTGTTTTTCGTATGGAGAAGAATGGGCAAGAAACTCCACCGTTACTCTTTTATTAAAAAGTTTTACAAGATCTTGTACCTATACATAATATAATTTTATGTGAAGACGATGCACCTAGAATAAAATTAGTCTACCACAAAAGGTAAAAAGAATTAAAAATTAAGCAATGGCGCCGATTCTGTTGTTCACAAACTAAACTAAATTTAAGTTCATGCATCTTTTTTTTCTTTCTATTTCATTAAGAAAAGGACAGAAGATAAATATTAGTTTAGTCCTGTCAAATTAAGATACTCCATAGACAATTTAGACGAGATTAAAAAATTGGCTACTGAAAATACGTCAATTTACGCCAGGCGCTGACTAATTTGACAGGACTAAACTAATATTTATCTTCTGTCCTTTTCTTAATGAAATAGAAGGAAAAAGATGCACTGAACTTAAATTTAGTTTAGTCTGTGAACAACAGAATCGGCGCCAATGACAGGTAAATCAATTATGTGGTAGATACATCGTGCTCACATATTTACAAATTATTTACAAATATTGTAAAAGTAGATGATTTTCCTAGTAATTTCTCATTCAATCTCATGCGGAGACAAGTCATCGGCGCGGGAGATATTATAGTGCAGGCGTGTGTGCGCACACGCAGGTGCACTCTCTTCCCTCACTCTCATAGTCCGATGGGACAGCAACCCGACACAACCGGAGAGAGATCAGGCGCAGGACCAACGGCGAAACGTGCGCACCGAGTCACGGGGCTATAACACCGCCAACATACTCCAAACTCCGGACTTCTCAGCCCGGAGTTTCGGAGTTTAAGCTAAGAAACAACTGTCCCATACAATTGGATCGAGTATGTATTAAAGTTTTGTATGAAACAGTTGGCAAAGAGCAATGGAGAGGGCTATGCTTGGAGTTTCCCTGCGTGATGGAATCAGAAATGAAGAGATCCGCAGGAGAACCAAGGCAACCGACATAGCCCGAAGAATTGCCAAACTTAAGTGGCAGTGGGCAGGGCAGGGTAGCTCACCGTCCGATCAGGACCAGGCCCGTGCCGGACGGCGCGTACGTGTTCCACGCGCGCCTCAAAGAGATGTCAGCATCGGGGAGGGGCCCCTTAGGGTCGAAGCCTGCCGGGTCAGCGGGATTGTCCGAAAGGGTTACCGCTGGCCCGGAACATAAAGGGCTAAAGGAAGGAACATGGGTGGGTTTTAGGGTGGGCGGAGCGGAGGGAGTGTTTTTAATTGGATTATTTCCCAGCCAAAAAAAAAGGGGGCAGGCCTATGTCCAGCAGTGGACGTCTTTCGGCTGAAATGATGATGGCGATGAGACAGTTAATTATTTTTTCGCGACTACGATGTTTTAAAAAAAGTCATCCGGTACAAGTATTTCGATACGGTAAGATCTTGTACTTACGATGCACTTCTTGCCACATATCTCACAGACCCAGGGCACCTTCTTCCTCTTATCCCGCGGCTTGTAATGTTTTAGTTTGATCCCGAGATGTACTCGCTGATAATGTATCGAGAAAGAGCGCTCATGCGCAAAGTTTCTGTTGCACTGAAACAAAAAACATCATGCCTCTAACTGTAATCCACGAAGGACAAGCCAGAGGTGTACCTGAACAACTTTCACTATGGGACCAACTCTGAAGTCACGAAAAAAAAAAACAGCTGTTTCATACATTTTTATTTATTTTTATTTATTTATTTACATCAGACAACAATAGTCCATTTTGTTAGTACATCTTATAACTAGTGTTAGTAGTACATAAACAAGGATACGACATAGCAGTAGGTGACTGAGGCAGGATGTGCAGAGAACGATAACGCATGGGACAAGCTACCTGACCATTCTCCCCACATAATGCCTCAGAAAAGGGGAGTAAGGACTCTCCACCACTGTTTTTAGGATGCTATTGTCGCTGACCCGCATTCTACGCATCAGTGATGCGACTTTCTTGCGAATCACTGCATGGAAGCCGTCAGTTCGGTTCTGAGCAAACATCTCTGATGCGCTACAGAAACGGGGCAGTTTCAACAGCATCCTAAAAACATTGTTGTATTGGACGCGCAGGACATCTAGCGATCTTTTGGTGTAGCTGACCCATAGACCCCCCGCGTACAGACCTTGACAAAACGCCTTGAACAGGGTGATTTTGACTTGGTCCGAAATTTTGGTCTAGTAAGAACTTTTGTATGAAACAGCTGATTTTTTTTCGTGATTTCAGAGTTGGTCCCAACGCGAAAGTTATTCATATTCATGGGTAGAACACCCTGTAAAAATTTGGAACCGGTAAAAATATCACCTGTAGTACGGTCAGCAACAAAAGTCGATTAACACTTCAAACGACTAATCGACTTTTACCGACTGTTAATCGACTTTTGTTGCTGACTGTACACCCACAATTCGCCAGTTATGTTTAATAGTCATTCAATAGGGCAAATTGAATTTGTACAAGAGTCCCTACCTATTTACATCCTGTATAACAGCCTCCCTACTTACGAACACCTTGTATAACAGCCTCCCTACTTAAGAACACCTTGTATAACAGCCTCTCTACTTACGAACACCTGTATATTACTCTCCCTACTTACGAACATCCTGTATATCACTCTCCCTACTTACGAACACCTGTATATCACCGTCCCTACTTACGAACAGCCTGTATATCACTCTCTCTACTTACGAACACCTGTATATCACCCTCCCTACTTACGAACACCAGTATATCACCCTCCCTACCTACGAACACCAGTATATCACCCTCCCTACTTGCGAACACCAGTATATCACCCTCCCTACTTACGAACACCTGTATATCACCCTCCCTACTTGCGAACACCAGTATATCACCCTCCCTACTTACGAACACCAGTATATCACCCTCCCTACCAACGAACACCAGTATATCACCCTCCCTACTTACGAACACCAGTATATCACCCTCCCAACTTACGAACACCTTGTATAACAGCCTCCCTACTTACGAACACCTGTATATCACCCTCCCAACTAACGAACATCTGTATATCACCCTCCCTACTTACGAACACACTGATTCGCAAACCTCGTAAGGTTCAATCCACAAAAGGTCGAAATTGACGTTATGATGGAAAAATGCTGTGTAAAAAATTTGGATTTTTTCATTGTAAACATCGCATCGTTACTTTTTGTGCTTTGGTAACACTAAAAATGGATGTCAAGCGCACCTCGTAAATGCACCATCAATTTTTTTTTCAAAAGCAAACCTTGTTACACTTTTGGTAACGCGTCTTTCACTATGGAAATGTATTATATTACTAACATTATTTTTTCAATCAGTTCTATTGCTCCTGTAAAGTTGGTCAAAATGGAGATACAAGTTTTGCGTATTAGGGTGATGATATCACTCATCATCGTCCACAGCCCGACTTCCCCACTGCTGGGCATAAACCTCTCTTTTCTTCTGCCAATACTCACGTTCCTGTGCCGCCTGATCCAGGTCCTACCCGCGATGGTAACAATATCCCACCGCCGGACGACCGACATCTCGTCTCCCAGACCTTGGAGGGCACTCTGTCACACCCTTACTCCACCTGTCATCACTGCGCCTTGCCAGGTGTCCTGACAACTCCATTTGAGGTGTCCTGACAACGCCATCTGTGTCCTGACAACTCTATCTGAGGTGTCCTGACAACTCTATCTGAGGTGTCCTGTCAACTTCATTTGAGGTGTCCTGACTACTCCATTTGAGGTGTCCTGACAACTCTATCTGTGTCCTGACAACTCTATCTGAGGTGTCCTGACAACTCTATCTGAGAATGTCCTGTCAACTCCATTTGAGGTGTCCTGACAACTCCATTTGAGGTGTCCTGACAACTCCATTTGAGGTGTCCTGACAACTCCATTTGAGGTGTCCTGACAACTCCATTTGAGGTGACATGACAACTCCATTTGAGGTGACATGACAACTCCATTTGAGGTGACCTGGCAACTCCATTTGATTTGTCCTGACAATTCCATTTGAGGTGACCTGACAAGTCCGTTTGAGGTGACCTGACAATTTCATTTGATTTGTCCTGACAATTCCATTTGAGGTGACCTGACAACTCCATTTGAGGTGTCCTGACAACTCCATTTGAGGTGACCTGACAACTCCATTTGAGGTGTATTGACAAGTCCGTTTGATGTGACCTGACAACTCCATTTGAGGAGCCCTGACAAATGCATCTGAGGTGACCCGACAACTCCATTTTAGGTGTCCTGACAACTCCATTTGAGGTGTCCTGACAATTCCATTTGAGGTGTCCGGACAAATCCATTTGAGTTGACCTGACAACTCCATTTGAGGTGTCCTGACAACTCCATTTGAGGTCCATGATACGTGTTTCGATATCGAAGACCTTCGTATAGCACTCACCTCCTCACATTTGACGCCGACGTCGTGGGTCTTCAAATGATCTCTGAGCGCATCCTGTGTCGGTACGTTTTCACCGCATTGAAAACAGGCGCTGTGAACAACGATTATGAACATTATCCATACTAATCATTTCAGCCGAAAGACGTCCACTGCTGGACATAGGCCTCCCCCAAGATTCTTGGGGGGGGGGGTTTGCCATAATCGCCACGCTTGGCAGGCGGGTTGGCGATCGCAGTATGGTATGGTGGTGGAATGCATAGAGAACGCTGCTGCGCATTCTCCGGTACGCCCCTTAGTCGCCTTTTACGACACCCACGGGAAGTATGGGGGTGGTGCTATAAATAACCATATCCATACTAATAAATATTATAAATTCGAAAGTAACTCTGTCTGTCTGTCTGTATGTTCCCTTTTTACGCCTAAACCACTGAACGGATTTCGATAAAATTTGGCAGAGAGATAGACTGCATCCCGGGGAAGGACATTGAATAGTTTTTATTGACTTACCTCGCGGGCGAAGCCGAGGGCGGAAGCTAGTATTATTATATTAAAATCATCATCTGCCTAGCCTTTTCCCAACTATGTTGGGGTCGGCTTCCAGTCTAACCGGATGCAGCTGAATAGCTGTATTTTACATGGAGCGACTGCCTACCTGACCTCCGCAACCCAGTTACTGGGTAATACGATACCCCTTGGTAAGACTGGTTGTCAGACTTTCGGACTTCTGAAGACCCGTAACGACTGTCAAAGATCTACGAATGACAGCCGGGACGTTGGTCGTGGTTGGCTTAACGTGCTTTTCGAGGCACGGAGGGGTCTTAGTATGTAAAGACGTTTACCCATCCACGGACCAACCGCGGCAAGCGTAGCTTAACCTGATCAATCTACCCGTACAGCTGTTAATACTTAGCTAGAATATATTAAAAGATAAGTATAAAAGCAGAAAAAACCTTTATTAAAACGACATAATTATTTAATTGACCCTCTAAAAACGAACTTGGAATGCACACTTTTTAAAATTATCAACCCTTTAAAAATCTTATTGTCCTTCTCATCATGGACACTTTTTTAAAATCATCAAACCTCTAAAATACTTTTTGTGCATCTAATGATGAAAACTTTTTTTGAATATTTGGGCCTCTGTTTATCCTTTTCTAACAATTGGTTGCAGTAACTAAGCTTAGAACGTTAGAACTGTAACCAACCGCCCATGAGCCGAGCGAGCGAAACGAGCTGTGCCACGGCAGCGGCCGGCGAGCGCTACATCAAAGTTGGTGGCAGTTAAGTTTTTCAGAGGTTCATTCATTTAAAAAACCGGGCAAGAGCGAGTCGGACTCGCGCACCGAGGGTTCCGTAACATCCGGGTTTATGCATAAGGTTTATGTTTATGAAATTAAATGTTTTTTTTTATTTTTGAGTTGATTGAATGAATGGTAAATTGTGGTTTACGATTTATGACGTATTAAAAAAAACTACTTACTAGATCTCGTTCAAACCAATTTTCGGTGATAGTTTACATGGTAATGTACATCATATATTTTTTTTTGTTTTATCATTCTCTTATTTTAGAAGTTACAGGGGGGGGACACACACATTTTACCACTTTGGAAGTGTCTTTCGCGCAAACTATTAAGTTTAGAAAAAAATGATATTAGAAACCTCAATATCAATTTTGAAGACCTACCCATAGATACCCCACACGTATGGGTTTGATGAAAAAAAAAAATTGAGTTTCGGTTCTAAGTATGGGGAACCCTAAAATTTATTGTTTTTTTTTCTATTTTTGTGTGAAAATCTTAATGCGGTTCACAGAATACATCTACTTATCAAGTTTCAACAGTATAGTTCTTATAGTTTCGGAGAAAAGTGGCTGTGACATACGGACGGACGGACGGACAGACAGACAGACAGACAGACATGACGAATCTATAAGGGTTCCGTTTTTGCTATTTTGCTACGGAACCCTAAAAAGTGTCCATCATTAGAAGATCAATAAATTTTTTTAGAGGTTCACTTAATTATTTTCCTTTACTTACCAAAGACTACCATCACAAATACCATTGTCATAGCTAACGCAGTGATGTTTCAAAGCTTCCATACTTTTAAAATACTGTTCACAAGCCGCACATTTGAACTGCGGCTTCAAATTCACTTTCTGAAATGAAATAAAAAAGATTTATTAAAAACTTCTTAAGGCGAAAGCGCGTCTTCTGTGTGGTGCCGGACTTAAAGGATAGCACCACCCCATACTTCCCGTGGGTGTCGTAAAAGGCGACTAAGGGCAGAGAATGCCAGAGAATGGGCAGCAGCGTTCTCTATGCATTCCACCAACATACCATACTGCGATCGCCAACCCGCCTGCCAAGCGTGGCGATTATGGCCCCCCCTTTTGGGGGAGGCCTATGTCTAGCAGTGGACGTCTTTCGGCTGAAATGATGATGATGTTGATGAAGGCGAAAGCGCCAGGGAAGCCCGCGAAATTCAATTTTTTTTACGTTTTTTGTAATTTACTGGTCGGTATTAAGTTGTGCGTTGATTAAAATATGATTCGCGACCGTAACAAATATTTATTTACCGAATTATAATCATTAAAGTCATCAACACAACTCTCTAAGACCAGGTAATCCCACTGAATGACTATTTCATGAAATCTTGACATTTGCAATTATACTAACTTAACAAGTTGTAATACTAATTCTTATGATTATAATTCAGTAAATACATATTTAATAATAATTTAATAATTATTTCTACACGTGCAGCCTGTGGGTCGACTTCACTCAGAGGGCATACAGCGACCTACGCATTCAATATAATAATGCACTGAGAGTGCTGCTGCGGCTGCCGTGGCGATGTAGTGCGTCGGGGATGTTTGCAGATAATAATATTAATGGTTTTGCCGCTATTATTAGGAACAGATGTGCATCCCTGATGTCTCGTGTTCGCGGCAGCACCAACAGTACTCTCAGTGTATTCGTGGATCGGTGGGATTCCCCGATGTTGCGGAGGTGGATGCGGCTCCATGCCGAAATTTAATTGTATATTTTTATGTGTCTGTAACCTACTAACACTAGAATTTAAGTTAAAATTGTTACTAACCCTATGGACTCCGGTCTGAAATAAAAATATTCTATTCTATTCTATTAAAAGTCCGACATTAGGCAGATGATGACTATAAAAAAGATACAAACCTCGCTCCCTCTGTGCGACTTCTTCATATGCATATTCAGGCCAATTTCCCCCAAAAAACTCTCCCCACAGACTTCACAACAAAACTTCGTTGGATGCTGTAGCCTCAAATGAGTCAAATGACTTGTAGACTTAGAAAACATAGCTCCGCAGATCTTGCAAACAAATTTATGACCTTTGTGCCATTTTAAATGCTCCTTCGCCCTGTGACTGCTCTTGGATATGTGGTTGCACAATTTACAGATGTATTTTCGTTCATGAGCTGTGGTCGTGTGGGATTTCAATGAGCGTAAGTTCGGCCATCTTGTTTTGCAGATAGGGCATGTCTCTTTGCCGTGTGACTGTGGAAAAATTGTTATTTTTTAAACTTTTTCGCAAAAGCACCCTGTATAGTGTTATACGAGCTGTTTGAAAAAATCATAAAGTTTTGTTCATCATCATCTGGCTGCGTTTTCCCAACTATGTTGGGTACGTACCCTTAGTCGCCTTTTACGACACCCACGGGAAGTATGGGGTGGTGCTATAAATAACCATATCCATACTAATAAATATTATAAATTCGAAAGTAACTCTGTCTGTCTGTCTGTATGTTACCTTTTTACGCCTAAACCACTGAACGGATTTCGATAAAATTTGGCAGAGAGATAAACTGCACCCCCGGGAAGGACATTGAATAGTTTTTATTGACTTACCTCGCGGGCGAAGCCGAGGGCGGAAGCTAGTAATATATATTGAAATCATCATCTGCCTAGCCTTTTCCCAACTTTGTTGGGGTCGGCATCCAGTCTGAATACCAGTATTTTACATGGAGCGACTGCCTGAACTCCACAACCTAGTTACTGGGTAATACGAAACCCCATGGTAAGATTGGTTATCAGACTTTCGGGCTTCTGATGACCCGTAACGGCTGTCAAAGATCCACGAATGACAGCCGGGACCAACGGCTTAATGTGCTTTCTGAGGCACGGAGGGGTCTCGGTGTATTTTAGTTTTAGTTTTTTGCCACCGACTTCCGAAATTAAAGTTAAGTATTTCATAATTTTGAGTTAATTTCTTTTTGGAGGTAATTTTTTTTTTAATTACTTTTGTAACGCGACGAACATACCAACGCGGCATCGCTGCTCCCGCGCCGTATGATCGTCCCAACGAGTCATCACCTCCTCCCCGCGCTACGCGTCCCCGCCGTGGACGCGAGCGACTATAAAAGGCCCTGCAGAGGCTAGGAACGCCAGTCTCAGGTCGGCACGCTCCGGTTGTACGCTCCGCATCGACTTAGGTCGGTCACGCCTACTCCGCCTCTTGCCGCATCTGGGACTCCAGTCGTATATTGTACGTTTGTTGTGTTAGTATCGCTAGCGGTCTGCGCAACTTTCTTACGATATACGACGCCCGTAGGGATTACGTAGCTAGCCGATATAGTTCAATTATAAATTATTATTCACTTCTTGTTATTTTGTTAATTTAGTCCTAGTGTTTTATGTAACTTCTTTTCAAAATCAAATAAAAGTCTTTGTTTATTTGCCTATTGTGAGTTTGGTCTCATCTCCACACACAAACCCTCTTACAATTGGCGCCCAACGTGGGGCTTTCTATGTTAGTTTAATATTATTTAGATTTTTTTCCCTTCTACCCACTTTTGTTATTATAATTTTTTTAACTTAGTTTTTATTTTACCCTTTGTTATTTCGTTTGCGTACCTTTATAGCTTTAGCCTTTTGTTTATTACCTTTCCATTGTTAAGTTACCTTCGGGGATAGGCAGATTTTACTTTGATAGCTTCATTAATTTTTAAAAATTGAGTTTTAAACACAAACCCTCTTACACTTTATTATTTGGAAACTGGAAAATTTGTTTGTGATAAGTAGGTACTTAATAGTTTTGTTGTAAATATTGCACTAGAATTTGACCAAGGTTTTGAGATGTTTTCCCTTTGACACTACACCCGTAGCTCGTATCAATAAGCCAGGCCGTCACACTTACACGTATTAGTCCAAATCTTGAAAATTATTGAATCGATTTTGATGAAACTTGCTTTGTTCCTTAAGTTAAAGTAAGCCAATAAAAAAAATGGTCACAATCCGATTAATAGTTGCGGAGAAATGCGTGGACAAACATACATACATACATCTATAAAAATTTGTATATTTGTTTTTTTTACCTATGTGAATTTAATGCAGTTCCAATAATATTACATACATAATTAATGTCGAATTGATAAACCTCGTAGTAAGTCGGTAAAAAATAACTATTACATACCGGATCATGCCTCAGCATATGATTCTTATATGTTCCATCTTGAATGAATCCTTTATAGCAATGTTCACATTTATAAAATGAGTTGATATAATTATAAGAATCCTTTCTTTCTAGAATTTCTTTCAGTTGCTCTTCTTTCGTTAAACATATTACCTGGAAAGAATTAATTAATTTAATTAATGAATCATCATCTGCCTGCCTTTTCCCAACTATTTTGGGGACGACTTCCAGTCTAATCGGATGCAGCTGAGTTCCAGTATTTTACATGGAGCGACTGCCTATCTGACCTCCACAACCCAGTTACTGGGTAATACGAAACCCCTTGGTAAGACTGGTTGTCAGACTATCGGGCTTCTGACGACCCGTAACGACTGTCAAAGATCCTCGAATGACAGCCGGGTGCTTTCCGAGACACGGAGGGGTCTTGGTATGTAAAGATGGTTACCCATCCACGGACAGACCTCGTCAAGCATAGATTATGCTTGGTAAAATAAATATGTAGGTATTTAAATGAACCTCCAATAAAAATTCAATTCTCATTTTGCGCTCCTAAAAATTGTATTGAACACACCAATATAATGATTGCGCCTTTTGGTTATCTCAAAATAATTCTTATAGCTTAATAATTTTGGGGTCCTATAAATACTGAATGGCCAAGTAACAATGACCAACTTAGATATAGCCTCTCCGGCCGCGCAAGAGGTGCATTCATTTAAAAAATATAATTAGATGGTCAAAAAGTTTTTTAGAGGATCAATTAAATGCTTCCCAAAATAATATCTTACCTCAATTTCATTATTGGGGATGTCAAAATCCGTGTCACATCCGACCACGTTTGAAGCGTTAATGTCATAATCTATTTGGTCATCATAGTCATTGTAATCACCATCGCCATCACCATCATTTTCTATCGAAGGCACTTCCACTTCGATGCCAGTTTCTTGGTCTTTCTTCTTAACCTTTAATTAATAATGCTTGTTTTTAAACGCCTACCAGAAAAGTACCTATTTTACTGCCAAAAAATTCGAAATACTTGCCAGAATGGATAAATGCTCACCATTGACATTTATCAATTTTGGTATCAAAAATTATTTTGGTGAGCATTTAAATTGTACCCAATCTAAATATATAAAACTCAAAGGTGACTGACTGACATAGTGATCTATCAACGCACAGCCCAAACCACTGGAGGGATCGGGCTGAAATTTGGCATGCAGGTAGATGTTATGACGTAGGCATCCGCTAAGAAAGGATTTTGATAAATTCTACCCCCAAGGGGATAAAATAGGGGATGAAAGTTTGTATGAAACTTTGTCAATTTTAAACCGATCGGGCTAAGACTTTGCATGCATATAGCTACTATGACGTAGGCATCCCCTAAGAAAGTATTTTGATAAATTCTACCCCCAAGGGGATAAAATAGGGGATGAAATTTGTATGAAACTTTGTCAATTTTAAACCGATCGGGCTGAGACTTTGCATGCATATAGCTACTATGACGTAGGCATCCCCTAGGAAAGGATTTTGATAAATTCAACCCCCATGGGGATAAAATAAGGGATGATGGCGGATGTAAATGTATTAGTTTTTTTTAATAATAGTTAACGCGAGCGAAGCCGCGGGCAAAAGCTAGTTAATAATATTATCATAGCTAACCCAAACCCATAGCCCAATATATTTTGGGGTTGGGGGGTTGTCCTTGGGTGCATTTGCATAGTGTGAACAGGGATAATCGTCGGTTGGTGCCTCCTCATAACCTAAAATTTTCTAAGGGGCCTCTGCCAGTTGGCTTCGGTCCCCGGTACACCTTCCAAAGGTCCGGGACTAACCTCCACAACCCAGTTAGGTACTGGAAAATACGATACCCCTTGGTAAGGCTGGTGGTCAGACTTTCGGGCTTCTGACGTCCCGTAACGACTGTCAAAGCTCCACGAATGACAGCCGGGACCAACGGCTTAACGTGCTGAGGCACGGAGGGGTATGTGAGGATGGTCACCCATCCACTGACTGACCGCGGCAAGCATAGCTTATCAATTCCCTTTCTACTAAATACTAACTCACCTTATTGGCTAAAGGCTCTTCATCACTGTAGTCAATTTCTTCTTTGAAGAATAATATATCCGTGACAGGTTCCTCTGTCTTAATGCGCATGTCTGATATGGTGGTCGACTCCGGAGTCGATATGGAGAGAGGCAGTGCGGTGTGGTTCGATACAGCTATCGAGTGGATTTGCGAGGTTGTCAACTGAAAAAATGACACAGTGTTAATAATTTGAATAATTTATATAGTATGCCCAAAAGGCTTAAACACCTGTATCTATTTCAGTACCTATGATCCACAATAAACATGATTGATTGATTGAAAAATATTTTTAAGAGTTTTTTTTTATTTTTGCGAATGGGAAATCATCAAAAATTACCCCTCCCGCTCTGGGTGGAGCGGAAGGGAGTGTCAGACTTACTGACTAAAACCCACCCGTGTTCAAAGTTATAAGCTTGTTAAGTTACCTGTTTGTCCGTACAAAAACATACCCGCGCCGCGCCGGCTTGCGCTCATTGATAATAGTATCTAGGTACCTAACCGTTCGGCGCGGAGATTGGATAACCTACTTAGTTTCGCTCGGTGTCCAATTTTTAACCTATTTCAAATATTTTTGGGACAAAATATAACATGGGGTAAAAATTATTGGAATCGATTCAGTTACTTATTCTGAACAAACTATAATCGGGTTTCGCATATACTAAAAATACCGTTGTATAATGAAGTTACAGCATTCCTGAGTGTCATAGGATAATATTTACATTAAAACAAATAATTTCACAAGCTAGTATCTTTAATAAGGGTTGATAATTTCAATGCAGTTTTCATACACCCTGGTTTTTTATGTTTTTCGTTTTTAGGGTTCCGTACCCAGAGTGCCAACGGGACCCTGTCTGTCACAGGGCTATATATTTTGAACAGTAATAGGCAGACACTTGAAATCTTCACAGTGTGTATTATTATGGTTGGTAAAACAGAATTGTTGGGGTTGTTGGGAATCGAACCCAACACAGCGCATTGCACGCGGTCTGCATTCGTAGGCAGCATCATCAGCGCGTCATCGGCGAGTTGAGACGCGGCGCGGCGGCGACACGGCTCGGCCCGACGGGCGACGACCACTCGCTTCCACGGACTCCACCGCGACGGACAAGTGGACAACACTCCTCTCTTTAACTTATTGTTTTTCGGGGAAAGTTAATATTGTAATTAAGAACGGCATTAAACCATTGCCCTTAAATACAGTCCACTGTTTTATTGCTCCCCGCGCTAACAGGGTATACAAGAAACGAGTTCTTTTCGGCGCGGCGTTTTAAAAAAACTGTAGTGTAAGATATTCTTGTGCGTGCGAGTCCTAATCGCACTTGGTCCCTTTTTAGGGTTTCGTACCCAAAGGGTAAAAACGGGACTCTAGTACTAAAGACTCCGCTGTCCGTCTGTCACCAGCACAGATATAGATATACCTAGATAACGCAAGTATCACGAACTGTATGAAAACCAAGCGTGCCATATTTTTGACTACCTACTATGACGTCACAAGCTCGCGCTCTCGCTCACACTTACCCAGCCAGCAGTACAAAGGACTGAGCGCGAAAGGGGCGGCTTACGACTTGTAATCATAAGTTGGTGCAATTTTTGGCACGCGAAGTAGTTACTCTTGCGTTATCTAGGTATATCTATATCTGTGGTCACCAGGCTGTATCTCATGAACCGTGATAGCTAGACAGTTGAAATTTTCACAGATGATAGACGAAAAAGCTCCCATTTGTGCTATCTACACCGATATGACCAAAGCCTTCGATTACGTAAAGCACGACGTCTTATTAGGCAAACTGCATAGCTATGGTATCAGAGGTAACATTTTAAAACTACTCGAATCCTATCTCTCCAACAGAATGCAATGTACAGAGATTGCAAGAGTATGTGAAAAAACAAAATTTGAAAAGAGTTTTTTATCTCATTCTAGATTAATAAAGTTTGGTGTCCCACAGGGTAGCGTCCTTGGGCCACCTCTTTTCTTAATCTATATAAATGATCTGCCAAAGGTGACTCAACATCAAATGGTCATGTTTGCAGATGACAGTACTGTCATGGTGAAATGTATTGATCGCAATATTTATCAAGATGACATAAATAATACACTATCGGACATAATTAATTGGCTTAATAATAATAATTTAGTTATAAACTTAAAGAAAACCAATATAATGCACTTTCACCAAAGAACTGTAGTACCAAAAGTTAATATCAGACATAGTAACTGTGACATTGAAGAAGTTAAAGTAGCAAAATTCTTAGGTTTATTCCTTGATAACCAGCTTAACTGGAAGGCTCACATAGATGACCTAAGTAAAAAAATAAATAAATCAGCATACGCACTTTTCCAAATTGCTAGAAAAATAAATATGGATGCGCTACTAGTTGCATATCACGGCTTAGTAGCCTCAATTTTGCGATATGGCATTATTTTCTGGGGAAATTCTACTGACAAAGATATCGTTTTTAAGGCACAAAAAAGATGCATAAGATCAATGTGTGGTCTGAAAACTGATGTTAGCTGTGTACCATTCTTTAAATCGCTGAAAATACTTACCTTACCCTCATTATATATTTTTGAAATTAGTGTTTTCGTCAAAACAAACATGAGGTTATTCGAAAAAGTGTCAACGTTGCGAGATGTTGCGATTCGTAGCCAATATGCAAACTCTTTAAGCAATCAGCGCTGTAAGACTGCCTTAGTGAGAAAGAGCGTTCTAGGTATGGCACCGCGCATTTACAATAAATTACCCGATGTCATAAAAAATTTGAATGTTACACAATTTAAAAAAAAAATTAAAACTGTTATTAATTGAAAAATGTTATTATACGACTGATGAATTTCTGAATGATAAATTAATGTAGACTTATTTATTTATTTGACTGGAGAAACAAATTTTAATTAATATTGTGACTAATTGTAATTTATGATTATTTATTTATGCACTGACTTTAGAAATTATGCCATATTGTTTTTATTTAGCATGTAACTATATTTGTACGCCTCTTGGCATAACATAGCGAGCTATAACTTTAATTTAAGAACTGTATCCACTACCTATGTTACACAAATAAAAAATGATTATGATTATTATTATGATTATGATGTATTTCTGTTGCCGCTATAACAACAAATACTATAAACAGAATAAGATAAATATTTAAGGGGAGCCCATACAACAAACGGCGTTTTTGCCTTGTGGTACGGAACACTTCGTGTGCGAGTTCGACTCGCACTTGGCCAGTTTTTTCATTTAGTTTCTTTACCCATAATCACATGTGGGGTCTTCTCGTGACATGTTATGTTTTCAAATTCAATTCAAACAAATATTTGTATGACCTACAAGTAATTGTTCCGGTTCTGGCTGTTTGTGTATATGAGTTTATGTGTTTGTAAACGCACCCACAATACAGGAGAAATTCCTAGTGTGGCCAAAGGTTAAAAAAAAAAAACTCACAAGCCGACTCTTCATTTCAGCATACTTCATGAGCTCCTGTGACTTCCGACATCTCTCCCTGAAGGCATCACACTTGAGGAGCAGGGCGCAGCAGTAGGTGCACAGGTATTGTGGGTAGTTATCAGCTGGGGACACCTGCAAAATTAGTTTGTTGTCCTTATTTGATGAAAAACATTATTACATTCTAATTTGTTGTCCCCCAACCCACCCCCTCGCACCTCATCCCAGATGAAGATCAAGTGGAATGCCTTTTTAACTCACACACCTTACAACCTCACTACTCACACTTACACCCACACCCACCACCACTCACTCACTTACACACTAACATGCTCACTCTTAACACACGCATCACACGGACTCGCGCGATTTGGCCTTTTTTCCTGTACAACTGTTAATCTTTTGCAGTGCCGTTTGTATAATGTTAATTTACCGCTTTTATTTTTATTTTTGGTCTTGACTCTTGCATGTTTACTTTGTCTACATTTCAATTGCATAGTAATTAATGTTAAGTGGAAGTGCGGAGACTCCTAATACAAGAAATTCCTTGCTTAAAAAGAGATCCGGCTCGAAGGACAAGCTCGTGATGTGCTGGTACGTAGGTGCCGAGGAAGATGAATAAAATATGAAGAGATATTAAAATGTACGTCTGTATTGGACCAGTGTCGCGGATGGAAGGGGCTTGTGTTGCCACTATTTACATGGGGTTTACATTTAATGTTGGTGTTGCAAAATAAGAATTAAATTCTCCAACAGTATCTAAATGCCCATTGTAATTGAAATAAATATTTTTATTTATTTATTTATTAATGTCGGGCCATTGTGTCTCTGATGCGCAGAGCGCGGGGCAGCGCCAACTCCATCCTGGCGATGATCGCCAAAAGACTGGATTGCCCTTATATCATATTGTTACATTGTGAGTCTTAGTTTTTGTCTGAGCTTGTCATCCTATCCTGTCTGTATCCTTTTATGTATCTGTTTGTATAAGTCTTTTCAGTTGAATTAAACTAATTTTATTTATTTATTTTATTTTTTGTTAAAGAGACCCATGACCAGAAGTAGACTACTGTAGGCTGGTAATATGCCTATTGTTATGTTAATATTGCGAAGTATAACAATCCAAAATATAGCACTACAGTACATTCGCGTTGAGAATGCACTAATGTAGTGAGTGTTAGTGATTAAAATATGATATTACCTAATGATTTAATTTTGATTTTAAACTTTTAAGTGTATTTTTATAAATTCATTAAACTTAATCTTTTAAAATATAATTTGTTTGAATTTAACACCACTGTGAATACGCCTTTATCTTGCAGTTGCACTGATTACTCACTGCATTCTTAACGCGAACAAACTTAAAGAACTATCTCCAGCGCACACTGGTTTGTAAGAAACTCGGAAATACGCGAACACCTAGAAATGCCGACCATTACAGATAAAGTAAACAACTAAAGCAAAAAGTACAATGACAGAATGAACAACCACAGCAACTCTCTAGCCAGAGATCTTCTCCGACATAGACCATATAAAACGGCACAAAAGATGGCACATACTGGAACTCGATCAAAGGAACTGTTCCCACGTAGATTTGAGACTATTCATTGGAATGGCTATCAAAACGATACCACCCTAGTAGACCACATCTAATCATGGCTAAACAGCCGATTGTAGATAAACTAAAAATTAAAAAAAAAAAATTCCGAAGTGCTGCTTGGCAGGGCAATGGGATCAAATAGGAAAATAGTTTTTTTTTTTGGCAGTTTAGCCGATGTGGATATTCGGCCAGTGTCACGTATAAACGGGAAAGCAGCGGCGGGCCGTCGACTTTGCACTATGTTTTGCGACTCTTTACTCGAGCGAAAAGGCTGATTGAGCCGATTGAGCGGGACTTTTTCCTGGTGGGACCTGGATGTTCCCAAATAACCCGATGGGGTTTTGTTAGGAGTGTTGGAAGCTGAATCCTGTCTGGCTGTTAAGCTAGCCTTCGTTTATGATCGGTGCTATGCGCGACTAAGTCGTGAAGCCTTGGAGCAGCCCTGTGATCTGATGATTGGGAATTGATCCGGGCGCCGGCAACTTTAAGGTTGTCCCTTGTGGTGTGGTCCTCTGTTGTCGAAGAAGGCCTTACCTAGCCGAATTCAGGTGATGAGGGAAGTTCGCCACTCCAGGTAACGCAAGCGTCACCATCTATGCCCGTAGGCCACGTTCTTCGTGTGTTCGCAGGTTTATCCTGCGAGCGACGCTAAGGGCCGAGAAGCCGTCAACTGAGAGGGTCTGAGAGCGTTAACTGACGGTTTTATTTATACCGAGAGAACATTTAGTTGATCATAGTGTCATAATTTAATCTATGAGAGAGTTAGGCCTTTTGTAGGAACTAGGTGATAAGACCAGTTGTTATAAAGTATTGTGTCTCGGGTTTGCTTTGCATAATCTTTATTTTCCCTATATGAGCACAATCCAGTAGGTTGATACTTGTACGGTTGAACTAGAAGTTATTAAGTGGTTCATCTCACGGACTCGATATAGCGATATACGATATACCTCTATATACCTTCATTTGTGTATTAATACAATAAACTTTGTATTGTGTAAATAGGTACTTGTTTAATTGAATCTTTCCCTAACAGATTATTTGTATAAATTTACAACATAACAGTCGACTTTGCACTTTTTTTTTTTAGTCGCTGTAAAAATGGGGACAAGGGGTTATTTAAAATTAAGGCCTACGCAGACCGGCACCGCATGGCAAGGAAATTTGCTGTCAGTTAACGCACACTAGCCGCTTAGATACCGCGGCCTTCCAGCGGCTTCCCCGCTTCTCTACCCCCGCGGTATGTCACAACGAGCGCCGGAGTCCTCGGCATGCCGTTGCCTACCGCAGGAAGCCACGGCATCCCGTCGCGGGAGCCCGTGGCGCGTCTTTCAATGCCGTGTGCAATGAAATCCCTTTCGATGCCACGGCATCATATTAAAGCATATAGCTATTTATGTCGTATTTCTTTATTGATACGTTTGAATCTCCATTTGTAAAAATTTAAATACCTTGCCATGCCGTCCCGGTCTGCATAGGCCACAGATATAGATATACCTAGATAACGCAAGAGTAACTACTTCGCGTGCCAAAAATTGCACCAACTTATGATTACAAATCGTAAGCCGCCCCTTTCGCGCTCAGTCCTTTGTACTGCTGGCTGGGTAAGTGTGAGCGAGAGCGCGAGCTTGTGACGCCATTGTAGGTAGTCAAAAAATGGCACGCTTGGTTTTAATACAGTTCGTGATACTTGCGTTATCTAGGTATATCTATATCTGTGGCATAGGCCTTTATTGAAAGGCTTTAACATCACACCTTGTTTCCAAGGGTTTCGCACGGTTAGGTACACTCACATTCCGCCAGTTATATGTTAAAGTCCTAAGTAATGGGGGCAAGTATATTGCTATCAACGGGGAACAAATTCCAGACTCAAACTCAAACTCCATTTATTTCAATTAAACCATTTACAGGCAGTTTTGAATTGTCAAGAAGTCGGTCAGTCAGAAAATATGAAGCTAGTTGCCCATTCCAAAGCATAGGTACCTATGGAGAAGAACGGCCAAGAAACTCCATGGAGACTCTTTTATATCATCATCAATCAGCAGCTAAGTGATGACCAGCCCCAACTGACGGCGCCCGTTCACGAACATGACGCATCGATCAGCACCATTCAGCTCAACCATTTTGAAGGGAGCTAAATGATCCAACACACACGCCACCGTCAGCGAGACATTTGTGTGAGCATGACATACTATTAGCTGCCAGGGCACATTTAAGTCAATGGAAGACATATTTCCCGGTAAATGGTACATAGGGTATAGTACATATACATAGAACTCATATCTGTGCTATGCAATTATACTCTGGGCTGCTATTGAGTAATTTCAGATGGAAAAACCCAATAACAATTTGACTGAACTAGGCATTGAACCCAGGAACTCATGCTTCGCAGTAGCACTTGCGACCACTAGACCAAACAAAATAGCCGATTTTTTTTTTTGTGAGTTATAGACAGTAAATCCAAAACCACGCTTTTAAAAAAGTAGGATTTAAAAAAATGAGGTCAGTGCTTTGGTATGTAAACAACACCATAACTTAGACATAAACAATATAAAAAAATAACAACAAACTTACTTGAATTCCACTGAATGTTTCGAATAGATTTTTGAGCTTGTATTTGTACAAATCGTACAGATTTACGCTGGTAGCGAGGCAAACCCGACATGCTAGTAAATCTTCCATGATATTTGATCTAATTCACAACATTATAACACAAAATTATCGAATATTTCGTGAAGAATAAACAAAACTAAACTATATCACCAAACAAGTAGTTCAATATAAGCCCACAGATAAAATAATATATTGACATTTCATCAGTCAAACAAAATACAAACACAGTGTCAAAAAAGATATTTTTTATATTATAAATACAAAATACAATGTTTCAAATTACAAATTGACCGAGGCAAAAATAATATTTGAATAATTATCAAAATAAACTTTTAGTCTACGCTTGTTTAGTGAAAAACTGAAAATAATGGAAGTAAAACACAAACACGTCACTTATCGACTATTGGGACAGTGATGTGGATAACATTACTAATCAACTTGTCGAAAAGTAAAAATTTGAGTCGATAAGTAAATAGCCGAGTAGTAATTATTTAATAATACCTGTTATAAAAAAAGTTTAAGGTTATCTTGCCATTTATTTCGGTTTATGTAAAACAACATATTATGAATTAACGTGTCACTAAACACTAAGCAGACTCAGTGACGACACACGTTTGTGTGCAATGCGTGGTGTGTGATTATTGTATTATTGTATGTGTTTTACTAGTTTTTAGATTACTAATCAATAAAAGCGTTTTCACCACATTATCAAAAGGAATCGTCAATCGCCAATATATTACAAAATTGTGTTTAAGCGGTGCCGGTTTTAGAACTACGAGCGTCCTGGGCGAGATTTCTACGGGCGCCCCCTATTTGCCAATGAAAGAGGCAAGGGATATAGTGAAATATCCATTAAAATTTTACTTTTCTAGTGTTTCTATCGGCAAACTCTTTTTTAACTGTATGTTTTCCGCAATTTTATTTTCGATTGACAAAGTTGCTAAGTTTGTCAATATAAATGAGGGATTTTCTTTTTCTTTTTTTTTAACGCTTCCCTAGTCGCTGGATAGATGGCGCTGAACTTGGTAAGTTACTGCAAGGAACGGAAGTTACATAATTTTTTTATTAATTCACTTGGATGTAATTTTAAGATCGTAAAACGAAAGCAAACGAAACTGTCACTCAACGAGCGTATATGACGTGACGCAATGTTTTTTTTCCAAGCGTTTTGACTTTGGCATCTAGTAACATAGTCAGTTCAACGCCATCTTCAGGGTTCTTGGGAACTATTTTTTTTTTAAATACTGAAAAGAAAAACCTCTCATTGAGTTAGTTTCGATCGCAGATAAGTTTTTATCAGCTTAAGCTTAGAAAAACTCCTTTTCCCACTAAACACAGTTACAGGTATAGTGATCAATATTAGCAATGCTATGCATACATTTGGATACAGCTCTTGTAAGTTGCGACCTTTGATAAATTTTAAAATATAGACAAGAGTAATCACATTCTAATCAGGAAAAAAAGATTTTAGACAATTGTAGATCATCGCACAACATACAACCTGATTTAGTCTTCATAATTTAATCTACATCTGATTTAGAGTCTACAGTTAATTTCAATTGGATAACAACAGAGTTTGAGAAGGTTTGGTTTTTCCGGAATCTTTTTTTGAATGTAAAAATGCGATAAATAGGTAGCATAGCAAGGCAATTCTCGTCTACAAGAATTGAATGGTCGTTCTCACCTCCTTAATTTTAACAAAAAAATATCCTTTTTGAAAATCGCTGTTAATAATCAATCCAATTTTTCCCGTCCAGACCATCGACTAAGAGATTCCAAAAAATCGACTAAGCTTACGAGTATGACTCACATCACGTCCCATCACTACCAACACCACACAGAAAATAGAAAATAAGATGGCCGAGGCATAGAAAATTAATATCAGTTTTATCATTAAATTACTAATCTGTGCTTGAAAAATCTTCGCTATGTCGGACGATATGTTCTACTGTTCTTTTGTGAGCATCCACTATATTATCTGTGAATGCGGGGAAACATTTCCCACGGAAGAAGAGTTAAAAGGGCACCTGGAAAAGGATCATTCTCTCAAGAAGGAAAAAAAGGAATACAAATGTGGAGTGGTAAGTTCCAAATGAATATATGTTTATTTATACTTTACTATGTTTTTGGGGTAATCTTCTGGGAAATGGATTTTCTTGGTGCAATGTTTGATTTGTTTGAAAATGTTTCGGTCAGTGGGTCGTCATGAGGGCGGATTTGTTATGAGTTGGAGTAGGTATACGCTTAGGGGCATTATGAGCAGCTGAAGTGTCAATGGGCGGGCCATATTAGCCGTAAAACCGAAGACTGCTGGAGTCGACGTGTTCTTGAGTGGAGCCTGCAAATATCTACAAACTTAAGGTAGGATTCCCTCAGGCTAGGTGCAGCGACGATCTTCGTAAGGTGGCTGGTAGCAGCTGGATGAGCGTTTCCGAAATCCAGCCCAATGGCGTGCAATAGGAGAGGCCTATGTCTACCGTGGACTGCTGTAGGCTGATGATAATGATGGATACTAGGTAGCATAACCTACCAAGAAATGACCTCCCTACTGTAAAATGTACTAAAACCCCAAATGCATTCTATCTTGGGATTAGGCGGCTATGCTGTATTATTCTTACAAACTTCACAATTTGAATGAATTCATGATTTATTAAAACTCAAACTCAAACCATTTATTTCAATTAAACCATTAACAGGCACTTTTGAATTGTCAAGAAGTCGGTCAGTCAGAAAATATGAAGCTAGTTGCCCATTCCAAAGCGTAGGTACCTATGGAGAAGAACAGGCAAGAAACTCCATGGACACTTTTTAAATTACATTTAACAAAAATATTTGTTACATCATTACTTTTGAATTTATGATTATATAATGTGAGAACAATGTAAAAAATAAAAAAGACGTATGCGTTAAAAGCGTCCAGAATACAACAAATAGTAACAAAACAACAATCCAAAATTAAAACAATTAAAATAAGCCCAGGCAGCTAAGTGATAACCAGCCACAACTGACGGCGCGCGTTCACGAACATGACGTATATATCAGCACCATTCAGTTCAACCATTTTGAAGGGAGCTAAATGATCCAACACACACACCACCGTCAGCGAGACATTTGAGTAAGCATGACATACTATCAGCCGCCAGGGCATATTCAAGTTACACATATTATTACCCGGTAAATGGTAGCTACAGGGTACATAGAACTCACATCTGTGCTATGCAATTATACAATACAAAGGAAAACTATTCACTAAAAATTTCTTAACGCTAGGTACATTGCCCCACAAAACTGCTTACGCAGTTTAATTATGAGATCGTTGAGTCTCTCCTACTGTAAACTTAATATCAGGTACATCTATATATACTTAATACCTACACTTACATAGAATCAAATGTATTTTTCAAGTTTACATGCGAATTTTGCTTTATTATCTTCTTGTCTGATGTCAGCAGGCAAAGTGTTCAATAAATAGGGAATTTGTACCTATACATCTACTTCTGAATGGCCATAATGAATACTCTTTGGTAAAACATTAATACACAGAAAACCTTTACTTGGAGTATTCAATTCTTGAAGTACTCCCCAATATCAGTAAAATGTCTAAGATAAACTCAGGTCACATTGGTACGTAGATCTTGGACTACCAGGATTTGAACCCACTACCTTGGACATGAGAGGCGAGGTCTTATCCGCTGTGCCATCAATTTTTTAAACTAGAACGGTCTTATTACAAATAAGATTTATCTTTACTCAGGTTTAAACCATCCAGCCATTTTTAAATTTCGAACTATAAAATCAAAATCAAAATGTTTTATTTCACATAAACCTACATGGGCACTTATGAAACGTCAGAAGCTAGGTGCACGGTTCCAATTGGTCGTTTCCTATGGAGAAGAACCGGCAAGAAACTCCATGGTTACTCTTTTTAAAAATAATTGGCTTTTACAATGTTTCCAGATTACAGTAGGTATGGGAGGACAGCGCAGGCCTGTCAACAAGTACCAATTACTTGATAAAATAGAAAATGGTCTACAGATCTAAAGTCTATAAGGCCTACAAAGTCCTCACATTTACAAAATAAGAATCTATCAAAAGGATAGATAATAAAAAAAGAAAAATAATAATAAAACCCTACTAAAACCAAGTGTTATGATTCTCATAAAAACCACTAATAAAGAGGTGAAAAATTTCAAGTGTCTGTATATATTGTCAATTAATAAAGAAATTATGTATAAAAGTATATAATGTCAAATAATAAAGAAATTATGTCAAAAAGTATGTAAAAAAAAAATATATATAATGAAATAAAAATTAAACATCGTAATTTGAGAGCAGTTAATAGACATTTACATAGTTATGCCGTTAATGAGAAGCCAGGGAAGCCACATGTGCAGAAGGAATTATTGCCAGACTAGCTTGTCTTCAACGTAGTCTTTAATCTTATAATATGCTTTTTTGATAAGGACACGTTTGATGAGGGTTTTGAACTTTCCATCGCTAAGTTCTTTAACCGGCTTTGGCAACTTGTTATAAAAACGGATGCTGTTTACAAGAAATGACTTGCTAGTTTTAGTTAATCTAAATTTAGGTAACACAATTTCATTTTTACTGCGTGTATTTATATTATGGAAATCGCTTCTTATTTTGAAGAGCCCTAAGTTTTTGCGAACATACAAAATACTTTCTAAAATATAAAGAGAAGGCAGAGTTAGTATATCAATTTCTTTGAATTTGTTTCTAAGAGACTCGCGAGGACCCATTTTATAGATTGCGCGGATTGCCCTCTTCTGTAAAATGAAAATTGAATCTACGTCAGCTGCCGATCCCCACAGCAGAACACCATAAGACATAATACTGTGGAAATAAGCAAAGTATACTAACCTAGCTGTGGCTATATCTGTCAACTGCCTTATTTTTCTTACTGCATATGCAGCTGAACTTAATCTACTTGAGAGAGCTCTAATGTGTGCGCCCCATTGCAATTTTGAATCTAAAGTAATTCCTAGAAATACAGTTTCCGTAACAGCATCTAGTCTTTTGCCATCAAGTTCTAAATTCAGACCCACTTGAGGTACATTTGATAATGAAAACTTTAGACATTTAGTTTTGTTCGCATTAAGTAAAAGATTATTAGCTGCAAACCATTTCGAGAGAACAGCCAGACTATCGTTAACATGTAAGACATCCGTATCTTTTCTATCTATTTTAAAAATAAGGGAAGTGTCATCAGCGAATAAAATGATATCCGACAAGTTAGCCATCATGTAAGGAAGGTCATTAATGTAAACTAGAAATAGGAAAGGGCCAAGAATTGAGCCTTGAGGCACGCCCATCTTAACTAGAGACCCCGAAGACGTCGCCCCGTTAACGTTTACTTTTTGCTTATAATCCAAAGAAGGTAAAGTTCTTATTACAAAAACAGCCGTTGAGTCTAACTTGACAATTTTGCATTAAGAACTTTATGTTTGTCAGAATAAAGTTCAAAAATCACTAATGGGCTCGAAGGTTTAGGCTGGGTCCAACGGTAGAACTCGTTTTGTAATAAGACGATTAATGTCTATCTCGGGGCAACATTGTTGGTTACATTAAGTATATCAAAACATGATTTTGTTAAAATAGTTCTTATTATAAACTCGAAGTACAAATACATACTTAAGCAGCTAATAATTTTTCCACTGCTGGGACACTTGCCTCATCTTGGTGGGAGCGAGTGGGCCGTAATCCACCATGCGGGCCCAGTGCAGGTTGGTGGATGTCGCACATCTTCCAACTTTTGGTTTTAGGACATCTCCTTAAGTCTTGAGTTGAGCTGCACGATTTCTGACAAACGCCTGCACTGACTGGACAAGTCCTCTCAATCTGTGTGGTTCTTTCCTCAAAAGACCATCTCAGACATATAACTACATGGTCTTCATATAACCTGACCAAGATTATGTCTGGACTTTAAAAGAGACGGTGACCTCTGATTTTGTTTCGGCCTTTTTCTCAGAGTAGTCAGATAGGAAACGCCTACCTCATCTAGTTTTGAAAAAACATGATTGACGTGTAAAAGTGTTTGTAGAAACCTACTTACAAAAATAAAATCATTTGTCATTTAAACTGCAGTTCTTTCCTCGAAAGACCTTCTCAGATACTAATCTGCATTGTCCTTACGTGATCTGACCAAGATAGAGTATCAAAAAGACTGTAACCTCTGAGTTTGTTTATTTATTTATTATTTATTTAATACTTCAAGCACATAGATGTACATAGGCGGACTTAATGCCATTAATGCATTTGTTCGGGTCTTTCTTTTTAGAGTAATTATTTAGGAAACACTAAACTCATTCTAGTTTTGAACATTATTTGTTTTTGATGTATAAAAGAGTTTTTTTACCAATTTACAGAAATAAATATATATTTATTTATTTATTAAAACTTTATGCACAAGTAAAAACTGTACAAAGGCGGACTCAATGCCTTAGGCATTTTCTACCATTTTACCTTAGGGGGATGCAGAGACAATACACAGTAGGTGCAATTAAAAATATCATTCATCATGAAAATTTTCTCTCCGCAGTGCGAAGCCATATTCAGCACGGAGCAGGCTTGTATAGAGCACTATGGCGAGAACCACATTGAGATCAAGGAAGAGCATAACTACGTAGAGGAGCATGACTATGTGGATGAGCACGATTACGTGGAGGAACACGATTATGTGGAGGAACATGACTACGTGGGCACCGAGAACGCTGAGGAGGGAGAGGGCAGTGAGATAGTACGTATAGTATTCATAAAAAATGGAAAAAATAAAAACTTTTTCACAAAAAGGAACAACCGACTTCCAAAAACAACACTACTAATTGAAAATTAACTTTAATCTCGGAAGTTGGTGTTCTTTTTTGTAAAAAAGTTTTACATTTTTCACTTTTTAATTGTACCTACCTACTCCACACAAATTCATATAACACTTGCTATATATGACGGACTTATGCCCGAACCATAGATATATGAAAGAAGGAGATATGCCCGATAGTTGAAAATACATCAAAACCCGATGTCGCTAGGTTGGCCCCACCACCGCGCCACTACTACACATGTAGTTCAGTAAAAGCAATAGATACACAGTCGCGCACACACTTGCATTTCATAAATCAGAACGTACTACACAATCAATTATAAACCTTAACTCATCAAACACAGCGTGCATTTACCATGCACCGTACAACTTACACAAAAAAATCTGTCGCTATCGTTGTGCTGTGCAAGCCATTTATTTTACATATACGCTAGTGATTGACTAAATCGGAAAGTTATCGATCCTCCCATTCAATATTGTATTAAAAAAAATTTGGTCCATGAAGATAGAATAAATAAAAAACCGGGCAAGAGCAAGTCGGACTCGCGCACCGAGGGTTTCGTAACATCCGGGTTTATGCATAAGGTTTATGTATAAGGTTTATGTTTATGAAATAATTTTTATTTTTTTTTTTATATTTGAGTTGATTGAATAAATGGTAAATTGCGGTTTACGATTTATGACGTATTAAAAAAAAACTACTTACTAGATCTCGTTCAAACCAATTTTCGGTGGAAGTTTACATGGTAATGAACATGATATATTTTTTTTAGTTTTATCATTCTCTTATTTTAGAAGTTACAGGGGGGACGACACACATTTTACCACTTTGGAAGTGTCTCTCGCGCAAACTATTCTATTAACTATTTTTTTGTTATACTATTTATTTTTTCATGTTATGTATTTTTGTATCGCTTTCTGCTGTAGCGGTGTCTACAATGCCACATGCGTCATACTGCACGCAAAATCCTGCATCTCGCAAGCAGAGTTTACCACGCAACTGGCATAGATACAAAGGCCCGACATTAATCATCGAGCAGTTGCCCGCCAGATACAACACCCGTCTGGTCGGAGGATCCTCCCTTTACTATAGAGTATGAGTGAACTTTACACCCATACCTCTATACTGCGATCTCTTCCAGGCAACCTTGAAGAGATTGCCTGGAAGACATTTTCCTGGACATAAAATGGGGCTGTCGTTGGTGCAAATATTATGTATACAATACACTTAAATAGATATACAGATAATTATATACATATCCAAAATTATAGATACATAAATACATACATACTAAATAATTATATAAGCAACGAAAATAAAAGAAGACAGTAGATGATTGTAGTTAGGACAACAAGATCACAACAAGTAGCGTTCCTTTACGAGCCTTTTGAACACATGTAACGACTGCGCGCGTTTAATTTCAACTGGCAATGCATTCCACAAATGAGCGGCCTGGACAGTAAAGGATTTATCAAGGAAAGTTTTGGAATGCATAGGCCTTAGGTCTTTTTTAAGGTTCCGTGCCCAAAGGGTAAAAACGGGACCCTATTACTAGGACCCCACTGTCTGTCTGTCACCAGGCTGTATCTCATGAACCGTGATAGCTAGACAGTTGAAATTTTCACAGATGATATATTTTCTCTTGCCGCTATAACTAAAAACAGAATACAATGAATATTTAAGGGGGGCTCCCATACAACAAACATGTTTTTTTTTTTACGGCGTTTTTGCCTTGTGGTACGGAATCCTTCGTGTGCGAGTCCGACACTTAGCCAGTTTCTTTTTACTCATATACTGACTTAAACTCAATCTTTCCAGATCTTCGAGGAATTGATTGAGGAGCAGCCTCCTCGACCGGAGCCCAAGATAAGAGGCAAGAAGGATAAGAAGACCAAAGCTTACTACAACACGAAGAACATCGTGTGTGAAGTGTGCGGGAAGAGATATGCGGTGAGTTGTTTGGTAAAGGAATAGAGTTGTTTGGTAAAAGAATAGAGTTATTTGGTAAACATTAAAGTTGTTTCGTAGAAGAATAGAGTCGTTTGGTAAAAGAATAGAGTTGTTTTGTAAAGAATAGAGTTGTTTGGTAAAGAATAGCTTTGTATGGTAAAGAATAAAGTTGTTTGGTAAAAGAATAGAGTTGTTTGGTAAAGAAATATTGTTGTTTGGTAAATAACAGAGTGGTTTGGTAAAGAATAGAGTGGTTTTTTAAAAGAGTATAGTTGTTTGGTAAATAAATAGTTTTCTGGTAAATAATAGAGTTTTCTCTAAATGATATTGTTTGCAAAAGAATAGAGTTATATAATAAAGATTTACAGTTGGTAGATAAAATAATAGAGGTGTTGGATAATAAATTAATGATGTTATTTTCTCTCGTTTCAGTCCAACGCAGCTCTGAAGTATCACCAGCGCGTCCACACCGGAGAGAGACCGTACAAGTGTACTGAGTGCTCCAAAAGCTTCACCATGCCTCTGTTCTTACAGGTAAGGATAGAAATAAACCACTTATTTCTTCAAAAGACCATCTCAGACATCGATCTACATGGTCTTCATATAACCTGACCAAGATTATGTCTGGACTTACGTTTTAACCGCTTGTGTCGCATTTATGCGACACATATTTCCGTGCCATTACCGCGCGTGAAGTATTTCTGCGACAGAGAACATGCATGATTTTTGAAAGTGTGTCTATCTGTCTGTTACCTCCTCACCGCTGAACCGATTTAGATGAAATTTGGTATAGAGATAGTTTGAGTCCCGGGAAAGGACATAGGATAGTTTTTATCCCGATATTCCCACGGGATCGACAGTTATGCGGGGCGCAATATAAATTTTATTCTATGCTTTCAGATCCACACGCGCACACACACCGGGGAGCGCCCGTACGAGTGCAGTATTTGTCCTAAAGCGTTCAGCAATAAAGCTGCCCTGTTACGCCATGATCGAGTGAGTATTAGGTTTTATTATACCTTATTTACTACACAAAAAGGTACGCAATTAATAAAAAAACGTCGAGCTAACGCCGCGCGGCCCACCTCACTGAATTGTGTACCTTTTTGTGTAGTAGATAAGGTCTATAATTGTATTGCTATTTTGAAAACTGAACTATAGTGTGATCTGACCCTTAGGTGTGTGTAAATCTTTACGAGACCGACTCACTCATCCGGATCATTGAAGTGATTCAAAAGATTGGTTCAGTAACAACGTTTCAAATGCATCATTTGGATCTGAAACATTACTTTGCTCTGTCCTCGCGAGGCGACTGAGCAGTGTGCGAGCGAGAGAGGGACTGAGACACTGAGTTACTTAATTAACTTTAGACTCGCGAGTCGCGAGTGAGCGGGCGACATAAACATATAAACACACACACATACACTCACAAACTTTCGCCTTTATAATATTAGTGTGATTGTTCAAATTTCAGGGTTCCGTACCCAAAAGGTAAAAACGGGACCCTATTACTAAGACTTCGCTGTCTGTCTGTCTGTCTGTCACCAGGCTGTATCTCAAGAACCGCGATAGCTAGACTGTTGAAATTTTCACAAAGTATGTATTTCTGTTGCCGCTATAACAACAAATACTAAAAACAAAATAAAATAAATATTTAAGGGGGCTCCCATACAACAAACGCGATTTTTTTGCCCTTTTTTGCTCAATATCAAAAATGGCAACAGGTAGGCACTTGAAATATTCACAAAATACTCAGTTGTATTTTAACTTTAATAATAAATAATAAAATTAAAAATCAATATTTAAGGGGGGCTCCCATACAACAAACATGTTTTTTTTCGGCGTTTTTGCCTTGTGGTACGGAACCCTTCGTGTGCGAGTCCGACTCGCACTTGGCCAGTTTTTCAAATATTATGTCTACGTTCACTCCCAGGTCCACACCGGAGTGAAACCCTACGAGTGTCCGGAATGTGGGAAATTCTTCACCCAGTCCAACTCGATGAAGCTGCACGTGAACACGGTGCACTTGAAGATGCCAGCTCCCTACAAGAGCAAAACGAGGAAGAACAAGGCCAGGGAGAGGGAGATGCTGCGCGAGGCCATCCTGAGGGTCATCGACAACGAGGACAGTACTGCGGGTAAGAGATTTGGTCTATAACTAGCATCTGCCCAAGACTTCGTTCGTGTGAAATTTCTTGTTACCCCGAACTAGGCATGTCGATTCACTTTAAAAAATATCGATCTCCGATTCGATTCAAATTGAACATACTAGAATCGATTCTTTTTTTAAATCGAGCATTTAAAGATCGATTCTCGATTAAACGCGCCAATTTTCAAACATGCCTAATTACCTAATATAGATACAGGATATTATTGATGACCATTCACCGTAAATACAAGTAATTGGATAGAAGTATTATTAAATTAATAAACATAATATCGAAAGAATAGGTAGAGGTGGGGATCGAACCCAGGATCTTTTGCTCAGCAGTAGTGCTCGCGACCACTAAACTGATGTGGGAGTTCAAATTTCTAGTTTCGCCCGATTCGGGAGGTTTATGAATCGATTCATTGAATCGATGTAGGGTTCCCGTGGGTGTCGTAAAAGGCGACCAAGGGTCGTACCGGAGAATGGGCAGCAGCGTTCTCTATGCATTCCACCATCATACCATACTGCGATCGCCAACCCGCCTGCCAAGCGTGGCGATTATGGCAAACCCCCCCCCCCAAAATTGGGGGAGGCCTATGTCCAGCAGTTGACGTCTATCGGCTGAAATGATGATGATGATGATGAGGGTTCAAAATCGATTATATTACTGTAAATAATCGATTTTTCGATTCATCGATTTCAAATCGACATGCCTACCCCGACCCACCCCGTTGCATCTCATTGCCTGCCCGCGCTATTATTTCGATTTTGCTTATCGTTCTTTCTGACTTTTTTGCTCGACTCCTAAGGGTCGGTAGGGTAGCGTGATGTTAAATAGCCTTCCTCACGAATTGGGCTATCAAATACAAACATTTTTTTCAAATCCGACTGGTAGTTCCAAAGATTAGCACTTGGGCTCCCGGGGCGGCCACTCGGGTTCCCCGGGCGGCCACTCGGGCTCTCCGTGCGGCCACTCGGGCTCCCCGGGCGGCCAATCGGGCTCTCCGGGCGGCCACTCGGGTCCCCGGACGGCCACTCGGGCTCCCCGGACGGCCACTCGGGCTCCCCGGGCGGCCAATCGGGCTCCACGGGCGGCCAATCGGGCTCCCCGGGCGGCCATTTGGGTCCCCGGACGGCCACTCGGGCTCCCCGGGCGGCCACTCGGGCTCCCCGGGCGGCCACTCGGGTAACCGGGCGGCTACTCGGGCTCCCCGGGCGGCCAATCGGGCTCCCCGGGTGGCCACTCGGGTCCCCGGGCGGCCACTAGGACTCTCCTTGCGGCCACTCTGGCTCCCCGGGTGGCCACTCGGGTCCCCGGGCGGCCACTAGGACTCTCCTTGCGGCCACTCTGGCTCCCCGGGCGGCCACTAGGGCTCTCCGGACGACCACTCGGGCTCTCCGGGCGGCCACTATGAGTCCCACGCTAGCCGTACGCCCCTTTTTGTTATTTTTCCAGTCGTAATTTGTTGCTTATAATGAAACGGAATTATTTAAATACTAGCTACGCTCCGCGGTTTAACCCGCGTAACTGTCGATCCCGTGGGAATATCGGGATAGCCTATGTATTAATCCTGGTTATGAAGTATCTGTGTGTCAAATTTTATACAAATCCGTTCAGCCGTTTGTGCATGAAGAAGTAACAAACATATAAACACACACAAACTTTCGCCTTCATAATATTTGTGCGTTTGATTCACAATCGGCACACAGCAATATTATTGTGGCAGCGACTATTGTTTTACTTTTCTCTTGCTTTTGTATGTCTTTAGCACTTGTAAACCTTTAGTTAAAACGTGTGGGTTACATGTTTGTTAATCTTATTTTAGTATTTTTCTGTATTTTTAACCCCCGTCGTTTTTGCGTCGGGGGTTAAAAATACAGAAAAATATAAGTTATAAGTTTGACGCGTGTGTGTGTGTGTGTGTGTGTGTGTGTGTGTGTGTGTGTGTGTGTGTGTGTGTGTGTGTGTGTGTGTGTGTGTGTGTGTGTCTGTCTGTGGCATCGTAGCTCCCGAACGGATGAACCGATTTTGATTTTGTTTTTTTTGTTTGAAAGGCGAATTAGTCGGGAGTGTTCTTAGCTATGTTTGATGAAAATCGGTCCAAGATGGCCGCTGCCACAAAATGGCGGATTACATATTTTTTCACAACTCCCTCAATATGGGTGTCAAATGAAAGGGCTTGAATAGTAGAATACTATACACTATGATAAATTTCAAATCCAAGATGGCCGCCACCACAATGTGGCGAATTACATTTTATTTTCACAACTCCCTCAATATGGGTATCAAACGAAAGGGCTTGACTAGTAGAATACTATACGCCATTACAAATTTCAAATCCAAGATGGCCGCCACCACAAAGTGGCGAATTACATTTTTTTTTTCACAACTCCCTCAATATGGGTATCAAATGAAAGGGCTTGACTTGTAGAATAGGTACTATTCGCTATTACAAATTTCAAATCCAAGATGGCGGCCACCACAAATTGGCGAATTATATATTTTTTTCACAACTCCTTCAATATAGGTATCAAATGCAAGGGCTTGACAAGTAGAACAATGTACACTATATTGAAAGGGAATGAGGAATATTAAGGGCGCGTTTACGAAATGACGCGCTTCAATTTTAGGTATTGAGTCTTACTACTACACGTGCACGGCTCACACACACAGCGACATGCGCGAAGTGGTGAAATTATGAGTAAACTGACACGACTTGATACTTGAGCCTATTTTATTTTTGCCATGTATTTTTTTTAAGTTTACGGTGATTTGTTTTCAAACAGTTTGTAGGTAATGTGAAGTGTTCATATAAGTAGAATGCTATTTACTTAATTTCACTGGACAGTGATTAATCAAGTACAAGTACCCATGTATTAACAATTTGCGGACGAGCTTATTGAAAACAAATATAAAACAAGCTTGTTTTATTCGGTTTATTTCGTATTTTATATAATAAATTTGCTATGGTATCAAATGCAAGTAGGTTCTCGAAAACTGGAAAGAAAATACGTGTATTTGGCACACACCCTACAAGGCAAACAGTACAAATGCTACAATATTCATCACGCTAATATTATAAAGGCGAAAGTTTGTGAGTGTGTGTGTATGTTTATATGTTTGTTCTTCACGCTCAAACGGCTTCACCAATTTTGATAAAATTTTGTATAGAGGTAGCTGACAGATATAGGCTACTTTTTATCTGATATTCCCACGGGATCGAAACTTATGCGGGTGAAACCGCGGGGCACAGCTAGTTGCTTCATAAATATTTAAAAAATTCGTGAAAGAAAAACAACGCAATGGATATTGTTGAACTGTCAAATCGGAATGGATTGCCATTCCAAGTGTGTTACGCAATTAGGATAACGTACTAAGCAGTGTCGTACATTGCATAAAGGCATATTAGCAGTGGCTACCTCGATAAATCACCATAAGCCTGTCAATTACATTTTTGGCCGTGCAAAGTGACGGATATTGAGATCGCCGATAGTGAGATAAAAATGAAAATCCAAGATGGCGGTTGTAGTTTTTTTTAATTTTTCATCATGGGTGTCGTTTTTATGGTTTTCAAGGGTGCTAAAACCGATAGTGATGTCCAAATGAAAATCCAAGATGGCGGCTTTAATTTTTTTATCATGGGTGGTCGTTTTTATGGTTTTTAAGGGCGCTAAAGCCGATAGTGAGGTCAAAATGAAAATCCAAGATGGCGGCTGTATTTTTTTTTTATATTTTTCATCATGGGTGTCGTTTTCATGGGTTTCGAGGGTGTTGGAACCAATAATTAGGTCAAAATGAAAATCTAAGACGGCGGCTGTAATTTATTTTTTATTTTTATCATGGGTGTCGTTTTTATGGATTTCAAGGGCGCTAAAGCAGATAGTGAGGTCAAAATGAAAATCCAAGATGGCGGCTGTAATTTTTTTTTTTTTTATCATGGGTGTCGTTTTTATAGTTTTCGAGGGTGCTGGAGCCGAAAACAAAGTCAAAATGAAAATCCAAGATGGCGGCTGTAATCTTTTTTTTTAGATACTTTTGTTTTATGTTTCCGATTAGTGACCGCATCTGCCTAGACTAGACCCGGCCTAGTGCCTGCCTACCTATTCTTAAGGTCTCAACAAAACTAACAAAAGAAGCCCAAACTTGGCACACCTAGCTCAGCTCGGCTATTAGTTCCAGTAGCAGTCTTCGAAGTACACCTGCAGGTCACTCCATCAAGTCCGGAGGTAAGGTCTCAACATAACTAAGAAAACGAGCCCATACTCGGCACACCTAGATCAGCTCGGCTGTTAGTTCCAGTAGCAGTCTTCGAGTACACCTGCAGGTCACTCCATCAAGCCCGGAGGTAAGGTCTCAACATAACTAAGAAAACGAGCCCATACTCGGCACACCTAGATCAGCTCGGCTGTTAGTTCCAGTAGGAGTCTTCGAAGTACACCTACAGGTCACTCCATCAAGTCCGGAGGTAAGGTCTTAACATAACTAAGAAAACGAGCCCATACTCGGCACACCTGACTCAGCTCGAATTATTCCGTTCTGATCCCCTGAACCCCCCTCCACCACCCCCCCCCCCCACCTCGGTCCCCTCCTAGATCGTCTTCTATTTTAATCTCTGTCTTATCCACTAAAAACTTTCTCATACCGGTTTGAACCGCTTTTTCTTTTGTTTTTGATCCTGAAGGATCGTCAGCAACAAAAATAAGTACTTACAGGGTTTATTGAAATACATAAGTTCGTAATTTCTTATTATAACGGATACGTGTATGTTAGTATTGAGGAACAACGACTCCACATTTTCGTCTTTGTCAAGTCACCGCACCCGGTTTGAACCCTTTTTAATAATTTTACAGATGGCAGATGTGAAAAATGTTATAATTTTTCATGATGGGTGTCAATTTCGTGGTTTTCGAGGGTGCTGAAACCGACGGTAAGGTCAAAATGAAAATCCAAGATGGCGGATGTGAAAAATGTTACAATTTTTCATGATGGGTGTCAATTTCGTGGTTTTCGAGGGTGCTGAAACCGACGGTCAAGATGGCGGATGTGAAAAATGTTACAATTTTTCATGATGGGTGTCAATTTCGTGGTTTTCGAAGGCGCTGAAACCGACGGTGGGGTCAAAATAAAAATCCAAGATGGCGGATGTGACAAATGTTACAATTTTTCATGATGGGTGTCAATTTTGTGGTTTTCGAGGGTGCTGAAACCGATGGTTGGATTTTTATTTTGACCCCACCATCGGTTTCAGCACCCTCGAAAACCACGAAATTGACACTCATCATGAAAAATTGTAACATTTTTCACATCAGCCATCTTGGATTTTCATTTTGACCCCACCGTCGGTTTCAGCACCCTCGAAAACCACGAAATTGACACCCATCATGAAAAATTGTAACATTTTTCACATCCGCCATCTTGGATTTTCATTTTGACCCCACCGTCGGTTTCAGCACCCTCGAAAACCACGAAATTGACACCCATCATGAAAAATTGTAACATTTTTCACATCCGCCATTTTGACCGTCGGTTTCAGCACCCTCGAAAACCACGAAATTGACACCCATCATGAAAAATTGTAACATTTTTCACATCCGCCATCTTGGATTTTCATTTTGACCCCACCGTCGGTTTAAGCACCCACGAAAACCACGAAATTGACACCCATCATGAAAAATTATAACATTTTTCACATCAGCCATCTTGGATTTTTATTTTGACCCCACCATCGGTTTCAGCACCCTCGAAAACCACGAAATTGACACCCATCATGAAAAATTGTAACATTTTTCACATCGGCCATCTTGGATTTTTATTTTGACCCCACCATCGGTTTCAGCACCCTCGAAAACCACGAAATTGACACCCATCATAAAAAATTGTAACATTTTTCACATCCGCCATCTTGGATTTTTATTTTGACCCCACCATCGGTTTTAGCACCCTCGAAAACCACGAAATTGACACCCATCATGAAAAATTGTAACATTTTTCACATCCGCCATCTTGGATTTTTATTTTGACCCCACCATCGGTTTCAGCACCCTCGAAAACCACGAAATTGACACCCATCATGAAAAATTATAAAAATTTTCACATCCGCCATCTTGGATTTTTATTTTGACCCAACCATCGGTTTCAGCACCCTCGAAAACCCCGAAATTGACACCCATCATGAAAAATTGTAACATTTGTCACATCCGCCATCTTGGATTTTTATTTTGACCCCATCGTCGGTTTCAGCACCCTCGAAAACCACGAAATTGACACCCATCATGAAAAATTGTAACATTTTTCACATCCGCCATCTTGGATTCTCATTTGGACCTCACCATCGGTTTCAGCACCCTCGAAAACCACGAAATTGACACCCATAATGAAAAATTGTAAGTCTTCAGGGGATCAGACCGGAATAACTCCTCAGCTCGGCTGTTAGTTCCAGTAGCAGTCTTCGAAGTACACCTGCTGTGCAGGTCACTCCAGCAAGTCCGGAACGAAATATGAATTTATAAACCCTACTTACTTCTAGAAAAATTATAAGACTGTGAATCAAATCTTTCCTTGGGTAATAGGTACATACAGAATGCGTGAAGTATCAAGTTTTGTGTGTCAAATATTTTGTATCCGTACAGCGATCTTCTTTTAGCACAAGCTGCTGCTTACAACCGACACAGAGTCCACTCACAACGGCGGCCGAGCGCAGACTAATATTTCATTACAAATATTTGTGCAATAAACCGAGACAGTGACCAGTAAAATAACCCTTATTTCAATCCAATAAGATTCACGTATTACAGCAAAATATGTGAAAAAATAGACTCTGATTTTTATTTTTTTTTGAGCTTATTTTTAACATTTTGATAGTTCTTATGGCTACCTTTTTGAGTTGAACATGTCTGCTTACACAAAATATTTTAAAATAAATATGTTTATGTTATTAAATAGAAGAAAAATGATCCCAAAGACAGCACGATATCGTCGATT